>CM065591.1:185269946-185994220 GCA_033119425.1 Bufotes viridis
CGAGTCAACAGCGCCACTGCCAGGTTATCCCCGACTTGCACCTGGCACAGATGACGATTGTCTATTGTCTCGGGGTGCCGGTCGCACACAGTCTCCGGGCGTACATGGAAGCCCGGTACCCATAATTAATCTCCATGGGTTCTCCCCACTGTGGACAGTCGGCCCTTACGTGGCCAGGCTCGTGACACCGCCAGCAGACTATCGGGGCCGGGTCTGCAGGGGTACACCCGAGCAGGTTTCTCGGGTACCAGTCGTCGGGACTGGATGGGAGTCCTCCGGGGTTTGACCGGCCCCTCCCAACAACACCCCCTTCAAGTTTTGGGTGGCCTCATAGCGCTCCACCAGGTCGACCATTTCTAGAGCATTGGTGGGTGACACCTGGCCGATCCAGTGCTGAAGGGGGTAAGGCAAGGCCCTCCAGAACATGTCAGCCAGCAGACGGTCCAACATAGCAGTCGGGCTTAGAATGTCAGGCTGCAGCCATTTTGCAACCTGTGCAGCAACTCATAGTACTGCGGCCTGGCGGGTTCAGCCGCTTTAAAGTCCCACTGGTGGACCCGCTGAGCCCGGACCAACACGTTTACCCCCAATCTGGCCAGGATCTCCCCCTTCACCGTGGGATAGTCAGCAGCCTGGTCATCTGCTAAATCAAAAAAACTTGCTGGGGTCCGGATGCCAGGAGCGGAGCAACCACCTCGGCCCACTGGTCACGGGGTAACTTTTCCCTCACGGCGACCTTCTCAAAAACCGCCAGGTATGTCTCAACGTCGTCTGCGGGGGTCATTTTTGGGATCGCCGCACGGACCGCTTTCCGGGCATCATGGACGTGGTGGGACGCTCCTGCCGCCTGTAACGCCATCACATGTTGTAGCAGTAGCTGGTTGGTCTCCCGCTGCTGCACGTTAGCCTCTATGAGAGCTTTCACAGCAGCCTCCATGTTGCCAGAAATTCCTGCTTGCAACTTTGCTGGCTTAATATATATCATGCACTCGGGTTTAGCAAAAACTTCGGCGTTCACGCCAGCCTCACTGCGCATGCCCGCATCCGACACCAAATGTGGGAGTCGCTCTGGTAGATAGCGGTGCGGGTGCAGTACCGAGGCAAAACAAGGAGTCCAGAATGTGCAATAAACAGTGTTTTATTCACACTGACACAAAAATAAACGACAAACAGTCTCTTGGTGGTAATTCATGCACATCAGAAATAAGGAGGCAAAACAAAACAGGCCAACACAGGTTCAGTCACCTGGGAGGTTTAGGTGCAGGTTCGCACCAGGCTGTCGGCCCAGCCGCAGGAGAATCCACCTTCAGGGTGCCAGGAACAACAACACCTCCTTGCTGAGCTCTTTCCTCGAAGTCAGAGAACTCCACAGCCCTGTTTGCAGCTCCAGGACAATCACCACCCAGCTGCTAAGGAGGCTGCCTTTTTAAAGGCCCGGATAAAGTCCGGCCTGGACCGTGGGGAGTAGGCACCCACCCAACTCTTTGCCTACTCCCAGTAAGAGCCGGCCCGGATTAGCTTTGCAGCCAAACTAAGTAACAAAGTCAAGCAGCACTAGCTGCTGCAGACACATAAAACCCGGCTCTCACCTCACCGAGGCCAGGAACCTCGGTGACACGTACCTGCCATCGACTATGATACCTTGCACCCTCTTACACCCTACACAAGACGTTGATCGCTCGAGTTCTGCGGGGGTAAAACCATATACTCCTTTAGGACATTCCTTGTATGTGGGAGAGGTGGGCAGGGTTTGCACATTTCTTGCCCGCCCCTTACTTGACAGCCTCTGCATACCTACTTCCATCATGCTGTGGTCGCAGGACCTGCGATCACATGACACCCCACGTGACCATGAGGTGTATGGCCATGTGACGGGTCATGTGATCGGAACTATGGGCGGTCTGATCAGCGTGGGTGGCCTTTAAATAGTGAGGCTGTTGGAGCGGTGCTGCCATACGCGGAGTCCAGCTGTCAGGTCAATGAGAATCACACTGCTCGGCCTGCAATCTTGGGAACATGTCCACTGACTGCCTTTCTTAAGATAAGTGTAACTTTTCCTGCCTGTAACCACCCGCTCTAGATTTGGCATACTGGTCCATCTCCAATACAGTGTGTGGTTGCTGGCTGACTTTCAGATATTAAATACCAAGACATCTATCGTTATTGATCCTGTATGCTTTTTTGTGTTATTGACCCCTTGAACTGGCAAGACCAGAGAAATGCGTTGGGGTATGCATTGTGTATATTAGGTGTAGTTTCCAGCAATCATCCATAGAGTGGAACATAGGTGTTTGCATGAATCGTGACGCCTGACCTATTGGATATGCAGGACGCACTGTGTTCTTTTTAAGCATTGTGTCAGTGTGGTTGCATCCCAGGTTTCTGGGTACACAACACCTGACTTTAGGTGGGCCTCTTCCTGCTGCCCCCACCTACAGACTCTGTCACTGGGCCACTCTGTGGCCTCCTAATGCTGCTACTGCCACCATTGTGCCATCCTGTGGCCTCTTCGTGATGCTGCTGCAGCTACCTCCACACTCTGTCATCGTGCCACTCTGTGGACTCCTGATGCTGCTGCCACCTCCAAACTGTCATTGTGCCACCCTGTTGCCTCCTCCTGATGCTGCTGCTTTCGCTACCTCCACACTCTGTCATTGTGCCACTCTGTGGCGGGAGAAATTCTATTGCCAAAATAGCAATACCCTGAATCTGGTGTCCCAGCAGTGGCTGGCAAAGTATAATAGTGTCCGCCAAAACATATATTTTGTTCTGGGGTGAAATTCAATTGCCAAATAGCAATACCCTGAATCTGGTGTTCCAGCAGTTGCAGGCCTAGTTTAAATCTGTCCGTAACAGGGTATATTTTGTTCTGGGGTGAAATTCAATAGCCAAAATAGCAATACCCTGGTGGCAAAGTATAATAGTGTCCGCCAAAACATATATTTTGTTCTGGGGTGAAATTCAATTGCCAAAATAGCAATACCCTGAATCTGGTGTCCCAGCTGTTGCAGGCCAAGTGTTAATCTGTCCGTAAAAGGGGATATTACACTCAAGGTGTATATACAAGTGCTGAGCGGGTCATCCTCAATAACTTCACACGCTACCGTGCATCTCCCATTGTATTTCTGTCCGTTAAAGGGTATTTTACACAAAGTGTTAAAATACAATTGCTGAAGGCATAATCCTACATATTTTTTCACACGCTACTGTGCATCTCCAAGTGTAAATCTGTCCATAAAAGGATACCTTTCATCCAGGGCCTAAATACTAGCCCTACAATAGATATTCCCCTAAATCAGTAGTTACTGTTGTGCCTGGATGAGTGTAATACACTACATAAATAAATAGGCAGATAGTGTTAGGTGCCTGTAAAAAAAAAAAGGCCTGAATTTGAAATCAATACATTGGGCCGAATAATGTTTTTTTCTTATTGTGGTGCTTGATGAACGGTAACAATGAGGAAAACATCTAGTAAGGGACGCGGACGCGGTCTGGATTAATTTTTCCATCACATTATACACCGATCGTTTCCATGGTTATGTACACCCTGCAATCTGGCCTATGTGAGCTTCCACGGTCCTGGTCACTAGAGAGGTCGTTTTTTCCTATAGTGTGCAAGCACGAACACCACTAATGGATTGCAGGGTGATCTTAACCATGAAAACGAGCAGTGTATAATGTGATGGATAAATGAAGCAAGCCAGCAAAGGAAGCAATATGGATAATAACAATACATTAGTAAGGGTCTAGTATTAACTTTCTCTACATGATAAATGCCACTTGCTGAATTGACAAAACCCATTTAATCTTTTTCTTTCTATTCTTTCCCAACACTGTCCCTGTTACACTAGAATAAGTGCTTGCTTGTGCCCCTGTATACAGTGTAAATAGAGTTGAGCGGACACCTGGAAGTTCAGGTTCGCCGAGTTCGGCCAAACTTTCCCACAAAGACCAGGTTCGGGACCCGAACTCAACCCTAACTTGAACCCGAACCCAAACCCCATTGAAGTCAATGGAGACCCGAACTTTGGGGCACTATAATGGCTCTAAAAAAATCATGGAAAGGGCGAGATGGCTGCAAAAGGCAGCAAAATGTGGGTAAGAGCATGACAAGTGTCCTGCAAACAAATGTGGATAGGGAAATGACTTAAAATAAAATACATAAAAATTAAAATTAAGAATCTTGAACTAGGAGGAGGAGGTCCATATGGAGTAGGAGGTTGAGGAGGTGGTGCACGTGGCAGTGTATATGGAAGTGGTGGTGGGGGCAGTTGCCAACAACACTGCTTTTTGTTTTCAACTTTTTCTTATTTTTTTTATTTGGGTACACCAGAAAACATTGGAAAATATAGAAAAGAAAACAAAGAGAAAGAGTGCTGGAGTATAACAAAGGCTGGTTAAGGCGGCAAACATGTCTATTCTGCACAAGGTACGGACAAGTCCAGTGGGATCCATGCCTGGTTCATTTTAATGAACGTGACCTTGTCCACATTGGCTGTGGACAGGCGACTGCGCTTGTCTGTGATAATGCCCCCTGCCGTGCTAAACATGTTCAGACAATATACTGGCTGCAAGGCAGGCCAGCACTTCCAAAGCGTAAAGGGCAAGCTCAGGTCATGTGCCCAATTCGAAAGCCGAATGGGGCAGACCCATCAGTCAGAAGGCGTAGGTGTATGCACCTGTTCCACCATGTTGCTGAAATGCTGCCTCCTGCTAAGACGTTCCATATCAGCTGGTGGTTCTGGTTCTTGTGGCGTGATGACAAAGCTTTTTCACATTCCGGCCATGCTAACCCTGTGTTCTGAGGTGCTGGCGTTGCCCCAGCTGCGTTGGGGACTTCTTCCACCTCCTCTGCCATCGCCTTGTGTCTCCACTGAGGCCCTGGTGTCAGGTGGGAATGCCATCAGCAGCGCGTCTACCAGCTTGCACTTGTAAGGCATATAGATCACCCAACAATCTAAACGCCGCCGAATTTACAGAATATATTTCCCAGCCAGGTATGCAGTGCAGCAGGTCCACACCCTCCAATCCACTTGTGAATGACTGGTCTGATAACCGTGGAAATGTCCACCGACAATCTAAGAGCTGCATTTACTAATTAAATTTCACCCTCAGAAATGCAGTGCAGCCTGCAAATGTACTTTATGGCAAAAAATAAGTGATTTTTTTCACCAACAATGTCACAGTAGTATTTACTGGTTATATTGCACTCTCAGAAATGCAGTGCAGGCCGCAAATGTACTTTATGGCAAAAAATAAGTAATTTTTTTCACCAACAATGTCACAGTAGTATTTACTGGTTATATTGCACTCTCAGAAATGCAGCGCAGGCTGCAAATGTACTATCTAGCACAAAGTGTGTTTTTTCTTTAACCGACAATGTAACAGCAGTATTTACTGGTTTTATTGTACTGCCAGAAATACAGCATAGGCTGCAAATGTACTATCTAGCACAAAAAGTGTGCTCTTTTCAAACAACAATGTCACAGTTGTATTTACTGGTTATATTGCACTCTCAGAAATGCAGTGCAGGCCGCAAATTTACTTTATGGCAAAAAATAAGTGATTGTTGGTGAAAAAATGTCACAGTTGTATTTACCGGTTATATTTCACTGTCAGAAATGCAGTGCAGGCTGTAAATGTACTATCTAGCACAAAAAGTGTGCTTTTGTAAACCAAAAATGTAACTGCAGTATTTAACGGTTTTATTGGACTGTCAGAAATGCAGCGCAGACTGCAAATGTACTATCTAGCACAAAAAGTGTGCTTTTGTAAACCAAAAATGTAACTGCAGTATTTAACGGTTTTATTGGACTGTCAGAAATGCAGCAGAGGCTGAAAATGTACTATCTAGCACAAAAAGTGTGTTTTTTCTTTTTCAAACAATATAACAGCAGTATTTAACGGTTGAATTGGACTGTTGGAAATGCAGCACAGACTGCAAATGTACTATCTAGCACAAAAAAGTGTTTTTTTCAAACAACAATGTAACCGAGTATTTAAAGGTTTTATTGGACTGTCAGAAATTCAGCGCAGGCCGCAAATGTACTATCTAGCACAAAAAGTGTGCTTTTTTAAACCAAAAATGTAAATGTAGTATTTAACGGTTTTATTGGACTGTCAGAAATGCAGCGCAGGCCAAAAAATGTACTGTCTAGCACAAAAAATGGGAATTTATCAACCAACAGTGTAACTAATAGCAGTATTTACTGGTTTTATTTGACTGTCAGATATGCAGTGCCGGTGTCAGAAAGAGAAAAAATCGCATTAGGTCACACAAATATGTGACAGTCTAATGTAATTGAATTATTTTCACTGCAAGGTATGCACTGCAGGCCGCAGGGGTACTTGAACACCCAAAAAAGGGAATTTGTCCCCCTAGAATCTTACAGATGGATTTAATGAATAGATTTTCCCTGTCAGATATTCAGCACAGGGGAAGTTCACAGAAAAAAGTGGGAATATGTCCCCCCCCTGGGGCCCGGAAGTCACAGACGGATTACCTATATTATTTTCCCTTCCCCTGGCACATATGCATGTCCTTAAAAAAATGGCTAGATGTCGCCCATTGAGCTACCAGAACAGGATTAAAGTAATGTCCCTGGCACACATGCAGTTGCAAGTTTGTGTAGTTTTAAATAGGAACTGTAAGGGTGGGTTCACATCTGCATTCTGGATTCCATTATGGCTTTCCGTTATAACATGGCAATAACGGAATCCATAAGACGGAATTCAAAACGGAAGCCTTTAAGAGGCATTCCGTTTTGATCCTTCATAATACAAGTCTATGGGAAGCAGAACGGATCCATCCTGGTTCCCATTATGCAGGTGTCCAGTCCTGCATAACAGAAACGGAACGGATCCGTCATGCTGCCCATAGACTTGTATTATGACGGAATGTAAAACAGAAGCCTTTAAAAGGCATTCCGTTTTGCTTTCTGTCATAATGGAAGTCTATGGGTATAACGACGGATCCGTCCCATTTCCGTTATGCAGAACGGAAAAAAAATAACGGGAACCAGGCGGATCCGTTATGATTCCCATAGACTTCTATTATGATGGATCAAAACGGAATGCCTCTTAAAGGCTTCCGTTTTGACTTCCGTCTTATGGATAACCATGTTATAACGGAAAGCCATAACGGAATGCAGATGTGAACCCACCCTAAAGCTGTAAGTTGTGCTTTTAAAAATACTAAACATATAATAAGGTTTTATTTTTCTCCATGTTTATTTCTAAAGCACGTATTTGTTGTATTTTGTTAGGTTTGCATGTATTTTGGTTTTGGCTATCCTGTCATTACCCACTTTACTGTTTTTTCTCCTCTTTATGTCTTTTTTTTTTTAATGTCCCACCACCACAATTCTCTTTCCCTAGGTTTTCTTCTTTTCTTTTTTTTTTTGTGTTCCCCCTGCGGCTTTTCCCAACTGCCAGTGGATGACATTTCCTTTCATGTTTGGGCTGAGCGGAGGCTTTGAATGGGGGTTTGATTCCTTTAAGATAATAGCTGGTTCCCTGTCAGATGCAGACTGATCAGTTAAAACCTTAATCACGGGCTGTCTGCTTGCATGGCACTTATTTTTAAGAGATTAATCCCCTAAGCTCTGCACCAGCATACATTCAGAGGGGGGAAAAAAGGGCAGCGTTTTCATTTTCTTATTGTTTCCTCTTTTCTTTCTTTTGTCCAAACCACTTTCCTCATTTGCCTGGCCTGGGGAGTACCACTTACTATCTTATTTTCCCTACATTTGTCAATCAACTTGAGAAGTACAAATATGTATATGTAGCTAGCTATCTGTAAATGGAAAATTACACATGTAGGTTTTATATTCTCCTCCCAGCTATGACATTACTATTTTCTTTTTTCACATCGACAGTGGTGATTATATTTCAATTCAGTATGTAAAACCAAATAACTGTCTCACTTTATCGAGGTCAGTAAGATATCCATGTTCTAAATGCCTTACTACTTTAGTTCATGCTTTCACACTAACTTTCTGTTAAAGGATGTTAACTTAAAGTATGAGTTGTGAAAACAATTTACAATTATTTTCTAGCTGAATAAAATAAGCATTTCCTTCAAGTCAGCAAGTTACTTGATTTAATTATTAGGCTACACACACACACAAACACAAATATAGGCCTGGTGCATGCTGCATTTTTGGTGTGCCCAATAGTAGAAATGCCTATTCTTGTAAACAAAATGGACAAGAATAGGACATGTTCTATAAATTGCAAGATGAACACAGCAATGAGGAAAGCACACGGATAGAAGATTCGGAGATTTGATTCATACGAATCATGGAAAAATGCACCCACCATTTTACATTTCAAGTTCGATACTCTAGTGAGGGAAACAGGGCTTCGAAGTTGCAGATGGAAGATTACATGACCCTGGGAAGGGCACTGGCTGGCTGGCTTTGCCACAATATCTTGCAGTCAGTCAATCAGGATAGAGGATATTGGCTGGTCTATCAAGCACTACGTTAGCTCCCTAGCAGAGACACCATTCTGAGCTCAGCCACTGATAGGGCAAGTCTGTCACAAATACAGCAATTACATACACACAAGTCTGCCATTTTAGGGTCTTACAGGGACAGTGTGAGGGATTGGGATTTGGGAAGATATATTTTGTAGGTAGATTCAATTACTTGATAGGAAGTCATGTTTCGTCATTAGGGACATGATAGGGTAAGTTAGCGTATTGTGTATCTGTTACAGACAAATACAGAATGTTTTGCATTAAACATGAACTTTTTGTGCAGAAGCCAGCCTTTTCCTTTTCAAAAATCTGTTGCAAAGCTTCTACAGAATATAACTGCAATAAATGTATTTAGCAGCATCCGCATATATTTTGCTGCAGACATTGAACAATTGCACCTTTTTGTTTCAAAAAACCTGCTGCAACTTTCTACAGCTAATAAGTTTACAAATATGTGTATTTTCCTGCATCACTGTCAGTGTATATTTGCACAAATTGTGTCCAATTACTCAAATAAAAAACCTGTTGAAAATGGTATTAAAACAACATATATTTAGCACAGACTAGTGTATATAAACTGATGTACTGGTATGCGTCACAGTTGCCATATATCATAGTAATGAACTTTGTTGATGCAGACTCAAAAGCTGTGTCAGAGGGGGCAAGCCTTGGCCACTGAGGAAGATGGCTGCTTGATTCTTTGCTCTTCCGGACACAGATGCTCTACCACAGCACATAGCACTTAAAGAGTACCTTTCACCTGAAAATGCATGTAAAAATAAAGATATACCCTTACTTGCCGGCCCCCCGTGGTTCTTATACAGCTCTTCTTTTTTCAATATGTGCCCCCGTTTGTCCGCTGTGCCCCCGCAATATTTCCCGCCTTCTATGCTAATGAGGCATTCGGCTCAACTGGGCAGGCCTGCAAAAGTTCTCCTGGGTGTGTCTGTTATCTCCCTGGCACGGAGCTCATCCAATCAGCGCACTCCGCTCTTAGCCACGGAGAAGAACAGGAGCAATTTCATCCATCTTTAGCCGGCGCCATCTTGGATTCCCACGGTGAGCATCGGAGCATACAAACTTACATAGAGGATTTTACATACTTGCCTAGAGGATCTGGGTGTTGCTGCCGTCTCCCATGCTGCTCCGATGCTAGATGGCGCCGGCTCAGGGTGGATGAAATCGCTCCAGTTCTCACGAATCTCGCGAGAACTGGAGCTTCTTCTCCCTGGCTAAGAGCGGAGCGCGCTGATTGGATGCGCTCGGTGCCAGAGAGAAGACAGACACACCCAGGAGAACGTTTGCAGGCCTGCCCAGTTGAGCCGAATGGCTCATTAGCATAGAAGGCGAGAAATATTGCGGGGGAGCACTGCGGATAAACGGGGGCACATACTGAAAAAAGAAGAGCTGAATAAGCACCACGGGGGGCAGGCAATTAAGGGTATATCTTTATTTTCACATGCATTTTCAGGTGAAAGGTCCTCTTTAAAACCTGCATAGACTACTAAGTGTGGTGACCCTCTAAACCCTAAGATTGGCGGCCATCTACCAGGACTGTATTTACCTGCCCGACTTAAGTTATCTCCAGTTACCTCCTTCCACTGCGGGACCCCGGGACTCCATAGAAGTGAGGTAGCTGTTGAGATCACCCTGCAGCGGGCTCCAGTGCCCAACACTTCCGCTTCCCAGCACCAACAGCCACATTCCAAACAACTCTCCCGTATAGTTGCGGAGCCAAGCCTGGGGCAAATTCCCTGCTCCAGCGGCCATCTTGGCCACGTGTACATACGCTGGTGCAATCCAGGGCCTACTAAATCCAGCCAAGGCACACCAGCTCCTTCTTGACCCATCGAGAGGTAACCCCTCACTGCTGGCCCATCATGACCAAAAGAAGGGTGTAGCCCTCCTCACCGAGGAGACTAACTGACTTTTTTGGGGCCACAGACCCCTCCATGCCTGCCCAGATGGAGAGGGTGCCTTCCTCACATCGCCCTCTGAGCCCCTCATCTCAATCTAGGGGCTCCCTAGATGAAGGGGATACCACCCTCTTTGTACCTGATGCAGCCCCCTTCTAGTCAGAGGACAACATGGAGCCCAGTAAGAGGAAGTCAGTGGTATCACCGTCGGCCTTTCCTAATAGCAAAGGCCCAGCCCAAAAGAAGAGTAATGTTCAGGATGGTGATGGAGATGCTACTACATATTGCCTCAATGCGACATTTTACAATTTTCATCTTCTTCTTCTCCAGTTACAGTGGACACTCCAAAAGATATGCTTATCCTACTGCAAAATGGGATTAACAAGAATGTTTTTTATTTGCAAACTCTAATCCAATGTCTTATAGGAGAATGTGCAGACCATCTGGAGTGTAAAATGGCCGCCCACAATGATTTGGTGGATGCGCATAATGCCTTGGAAGAAGAAGTCAAATGGCTTAAGACTAAAGCCACAGACGCTGAAGACAGGTCCCGGCATAATATCAAAGTCAGAGGCATACCAGAGGGAAGTATCTACATCTGAACTCATGGATTATCTTAAGCGTCTTTTCCAGATGCTAGTGCCCCCTTGACCCCTATGGATCTTACTCTGGCCCAGGCTCACAGAATACCCAAATCCAAAGCATCTCCGGTTAAAGCTCCAAGGGACACCCTGGTGTGGGTAAATTTCTACCATATTAAAGAACTTATAATGTTTGAGGCCCTCAAATATGGCTCTTTATTACCGCCATACACCGCACTTTCCTTGTACCCTGATCTATCAGCGGCTAAGCTACAAGCTTGCAGAGACTTTCTACCAATCATCAAATTACTGAGAAAAAACTATATCAAGTACCATTGGGGATTTCCAATCAAGCTCATGATCTTGCGCAATGGAGTCTCTACAATCATCTCTTCAGTGGCGGAGGGCATGAAGATTTTGGAGAAATGGAACCTTCAAGATGGCAGATCATCACTCCAGTGATCTGAACACCGCTCGCTGCCGTCAGTTGCTGCCGTCTGGTCTACAGTCACCGCCACTCACCCGACAGGATGAGGACTGGTATTGAATGTGTTAACCTGTTTTGGTTTGTGTTACATCTGCAGGTTTGATTTAGCTTTCTAGATAACCTTGCATTGAGCATCAATGTGGATTTGACATCTCTCCCTACAGTATGCTATGGTACAGTGTCACTTTGTACCCAACACTGATTTGCCAAACAATCTGGAATTCACTTACTGTTCCTAGTTTTTCTTTTTTTTCTTTTTATGTTTTTACTAGTTTTAGGCAGCCCATGCACCTTATCTCATACCGTTGGCAATAAAAGGCATGGCTACTCTCTTACAGAGTGAACACATGGTACACCTTGCACTCTTATTATGGTATTATCTATAGCTTCTTTGAATGTTAAGGGACTTAATAGCTCCTACAAGCATAGCCTGGTTTGGAGGGAAGCCAAACACCTCTGCTGTAAGATCCTTTTTATGCAAGAAACCCACTTTCACTAGCTCAAATCACCCAAATTTACAAATAAGATGTTCCCTCACATCTTTTTTTCATCCTGCCTTGCTAAACATAAAGGAGTACCTATAGCAATCAAAAACTCGGTAGCTTTTTTACTACATAGTAGCATCATAAATCCGCAAGGTCGATATCTAGGGGTAATTTGTGATATAAATAATGTAACATATACCCTCTTTAATGTATATTTTCCCAACAGGCACCAACTTCGGTTCTGGGTGTCTCTCCTGCCCAAGATAAATTCGGTGAGTAAGGGGATTCTGGTGGTGGACACCATTGCTACTCGGAGACACCTTCGTCCACTTGCAAACTCTCTGTCAGAGGAGGGATTTTACGACGTGTGGTGTAGTCAGCATGGAGGCGAGTGGGACTTCAAGCAGTCTCCTCTAGTATTAAAACTATCACGTGGTCCAACCGTGCCCGATTACCCTTACCCTAGGAACAATTCTCAGCCCCATTACCATCCCAATGGCGACGGAATGATTCAATTGTGTCTCATCTGGATTATACCGATAAGTTGAAATCAGCCCTATACATATTTTGATTTAAACACTACTGATATAGATCCCCAGATTTTGTGGAATGCACACAAGGCTGTGATGAGAGGCACTCTCATCCAGTGCTGTGCACAGATGAAGAGGAAACGCAAAAGGAAATCACAGATCTAATCTCGTCTATCCATCATTTAGAGACCTTAAATAAGGCCTCCATCTCCGCCTCTCATTCCATAACTCTGAGGTATCTCGGAAGGCGTCTTCAAGCAATACTGGCATGTGTCATGGGTCCACTACTGACACTGTTACTGCTGCATATGGAGTGGGCTCACTGCAGCATCCCGCTCCATACATTCCCTTAGCCACCGTGATGTACGGGTGTATCTGATTTATAGTCATTTGTGATAAAGTAATTTGGAATGAATCTAATGTCCTGGCAAATCGTCAAATTGGCTAAATTTAATTTTTCAAAACTTCTCTCTAGTGATGATAGTGATTTTTTGCCTTTTTTACAGAGAAAAATGAAATGCCTAATAAAATGCAGAGTGGCAATGTAAACTCCTTATTTCACTGCTTTCACACCAGCGTATGGAAATCCTTACATATTCCGCCTCTGGAATAAGCTCGGATTCTGGATGATATACCATCAGTATTGTTATCAGTATTGTTTCGGTATCTCATCCAGATTTAATCAAATCACACGACCAACTGGACATGGTCAACCTTAGATAGACAATGATAGCTAAACCCTGAAATCTAGTCTCCAATCAAAACTAATGGGTAGCTTAAAATATAGCTTTTATTAGTAAGTTTAAAAGATAGGCCCAAAAATTATATTAAAGTGTAAAAGCAACTACAAGCTGCCATATAATGTTACACTATACCAAAAGCATGGAGAGGACCCTTTGAAGGGATAGTCACATAGGATAGAGAAAGGAGAAGGGGTAGACGGAGGGACACACTGCCGGGTCTCTTGCCCTAGTTCTCCTTACCACCTTCTATCAACCGTACTCACTATATGGCTCTAGAAGGCCCTCAATCCTACTATTGACGGCCCAGCTTTGTCAAAAAGGTATTAATAGGATCCTTCCACTTGTACTCAGCTGGGTCAGATTTAAAGCACCAAAATTAGACTAGGGGACAAAAGGCATCAATGTCACATATGCCAAACGTCCTCCAGTCCAACACAATAATACAAAATGTTCAGTGAGTTGTTTAGTTTGACAAGTCACAGAACAAACAGAAGGTGCACATGTAGTATTGCACCAACTACTGTACATATAGAGGTATGCAAATAGTACTGTTGGCACACCTCATAATATACAAGCAATGTCCCTTGTTCCAACGCGTTTCCTCGGTATTACCCGACTCATCAGGGGACCAATGCAATTACCAAATATTGGTGGGACTAACACATCACTAGGACCATTAGATTGCCACACCTAAATATATAAATAGATGTAGGCAGGTGCTTTGTTTGTGCTATAAGCTGGACACCATGCCATCAGCTCCTTTCACAGGGCAATAGCATGCCGTGTCCAGCATAGCCACGCCAGTGCTCTGAATGAAATCACGGTCTACTCATCTTTTAGGAGCGCAGATCATCCAGGACAAGTTGGAGCGGGTGTTCGCTGCAACGTGCTACATATGGCAGCTGCCTATCTCTATCTTATCCAGATTTGCAAGCATATTCCTTTGTTCCTGCATATTTTATGTATTCCCATAGACTATAATGAGCATATTTGCAAGGAAATGTGCTCAAAATTAAAACAGATGTAGCGGATTTCAAATACTAATGGAAATGATCTGTCCATATGAATAGCCCTGTTGATTAACATTAGCAGGAGATTCTGGTACAGAAAATCTGGGCGATATACAGCTTGCACATACGCTCATGTGACAATGACCTTAAAGAGGACCTGTCACCACAAAATGCAATGCAATCTGAAAGCACCATGTTATAGAGCAGGAGAGCTGAGAAGATTAATATATAGTTTTTTTGGGAAAAGATTCAGTAAAACTTGCAATTTATATTTGCTTTTTTGCAGCCCTGTGAATACCTAAAATGCCTTCCTCTGGATCAATTTGCAGGATAACAGATCGAACTGGTTGGACAGATGTCTTTTTTCGGCCTTATAAACGATGTTACTATGCAAATATATATATATATATATATATATATATATATATATATACACTCAGCTCCTCCTGCTCTATAACATGGTGCTTTCAGGTTGCACTGAAGGCAGAGATGGTCATGCATGTTTACCACCACTTCATTCTCATGGGACACTTTGGGACCTCCATTTATGTAGTCACTGGGGGCCCCAACAGTCAGACCACCCGTGATCACACACTTGTTCTCTATCCTATGGAATGCTGACCAAACTGCGCAAAATAAATGCTCCCACATGCAGTGCAGAAGTGTCTGTATCCAAAAAAGTCACCTGAGGGCTGAGGCGATACCATAAAACAAAGGAATGATCCACTCCAATCTTCTTGAAATATAATTATTTATTCAAGTCCATAATAAATGAAAAACTTATTGGAAGTATAAAAGGTCCACATGACATTTATGAGTTTTACATGTACTTGTGCTTGCTCATAGCACACAGTCATATAGAAACCTGGTATTTAAAAACAGTGAGACCAATAAACATAGCCAAAGGTACATTGCTACTTAGAAAATGTATGTATATGACAACAAAATAAACTACATGAAAACATACAGTATATGAATAAATGTTATGATTCCTGGTCTATAAAACCTGGGGAAGACTTAGAGCCTTTTTTGAAAAGGGGCACTGCATTTGCCTTGTATTAGCCCCGTGGAACTATTACTGTTCCAATCTCTAGAGAATCTCTAAAAATTATGAACAGGGCACTGTAATAACCAAGAACTCAAGGGTGCAATCTACAGTATCTGGACTTGGAGCCTTGTTCACAGTTTATTTAGCTTAATTTGGACTGTATTTACTGTACATTCAGCCAATGAAGTACATAATTGATATTGTATTAACAGCACTGCCACCACCTACATTATCTCTTTCTTCATTTGCATATACAGACCTCAATTACCCATGTAGCTGCTTTGTCTTTTTGATCCCCATTGACCAGTTACTGTTACCTGCTCTGATCTTGTTTTTTAGCATTTATATAGATCAGGGTTCACCAACTTCCAGAACTCCAGCTGTATTGAAACCACTCCCAGCATGCACACTTGCTTGACTGTTGTCAGAACTTCTATAGAATTGAATGGAGCATGCTGGGAATGGAAGTTTCACCACAGCTAAACCAGAGTGCCAGAGGTTGCTGGTCCCTGATATAGATAAATAATTATTTGTAATTTGCTTTGCTTTCTTTGGCCATATGTAGGGTTGAGCGAACCCAAACTGTAAAGTTCGGGTTCGTACCAGACTTTAGGGTTTTTGGTATCCGGACCCTAACCCGAACTTTTCCGTAAAAGTTCCCGGTTCGAGTTCAGTCATTCAACAAATGTCATTCAACAAGCGTTTAAATATGTGCCCTTAGAAGCCATCACAGCTGTGGCTGTGATTGGACAGTGCAGCGTGTGACTCAGCCTCTATATAAGCTGGAGTCATGTAGCGCAGCATGTCGTATCAGCTCTTACTACTGTAGGGATAGGATGCTGCTGCTGCTGTGAGGGAGAGATTAGGAAAGAATCAGAACTTGGTGTTAAGTGTGCGACCTACTGCGATTTTTTTTTTTTGTGGGTGCAATGCAACATTCTTGTATCCTGCCCTGAGCCCAGTGACACAGAAAAATAAGTTTTAATCCGTCTGTTAGTTAGGTGGGCGGCGGCGGCCATTTTTTGAAAGTGCAGTGCACTTGCACCTGCATATGTGCCAGGGACAATAAAATAATCCTGTTCTTGTAGTTCAGTGAGCGACATATACCCATTTTTTAAGTGCATCTGCACTGCATATGTGCCAGGCGAGGGGAAAATAATATAGGTAATCTGTCTGTGAGTTTAGGGACCCAGGGAGTGACATATTCACGTTTTTTTTCTGTAAAGTACCCCTGTGCTGCATATGTGACAGTGTAATCAATTCAGTAAATCTATCTGTTAGATTCTGGAGGGACAATTTCTTTTTTTGCTAAAAAGTTAGTTTGCGGACTGTGCTGCATTTGTCATATTTAACATAAAGCAGTAAATTAATCTGTTTTATTGTGGGTGTAAAAAAAAATCACCTTTTTGAGGCCAGAAAGTACCTTTGCGGCCTGCTCTGCATTTGTCATATTTAAAATAAATCTGTTTCATTGTGGGTGTAAAAAAAAAGACGTTTGTGGCCCGCGCTGCATTTTTCTTATTTAAAATAAAGCAGTAAATGAATGTGTTTCATTGTGGGTGTCAAAAAACACCTTTTTTGGGCCTGAAAGTACATTTGCGGTCTGCATTGTATTTGTCATATTTAACATAAAGCAGTAAATTAAAGTGTTTCATTGTGGGTGTAAATAAAACACCTTTTTGGGGCCAGAAAGTACATTTGAGGCCTGCACTGCATTTGTCATATGTAAAATAAAGCAGTTTAATACTCTGTTTCATTGTGGATGTAAAAAAACGCCTTTATTGGGCCAGAAAGTACAATTGCGGCCTGCACGGCATTTCTGATAGTGAAATATAATCAGTAAATACAACTGGGACTTTGTGGGTGAAAAGAATCACTTTTTTTTGGCCATTAAGTACCTTTGCGGCCTGCACTGCATACCTGACTGGAAAATAAATTTTGTAAATCCGTCTGTTAGTTTGGTGGGTGAATGCAAAGAATAAGGAGAGTGTCAAATAATGGACGTGACCAGAACAGGTACAGGCGATAGTAGATTGGGTGGCTGACAGTGCCTCCAGTTCCTTCACATTGTCTCCCACCCGATCCCCTGCTGAAAGCTCAGAGTTGGCACCTGCAGCCCATGGGCATCTGTCTTTCACCTCACCCTCTTCCAAATCAGCCAAGCATTCTGAGCCGCAAGTCAAGTAACAGTCTCTTATGCTTTTTGATGACTCTGCTGGCGGGGTTTCGGTGGGCCATCCACATAGCCCTGTCCCAGAAGTGGAAAAGTTTGAGTGCACAAATGCCCAACTACTTATGTTTCAGGATGTGGACATAGGAGGACCACCGCAGCATGTCTCTGATGATAACCCGTAGAGGCCTCTCACCCAGTTAAGCCAGTACTCTCTGTTCTGCACTGATGAGGGGCAATCACCCTGAAACATCTGTATGCAGATGAGGTGCTGGCTTATTTAATATCCAAATCATGTCTTAAGGCTTATTTAAAGAGCTGAAAGTTGACATACAGGATAGCTGCCTTACATCTGCTAGCATTAGAGGCAGAGCTTGTTAAGAGCTCATTTGTATCTCTTTCCTCCCAGAATTCCAGAGGAGCATGTATGGCCTATAAGTCTTCTCATGCTGATTAAGCTGCTCTCTCCCTAAGGAGAGATGTTACCCCCAAAACCCAGACAGGCCTCTCACCCAGTTAAGCCAGTACTCTCTACTCTGCACTGATGAGGGGAAATCACCCCAAAACAGCTGTCTGCAGATGAGGTACTGGCTTATTTAATATCCAAGTCATGTCTTGAGTCTTATTCAAAGAGCTTCCCCCCTCCCCCCAAATCATGTTCAGGCTCTCTCCCCCCCCCCCCCCACAATAGGTTCCAGGGCCCCCCCGCCCACCCAATACTTACCTCCCTGGAAGCGCTGGATGGAGGCCTCTTCCGGCCTGTGTCCCGCTCTGCGCTCTGCTCAGGCGGCGCGATGACATCATCGCGCTGCCTGAACCGCTCTGATAGGCTGCCGGCACAAGGCCCGCAGCCTATCAGAGGAGCAGGGGAGGGAGACGCCTCTCCCTCCCCTGCAGCACAGCACAGCGATCTGCATCGCTGTCCAGAGGACGGCGATACAGATCACTATGGAGATGAACGCTTCCACAGTGGAAGCGTTCATCTCCTGTCACCTGGAGCCCCCCGAAGGAGAGATGTTATCCCCCTAACCCTGACTGGCCTCTCACCCAGTTAATCCAGTACTATCTACTCTTCACTGATGAGGGGCAATCACCCCAAAACAGCTGTCTGCAGGTGAGGTGCTGGCTTATTTAAAGAGCTGAAAGTTGACTTATAGGATAGCTGCCTTACATCTGGTGGCATTAAAGGCAGAGCTCATTTGCATCCATTTTCTCTCTGATGATGATGAAACACAGGTGCCAACTGCTGCGGCTTTTTGCAGTGTGCAGACCAATAAGGAGGGCAGGGGTGAAGAGTGGGTGTAAGATGATGTGGAGGATGATGAGGTCCTAGACCCCACATGGAATCAAGGTCAAGCGAGTGACATGTGA
This sequence comes from Bufotes viridis, assembly GCA_033119425.1. Lineage (NCBI taxonomy): Eukaryota > Metazoa > Chordata > Amphibia > Anura > Bufonidae > Bufotes > Bufotes viridis. The sequence continues at coordinate 185,288,770 of CM065591.1, forward strand.
AGTTTGGAAGAAGAGGTGGTGGTCGCACAGAGCCACAAGCACAGCAAAACGGGAAGCAGGGTGCAAAAGCAGAGTGGCCATCCACTAGACAGTATGCCTGCTACCGCACCCAGGGACCGAGCACACCAAAGCAAGCTCCAAGGAGCTCGCTGGCATGGCAGTTTTTTAGAAAATGTGCTGATGACAAGACACAAGTGGTTTGCACGCTGTGCAATCAGAGCCTGAGGCGAGGCATAAACATTCTAAACCTATGCACAACCTGCATGACCAGGCATCTAAATGCAAAGCACGAGCTGCAGTGGAGTAAACACATCAAACACCAAGAAAGGTCTCAGGCTCCTCCTGCTCCCTCTTCTGCTGCAGTCTCAGCCTCTTCCCCACCTCTGGAGTAACAGTGGCACCTGGCACCCAGCAAACAGAGGATGTGGCTGCAACGCCACCACCTTCCTCACCAAGCATCTCCACAATGTCCCATGGCAGCGTTCAGCTGTCCATCTCCCAAACACTGGAGAGAAAGAGGAAATACCCCCCTACCCACCTGTGATTCCTGGCCCTCAATACGAGCATTTTAAAATTCCTGGCCTTTGAAATGGTGTAATTCCGTCTGGTGTAGATGGAAACCTGTAAAAACCTTATGGTGGTGAGCAGTAATGGCCTACAGGTGAGCAGACCGTATAAAGCATTGGAAGTGAGGGAATGAAGGTGATCAAACCCCATAAGACATTGCAGTGATGGCCTACAGGTGAGAAGACCTTACAAAGCATTGGAGGTGAGGGCCTGAAGCCTAGCAAACCCCATAAAACATTGCAGTAATGCCTACAGGTGAGCAGACAGTATAGAGCATTGGAGGTGAGGGCCTGAAGCCTAGTGAACCCTATAAACATTGCAGTGTTGGCCTACAGGTGAGTAGACCTTATAAAGCATTGGGGGAGAGGGCCTGAAGCCTAGCGAACCCCACAATACATTGCAGTAATGCTTACAGGTGAGCAGACCGTATAAAGCATTGGAGGTGAGGGATTGAAGCCTTGCGAACCCCATAAAACATTGCAGTAATGGCCTACAGGTGAGCAGATGGTATAAAGCATTGGAGGTGAGGGACTGAAGGTGAGCGAACCCCATAAAACATTACAGTGATGGCATACAGGTGAGCAAACCGTATATAGCATTGGCGGTGAGGGACTGAAGGTGAGCGAACCCCATAAAACATTGCAGTATTGGCCAACAGGTGAGCAGACCGTATAAAGCATAGGAGGTGAGGGACTGAAGGTGAGCGAACCCCATAAAACATTGCAGTGATGGCCTACAGATTAACAGACCTTATAAAGCATTGGAGTTGAGGGCCTGAAGACTAGCGAATCCCATAAAACATTGCAGTGATGGCCAACTGGTGAGCAGTCCTTATAAAGCATTGGAGGTGAGAGCGTGAAGCCTAGTGAACCCCATAAAACATTGCAGTGATGTCCTACAGGTGAGCAGACCGTATAAAGCATTGGAGGTGAGGGCCTGAAGCCTACCGAACCCCATAAAACATTGCAGTGATGGCCTACAGGCGAGCAGACCTTATAAAGCATTGGAGGTGAGGGCCTGAAGCCTAGCGAACCCCATAATGTAAAGCCTAGCGAACCCCAGCTAATGTAGCCCCCCCATATGCTAACGCCTATATGGTGAACTTCGAGAACATTCATGTATATTCCAATCAGCTTTTTCAACGGTATTGTACCATTTGGCGTCGCTTTATCGACGATATTTTTTTGATTTGGTCAGGTACTCGAGACTCTTTTGACACCTTTTATACACATTTAAATAATATTGTACCTGGTCTTCAATTCACTGCTACTGTCAGTGATTCTATAATTCACTTTCTGGACACCTCTATAATTAAAAGCACTGATGGAAAACTTTCTGTTGATCTGTACACAAAACCTACAGATAGAAATACACTCCTTCTATACTCCAGTAATCACCCACGCAATACAAAAAATTTGTTACCTAGGTCTCAATTTACAAGAGTTAATCGAATAGTAAGTGATTCTGACACTAAACAAATACGATTACAAGAAATGTCCAACAAATTTGTCGAACGAGGATATCCCAGATCACTTCTAAACAAAGAACTCAAGAACATAACTCGTGTTCAACCTTCATCCATTAGATCCCAATCTCCTCCACGCCTTCCATTTATTACCACTTACCATCCATTTATACCTAAAATACATCAAATCATCCGTAAACACTGGCCTTTATTAAACAAGTTTTATCCTAATATTGCAGAATTTGCACAGCCTGTAAGAATGTGCTATAAGAGACCACGTAATTTACGGGACACTCTTGTTCATGCTGACATTGGCTCAAATAAATCCGGATCCATTCAGACCACTCTAATGACCCCTAAAAATGGTACCTTTCCATGTCTCAATTGTGCTCAATGCACACATGTTAAGAAGGGCAACACTTTTACACACCCCCACTCTGGTAAAACATATAACATCAGAGGCTTTTATACTTGTACATCATCATATGTAGTCTATATGATCAAATGCCCTTGTGGTTTGGCATATATAGGTGAAACTTCTCAGTGTATACGAGACCGTATATGCAAACACAAGTCTGATATAAGGTGCAAAAAGTCAGAATTACCCATACCACACCATTTCATTCAGATGCAACATAGGATTAGTCAATTACAATTTCAGGTCATTGATCATGTTTCAACACCAATAAGGGGAAGCAATCGCAAGCGTCTACTACAACAAAGGGAGTCATTTTGGATCTATGAGCTTAAAACCTTAACACCTAACGGTCTTAATCGAGACTTTGATCTGTTATTGTGATCCATATCTTACCATTAATTTGCTATAACCATTAATATGAGTTACGTTACTATACTACTACTGTGATGTCTGTTTTCTGGTAAATTACCCTAGGGTTACATTGATTTCAAATATTAATATTGATCTTATCTTTTAATCTAGACCCGCTGACCCAGATGGGCAGGTATGATACATGTAAGAGATGTATGGTATAATCCTACTAACCTATAGACTTGATGTCTTGTTTCTTTTGTGCTAACCTATGTGACTACTAATATAATGTATAAGGCCTTCAGGCTCTGTATACTATTGTACTTATGGTGTATTATTAATGAACTCATTCATATTCTACGAGTTATCATACAATATCATTAATTGGTTGCCATACGTATTGGGCATTATTTATATATATAAAAAATTTTATGGGTCATCCTTACATCAATTTATCGAGCTATATTACATCATTATATACTGAATTTTAATTCTTTCAGTGTATTACAACTTTATATTCTCATATATTGCTCACAATTTTCAGTTTTCTAAAGGACCTGGTGCTCCGATCACATGACCTGATAACTTGGTCATGTGACTAGTGCCTCGTATCTCTCTGAGCATGCCCAGTGTCCCTCTTTGAAACTGCAACCTTTAACTACTATAGTGGCGCTTCTTCTTGATGCGCACGCGCCGGATACTTACGTCATCAGTCAGGCACCTGCACGCATACTGCCGGCACTATTTAAAATGGCGCCGTTAGCTCATTCCCTACCACGCCACCAACTAGCATTCACTTACTTTCTACTATGAGGTATGTTCATTATCTTACACCATGCAATTCTCTTTGATATATGACGTCTTTTATGCCTTATATACATGTTCATCGTTTTTGGCTGTCCGCAATATTATGGGATATATTGTGTTTTATTATATTATGCCTCATCAGGTTTCATTTGTCCCAGTGTATGTTAAATACATAAACTGTTCATATGTCTATATATCCCCTTTGTGAGACCACTGTTTACAATAGGTCTATGGACAAGCTTTTTATAATTTTGCTATTTGTACTTTGGCCCATATTTTTGCATTATTCCAAGGCAACAGATGACCTGTTCAATGAGTGATATATGGCACCTTATATACATACCTGTTCTATGTGTATTGTTCTTTATATAAGCTTTATTGTGGTGATATCCAGGTTATATTCAACCACATGAGACATTCCTTAATAATTCTGTATTTTTGTATATATAATACTTACCTGAAGTTAGACCAAATTTTGTATTTTATATTTATTAACTTTATTGTTGAGCTATAATTAGATATATATTTATACTTTGACAGGCCGTGACCAAGGTCCCGAGCGGACCGAAACGTTGGCCCTGCACTGTGTCTATGATTTCCTATAAATCTGGTGGTGGCTTTCAATAAAATTTCTATTTCATCCTCATACCTACGTAATCGTGTGTGCCGTGAAATTTTATGCAGATCTAGCGAACCCCATAAAACATTGCAGTGATGGCTTACAGGTGAGCAGACCTTATAAAGCATTGGTGGTGAGGGCCTGAAGCCTAGCGAACCCCATAAAACATTGCAGTGATGGCCTACAGGTTACCAGACCTTAGAAAGCATTGGAGGTGAGGGCCTGAAGCCTAGCAAACCCAATAAAACATTGCAATAATGGCCTACAGGTCAGCAGATGGTATAAAGCATTGGAAGTGAGGGACTGAAGGTTACGAAACCCCATAAAACATTGCAGTGATGGCCTACAGGTTAGCAGACCTTAGAAAGCATTGGAGGTGAGGGCCTGAAGCCTAGAAAACCCAATAAAACATTGCAATAATGGCCTACAGGTCAGCAGATGGTATAAAGAATTGGAAGTGAGGGACTGAAGGTTACGAAACCCCATAAAACATTGCAGTGATGGCCTACAGGTTAGCAGACCTTATAAAGCATTGAAGGTAAGGGACTGAAGCCTAGCGAAGCCCATAAATCATTGCAGTAATGGACTACAGGTGAGCAGACCGTATAAAGCAATGGAAGTGATCGAGTGAAGGTGAGCGAACCCCAGAAAACATTGCAGTGATGGCCTACAGGTGGGCAGACCTTATAAAGCATTGGAGGTGAGGGCCTAAAGCCTAGCAAACCCCATAAAACATTGCAGTGATGGTGTACAGGTGAGCAGACCTTATAAAGCATTGCAGTTGAGGGCCTGAAGCCTAGCAAACTCCATAAAAAATTGCAATAATGGCCTACAGGTGAGCAGACCTTATAAAGCATTTGAGGTGAGGGCCTGAAGCCTAGCGAACCCCAAAAAACATTGCAGTAATGGCCTACAGGTGAACACACAGTATAAATCATTGAAGGTGAGGGACTGAAGGTGAGTGAACCCCTTAAAAAATGTAATTGATGGTCTACAGGTGAGCAGACCTTATAAAGCATTGGAGGTGAGGGCCTGAAGCCTAGCAAACCCCATAAAACATTGCAGTGATGGCGTACAGGTGAGCAGACCTTATAAAGCTTTGGAGGTGAGGGTCTAAAGCCTAGCAAACCCCATAAAACATTGCAGTGATGGCCTACAGGTGAGCAGACAGTATAAAGCATTAGAAGTGAAGGCCTGAAGCCTAGAGAACCCTATAAACATTGCAGTGATGGCCTACAAGTGAGCAGACCTTATAAAGCATTGGAGGTGAGGGCCTCCAATGCTTTAGGGCCTGAAGCCTAGCTAACCCCATAAAACATTGCAGTGATGGCTTATAGGTGAGCAGACCTTATAAAGTATTTGTGGTGAGGGCCTGAAGCCTAGCGAACCCCATAAAACATTGCAGTGATGGCCTACAGGTGAGCAGACTTTAGAAAGCATTGGAGGTGAGGGCCTGAAGCCTAGTGAACCCTATAAAACATTGCAATAATGGCCTACAGGTCAGCAGACGGTATAAAGCATTGGAAGTGAGGGAGTGAAGGTGACCAAACCCCATAAAACATTGCAGTGATGGCCTACAGGTTAGCAGACCGTATAAAGCATTGGAGGTAAGGGACTGAAGCCTAGCGAAGCCCATAAATCATTGCAGTAATGGACTACAGGTGAGCAGACCGTATAAAGCATTGGAAGTGATCGAGTGAAGGTGAGCGAACCCCATAAAACATTGCAGTGATGGCGTACAGGTGAGCAGACCTTATAAAGCGTTGCAGTTGAGGGCCTGAAGCCTAGCAAACCCCATAAAACATTGCAGTAATGGCCTACAGGTGAGCAGACCTTATAAAGCATTTGAGGTGAGGGCGTGAAGCCTAATGAACCCCATAAAACATTGCAGTGATGGCGTACAGGTGAGCAGACCTTATAAAGCATTGGAGGTGAGGGACTGAAGCCTATCGAACCCCATAAAACATTGCAGTAGTGTCCTACAGGTGAACACACAGTATAAAGCATTGGAGGTGAGGGACTGAAGGTGAGTGAACCCCTTAAAAAATTGCAGTGATGGCCTACATGTGAGCAGACCTTATAAAGCATTGGCGGTGAGGGCCTGAAGCCTAGCAAACCCCATAAAACATTGCAGTGATGGCGTACAGGTGAGCAGACCTTATAATGCTTTGGAGGTGAGGGCCTGAATCCTAGAGAACCCTATAAACATTGCAGTGATGGCCTACAGGTGAGCAGACCTTATAAAGCATTGGAGGTGAGGGCCTGAAGCTTAGCGAACCCCATAAAACATTGCAGTAATGGCCTGCAGGTGAGCAGATGGTATAAAGCATTGGAGGTGAGGGCCTGAAGGTGAGCGAACCTTATAAAACATTGCAGTGACAGCCTACAAGTGAGCAGACCTTATCAAGCATTTTAATTGAGGGCCTGAAGCCTAGCGAACCCCATAAAACATTGCAGGGATGGTGTCATGCCCTGCTCTGGTGAGGTGCGGAGGTCTGTCAGGTTGGCAGCAGGTGTGTAGTTTTCTGTTAACGTGGAGTGAGCTGTACCTGCCTCCTTTCAGGTGCACTGGGTGGGGTCCCTTGTCCCTTGCGGGTTATAGCTTCTTTCTCACTCTGAGGAAAGTTGGATTGATGTTTCTGCTCTGCTTCAAAGATAAGTGTGTTTTTGGTTTCCATTTGTGAACTGTCTAGTCTGTTAGTTAGACACCTGCTTCCTCCAGGATTAGAGGAAGTAGGCTGCATTTTTTTCCCCTTGTCCACAATCTCAGGGACTTTAGGGTTAATTCCGTCTTATGCCCGAGGGCACGTTTATTCCCACCTTTGGGGTCTAAACGTGTGCACAGCAGTCTAGGGTCAGCTGTAGTTTCTTGTCAGGAGGTGACCATTATCCCCAGCTTTTGCCTAGACGCTTGTTTGTTGTTTCTTGTGTGTCTATTGTATCTTGTACCCTTCCCAGCGTGACAGATGGCCTACAGGTGAGCAGACCTTAGAAAGCATTGGAGGTGAGGGCCTGAAGCCTAGCGAACCCTACTAAACATTGTAGTGAGGGCATATATACAGTGGATATAAAGTGTACACACCCCTGTTAAAATTTCAGGTATCTGTGCTGTAAAAAATTTAGACGACAAAGATAAATAATTTCGGAACTTTTTCACCTTTAATGTGACATAATTTGAACAACTCAATTGAAAAACAAACTGAAATCTTTTAGGTAGAGTGAAGAAAAAATATAAAAATAAAGTAATATGGTTGCATAAGTGTGCACACCCTTAAACTAATACTTTGTTGAAGCACCTTTTGATTTTATTACATCATTCAGTCTTTTTGGGTATTAGTCTATCAGCATGGCACATTTTCACTTGGCAAGATTTGGCTACTCTTCTTTGCAAAAACACTCCAAATCTGTCAGATTGCGAGGGCATCTCCTGTGCACAGCTCTCTTCAGATCACCCCACAGATTTTCAATCGGATTTAGGTCAGGGCTCTGGCTGGGCTATTCCAAAACTTTAATCTTCTTCTGGTGAAGACATTCCTTTGTTGATTTGGATGTATGCTTTGGGCCATTGTCATGCTGAAAGATGAAGTTCCTCTTCATGTTCAGCTTTCTAGCAGAAGCCTGAAGGTTTTGTGCCACTATTGACTGGTATTTGCAACTGTGCATAATTCCCTCTTTCTTAACTAAGGCCCCAGTTCCAGCTGAAGAAAAACAGCCCCAAAGCATGATGCTGCCACCACCATGCTTCACTGTGGGTATGGTGTTCTTTTGGTTATGTAGCCTGGCTTGGATGTTTTTCTTCGTAAGAAAAGGCTTTTGTCTTGTCACTCTAACCCATAGCCCAGACATATGAAGAATACGGGAGATTGTTGTCACATGTACCACACAGCCAGTACTTGCCAGATATTCCTGCAGCTCCTTTAATGTTGCTGTAGGCCTCTTGGTAGCCTCCCAGACCAGTTTTCTTCTCGTCTTTTCATCAATTTTGGAGCGACGTCCAGTTCTTGGTAATGTCACTGTTGTGCCATATTTTCTCCACTTGACGATGACTGTCTTCACTGTGTTCCATGGTATATCTAATGTTTGGAAATTCTTTTGTACCCATCTCCTGACTTATACCTTTTAACAACGAGATCCCTCTGATGCTTTGGAAGCTCTCTGTGGACTATGGCATTTGCTGTGGGATGCGACTAAGAAAATTTCAGGAAAGACCAACTAGAGAAGCTGAACTTTATTTGGGGTTAATCAGAGGCACTGTAAATGATGGCACGTGTATACTGACTCCTATTCAACATGATTTTGAAAGTGATTGCTTAACTACATCCCCAGGTATAAGCTGCAACCACATTATTTTAGTTTTTTTAGTTTTCTTCCCTCCACCTATAAGATTTCAGTTTGTTTTTCAATTCAGTGGTACAGTTCATAGGTCACATTAAAGGTGGAAAAAGTTCTGAAATTATCTCTTTGTCTCATTTTTTTAAAGCACATAAACCTGACATTTTAACAGGGGTGTGTAGACTTTTGCTATCCACTGTATTCTGTATGGAAGAGGAGGCGGAGGAGGAGGTGGATGAGAAAACAAGATTCAAACGTATAACCTTTTTTTTTGCGGTGAAAAGGGTGCATCTGAATCTTGTGGATTGAGTACATTATAAAGCATACATTTAAATAGCGTTTTTGTTCCTCATTAGCTCAGCTTTCCTCTGGTGGAGTGGAGAAGTCAGGGGCAATCCAGGCCTTGTTCATTTTTATCTGAGTCAACCTGTCAGCATTGTCAGTGGCAAGTGGATATGTTTATCTGTTTTAATGCCACCAGCAGCACTAAATACATGCTCAGACAATACGTTGGTGGCAGGGCAGGCCAGCACCTCCAAGGCATAGAGCGCAAGTTAGTGCCACGTGTCCAGCTTGGACACCCAGTAGTTGTAAGGCACTGAGGGTTTATTTAGGACGCTGACACGGTCTGCAATGTATTCCTTCACCATCTTCCAAAACTTTTCCCTCCTTGTAGCACTAGGCTGCGATTCAGGGCGAGGTTGCTGGCGGGGTGTCATGAAAGTGTCCCATGCCTTGGAAAGTATTGCCCTGCCTCTGTTGGAACTACTGTGTGTTCTCCTTGTCTCCTTTCCTCGGTTCCCTAAGGAAGTACGAACTCTGGCAGCCACATTGTCAGATGGAAAATTTTGGAGCACCTTCTGGTATTGCACGATTTTACTCGTCCTCTCAACCACAGGAATAAGAGAAGAGAAGTTCTCTTTGTAGAGGGGCGCGAGAAGGGTAAACACCCAGTAATCTGTGTTACCTGAAATGCGAATAACGCAAGGGTCGCGGGAAAGACAGCCTAACATGAAGTCAGCCATGTGTGCCAGAGTACCAATGGGCAAGATGTCGATGTCAACTTCAGGACGACTCTCCATACCCTCATCCTCCTCCTCCTCTTCTGCCCATCCACGCTGAACAGATGGAATTAATGCTCCATGGGTACTAGCCTCTGTAGCAGAGGCAAGTGTCTCCAGCTCCTCCTCCTCTTCATGGCCCAATTTGCACTGAGAAGACAAACTGGGGGAGGTCTGGCTATCGCCCTGTGTCATCTCCTCCCCCATTACCTTGTCTGCCACATTCAAAGCATCCTCCTTAATTGTGAGCAGCGATCGTTTGAGTAGACACAGCAGTGGGATGGTTACGCTGATAGTGTTATCACCACTAACCATCTATGTGGATTCATCAAAGTTTTTTAAAAACTCACATAGGTCTGACATCAATGCCCACTCCTCGCTTGTGAATAGTGGCAGTTGACTGGAAAGACGACGACCATGTTGCAGCTGGTATTCCAAACTGCCCTCTGCTGCTCACAAAGCCTGGCCAACATGTAGAACATAGAGTTCCACTGCGTGCTCTCGTCGCACAACAGTCGGCGAGGTGGAAGCCACAAGCGCTGCTGCAGTGTTGACAGACCGGCCGAAGCTGTGGACGACTTGCGGAAATGAGCACACAAGCGGCGCGCCCTCACTAGTAGCTTCTGCAAATTGGGATAGGTTCTGATAAACCGCTGAACCACTAAGTTTAAGACGTGGTCTAGGCATGGAATGTTTGTTAGGTTGCCGAGCTCCAAAGCCGCCACCAAGTTACGCCATTGTCAGACACAACCATGCCTGTTTCTAGGTTGAGTGGAAAAAGCAACAGCTCGGTCTGGTCCCTTTACCCTGCCACAGCTCTGTGGCGGTGTGCTGTTTGTCCCCTAAACAGATCAGCTTTAGCACGGCCTGTTGACGCTTACCCACAGCAGTGCTACACTGCTTCCAGCTAGCGACTGATGGCTGACTGCTGCTGGAGGTGGAAGGGAAGGAGGAGGCGGCAGAAGAGAAGTGGGGGTTGGAGCCAGTAACATAGCTGCTGGTGGAGACCCTGATGGATGTAGGGCCCGCAATCCTGGGTGTGGGTAGCACCTGTGCCATTCCAGGGTCCGACCCGGCCACCACAACATTGACCCAGTGTGCGGTCAGGAATATGTAGCATTCCTGACCACCAGCACTTGTCCATGTGTCCGTGGTGAGGTGGACCTTCCCAGTACGTACATTGGTCATGGCACGGGTGATGTTCTAGGACACATGCTGGTGTGCCAATCTTGGAGTTCTCTTTTTCCATATGGACTCCTGGAGTCGCTCTCTAAAATGGAGATCAATGTAGGTGGCAAGGAGATCAGATGATTCAACAAACCCTCTTAGAAAACTGTTACCAGGGTCTCATTGTTCCATGAGAGTTCTGGGACAAGCAGGTGGAACTGAATGGCACACTTTCCAACTGCAAGATTGCCCTGGTGGAGGTACAGTAGGGAAGAAGCAACTGAGGTGTTATGGCTGGGTTCCTCAAAGACCTTGTAAAAAGTGGTCAAGAATTCCTGCACATTGTTGGTCACTATGCTTACAGGGAGAAGAGACCCAGGCGACTGCTTCTCTGGACAGGAGCAAGTTCAGAAAGGCCATTTTAGTTCTGTCTGTAAGGAACTGGTCATTCTGCAGATCGAAATGTATGGTACAATGATTCAGGAAACCTAGGCATAGCTTGGGATCTCCTTCATAGAACAAAGACCGTTGTAAAATGAAAGAATCAGTGTCATGTCTGGTGCTTTAATTAATTATAAGCATAATTTACCAAAATAGGATTGCTACGCTTAACCCATAAAGTATCAAACAGGAAAATCTGCTTAGTGAATGGTCCCACTATATATCTACAAATATAAACAGAGCTGACCTAAACCAAGGTCACAAGACATAGCTGAATAACACCCATCTAAGAGCAAAAGAGTCAACAGAAAGGACACAGATAATAAGTTCAAATACATCAATGAGTACCTGGTGTGTCAGTATAACCAAATACATCTAGTGAAATCTGTAGGGCTTAATAATGGGCAAGAAGGTTAAAGGGGTACAGTGGTCCATGGAAAAGAATTAGGCACAAGCCATAGCTTTTCTATCTTTCACCATTTACTCTATGCTGGAAGGAAAGTCCATACCACCAAGTGACAGAGAAGAGCACAATGATAATACTTGACAATATACAGTACAGACAGACTCCTCTAAAGGGGCATAAGCAAATACACTTAGGGATGCAGCCCAAAATAATCTCAACAATGACCTCTGCAATTTTAATAACTCCATATTAGTCACCTAAAGCCATCTCGAAATTACACAGAAGTGTCAAGCAGTGTCATCATTTTTACTGCTGTAATACGACTGAACAAGGAGATTAAGAGGGATTTCCATTTAACCAACAACTGATTAATCTATCTAAATAAGTAATTTATTATAGTGTTCAGACAACTCCGCTTTTTAACCTCACTTATTCTCAAGCCACTTGGTCAGGAAGCCAATCCCTATTTTTCTCATGATGCTTCTGGCTTGACAAGACAAAGGGAGAAGAGTCTCATCACATTGCACTTACCTTAAAGGGCATCTGTCAGCAGATTTCTACCTTTGAAACTGGCGTTAGTACCACTCACGGGACAGCCTTGGCGTGGCGAGTGGCTTATTACCTTTTGATCAAAACGTACACTAATGTCCTCTTATAGCTTCTATCTTGGGCAGAGTTCTGGTTGCAGTGTGCTGTTGCATTTTTTTTTTGTGTTTGTATGTATAATTGCCACAGCTACGTGCACCTGCATACAGGGAAGTGCTGACTGACCCCCCCTTGTGTTTCTGTTTAGTATGTGTTGGAGGTGTGGCAGCCTCCTCTTCAGTCGTGCACACCTGACTAGTTTGTCTGCCCTAGATGCTGGTTTTTAATCAGGGTGAGTATAAAGCTGAATGTGTACTCACATCACCTGCTAGTAGCCATCTGGCTCCAGGAGGAGTGCACAGTGGGCTCAGCATGCATGTTGGTACCTGCATCCCTGGATCTAATGGAGGCTGTTACAGCACCAGAAGGGGTTAATAAGTATGGTTTATCCCAGCATGCATGCTGGGCCCACACTCCCTGGATTTTATGTGGCTGTCGTGGCCCATAACAGGTAAGATTTAGCGTTAGGAGGATTTTATGTAGCTGTCATGGCCCATAACAGGTCAGATTTAGCTTTAGTACCACTCACGGGACAGGCTTGGCGTGGCGAGTGGCTTATTACCTTTTGATCAAAACGTACACTAATGCCCTCTTATAGCTTCTATCTTGGGCAGAGTTCTGGTTGCAGAGTGCTGTTGCATTTTTTTTTTTGTATGTATAATTGCCACAGCTACATGCACCTGCATATAGGGAAGTGCTGACTGACCTCCCCTTGTGTTTCTGTTTAGGCTGTTGCAGGGGCGCTTGGCAGCTGAAGCCATCTGTGTTGGTCCCATGTTCATAGGTGCCCACAAAACAGCCTCTAGGAGCAAGAGGGGCCTTGCTGTTACACATAGAGTCTCTGCTCTCTCTGCAACTACAGCAGCCTTTCCACTTTGATTTACAGGGTCAAGCATGAAAGTTTACACTGCCTGGCCCTGTCAATCAGTGGAGAGGAGGCGGCAGTTGCATAGAAAGCAGAGCCTCTTGGTGTAAGAGCAACACCCCTCCTAAATGCTCATTTACATTTATTAATACATCATATTTCTCAGCAATGTGGGCATGTATGAACATGGGACCAACACAGATGCCTTCAGTGCACATGCAACAGGTCAGCCAGTTTCATAAGTATAATTCTGCTGACAGATGTCCTTTAACAGAAAGTGACTGATCAATGACATAGAACTTCTTTCCCCTAACTGACAATGCAGAATGTAAGTGAAAGAGTTTCAGCCTGTCTCCCCTGCCTCCTACTTGGAAAGAGTTCTATCTGTCAGCTCTGGGTATAGCACTATGAAGCTGCATTTCATAGATACTGCATAAACCACACATTGAAAGTAAAGGCAGTTACTGTGTGCAGTTAATCATTGTATGGGCTCGCCTAGCATCACTGCATTCCTGGTCTTCTAGATAAGACATAAATGATATCTTCAGCACTACTTTGTACAAGGTGTGGACATACAGAGATAAAAAGAGGGGTGGTATCTCAGGGTTGATAGGAGAGATTTGTTGACTGCTGATATGTCCAGTAGTTTACAGGAAGTCTGCCACATAGGAGAGACTGACATCCTGTCTACATAGTAGAGCAGGTTCAGCACTGGTGGTAAAACCTGTATCACATAATGCAGTTGCTCATAATGAAAGGATTCAAAATACGCAGATCTAACTTAGCTGGGATAAAACTAATTTCACTGCTATTATATTGCTAGTGAATTAGCATTATAAAAGTCATGGCCCCTAGTGTTAGCGCCCCTAAAAGTATTTCTCCCAGAAAAGTATTGCAATTACACATGTTTGCTATTCACATCTCCTTTGTGTGTATTGGAAAAACAGAAAAAAAAAGAAAAAAAAAAAAAGGTAAATTGGACACAATTTCACACAAAACTCCAAAAATGGGCCTACAAACTTTTTGACACCTTTTCAAAATTGTGGTTAATCAACTTTGTTTCAAGCTTGTGATGCTCATTCAGACTTACCTCTAGCAAGTAACAAGTGTGAGCAATATAAAAGTCACACCTAAAAGGGAGAAGTTGACTCTTTGCATTCTGTGTCTGTGTGTGGTTTGTACCGGACTTTAGGGGTTTTGTACCCGGACCCGAACGGAAAAGTTCGGGTTTGAGTTTGGTGTTCGGCCGCTTAAAAAAGCTTCTTGAAAGGCTGCAGGGCAGCCAATGAACAAGCGTTTAAGATGTGTGCCCTTAGAAGCCATCACAGCCATGCCTACTAATGGCCTACTATGATTGGCCAGTGCAGAATGTGACCCAGTCACGCAGCGCCGCACGTCACTTCAGCTCTTACTAGTGCAGGGATAGGAGCCCAATGACACAGAAAAATAAGTTTTAATCGTCTGTTAGTTAGGTGGGAGCATCGGCAGCCATTTTGTTCAAGTGACAATATTGCCAGGGACAATAATTTGCCAGGGACAATAATTTAATCCTGTTCTTGTAGTTCAGTGGGCGACATATACCCATTTTGAAGTGCACCTGCACTGCATATATTCCAGGGGAAGGGAAAATAATATAGGTAATCCGTCAGTGAGTTCAGGAACCCAGGGGGTGATTAATTCACATTTTTTTTCTGTAAAGTACCCCTGTGCTGCATATGTGACAGTGTAATCAATTCAGTAAATCTATCTGTTAGATTCTGGGGGGACAAATTAATTTTTTTTTGCTAAATAGTAAGTTTGCAGCCTGCACTGCTTTTCTGAGAGTGAAATATAACCAGTAAATACAACTGTGACATTGTGGGTGAAAAAAAAATATCACTTTTTTTTGCCATAAAGTACATTTGCGGCCTGCTCTCCATTTCTGAGAGTGAAATATAATCAGTAAATAAAACTGTGACATTGTGGTTGAAAAAAAAAAAATCACCTTTTTTGCCTTAAAGTACTTTCGCGACCTGCACTCCATTTCTGAGAGTGAAATATAATCAGTAAATCCAGCTCTTAGATTGTGGGTGGACATTTCCACGGTTATCAGGCCAGTAATTCACAACTGGCTTGGAGGGTGTGTTCCTGCTGCACTGCATACCTGATTGGGAAATATATTCTGTAAATTTGGTGGCGTTTTGATTGTTGAGTGATCTGTTCCCCTTTTTCTTTCAAACTACCCCTGCACTGCATACCTGACTGGGAAATATATTCTTAACGCTGGTATACGTGCTGCTGATGGCATTCCTACCTGACACTGGGGCCTCAGTGGAAGCACAAGGCGAAGGCTGAGGAGGAAGAAGTCGCCAACGCAGCTGGGGCACCGCCAGCACCTCAGAAAGCAGGATTAGCATGGCCGAAATGTGGAAAAGTTTTGTCAGCACGCCACAAGAACCAGCACCACCAGCTGATACGGAACGTCTCAGCAGGAGGCAGCATTTCAGCAACATGGTGGAACAGTATGTGTGCACACGCCTACACGTACTGACTGATGGGTCTGCCCAATTCAATTTCTTGGTCTCCAAATTGGGCACATGGCCTGAGCTTGCCCTTTACGTCTATTGTCTGAACGTGTGTTTAGCACTGCAGGGGGCGTTATCACAAACATAGCACAGCCAATGTGGACCAGCTCACGTTCATTAAAATGAACCAGGCATGGATCCCACAGGACTTGTTAATACCTTGTGCAGAATAGACATGTATACCGGCCTCACCCAGCCTTTGTTATACTCCAGTGCACTTTCTCTCTGTTTTCTTTTCTATATTTCCTAATGTTTTGGGGTCTACACAAATAAAAAAACTGTGTTTTTGGCGACTACATTCTCCACCACCGCTTCCACCTACACCGCCACATCCACCGCCTCCTCAACCCCCTACTCCATATGGACCTCCTCCTCCTAGTTCAAGATTATTATATTTTACTTTTATGTATTTTATGTTATTTTAAGTCATTTCCCTATCCACATTTGTTTGCAGGGCAATTGTCCACCTCTTCTCCCCATTTTGCTTCCTTTTGCAGCCCTCTAGCCCTTTCCATTTTTAGAGCCTTTTTAGTGCCCCAAAGTTCGGGTCCCCATTGACTTCAATGGGGTTCAGGGTCAAGTTCGGGTCCCGAACTCGAACTTTGCGATGAAGTTCGGCCGAACCCGGCGAATCCGACCTTCCAGGTGTCCGGTCAACTCTATCTACAATCTTAAGGTTACAAGTCCATCTCCAGTGATCTTCCTTTATCCACAGTGTGCAATATACTCAAGAAGTTTACAACCCATGGCACTGTAGCTAATCTCCCTGGACCTGGATGGAAGAGAAAAATTGATGAAAGCTTGCAACGCCGGATAGTCCGGATGGTGGATATGGCGGCCTAATCAAGTTCCAAAGAAATTCAAGCTGTCCTGGAGGCTCAGGGTGCATCAGTGTCAGTGCAAACTATCTGTCGACATTTGTATTAAATGAAACGCTATGGCAGGAGACCCAGGAGGAACCCACTGTTGAAACAGACATATAAATACTAGACTGCAAAATGTGGCAAAATGTATGTGAGTAATCCAAAATCCTTCTGGGCAAATGTCTTGTGGACAGATGAGACCAAGATAGAGCTTTTTGGTAAAGCACATCATTCTACTGTTTACTGAAAACGCAATGAGCCCTACAAAGAAAAGA
This sequence comes from Bufotes viridis, assembly GCA_033119425.1. NCBI lineage: Eukaryota > Metazoa > Chordata > Amphibia > Anura > Bufonidae > Bufotes > Bufotes viridis. The sequence continues at coordinate 185,305,616 of CM065591.1, forward strand.
ACAGTAACATATTTTCTTTATTCTTGACTTAATTAAGATGTCTCTTTCCTTTCCAGAGTGCACAACTATGAGGGAACACTAATCTGCAGAATTGTTGATTCAATAATTATTCATTAGAAAATCCTGGCCTTCATCTGTTTTCCATTTAACGCGTTCAAAATGAATTCAGTCATGAAATTCTACAACATATAATTTGCTGTCTACATTTGATTTTTTTCTTTTTTTGTTTTCCATTATATGTGCATGTGTTTCTTAATAGGTAAGCCTCACAGATCAACCAAAGGAGATGCTGCATAGTGAACACAATACTACCTGTGCAAATAAGCCTCTTGGCTCAGATAAAGAGCAGTCTGGGAAGAAAGTTAAATAGTGGGAATATAATTAAAATGATGAACTGATGATTCTAATTTAGCCGTGGGCTTTCCCTCGGTTGGGCAGCTTGATTGCTCTTTCACTGATGGTAGCTATTAATTACACTTGTGTTATAACAATGGCCTATCGCCCACTAGAGAGATGAGCCTAAATAGCTCATGCTAAAGGACTGAGACGTTAAAAAAATGTAACTATGTATGCTGTATGTGAGGAATTATCTGATAGTGGGGTAAGCTTTGAAATGGGTCATAGACAACTAAATTCTATTAGATTTGCTACAAAGTTTTCAGTTTATAGAGTCTAGCATAGCATTTTATTATTTAAAAAAAAGCATAAAGAATCTTTCTCATGGTTGGTTTACTGAATTCCCTGATAGTTATAATTTATTTCTTCCATGTATTATGATGTAGCTATATTGTAGCTATAGTGCGATAGTCAGCAATATTCTAGGAAGAATACTGTGATATTGTTTATGCTCTTAAGTGTAAGTAGAACTACATTATTTGTCTACTCTAAAGTGTTTAAAAAAAATAAAAAAAAAATAATGAATAACATTGGAATAAAGCTGCACATGTACACACGCCATCTATTATATTAAACCAGACTTCCATTAACAACTCATAGTTAGGGGGGCAGGGTGCTGTAGGAGTCACCTTTAAGGAGGTGTGAAGCTGTGGAGGTCACAGTTAAGGGGGTGGGCACTGTGGAGGTCACTGATAAGGGGAAGGGTGCTGTAGAGATCAATGTTAAAGGGCTGGAGTGCTGTGGAGGTCACTGTTAAGGGAGACAGCAGCTAGATGGTCTGGGAGTGACTCGATAGGGTGCTGGCAGGTTGTCACAGGAATCTGGAGCCATGCTGACTGCAGTGCATCCCACCGCTGCTTTAGGGTACATGGGGAGAATCGATAGAGCAAACACAATGATCGAGGTGGTCCCACAGGTGCTCAATTGGGTTCAAGTCTGGGGACTCAGGGAGCCAGGATAGTACATAGAAGTCTTGTTAATGGTCTTTCAACCAATGTCAAACATTTCTATCCATGTGACATGTCGCATTGCTTTGCCTGTAGATTCCATCCACCCCAGAGAAGACAATCAGCATGTATTGGTTTATATGATCAGCAAGGATGGATTCATACCCAAATCAGTTGAAAGTGCCTTCAGCATGGATGAGTGGGCTCAGAGAATGCCACAAAAACATTCCTCAGACAATAACCCTGACACCACCAGCTTCTGGTCCTTCAAGCAGCGTTTAAGGGTATTTGTTCTCTGATATTTCTCGCCTGACATGCCAACATCCATGCTTCAATGAAGCAGAAAATGTGACTGGTAGTAGACAGCAGCTCTTTGCCAATCAACGAATGTCCAATTTTGTTAGTGCTGTGAAAATAAAAGAGGTGCAGTGCCCATCTGTCTGCTTCAGAGCCACATATGCAGTTGATTGCATTTGTTGAACTGTTCATTTTGGTAGTAAGCTGCTCCACTGTAACGTGTCAGTCTGTCCTTGTGCACCTTTGTAGACAGTGTTCACCACGGTGTTCATGTGATGCTATGCAGTTTTCACATAACTTATTCTCAGTGATGCCATTTGTCCACTCACTATATACTTTCACCACAGCAGTACGAGAACAGTTCCTAAATTGCGCAGTTTTAGAAATACTGTCACCCTTGGCCCGAAAGCCAATAATCCCTTTTCGCAGCTGTGATAAATCACCCTTTTTACCCATGACAGCAAGGAGGAATATGTGGGCAGTTGCCAACATTAAAAGTTAGAAGCAGTCATAATAATGTGATTTGACTGTGTGTGTGTGTGTGTGTGTGTGTGTATATAATATATATATATATATACACTAGCTGAAGGACCCGGCTTCGCACAGGTATATTTATTCTATTTCATTTAATGTTTGCGTGTGTCGTTAAAAGATATCAACAGTATCTACTATAACAGTGACAGCTCCCCACATTTAAACACTGACTCCCCCCACCACCACATGCCCTGGGACCTCCACAGCCGCCCACCCCCTTAACCTTGACCTTTACAGCAGCCTTCCCCTTTAAAAGTGAGTTCCACAGCACCCCACTCCCTTGACAGTGACCTCCACAGGGTCCCACCCCTTAAAAGTGACCTCTATGCTGACCATAGGTTAAAGTCCCCTTAACTGACCTCCAGTATTCCCTGCCCTTTTTACAGAGACCTCAACAGCAACTGTCCCTTCAACAGTGGCCGCCACCGTACCCTGCTCCCTTAACAATGACCTCCACTGCACCCCGCCCCTTTAACAGTGACCTCCACAGAGCTCTGTTCCCTTAAAATGTGACTTCCACAACACCCTACTCCCTAAACAGTGACCTCTACAGCACCCCGCCCCTTAACACGGACGTCCATAGTGTACCGTCCCCTTATTTGTGACCTCCACCACTCCCTGCCTCCTAAACAGAGACCTGCACAGTGCCTGTCCCTTTAACAGTGACCTACACAGCATCACGCCCCCTTAACAGTGACCTCCACAGCGGCTGCCCCATTATTAATGACCTCCACAGTACCCCATCTCCTTAACAGTGATTTCCACAACACCCTGCCCCCTTAACAGTGGCTTCTACAGCAATCTTTTTCTTAACACTGACCTCAATAGCGGACCATCCCCTTAACTGTGACCTCCACAGCAGCCTGCCCCTACGGTAGCCAGAGGTCCAGTTTTAGGCTGGAAAGCCCGGCTTTCAGACTCCCTGTCCTCCATCTGGCGCAGGGCCTGGGCGGACACAGGGATGTCCTTTTGAACGGCTCACTATCAGACAGCAGCACTGTGCTGTCTAAGCATGAGCTGCAGGGAGAAAGTCACCCTCCCTTCCACCCCTGCAGCTGACAGAAGTTGATTTTTACCTTCATTTTTTCAATACTTGTTAGCTGTGGAGTGGGAGGGAGACTAACTGGGTCAGGGCTTGGCTTAGCAGGACATGGGGGCAGGATTTTTAAGGCCGTCTTTTGAAGGTGGCCTGAATGGCCACCCTACCTGCCCCTTAACTGTAATATTCACAGCACTCCTCTCCCTTAACAGTATTATCCACAGTGCCCTGCCCCCTTAAAGCAAACTTACAGCAGTGAAGAAAAATGGTTGTTATGGAAACCTGGTGTAAAACTGTGTGTATGTGGAGAATAAGGACCTGCAAGCTTCTATTGGCTGATAACGGACATGTGACCGTGTGTATGGCAGTTGGGATATGAAGAAAAAGACCTGCAGACTTCTATTGGCTAATGTAGGTCATGTGGTGTGCCATATTTGCATTTTTTGGGAATATCTCAGGAACAGTACATCCTAGAGAGCTGATACCTGGACTAAAACCTTCTTGGACACCTGATGTGTCAAGTTTCGTAATTGTAAATACTACAGTGTCGATTCCTTTAGTGGGCATACACATACACTCAGCTTTATATATTAGATATATATATATATATATATATATATATATATATATATATTCTCTATCTCTATTTCACAAAAGTGAGTACAACCCTCACATTTTTGTAAATATTTTATTATGTCTTTTCATGGGACAACAATGAAGATATGACACTTTGATACAATGTAAAGTAGTCAGTGTACAGCTTGTATAACAGTCTAAATTTGTTGTGCCCTCAAAATAAAATGTCTAAACCGCTGGCAACAAATGTGAGTACAACCCTAAGTGAAAATGGCCAAATTGTCCCCAAAGTGTCAATATTATGTGTGGCCATTATTTTCCAGAGCTTCACAGGTTGCCACTGGAATCCGCTTCCACTCATCCATGACGACATCACAGACCTGGTGGATGTTAGAGATCTTGCGCTCCTCCACCTTCCATTTGTTGATGTCCTACAGATGATCAATAGGGTTTAGGTCTGGAGACATGCTTGGTCAGTCCAGCACCTTTACCCTCAGTTTCTGTAGCAAGGCAGTGGTCGTCTTGGAGGGGTGTTTGGAGTCGTTTTCATGAGGGAATACTGCCCTGCTGCCCAGTTTCCGAAAGGAGGGGATCATGCTTAGTATATCATAGTACTTGTTGGCATTCATGGTTCTCTCAATGAACTGTAGTTCCCCACAGCTGATTTCACTCATGCAGCCCCAAACCATGACACTTCCACCACCATGCTTGACTGTGGGCAAAACACACTTGTTTTTGTAATCCTCACCTGGCTGCTACGACACACGCTTAACGCCATCTGAACGAATGAAATAAGTTTATCTTGGTCTCATCAGATCACAGGACATGGTTCCAGTAATACATGTCCTTAAGTCTACTTGTCTTCAGCAAACTGTTTGCGGGCTTTCTTGTGCATCATCTTTAGAAAAGGCTTCCTTCTGGGATGATTGCCATGCAGACCAATTTGATGCAGTGTGTGGTATATGGTCTGAGCACTGACAGGCTGACCGACTACCCCTTTAACCACTGAAGCAATGACTAATACGTCTATTTTGAAAAGACAACCTTTGGTTATGATGCTGAGCACATGCACTTAACTTCTTTGGTTGACCATGGCGAGGCCTGTTGTAAGTGGAACCTGTCTGCTGTATGGTCTTGGCCACCGTGCTGCAGCTCAGTTTCAGGGTGTTGGCAATCTTCTTATAGCCTAGGCCATTTTTATGTAGAACAACAATCCTTTTTTTAAGATCCTCAGAGTTCTTGCCATCAGGTGCCATGTTGAACTTCCAGTGACCAGTATGAGAAAGTGTGAGAGTGATAACACCAAATTTAACACACCTGATACCTTGTCACACTAACGAGTCACATGAAATCGGGGAGGGAAAATGGCTAATTGAGCACAATTTGACCATTTTCACTTACGGGTGTACTCACATTTGTTGCCAGCGCTTTATTCATTAATGGCTGTGTGTTATTTTGAGGGCACACCCAATTTACACAAGTTATACAAGCTGTGCACGGACTACTTTACATTGTATCAAAGTGTCAGGTCTTCAGTGTTGTCTCATGAAAAGATATAATAAAATAATTACAAAAATGTGAGTGGTTTACTCACTTTTGTGAGATACTGTGTATATATCTCTATCTATCTATCTATCTATATATATATATATATATATATATATGTATATTTTATTGTGTTTTTTTTTAGTATTTACATAAGTCCTTTTTGTATTTACATGAGCCTCCGCACCTAGTGGAAATCACCTTATAAAGACTTTATCCCTCTACATACACAGATATACACTATACATGTTATAGTTTTTGAGGTAAGCAAATTAACTTATCAGTGTGTTTTTAGATAGAAAGACTTTTATTAGAACAATTTTAGAATATTAAAAGTTTGACCTTTGCCAGTTCTGCTGTCCAAAACATCTTCGAAACATGTTTTATGACTGTTTTGACATTTCCTTGAAAAGAATGATATGAGAAAGACATGATAAGCAAGGTGTCAAATATTTGATGCCTTCATCCTGGGCTCACTGCAAGAGTCCAAGGGACTCGAACTCCCAGGTCAACAAGTGTTCACGAGAAGGTAAAAAGGGTCAATGTGAGGTTATGAATATGAAAGACTTTTTCTATTTTTTTGTGCAGTCCATCTGTCCAGCACAGGACAGCTTTCACAAAGAAGCAGTGTATTGATCAGCCTGACCACAGCAGTCTCTCCCCCCACTGCTGCCTCAGACTGCAGCAATTAACATAATCAAGCAGTTGACTCCAATTAAGGCTTCCTCTTATTACAGCCGACGGAAGGGCCACGGCATAACTGAGGGAAAATTAGCAGCCGCCTCGGTTTTGCATATCTTAATTTAAAATGACAGGGTGTGTCAGAGGGGGACAGTGACCCTGCCAATGCTCAGAGGCTTTCGTGTGGCAACAATTTCCCACACTAAAATGACTCCTCTTAGCTCAATATCCCCTGGAAGATGGAGGCCACAGGAGACTGCCAATGGGGGTCTTAGCTCCCCCTCCTCTCATAACAGTCTGATTTGCATTACGAGCCTCTTCTCATTTCTCCATAATTAAAAATGATATTATCATTCGCCTGTGTGTTTATAAGATTACCCAGGACGCAGTGCTGCTCCTCTCATTGTGACACCAAGGAAATTTATAACTGTCACCAAAGACATTCACAGCAATTACACTGACAGAAACTTCCCTAAGCGTCTTGAAGTGACTGACTAGGTTCTTGGTTGATTAGAACACTAAAGGCATGGTTACATGAGGCAATCTCATGTACATTTTCAAATTCACATGTTATTCTCAAAAAAGTTTTTAATAATTCATCACAAAAAAAGAAACCAAATAATAAAATGTTTGCTTATTATTGGTGAAAATCAATGATTTTTTTTTACTTTTATTATTGCCATGTTTTCCCTCAATCTTTGTTTCTATTAAAATTTAAATCAAATCACATTATGGTATGGTACTACTTAAAAAAAAAAAAGTTCCTGTTTCCACATTGAAGTCAACAGGAAAACCTGCTATAAAAGACAGAAGTTCACGAATAGGATATGCTATGCAAAAGCAGCATTGTGCCCTGGAGAAGTTTTCAATTGCACTGGCCGCGGGTCACTGTCGGAGCATGAGAATGGTAGTTGCACTCATGTAGTGTATTTGCCTAATAGTGGCCTACATCAGACTGTCGCTCCCTGGGGTCAGTTGCATTGAAAGTAACAGTACCAAATAGGGTTGAGCGAACACCTGGAAGTTCGGGTTCGCCAGGTTCGGCCGAACTTCGTTGCAAAGTTTGAATTCGGGACCGGAACTTGACCCCGAACCCCATTTAAGTCAATGGGGCCTTGAGCTTTGGGGCACTAAAATTGCTCTAAAAAAGAAATGAAGATGGCTAGAGGGCTAGAGGGCTGCAAAAGGAAGCAACATGGGGGTAAGAGCTGGACATTTGCCCTGCAAACAAATGTGGATAGGGAAATGACTTAAAATAACAAAATACATAAAAATTAAAAATAATAATCTTGAACTAGGAGGAGGAGGTCCATATGGAGTAGGAGGTTGAGGAGGCGGTGGACGTGGCAGTGTAAGTGGAAGCGGTGGTGGAAGAGGTAGTTGCCAACAACACTGTTTTTTTGTTTTTTTTATTTTTATTTATTTGGATAGACCCCAAAACATTGGGAAATATAGAAAAGAAAACAGTGAGAAAGTGCGCTGGAGTATAACAAAGGCTGGGTGAGGCCGGTATACATGTCTATTCTGCACAAGGTATGGAAAAGTCCTGTGGGATCCATGCCTGGTTCATTTTAATAAACGTGAGCTTGTCCGCATTGGCTGTGGACAGGCGGCTGCGCTTGTCTGTGATAACGCCCCCTGCCGTCGTGCTAAACACATGTTCAGACAATTCACTGGCTGCAGGGCAGGCCAGCACCTCCAAGGTATAAAGGGCAAGCTCAGGCCATGTGCCCAATTTGTAGACCAAGACGTTGAATGGGGCAGACCCATCAGTCAGTACGTGAAGGCGTGTGCACACATACTGTTCCACCATGTTGCTGAAATGCTGCCTCCTGCTGAGACGTTCCATATCAGCTGGTGGTGCTGGTTCTTGTGGGGTGCTGGCATAGCTTTTACACATTTCGGCCATGCTAACCCTGCCTTCTGAGTTGCTGGCGGTGCCCCAGCTGCGTTGGCGACTTCTTCCTCCTCCTCTGCTTTCGCCTTGTGCTTCCCCTGAGGCCCGGTGTCAGCTGTTAATGCCATCAGCAGTGCATCTACCAGCGTGCAGAATATATTTTCCAAACAGGTATGCAGTGCCTGGGTAGTTCGAAAGAAAAAAAAAGGTACAGATGACTCAACAATCTAAATGCTGCCGAATTTACAGAATATATTTCCCAGTCAGGTATGCAGTGCAGGAGCAGTTTGAAAGAAAAAAGGGGTACAGATCACCCAGCAATCTAAACGCCGCCGAATTTACAGAATATATTTCCCAGTGAGTTATGCAGTGTAGCAGGAACACACCCTCCAAGCCACTTGTAAATGACTGGCCTGATAAACATGGAAATGTCCCCCCAGAATCTAACAGATTGATTTACTGAATTGATTTCCCTGTCATATATGCAGTGCCGGTGTCATAAAGAGAAAAAATTATTTCAGGTCACAAAAATATGTGGCAGACAAATTTAATAGAATTCATTTCACTGTCATGTATGCGGTGCAGGCCGCAAGGGTACTTGACCACCCAAAAAAGTGAATTTGTCCCCCCAGAATCTAACAGATGGATTTACTCTAATTGATTTCACTGTCAGATATGCAGCACAGGGTTATTTTACAGAATTTTTTTTTTATATTTCACCCCCTGGGTCCCTGAACTCACAGACGGATTACCTATATTATTTTCCCTCCCCCACATATGCACTGCACTTGCACAAAATGGCCGCCAATGCCCACCTAATTAACAGACGGATTAAAACTTATTTTTCTGTGTCACTGGGCTCAGGGCAGGGTACAAAAATGTTGCATTGCACCCACACAAAAAAATCGCTGTAGATCGCAGACTTAACACCAAGCTCTGATATCAGATTCTTTCCGAATCTCTTCCTCACAGCAGCAGCATCCTAGCCCTAGACTAGTAAGAGCTGACGTGATGTGCGGTGCTACGTGACTCCAGCTTATATAGAGGCTGGGTCACATGCTGCAATGGCTAATCACAGCCATGCGATTAGTAGGCATGGCTGTGATGGCTTCTAAGGGCACACATCTTAAACGCTTGTTGATTGGCTGCCCTGCAGCCTTTCAACAGGCTTGATTAAACGGCCGAACTCGAACCCGAACTTTTACGGAAAAGTTTTGGTTCGGGTCCAAAAAACAGTACGGGTTCGCTCAACACTAGAACCGAACAATGAGGCCAAAGTTGAATGTAACAAAGTCCTTTTTACTAAGTGCAACATAGAACTTGAAATACATACAGCAACAGAAGGCTGTAGTGCAATTCTTCTCTGGCACCAGCAAGGATATAGAGGCAGGCTCGTTGGTAGTAATTCAGCACTTAGTTCATACTGGCTTAGTATCAAATTAAAAAAATCTATACGTTAAACAGATGACTTAGACTGATGCCATGCAGTGATATCTGCCCCCACAGAGTTCCATTGTAAAAAAAAAAAAAAATTGTATATATACAGGCTCGGACTAACCCACCGGGGAGGCGGGAAATTCCCCGGTGGGCCCCGAAACTGTAAGTGAGCCTTCACATTTGAAAGCTCACTGTCACTTTCCTTGAGCTGCAGGCACTGCGTACCCAGATGGAGATGCTCATAAGCTGCGTGGAGGGGCCCGCCTCCTGTCTTCATGGGCCGTGCCTCCTGAACATATCCATGAGCCCCAGCTACTATCTACAAAGATGTCCAACAGTTGGGGGCCCCCTATGCTGCCCCAAGTAGGTAGAAAAGGCAGTCCTTCCCTACTGAATAGGAAGGCTGATAAATCTGAGGACAGCCTATGAATACTTTTAGCTTAAAGGGGTGCATCCAGCCAGTACTTCCTGTCAGTGAGCTTATATCCTGTGCTCTGATTTTCACAAAAATCGTGGCAAAATGCAACGTTTTTTACCGCGATTTTCGTGAAAATCAGAACATGGGGATATAAGCTCACTGACAGGAAGTGCTGGCTGGATGCACCCCTTAAGCTAAAAGTACTCATAGGCTGTCCTCCGATTTATCAGCCTTCCTATTCAGTAGGGAAGCACTGCTGCTACAAGTGGGAGGACACAACAGGATGCTGCAGCCACAATACTCAGGGTGAAGCAGGTAAGGGAAATCTATACTATACAGCATGTATTGTGGTGTTAAAGGTTGCCTTCATATGTAAAAGCGTGTATAAGACCATGTCTTCATATGTAGTCTGTATAAGACCATGTCTTCATATGTAGTCTGTATAAGACCATGTCTTCATATATAGTGTGTATAAGACCATGCCTTCTAGTGTAGAAGTGTGCCTGCCTGTGAAGTGTGTTAGGACTAGCACTACACACCAACTTTGGCTCACAACACACACTTTGCAGCCAAAAATTACAGCAACACAGTGAATAGGGTTGTTCTGTTACCGTCTCTATGCGCAGAGATTGGTTCTGTTGCCGTCTCTATGCACAGAGCTAGGTTCTGTTACCGTCTCTATGCACAGAGCCCGGTTCAGTGACCGTCTCTATGCGCAGAGATTGGTTCTGTTACCGTCTCTATGCACAGAGCTAGGTTCTGTTACCGTCATTATGCACAGAGCTAGGTTCTGTTACCGTCTCTATTCACAGACCTTGGTTCTGTTACCGTTTCTATGCACAGAGCTAGGTTCTGTTACCGTCTCTATGCACAGAGCCCGGTTCTGTGACCGTCTCTATGCACAGAGCTAGGTTCTGTTACCGTCTCTATGCACAGAGCTAGGTTCTGTTACCGTCTCTATGCACAGAGCTAGGTTCTGTTACCGTCTCTATGCACAGAGCTAGGTTCTGTTACCGTCTCTATGCACAGAGCTAGGTTCTGTTACCGTCTCTATGCACAGAGCCTGGTTCTGTGACCGTATCTATACGCAGAGATTGGTTCTGTTACCGTCTCTATGCACAGAGCTAGGTTCTGTTACCGTCTCTATGCACAGAGCTAGGTTCTGTTACCGTCTCTATGCACAGAGCCCGGTTCTGTGACAGTCTCTATGCGCAGAGCTAGGTTCTGTTACCGTCTCTATGCACAGAGATTGGTTCTGTTACCGTCTCTATGCACAGAGCTAGGTTCTGTTACCGTCTCTATGCACAGAGCTTGGTTCTGTTACCGTCTCTATGCACAGAGCTTGGTTCTGTTACCGTCTCTATGCAAAGAGCTAGGTTCTGTTACCGTCTCTATGCAAAGAGCTTGGTTCTGTTACCGTCTCTATGCGAAGAGCTAGGTTCTGTTATAGTATGTATGCACAGAGCTAGGTTCTGTTACCGTCTCTATGCACAGAGCCCGGTTCTGTTACCGTCTCTATGCACAGAGCCCGGTTCTGTTACCGTCTCTATGCACAGAGCCCGGTTCTGTTAGGCCCCTTTCACACGGGCGAGTTTTCCGCGCGGGTGCAATGCATGAGGAGGACGCATTGCACCCGCACTGAATCCGGACCCATTCATTTCTATGGGGCTGTGCACATGAGCGGTGATTTTCACGCATCACTTCTGCGTTGCGTGAAAATCGCAGCATGTTCTATATTCTGCGTTTTTCACGCAACGCAGGCTCCATAGAAGTGAATGGGGCTGCGGGAAAATCGCAAGCATCCGCAACCAAGTGCGGATGCGTTGCGATTTTCCCGCATTGTTGCTTAGCAACGGGACTCAATCTCTATTATTTCCCTTATAACATGGTTATAAGGAAATAATAGCATTCTTAATAAAGAATGCATTGTTAAATGATGAGGAAAGGTTAAAAATAATAAAGAGTTAACTACCTTCTCCCATTATGCAGCGCAGAGCCTCAGAACGTCTTCTCTCTTGATAGTTTGGATGCTTAAGACCTGTGGTGACGTCACAGGGTCACATGGTCCAGTCATAGAAGCATTTGAGTGGACCATGTGACCCATGTGATCTCTGTGACATCACGGCAGGTCCTTCATCCAACATCTGTTGGATAAAGGACCTGCCGTGATGTCACAGGATCACATGGGTCACATGGTCCACTCAAATGCTTCTATGACTGGACCATGTGACCCTGTGACGTCACCACAGGTCCTCAAGCATCCAAACTATCAAGAGAGAAGACGTTCTGGGCTCTGCGCGCACAATGGGAGAAGGTAAGTTAACTCTTTATTATTTTTAACCCTTTAAAGCTCGGGGAACATTGCATTCTGTAATTAGAATGCGATTATTTTCCCTTATAACTATGTTATAAAGGAAAATAATTACACATACAGAATACTCATCCCGAAACCGGACTTCAGTGATGAAGTCTGACTTCGGGTCTGGGTACCAAGCATGCGGATTTTTTCACGCGCGTGCTCAACGCACTACAAACGTTAGTACACGCGCGGAAAAATCGCGGCGATTCCCGCAACGCACCCGCATCTTATCCGGGCGTCAAACATGACGCCCGTGTGCAAGAGGCCTTACCGTCTCTATGCACAGAGCCCTGTTCTGTGACCGTCTCTATGCGCAGAGCTAGGTTCTGTTACCGTCTCTATGCACAAAGCTAGGTTCTGTTACCGTCTCTATGCACAGAGCTAGGTTCTGTTACCGTCTCTATGCACAGAGCTAGGTTCTGTTATAGTATGTATGCACAGAGATTAGTTCTGTTACTGTATCTATGCACAGAGCTAGGTTCTGTTACCGTCTCTATGCACAAAGCTAGGTTCTGTTACCGTCTCTATGCACAGAGCTAGGTTCTGTTACCGTCTCTATGCACAGAGCTAGGTTCTGTTATAGTATGTATGCACAGAGATTAGTTCTGTTACTGTATCTATGCACAGAGCTAGGTTCTGTTACCGTCTCTATGCACAAAGCTAGGTTCTGTTACCGTCTCTATGCACAGAGCTAGGTTCTGTTACCGTCTCTATGCACAGAGCTAGGTTCTGTTATAGTATGTATGCACAGAGATTAGTTCTGTTACTGTATCTATGCACAGAGCTAGGTTCTGTTATAGTATGTATGCACAGAGCTTGGTTCTTTTGACTTATCCAAGTACAGAGCTTAGTTATGATGCCATCTGTTAGTGTATGATAGTTCTGAGCATGGTTCTGTTAGCATTTCTTAGTGCTCAGTTTGGTTTAGATATTGTATGTTAGTACTGAGCTTTGTTCTATTACTTGGTCTAAGTACTTGGCTCTTCCGCCATATCATGTTTTAAGTTTTTTGTGTTACCATATCATAGCAAATCTTATTGCTGAGCTTAGTTCTGGTAGTGTATCTAAGTAGCAGCTTGAGATAATATAGATATTGTAGTGTAAATATTATATGGATATGTAGCATGGCAATAACTTTACTAAAATGTACTCCTTTTAGAAATATTACCCCAATCAAAGACAATAATTTATATGTACCTCAAAATGGTGGTAACAAAAACAGTAACTCATGCTGCAAAAAAAAAAAAAAACTCATTCAACTAACACTGCCAGAAAAATAAAGTTATGGCTCTTGGAATATAAAACACGCTTTTACAGTTCAAAATTGGTAAAATATGAAATAAACTACACAATTTTTTCCAAATAAGGTTATCTGCACCGCACATGCAATAAAAAAGCCATATAATGATTGTGGTTTTACTATTTAAAAAGTTATGTGTCCTGGAATTCTGTGTAAAATAGCTTTGTGATAAATGCCTAAAGCCTCATTCACACATCAGTGATTTTTTAGCTTAAACCAGGTGCGACTCTAAACACAGAATAGGAGCAGATCTTTCCCTTATAACCTATGTCTGTGGAGGCTCTAAATCTGGTTTTGGCTCACAATCACTGATGGAAATCACTGACCAAACACTGATGTGTGAATGAGGCTTAACAAGGAACTAGCAATATTTACATGCAACTGTTGGGTGGGCCCCCAAAGTCACTTCTACTGGTGGTCCGACACTGTATATATATATATATATATATATATATATATATATAATTAGTGAGAGATATGTAGAGTTATGATTTAATTCCTGCAATTTGCTTCAGGAGTGGGCAGAGGAAATCAGACTCCACCGGTGGCCCTGCTTCAAAGCATGACCACGTGTTTACATCACACTCTACTCCGCCACACTGGCAGCTCAGCTTCTCTGGAAGGATGAATGCCTGTAAGAGGCTGAGCTGGTCAACAACAAAGAAATTCTGTAGACATCATTGAACCAGGAGTTCATAAGAAATTATTAACTAATAGAGATGTCGCAAACATAACATTTTTCGTTCGCGGACGGCGAACGCAAACCTCCGCAAATGTTCGCGAATGGGCGAACCGCCATAGAATTCAATAGGCAGGCGAATTTTAAAACCCACAGGGACTCTTTCTGGTCACAATATTGATGGAAAAGTTGTTTCAAGGGGACTAACACCTGGACTGTGGCATGCCGGAGGAGAATCCATGGCAAAACTCCCATGGAAAATGACGTAGTTGACGCAGAGTCGGGTTTTAATCCATAAAGGGCATAAATCACCTAACATTCCTAAATTGTTTGAAATAACGTGCTTTAAAACATCCAGTGTGTGTATACGATCAGGTATGATGTTGTATCGATTAGGTAGTGTAAGGGTTACGCCCGCTTCACAGTGACAGACCAAACTCTGACAGACCAAACTCCCCATTTAACGCACCGCAAACAACCGCAAACTGATCATTAGCACAACTGCAAAAGGTGACAACAAGCCGCCTGTGACGCCTGCTGTGGTTGGTCTTCCACCTCCTCAAAGCCACCTTCCTCTTCTGACTCCTCTTCTTCAGACTCCTTTCTCTGCATTGCCGCAGGTCCAGCAATCGACGACGACAAGGCTGCTTCTGGTGGTGATGGTGACCACAACTATTCCTCTTCATGCTCATCTATGGCCTGATCCAGCACTCTTCGCAGGGCACTCTCCAGAAAAAATGCATATGGGATGAGGTCGATGATGTTGCCTTGGGTTTGACTGACCAGGTTTGTCACCTCCGCAAAAGGACGCATGAGCCTACAGCCATTGTGCATGAGCGTTCAGTAACATAGTAACATAGTATATAAGACCGAAAAAAGACTTTTGTCCATCCAGTTCGGCCTGTTTCCTACAAGTTAATCCAGAGGCCAAAAAATACCCAGCTCTGCAGAGGCTGTCCTCTTTTTATTTTTAAATTAAAAAAATCTGTTCTTACCAGTTTAATCTCTGTTTGGTGCCCTATCAGGGGTCGGTGTATGGAATAGATTTTAGGAACCGGGAGATGAAAAAAGATGGTTGGTCGGTCCTCTTCCTTCCAATTTGGGGCACTGCGCGTGCGCTGTGCAATGTACTGTGCCACCCTATATACGTGCCACCCTCTATACTATATACTATGTACTGTGCCGCTAATACAAATAGTGTGACCATTTTAATCTTTGTTATGTCCCCTATCAGGGGACGTGTATTGAATTAAATCCTTGCATGGGGAGATAGAGAAAAAAGCTTGCTCTGTCCGCTTCTTTCTAATTTTTGGCACTTGCAATAGAATTTGCCACCAATGCAACTAGTGTTAACTAAGTACTATTCCTATCAGTTTAATCTCTGTTATGTCCCTTATCAGGGCCAGGGCCGGCGTAGTGAATAGATTTTTGGAACCGGGAGATGGAAAAAGACCCATGCTCGGTCCGCTTCGTTCAAATTTCAGGTCACTGCGCGTGCGCGTGCAATGTACTGTGACACCCTATATGAGTGGTAGGCAGTGGGCATGTACAGTCAGTGGGCCTGAAACACACTGGCAGGCAACTGCAATTATATTAAAGGGTAAAAATTAAATTACTTTTTTATCTGCAAGGTACTGTGCCACCCGATATGAGTGGTGTGCAATGGCAGTGGGCACAGTACAGTCTGTGGGCCTGACACACACTGGCAGGACACTGCAATTATATTAAAGGGTAAACATCAAATGACTTTTTTTAATCTGCAAGGCACTGTGCCAACCGATATGAGTGGTGGGCACTGGCAGTGGGCACAGTACAGTCTGTGGGCCTGACACACACTGGAAGGCAACTGCAATTATATTAAAGGGTAAAAATTAAATGACTATCTGCAGGGTACTGTGCCACCCTATATGAGTGGTGTACACACAGTACAGTCTGTGGGCCTGCGGCCTCTCACACACGGGCAGGCAACTGCAATATATATATAGAAAAAAATAAATAAAAGCAGACTGATGTACCAGCCCTAAAAAGGGCTTTTTGGGGTGCTTTCAGGACACTGTCCTTACAGCAGATGGCCCATTTCACACGAGCAAATTTTTCGCACGGGTGCAATGCGTGACGTGAACGCATAGCATCCGCTTTGAATCCTGACCTATTCATTTCAATGGGTCTGTGTACATGAGCATTTTTTCACACATTACTTGTACGTTGCGTGAAAATTGCTGCATGTTCTATTTTCTGCAATTTTCACGCATCCTCAAGCAAGTGGGGGGCGTTGCCTTTTTCACTGATGGTTGCTAGGAGATGTTGTTTGTAAACCTTCAGTTTTTTATCATGCCCGTGAAAAACGCATCAAAATGCATTGCACCCGCGTGGAAAAAACTGAACGCAATCGCAGGCAAAACTGAATGGCTTTGCCTGTGAAATCACACAGTTTTCACTGAACGCATCCGCAACGCATCTGGACCTAAAGCCCCATTCACACATCCGCAATTTTTGTCCGCATCCATTCCGCAATTCTGCGGAACGGATGCGGACCCATTCATTGTGAATGGGGCCGGACGTGATGTGGAGAGCACACTATGTGCTCTCCACTTCCGCATTTGCAGAGCCGCGGGCCCGAACTTCTGGGTTTCGGCCCAAAACATCCGGCCGCGGCTCCGCAAAAGATAGAGCATGTCCTATTCTTGTCCGCAGCTTGCGGACAAGAATATGCATCTCTATGGGGAGTGCTGGCATGGACTACGGACGTGTGAATGAGGCCTAATCTGGACACGCTCGTGTGAAAGAGGCCGATGAGTCTTTGAGGACGAGCTAACGCTTTTCCTATTCAGCAGTAGCAGCACTCTCCCTGCTCCAACTAACAATGCAACTTCAGAATGAATCTAAGATGGATGCTGTCCATGCTTTTTGATAGGAGGTGGGAGCGTCTGGGAGGGAGGGCATGCTGATTGGCTGGAATGTGTCTGCTGACTGTGAGGTACAGGGTCAAAGTTTGCTCAATGATGACGTATAGGGGCAGACCGAACATCGCATATGTTCGCCCGACGCCTCAAACGCTAGCATGCGATGTTCGCCAGAAACTGTTCGCCGGAGAATAGTTTGGGACATCTCTATTAACTAACCATGCATCTCCGAAATAAACTGTTTACGTCTCTGCAACCTTGGGATTGAGACAGACATTCTCTTGGTCTTTGTTTGCATGTGGGACGCAGGGAAGGGGACATACGGGGAACTCCTAATTAAAACCAAATATCAATGCCGTGTTTGGTCTCCACATGCCCCAGCGGTCAAGGTGGATCCATTGGTACCAGAACCATCTCCACTGGACTTTCTGGTCTTGGTGCTATGAACCATAATGGGTTTTGAAGATTTTTGGCTACCAGGACCAGGAAGGGTGTGTGGAATCCTCCCAGGGGGAGGGAGGGGCTTGAATGACTAAGGGTTAAAGTGCCCCTGCAGAGCACAGGCCATTGTCTTTCTCTGAAGGGGACCCCGTCATGTAATGTGTTTGGAGGGACCTTGGAAAGCAAGCTCACATCACTGCCTCCATGTGACTGTGGCAACCAATCATCCAGGAATACATCTAAGGAACTAGTTTTCAAGAACCACTTACTATCCAGTAACTGACTTTCACTTGCTACGTAACTGATTGTACCACCATCTGTATTTGCACATCTGACCATTGTAAATATCATGTGCATATAGTGTGTTGTGTCCAGTACTCCCTTACCTCAGGTTCACACCTGAGTGTTTTACAGCACGTTCAAACGCGCTGTAAAACGCTCAACACATGAATACCAATGCTTTCCTATGGCCCTGGTTCTCACTTGAGCGTTTTACAGCGTTGAACGTGCTGTAAAACGCCCGACGCATAAACAAGTACTTGAGCTTTTTTTGGGGCGTTTGTCGCGCGTTTTGCGATTGACACCACAGTAGTCAATCACAAGAACGCGCGTACGAACGCGCGTTTCCTATTTGCAAAAATACGCGCGTTTCCAGAACGCTCAGGTCTGAACCCAGGGTTAAGGCAATGAAATATATAAATCAATCTTGCGTTATTCTCGATCCATGAATCCCCACGTCCGTGTTTCAGCATAACGTCATATGCTACCAGTGGATTGGTTTCTGACCCGATATTATCCCGTTAGCAGACCGGGCTTATATCTAACGAGGAAACTGGGGGCAGTCTACTGGGCTGGCTGGACTCTGTTTCACTGGGGCAGTGAAAGAACCCTCTCAGATTGTCAGGGTTGTGAGCGAGTGTTGCGCCACACCGGAGGTTGCGTGGGCCACCCTCTCACTTTTCTTGCCTCCCTGTGCTTGTGTGGACACTATTCTTTTCCGGTATTGAGTTCTGTCCTAGGGGCTCAATACCGGAAAAAAACTGATCAGTTTAATCCTAATGCATTCTGAATGGAGAACATTTTGTTCAGGATGCATAAGTTTAGTCCCTACTACGTTTTTTGGCTGGAGAAAATACTGCAGCATGCTGCAGTATTTTCTCAGTCCAAAATTCTGGAACACTTGCCGGAATGCTAGATCCGGCATTCATTTCCATTAAAATGTATTAGTGCCGGATCCGACATCAAAATTTCTGCATTGACGGATCCGGTCTTCGGGTCTGCGCATGCACAGACCTTTAAAAATGTGAAAAAGATAAATACCGGATCAGTTTTTCCGGATGAAACAAATCCAGTATTGCAATGCATTTGTGAGATGGGTCCGCATCTGGATCCATCTACAAACGGTATCCGTTGGCATACAGCATGCCGAATCCAGAAACGCAAGTGTGAAAGTACCTTAATCTGTCTTGATATGTAGTTATAATTGTCCTTTAAAATTGGGTAGATTTCCTTCCAGCAGCTTTGAAAAGCTGGACAGCATGAGGGGGTATGCTGGAGACAAAACTACATATATAGTGTATGCTCACAGTTTTCCTGATAATATATCTATGCATTTAGTGTATACCAAATGTATGTACCAAGTGTGGCTTCCATTATATCTCCACAGAGCGTTTGACCTACGGTAGTTACAGATAGTGATGTCGCGAACATAAAATTTTCAGTTCGCGAACAGCGAACGCGAACTTCCGCAAATGTTCGCGAACGGGCGAACCGGGCGAACCGCCATAGACTTCAATTGGCAGGCGAATTTTAAAACCCACAGGGACTCTTTCTGGCCACAATAGTGATGAGAAAGTTGTTTCAAGGGGTCTAACACCTGGACTGTGGCATGCCGGAGGGGGATCTATGGCAAAACTCCCATGGTAAATTACGTAGTGGACGCAGAGTCGGGTTTTAATCCATAAAGGGCATAAATCAACTAACATTCCTAAATTGTTTAGAATAACGTGCTTTAAAACATCCAGTGTGTGTATACGATCAGGTATGATGTTGTATCGATCAGGTAGTGTAAGGGTTACGCCCGCTTCACTGACATTGACAGACCAAACTCCCCTTTTAATGCACCGCAAACAGTTCATTTGCACAACCGCAAACTCCCCATTTGCACAAGGTTGGATACCAAGCTAGCCACGTCCGGTGATGTCATTGAAGGTTTCTTCCTCCACCCAGCCACGTACAACACCAAGGGTCCCCAAAAGATGAATTGAATTGATTTTTCGAACGGTGAGATGGTTAAAAAACGCTGGCTCCCTCCACTCTGTTTTAAACCACGGTGACTGCGTCTGCGCCGTGCAATTTACTGTCACACCCGATATGAGTGGTATTTTCTGTTGTACTATTCTCATCAGTTTAATCCCTCTAACGTCCCCAATCTGGGGGCCATTTATTGAATAGATTTTTCGAACGGGGAGATGGTTAAAAACGCTGGCTCCCTCCACTCTGTTTTAAACCACGGTCACTGCGTCTGCGCCGTGCAATTTACTGTCACACCCGATATGAGTTGTATTTTCGGTAGTACTATTCTCATCAGTTTAATCCTCTAACGTCCCCAATCTGGGGGCCATTTATTGAATAGATTTTTCGAACGGGGAGATGGTTAAAAACGCTGGCTCCCTCCACTCTGTTTTAAACCACGGTCACTGCGTCTGCGCCGTGCAATTTACTGTCACACCCGATATGAGTGGTATTTTCTGTAGTACTATTCTCATCAGTTTAATCCCTCTAACGTCCCCAATCTGGGGGCCATTTATTGAATAGATTTTTCGAACGGGAGATGGTTAAAAAACGCTGGCTCCCTCCACTCTGTTTTAAACCACGGTCACTGCGTCTGCACCGTGCAATTTACTATCACACCCGATATGAGTGGTATTTTCTGTAGTACTATTCTCATCAGTTTAATCCCTCTAACGTCCCCAATCTGGGGGCCATTTATTGAATAGATTTTTCGAACGGGGAGATGGTTAAAAAACGCTGGCTCCCTCCACTCTGTTTTAAACCACGGTCACTGCGTCTGCGCCGTGCAATTTACTGTCACACCCGATATGAGTGGTATTTTCTGTAGTACTATTCTCATCAGTTTAATCCCTCTAACGTCCCCAATCTGGGGGCCATTTATTGAATAGATTTTTCGAACGGGGAGATGGTTAAAAAAACGCTGGCTCCCTCCACTCTGTTTTAAACCACGGTCACTACGTCTGCGCCGTGCAATTTACTGTCACACCCGATATGAGTTGTATTTTCGGTAGTACTATTCTCATCAGTTTAATCCATCTAACGTCCCCAATCTGGGGGCCATTTATTGAATAAATTTTTCGAACGGGGAGATGGTTAAAAAAACGCTGGCTCCCTCCACTCTGTTTTAAACCACGGTCACTGCGTCTGCGCCGTGCAATTTACTGTCACACCCGATATGAGTGGTATTTTCTGTAGTACTATTCTCATCAGTTTAATCCCTCTAACGTCCCCAATCTGGGGGCCATTTATTGAATAGATTTTTCGAACGGGGAGATGGTTAAAAAAACGCTGGCTCCCTCCACTCTGTTTTAAACCACGGTCACTACGTCTGCGCCGTGCAATTTACTGTCACACCCGATATGAGTTGTATTTTCGGTAGTACTATTCTCATCAGTTTAATCCCTCTAACGTCCCCAATCTGGGGGCCATTTATTGAATAGATTTTTCGAACGGGGAGATGGTTAAAAAAACGCTGGCTCCCTCCACTCTGTTTTAAACCACGGTCACTGCGTCTGCGCCGTGCAATTTACTATCACACCCGATATGAGTGGTATTTTCTGTAGTACTATTCTCATCAGTTTAATCCCTCTAACGTCCCCAATCTGGGGGCCATTTATTGAATAGATTTTTCGAACGGGGAGATGGTTAAAAAACGCTGGCTCCCTCCACTCTGTTTTAAACCACGGTCACTGCGTCTGCGCCGTGCAATTTACTGTCACACCCGATATGAGTGGTATTTTCTGTAGTACTATTCTCATCAGTTTAATCCCTCTAACGTCCCCAATCTGGGGGCCATTTATTGAATAGATTTTTCGAACGGGGAGATGGTTAAAAAACACTGGCTCCCTCCACTCTGTTTTAAACCACGGTGACTGCGTCTGCGCCGTGCAATTTACTGTCACACCCGATATGAGTGGTATTTTCTGTAGTACTATTCTCATCAGTTTAATCTCTCTAACGTCCCCAATCTGGGGGCCATTTATTGAATAGATTTTTCGAACGGGGAGATGGTTAAAAAACGCTGGCTCCCTCCACTCTGTTTTAAACCACGGTGACTGCGTCTGCGCCGTGCAATTTACTGTCACACCCGATATGAGTGGTATTTTCTGTAGTACTATTCTCATCAGTTTAATCCCTCTAACGTCCCCAATCTGGGGGCCATTTATTGAATAGATTTTTCGAACGGGAGATGGTTAAAAAACGCTGGCTCCCTCCACTCTGTTTTAAACCACGGTCACTGCGTCTGCGCCGTGCAATTTACTGTCACACCCGATATGAGTGGTATTTTCTGTAGTACTATTCTCATCAGTTTAATCCCTCTAACGTCCCCGACTCCCCAATCTGGGGGCCATTTATTAAATAGATTTTTTGAACGGGAGATGGTTAAAAAACGCTGGCTCCCTCCACTGATATGAGTGGTATTTTCTGTAGTATTATTCTCATCAGTTTAATCCCTGTTACGTCCCATATCAGGGATTGCCTTTTGTGAAAAAAATTTAGGCTGGGTACCTTCGACTGCCTTCACAGTGACAGACCAAACTCTCGTACACTAAACTGAATTGATTTCAGGAACCGGGAGATGGAAAAAGCAGCTTGGTCGGTCCTCTTACTCCCAAATTGGGGCACTGCGCGTGCACAGAGCAATGTGCTGTGACACCCTATATGAGTGGTGTCTTAACTAGTACTATTGCTATCAGTTTAATCCCTGTTACGGACCCTATCCGGTCGAATTGATTAACCATTGTCGAATCCCCCATTGACATCCCCTTATAAGCTGTGTAAAGCATATTTTTTAGTTTGGTTTTGAACTGCTGCATCCTTTCCGACTTTCGGTAATTTGGTAACATTTCTGCCACTTTCTGCTTATACCGGGGTCTAGTAGCGTGGCCACCCGATCGCTTTTGGTCTGATCATAATGAAGCAACGGCCTTATCATCTGGGGTGTGGCAACATTGCCAACACACTTATAGAGGTGATGATGATTGCTTCATTGTGATACGCAAGCCCCTTCACCACAACAAGGTAACGATCACGAAGGGGAATTGACACTTGTATGTGCCTTTTTTTTTTGGTTTGTTTTTGCAGCCACAGTGCTGCACCATAGGACAGAAAAATTAGGCATGTACACATGCCTGAAAAATAATTGCACTATTGCAGCCGCTATTGTAGCAGCGGCTGGAAAAATTTATGTTTTCCAGGCAGAAAAGTGACTAAAACATTGCGGCTTGAACCCTAGTTGGTGGTGGAGAATTCACGAAAGTCATCCGGTATGCAGACATTAAATACAGCAGCGTGGGGACCATTTTAAGGCCATGGCATGTAATCAGGCCTTTTGTTAGTCAAACGTATCCCCCACTGTCAGTCCCTTCGGGATCCATGCCTCATTCATCTTTATGAAGGTGAGGTAATCAACACTTTTTTGACCGAGGCGACTTCTCTTGTCAGTGACAATGCCTCCTGCTGCACTGAAGGTCCTTTCTGACAGGACACTTGAAGCAGGGCAGGCCAGAAGTTCTATCGCAAACTGGGATAGCTCAGGCCACAGGTCAAGCCTGCACACCCAGTAGTGAAGGGGTTCATTGCTCCTCAGAGTGTCGATATCTGCTGTTAAGGCGAGGTAGTCTGCTACCTGTCGGTCGAGTCGTTCTCTAAGGCTGGATCCCGAAGGGCTGTGGCGATGAGTAGGACTGAAAAAGCTCCGCATGTCCTCCATCAACAACATATCTGTAAATCGTCCAGTCCTTGCCGCCGTGGTAGGAGGAGGATTACACTCACCTCTTCCCTGTTAGATTCCCGTTGTGCTGTGACATCCCCCTTATAAGCTGTGTAAAGCATATTTTTTAGTTTGGTTTTGAACTGCTGCATCCTTTCCGACTTTCGGTAATTTGGTAACATTTCTGCCACTTTCTGCTTATACCGGGGTCTAGTAGCGTGGCCACCCAGTACAGATCGTTCTCCTTTATCCTTTTTATACGTGGGTCCCTCAACAGACATGACAGCATGAAAGACCCCATTTGAACAAGGTTGGATGCAGAGCTACTCATTTCCCGTTCCTCATCCTCACTGATGTCATTGACGGTCTGTTCTTCCCCCAGCCACGTACAACACCATGGGTCCCAGATAGGTGACAACAACGAGCACCCTGGGGTGCCTGCTGTGGTTGGTCTTCCTCCTCCTCAAAGCCACCACATTCCTCCTCTGACTCCTCTTCCTCATACTCCTCTTCCAGCGTTGCTGCAGGTCCGGCAAGCGATGATGACAAGGCTGTTTCTGGTGGTGATGGTGACCACAACTCTTCCTCTTCACGCTCATCTACAGCCTGATCCAGAACTCTTCGCAGGGCACGCTCCAGGAAGAAAACAAATGGGATGAGGTCGCTGATGGTGCCTTCGGTGCGACTGACTAGGTTTGTCACCTCCTCAAAAGGACGCATAAGCCTACAGGCATTGCGCATGAGTGTCCAGTAACGTGGCAAAAGATTCCCAGCTCCGCAGAGGCTGTCCTAGCACCCCGGTCATACAAATACTCGTTGACGGCTTTTTCTTGTTGGAGCAGGCGGTCGAACATTAGGAGTGTTGAATTCCAATGTGTCGGGCTGTCGCATATCAAGCGCCTCACTGGCATGTTGTTTCGCCGCTGAATATCGGAAAAGTGCGCCATGGCCGTGTAGGAACGCCTGAAATGACCACACACCTTCCTGGCCTGCTTGAGGACGTCCTGTAAGCCTGGGTACTTAGACACAAAACGTTGTACGATGAGATTCAACACATGTGCCATGCACGGCACATGTGACAACTTGCCCAAATTTAATGCCGCCAACAGATTGCTTCCATTGTCACACACCACTTTGCCGATCTCCAGTTGGTGCGGGGTCAGCCACTGATCCACCTGTGCGTTCAGGGCGGACAGGAGTGCTGGTCCTGTGTGGCTCTCTGCTTTCAGGCAAGTCAACCCCAAGATAGCGTGACACTGTCGTATCCGGGATGTGGAATAGCCCCTGGGGAGCTGGGGGAATCAGTTGATGTGCAGCCAGACGCCGCAGCAGAAGAGGACTCAGCCGAGGAGGATATTGAAGAGGATGGAGTAGGAGTAGAGGAGGTGGCAGTAGGTCTGCCTGCAAGTCGTGGTGGTGTCACCAACTCCGCTGCGGAGCCACGCATTCCATGCTTGTCAGCCGTCAGCAGGTTGACCCAATGCGCAGTATACGTGATATACCTGCCCTGACCGTGCTTTGCAGACCAGGTATCAGTGGTCAGATGGACCCTTGCCCCAACACTGTATGCCAGAGATGCCATAACTTCCTTTTCAATTACATGGTAGAGGTTTGGGATTGCCTTTTTGAAAAAAATTTCGTCCGGGTACCTTCCACTGTGGTGTCCCAATAGCGACAAATTTTTTGAAGGCCTCAGACTCTACCAGCTGGTATGGTAAAAGCTGGCGGGCTAAGAGTTCCGTCAAGCCAGCTGTCAGTCGCCGGGCAAGGGGGTGACTTTGTGACATTGGCTTCTTATGCTCAAACATGTCCTTGACAGACACCTGACTGTGGGCAGATGAGCAGGAACTGCTGAAGGTGAGAGATGGAGTGGCGGGTGGTTGAGAGGGGCAGGGAGGACAGCAGTGGTTGACGTGGCTGAAGATGCTGGACCAGGAGGAGCATGGTGGCTTTGAGTTTGTGTGCTGCTTGTACTCATGTGTTGATCCCATAGGCGTTTGTGATGTGAGATCATGTGCCTTCGCAAAGCAGTTGTACCAAGGTGGGTGTTGGACTTCCCACGACTCAGTTTCTTTTGGCACAGGTTGCAAATGGCATTGCTTTTATCAGAGGCAGACACACAAAAAAATGCCACACTGCTGAGCTTTGCAGTGACGGCATTCTGGTGGTGGCAGCAGCATGCGTTGACTGGCGTGCTGTCTGGCTGACCCCAGGTGCCGATACATGCTGTCTGACTGTGCCACTAACTCCTTGCGACGACCTCCCCCTGCTTCCAACTCGTCTCCTCATTCTCTCTGTCTCCCCTTCAGAACTTTCCCCCTCTTCTTCTCTTCGAGCAGGCACCCACGTGGCATCCGTGGACACATCGTCATCATCAACCGCTTCACTTGTATCTGACACACAAAGGAAGCAGCAGCGGGTACAACATCATCATCATCATCATCACACTGTACATCCATGTGTGTAATCCTGCCTGACTGAGACATATCCCCGTAATCTACATCATCTGGCAATAATGGTTGCGCATCACTAATTGCATCCAACTGATGTGTAAATAACTCCTCTGACGGATCAAGTGAAGCGGCTGTGGTGGCTGTGGTGGTAGTGGTGGTGGTGGCGACGGGCGGGTGCGTGGTAACTTGAGAGCAGGTGACCGAAGCTGAGCTGGAGGAGGATGGTGCGTCAAGGTTCTTAGCGGAAGCTGTTGAAGATTGGGTGTCCTGTCTAAGCCAGTCAACTACGTCCTCTGAATTTTTCGGGTTCAGAGTGCGTGGCCTCTGAAAACTGGGCATTATTCCAGGGACAGTGGAAATCACAGCACCACGACCACGACGGCCCCTGCGAGGTGGCCTGCCTCTGCCTGTCATTTTTTTTAGATAAGTGGTACTACGCGTGCTAGGTACTGTGCCACCCGGTATGAGTGGTTGGCACTGGCAGTGGGCACACTACAGTCTGTGGAAGTGGGCCTGACACACACTGGCAGCAGGCAAGCAACTGAATTTAGACTACTGTCTAAAAATTAAATGCCTTATTTATCGGCAAGCTACTGTGCCACCCGGTATCAGTGGTTGGCACTGGCAGTGGGCACACTACAGTCAGTGGAAGAGGGCCTGACACACACTGGCAGCAGGCAAGCAACTGAATTTAGACTACTGTCTAAAAATTAAATGCCTTATTTATCGGCAAGCTACTGTGCCACCCGGTATCAGTGGTTGGCACTGGCAGTGGGCACACTACAGTCAGTGGAAGCGGGCCTGACACACACTGGCAGCAGGCAAGCAACCGAATTTAGACTACTGTCTAAAAATTAAATGCCTTATTTATCGGCAAGCTACTGTGCCACCCGGTATCAGTGGTTGGCACTGGCAGTGGGCACACTACAGTCTGTGGAGGTGGGCCTGACACACACTGGCAGCAGGCAAGCAACTGAATTTAGACTACTGTCTAAAAATTAAATGCCTTATTTATCGGCAAGCTACTGTGCCACCCGGTATCAGTGGTTGGCACTGGCAGTGGGCACACTACAGTCAGTGGAAGAGGGCCTGACACACACTGGCAGCAGGCAAGCAACTGAATTTAGACTACTGTCTAAAAATTAAATGCCTAATTTATCGGCAAGCTACTGTGCCACCCGGTATCAGTGGTTGGCACTGGCAGTGGGCACACTACAGTCAGTGGAAGAGGGCCTGACACACACTGGCAGCAGGCAAGCAACTGAATTTAGACTACTGTCTAAAAATTAAATGCCTTATTTATCGGCAAGCTACTGTGCCACCCGGTATCAGTGGTTGGCACTGGCAGTGGGCACACTACAGTCAGTGGAAGTGGGCCTGACACACACTGGCAGGCAACTAACCTTAGATTAAAGTGTAAAAATTAAGTGCCTTTTTTTAAGCAAAGTCCTGTGCCACACGGGATGACAGGGGTGGGCACTGGCAGTGGGCACACTACAGTCAGTTGAAGTCGGCCTGACACACACTAGCAGCAGGCAAGCAGCTGAAATTACACTAAAGTGTAAAAATTAAATGCCTTTTTATGCAAAGTCCTGTGCCAGCCGGTATGAGTGGTGGGCACTGGCAGTGGGCACACTACAGTCAGTGGAAGTCAGCCTGACACACACTGGCAGGCAACTAACCTTAGATTAAAGTGTAAAAATTAAGTGCCTTTTTTTAAGCAAAGTCCTATGCCACACGGGATGACAGGGGTGGGCACTGGCAGTGGGCACACTACAGTCAGTTGAAGTCGGCCTGACACACACTAGCAGCAGGCAAGCAGCTGAAATTACACTAAAGTGTAAAAATGAAATGCCTTTTTATGCAAAGTCCTGTGCCAGCCGGTATGAGTGGTGGACACTGGCAGTGGGCACACTACAGTCAGTGGAAGTCAGCCTGACACACACTGGCAGGCAACTAACCTTAGATTAAAGTGTAAAAATTAAGTGCCTTTTTTTAAGCAAAGTCCTGTGCCACACGGGATGACAGGGGTGGGCACTGGCAGTGGGCACACTACAGTCAGTTGAAGTCGGCCTGACACACACTAGCAGCAGGCAAGCAGCTGAAATTACACTAAAGTGTAAAAATTAAATGCCTTTTTTATGCAAAGTCCTGTGCCAGCCGGTATGAGTGGTGGACACTGGCAGTGGGCACACTACAGTCAGTGGAAGTTGGCCTGACACACACTAGCAGCAGGCAAGCAGCTGAAATTACACTAAAGTGTAAAAATTAAATGCCTTTTTTATGCAAAGTCCTGTGCCAGCCGGTATGAGTGGTGGACACTGGCAGTGGGCACACTACAGTCAGTGGAAGTCGGCCTGACACACACTAGCAGCAGGCAAGCAGCTGAAATTACACTAAAGTGTAAAAATTAAATGCCTTTTTTATGCAAAGTCCTGTGCCAGCCGGTATGAGTGGTGGACACTGGCAGTGGGCACACTACAGTCAGTGGAAGTCAGCCTGACACACACTGGCAGGCAACTAACCTTAGATTAAAGTGTAAAAATTAAGTGCCTTTTTTTAAGCAAAGTCCTGTGCCAGCCGGTATGAGTGGTGGGCACTGGCAGTGGGCACACTACAGTCAGTGGAAGTCAGCCTGACACACACTGGCAGGCAACTAACCTTAGATTAAAGTGTAAAAATTAAGTGCCTTTTTTAAGCAAAGTCCTGTGCCACACGGGATGACAGGGGTGGGCACTGGCAGTGGGCACACTACAGTCAGTTGAAGTCGGCCTGACACACACTAGCAGCAGGCAAGCAGCTGAAATTACACTAAAGTGTAAAAATTAAATGCCTTTTTTATGCAAAGTCCTGTGCCAGCCGGTATGAGTGGTGGACACTGGCAGTGGGCACACTACAGTCAGTGGAAGTCAGCCTGACACACACTGGCAGGCAACTAACCTTAGATTAAAGTGCAAAAATTAAGTGCCTTTTTTTTAAGCAAAGTCCTGTGTCACACGGGATGACAGGGGTGGGCACTGGCAGTGGGCACACTACAGTCAGTTGAAGTCGGCCTGACACACACTAGCAGCAGGCAAGCAGCTGAAATTACACTAAAGTGTAAAAATTAAATGCCTTTTTTATGCAAAGTCCTGTGCCAGCCGGTATGAGTGGTGGACACTGGCAGTGGGCACACTACAGTCACTGGAAGTCAGCCTGACACACACTGGCAGGCAACTAACCTTAGATTAAAGTGTAAAAATTAAATGCCTTTTTTTATGCAAAGTCCTGTACCACACGGAATGACAGGGGTGGGCACTGGCAGTGGGCACACTACAGTCTGTGGGCCTGCAGCTCCTCACACACAGGCAGGCCAGGCAACTGCAATATGTATATAAAGGGAAAAAAAGCAGACTAATGTTGCAGCCCTAAAAGGGCTTTTGGGGTGCTGTCAGGACGCTGTCCTTACAGCAGAGATCAGATGAGTCTTTCAGGACTGGAGTGGACACTGAATTCACTAGCCTAGCTATCAATTTCCCAATTAAATCAGCAGCTACTACACTCTCCTTCCTCTCACTAAGACTGCAGCTTCAGAATGAATCTAAAATGGATGCTGTGCAGGAGGTGGGAGGGTCTGGGAGGGAGGGTATGCTGCTGATTGGCTGGAATGTGTCTGCTGACTGTGAGGTACAGGGTCAAAGTTTGCTCAATGATGATGTATAGGGGGCGGACCGAACATCGCATATGTTCGCCCGGCAGAGGCGAACGCGAACAAGCTATGTTCGCCGGGAACTGTTCGCCGGCGGATAGTTCGGGCCATCTCTAGTTACAGAGTGACAAATCCCTTCATACAACTAGGCCTTGCCGTTCAGAGTCCTGGAAAAGCTAGGGGACAACACTGTAAAGCTGCCTTGGTGACTACAGGTTGCCCTGGCTGGTACCATAAGATAGATTCACACAGTGTATAAGGCCAGCATCATGGCAATTATATAACCAATATACTTCCATCACTGCCCCACAGAGGTTGTTACCCAACTTTTCCATACTGCAGAATGCCAGATCAGAATATTTATAAACTGATAAATCCTTAATATTGTAGAGCACCTAGTTGTATTTTAGTGATAAACGAGCATGCTTGGCCGAATATCTGTTCAGCTCGAGCATCGCTATGCTCGGCACATGACGCCTGAAGGTGCTTGGCCAATGAAGATGCAGGTAATACTGCCCTTATTATAAAGCCAGTAGCCATGTTGGCTGCTGGCATTACAGTGATTGGCTGGTCGGAACGCGTCATCCGGTGCTATATAGCACCCGGTGACGCATGTTCGGCTCAGACGTAGACAGGGAGAGCATCGGGTAGGAAGGGAAAGACAGAGCAGGGAACGAATTTCAGCTATTTTGGTTAGAGAAAGCATTTCAAAGATCCAAAAGTCCTTTTAAGGACTACTGTGTGTGTGTTTTAGATCAACAATATATTTAACAGCAGTGTCAGGGACATCCGTGCTAAGGAAGGGACAGATATTGCAGGGAGAGAAATTTGCTGTATTTAATACCAAAAGCTTTTAAAAGAACCCAAAATCTTTTTAAGGGCTACTGTGTGTGTGTTTCACAGTACCAAGATATTTTTATTTTATAACTATTAGTGACATATACTGTACATCATCCACAGACAGACTCTTTAATAATCTGGGTCACATCTAGCGTCCATGATCTGTGGTGCTCTCTGTAACCAATGCTGTCCTGCATCATAAACTACTGTCTGTATTACAATTTCCAATAATCTGGGCATAATCTAGTGTCCAAAATCTGTGGTGTTCTATAGCGATGAGCCGGAGGTGCCATATACGATTTCGCGATATTTCGCAAAAATTCATTTGAATATTCGTCATATATTCGTCGAAATCGAATAATCGTCATTATTCTATTTATCGCGAATCATATGCAATTTAATTATTTGCTAATTGTGAATTGAACTTTAAACAGGGTATAAATGCAACTTTACTATTGTTTGGCTTGCTAGAATTAACGAATATAGAGAATATAGCGCTATATTCGTTATCTTCACAAATTCTAGCAAGCCAAAAGGAAAGTTGCCTATAGACAGCTCTAAGTTGGATGCGCAATGCGAGTAATATTACTTAATATTCTCGCATTGCGCATCCAACTTAGAACTGGGTACAGTCAACTTTCCTTTTGGCTTGCTAGAATTAGCGAATATAGAGAATATAGTGCTATATTCGTATTCGTCATATTCGTTAATTCTTCCCAGCCAAGTAAACTTGCCTATACACAGCTCTAAGTAAGATGCGCAATGCGACTTATATTACTTAAAATTCTTGCATTGCGCATCCAACTTAGAGCTGTGTATAAGCAAGTTTACTTGGCTGGGAAGAATTAACGAATATGACGAATGCGAATATAGCACTGTATTCTCTATATTCACTAATTCTAACAAGCCAATAGGAAAGTTGACTGTACATACAGTTGTGTTCAAAATTATTCAACCCCCAATGCTGTAAAGGGTTTTAGGGAATTTAGTGTACATTTGTAATTGTGTTCAGAATTAAATCTTACAAGGACTTTTTAAAGAACCAAATGCAACTAAAATGACATCAATTGTTTTTGTAATACAGTATTAAATGTTTTTTTTGTGATTTCTTCATTGACACAATTATTCAAACCCTTAAAGCAGGCATGTCCAAACTCTGACCCTCCAGGTGTTGCAGAACTACAACTCCCATCATGCCCTTCTGTAGGTTGATAGCTGTAGGTTGTCCAGGAATGATGGGAGTTGTAGTTTTGCAACATCTGGAGGGCCGGAGTTTGGACATGCCTGCCTTAAAGACTACCACTCCTAAGAACAGAGGTTCATTCAAGTGTTTTCGATCAGGTATTGAAAACACCTGCGGATGTCAAGGAGCAGCAATCAAGCATAATAAGCACCAATTTGGCAGATTTAAAATGACTGTGATACTCAGCTCCTTCTAGACATTTACTGGTGTGTTTACAAACATGGTGAAGTCAAGAGAATGGTCCAGGAAGACAAGAGAAGAGGTGATTTCTCTTCACAGGAAGGGCAATGGCTATAAGATGATTGCAAAGATGTTAAACATACCAAGAGACACCATAGGAAGCATCATTCGCAAATTCAAGGCAAAGGGCACTGTTGAAACGCTACCTGGTCGTGGCAGAAAGAAGATGCTGACTTTGACTGCTGTGTGCTACCTGAAGCACAAAGTAGAGAAAAGTCCCAGTGTGACTGCTGAGGAACTGAAAAAAGATTTGTCAGATGCGGGTACTGAAGTTTCAGCTCAGACAATAAGGTGCACACTGCGTAATGAAGGCCTCCATGCCAGAACTCCCAGGCGCACCGCCTTGCTGTCTCCAAAGAATAAGAAGAGTCGACTGTAGTATGCCAAAAGTCATGTGGACAAACCACAAAAGTTTTGGGATAGTGTTCTGTGGACTGATGAAACAAAATTAGAACTGTTTGGGCCCATGGATCAACGCTATGTTTGGAGGAGGAAGAACAAGGCCTATAAAGAAAAGAACACCTTGCCTACTGTGAAGCATGGCGGGGGGGTCAATCATGCTTTGGGGCTGTTTTGCTTCTACAGGTACAGGGAAGCTTCAGCGTGTGCAAGGTACCATGAATTCTCTTCAGTACCAGGAGATATTGGATGAAAATGTGATGCAGTCCGTCACAAACCTGAGGCTTGGGAGACGTTGGACCTTTCAACAGGACAATGATCCCAAGCATACCTCCAAGTCCACTAGAGCATGGTTGCAGATTAAAGGCTGGAACATTTTGAAGTGGCCATCGCACCAGACTAAAATCTGATTGAGAACCTCTGGTGGGACTTAAAGAAAGCAGTTGCAGTGCGCAAGCCTAAGAATGTGACTGAACTGGAGGCGTAGATCGCTGCAAGACACTTGTGTCAAGCTATGCTTCACGTTTAAAAGCTGTTATAACTGGAAAAGGATGTTGTACTACAGTAAGTACTAAGATTGAATGTCACTTGGGGGTTGAGTAAAACTGATAATGATGTGAGCACAGAAAAGACATTTGTGGTTATTTCATTATAAATGTTATGTTATATTTGTCTGACTTACAAGTGCCTCTTTGATTTAATTGTAAACATGATGACTGAAATGATCAAAATCAATGTCAAACTGGCCAAAACACTCAATTTCAGTGGGGGTTGAATAATTTTGAACACAACTGTAGCTCTAAGTTGGATGCGCAATGCGAAAATATTACTTTTACCTATTTTTTTTTCAATAAATAGAATACTGACTCATTCTATTTATTGCCAAAAAAGGCAAAGTAATATTTTTGCATTGCGCATCTAACCTAGAGCTGGGTACAGTCAACTTTGCTATTGGGTTGGCTTGCTTGAAATAGCGAATATAGAGAATATAGAACTATATGTGTATTCGTCATATTCATTAATTCTACCCAGCTAAACAATAGTAAAGTAAGTTGCATATACCCTGCTCTAAGTTAGATGCACAATGTGACTAATATTACTTAATATTCTCGCATTGCGCATCCAACTTAGAGCTGTGTATATGCAAGTTTACTTGTATTGCTAGAATTAGCGAAGATAGCGTATACGAATATAGCGCTATATTCTCTATCTTCGTTAATTCTAGCAAGCCAACCAAAAGGAAAGCAATACGCTGTTCAACGTTTCATTCGCAGTACGCGAATATTACATAATGTAATATTCGCGTACTGCAAATGACACTTTGATAGGGGTATGACTTTCCTATTGGTTGACTTGCTAGAATTAACAAAGATAGAGAACATAGTGCTATATTCTCTATCTTCGTTAATGGTATCTTATTCTTGGGTTCTGATTGGAAAAAACAAACAAAAAACTAATATTTGTTTTTGCGAATATATAGCACTAAATTCTAAATAATCGCGAATTAGCAAAGTGCCAATATTCGTAAAAAATATTCACTATTCGAATATTCGCGCTCAACACTAGTGTTCTATAACCAATACTGTCCTGCCTCAGAAAACACTGTGTATATTACAACTTCCATTAATCTGGGCCTAGTATAGTGTCCAAAATCTGTTGCTTTTTGTATCCAATACTGAAGAGCATCTGAAAACACTGTGTATATTTCACCTTCTATTAATATGGACCTAGTATAGTGTCCAAAATCTGTTGCTTTTTGTATCCAATACTGAACAGCATCTGAAAACACTGTGTATATTACAACTTCCATTGATCTGGACCTAGTATTGTGTCCAAAATCTGTGAGTTTTTGTATCCAATACTGAACTAGTAACATAGTATATAAGATTGAAAAAATACATTTGTCCATCCAGTTCGGCCTGTTTCCTACAAGTTGATCCAGAGGAAGGCAAAAAAAAAACCACTTAAGGGGAAAAAATTCCTTCCCGACCACAATCAGGCAATCAGAATAACTCCCTGGATCAATAACCCCTCTCTAGTAGCTATAACCTGTAATATTATTACACTCCAGAAATACATCCAGTCCCCTCTTGAATTCATTTATTGTACTCACCATCACCACCTCCTCAGGCAGAGAGTTCTATAGTCTCACTGCTCTTACTGTGAAGAATCCTTTTCTATGTTTGTGTACAAACCTTCTTCCTCCAGACGGAGAGGATATTCCCTCATCACAGTCACAATTCTGGGGATAAATAGATGATGGGAGAGATCTCTGTACTGACCCCTGATATATTTATACATAGATATTAGATCTCCCCTCAGTCGTCTTTTTTCTAAGGTGAATAACCCTAATTTTGATAACCTTTCAGGGTATTGTAGTTGTCCCATTCAAGTTATTACTTTAGTTGCCCTCCTCTGAACCCTCTCCAGCTCTGCTATGTCTGCCTTGTTCACAGTAGCCCAGAACTGTACACGGTACTCCATGTGTGGTCTGACTAGTGATTTGTAAAGTGGTAGGACTATGTTCTCATCACGGGCATCTATGCCCCTTTTGATGCAACCTATTATCTTATTGGCCTTGGCAGTAGCTGCCTGACCCTGGTTTTTACAGCTTAGTTTGCTGTTTATTAAAATTCCTAGATCCTTTTCCATGTCAGTGTTAACGAGTGTTTTACCATTTAGTATGTACAGGTGACTTGCATTATTCCTTCCCATGTGCATAACTTTACATTTGTCAATGTAAAACCTCATCTGCCATTTCTCTGCCCAAGCCTCCAATCTATTCAAATCCCTCTGTAGCAGAAAACTGTCCTCTTCAGTGTTAAATACTTTACACAGTTTAGTGTCATCTGCAAAAATTTATATTTTACTGTGCAAGCCTTTTACAAGATCATTAATAAATATATTGAAGAGAATAGAACCCAATACTGAACCCTGAGGTACCCCACCCCACTAGTGACAATGACCCAATCTGAGTGTGTACCGTTAATAACCACCCTCTGTTTTCTATTACTCAGCCAGTTACTTACCCATTTACAGACATTTTCTCCCAGTCCGAGCATTCTCATTTTATATACTAACCTTTTATGAGGTACAGTGTCAAATGCTTTGGAGAAGTCCAGAGATACGACAACCATTGATTTGCCGCTGTCAAGTCTTGAACTTACCTCCTCATACAAACTGATTAAATTCATTTGGACTGACCGATCCCTCATGAAGCCATGCTGGTATGGCGTTATTTTCTTATTTTCATTGAGATACTACAAGATAGCATCTCTTAGAAACCCTTCAAACAGTTTACCAACAATAGATGTTAAACTTACCGGCCTATAATTTCCTGGTTCTGTTTTTGGACCCTTTTTGAATATTGGCACCACATTTGCTATGCGCCAATCCTGTGGAACATTCCCTGTCAGTATAGAGTCCGTAAATATCAGAAATAAAGGTCTGGCTATGACATCACTTAATTCCCTTAGGATACGGGGGTGTATGCCGTCCAATCCTGGCGATTTGTCTATTTTAATCTGTTTAAGTCGCTGTTGTACTTCTTCCTGGGTCAGACAGGGCACTTTTAATGGGGAATTTACTTTTACATTCTGCATTTCATCTGACAGTTTATTTTCCTCAGTGAATATAGTGGAGAAAAAAATATTTAATAATTTTGCTTTATCCTCATTGCTCTCTGCCTCACCCCCGCTATGTAGAGGGCCGACTCCTTTAGATTTATATTTTTTACCATTTTTATAATTGAAGAACATTTTAGGGTTAGTTTTACTCTCTTTGGCAATTAATCTCTCGGTCTCTAGTTGGCAATTTTTATTAGTTTTTTACATATTCTATTTTTTTCCTTATAGTTTATCAGTGCTTCCTGGCTCCCCTTCTATTTTAGTGATTTATATGCTTTCTTTTTGTCATTTATTGCTTTCTGTAGGGTTCTATTTATCCACATTGGTTTCTTATTGTTTCTTAGCCCTTTATTTCTATAAGGTATGTACCGATCACAATTAGATGTTACAATGCTTTTAAAAATCTCCCATTTTGTGGTTGTATTTTTATTTTTGAGGACTTTGTCCCAGTTAGTTAGGCTTATGGCCTCGCTTAGTTGGCTAAATTTAGCTTTTTTGAAGTTTGATATTTTTGTTCCTCCCCTTAGAAACTCTCATTTGAAGGATAATTGGAAGGTTATTACTAGTGTTGAGCGCGTATATTCGAATAGCGAATTTTTTTAGCGAATATCGGCACTTCGCTAATTTGCGAATATTTGAATATAGCGCTATAAATTCGCTATTTCGAATATTCATTTTTTTTGTGTTTTTTTTAGTTATATATTTTTCTTCCCCACTTCCCAAAAGTAGTCCTTACCTGTCCTAAGGATTCCTGGCTTCCTGGCTGCTCCAGTCAGTGCCCGTTGCTGCTTCTGCCGATTTCCATGCTCATGGAGTGTCCCCATCACCATGGGAACGTCTCCATACTAAAATGTACTGTCGGATTTGAGAATTACGTTGAACTCACAATGCAATTAATATAACTTGAATTAATCGCATTGCGATTTCAACTTAGACCTGGTTTACTATGGTTGGCTTGGTAGAATTAGCGAATCGTCATATTCCTCAAAACGAAGATACCAAAGTATTCTCCATCTTTCTTTTAGCAACCATAGTAAACCATGTCTGTTGAAATCGCAATGCGATTACTTCAAGTTATATTAATCGCATTGCGATTTCAACTTAGCACTGCTATATTCTATATTCGTTAACTTCGTTAATTCTAGCAAGCTGACTCATTATAAACCCAGCTCTAAGTTGAAATCGCAATGCGATTAATATAACTTGAATTAATCGTATTGCGATTTCAACTTAGACCTGGTTTACTATGGTTGGCTTGGTAGAATTAGCGAATATGACGAATGTATTCGTCATATTCCTCAAAACGAAGATAACAAAGTATTCTCCATCTTTGTTTTAGCTACCTATTCGTCAACTTTGCTAATTCTAGCAAACAAATAGGAAGGTTGACTATAGAGACAGCTGTGTTTAATTCGCTATGCGATTATATTACTTTGCTTTTTTTTAAATAAATAGAATAATTATAATACTTGATAATTATTATAATTATTCTATTTATTAAAAAATTATAATAATATAATCGCATAGCGAATTAAGCACAGCTGTCTCTATAGTAAACTTTCCTATTTGATTGCTAGAAGTAGCGAAGTTGAGGGGTGAACTGGCAAACCCCGAAACGCATCTGGTGACTGACCCCCCAAATTATAGAGTTTTTTTCAGTCGAAATTCTTCTAAGAAAGATACCATGTATCTGTAGGATTGCATGTGTGGTATTCAAGAGAGGCTCCACCCGCGCGAAAATAACGGCAGAGCACGAACCGGACATCTATCCATTGATGCACCCACGTGCAAAACAAGCCACGAGCGTGGTCAACGCCATCTGATCTGGACCCCCGACACCGGAGTGCGAATGCAATACAACTAAAACACCACTCCAGCACTTCGCAGGGAGTCTTTTCAACCCACCAACATCTGGTAAGACTGTTCCATAACTCTTATTGAACTACATGTGAGATTGCTATATGAACTGAAGCAGTGGGACGCCGCTGCTGTATCATTTAGAGCGGGACGCCGCTCGTGCTACAATAGATCTAATCGGCTACAGTTTATCTTATTTCAAGGACTGGGCATTTTAATTCATGTGATTACAGACTGTAGACGCATGAAATAGTTTATGCTTTTGAATGGCACATTATGATTTTTATATTCCCTTTTAACGACGAATCCCAAGTTTAACCATTTCTGGTGCGGCCAACAGTGATTTTCAAAGGACATTGTGAACTACTCTTGTTTAAGATATTCTTCTGTATTTGTTTAACTGGCTAGCCATTGTATCTCTACTGATCGTTATTTTATTTGTTAGCATAGGAGTTTGGTGTATTTTTGGTGCCCCATCAATATTACTAAAAAATGCGATTAGTTACCACGAAGCATGAGGAAATTCGGATTCGGTGCGAAACGAATTTTTCCTGAAATTCGGATCGAATTCCATTTCGTCAATTTTGATTCGCTCATCTCTAACTGTGACCAAATGATTTTTTTTTTATTAACCTTTAGTCTGGTACAATGTACAGTAACTGTGATGCAGAATAATAAATCGGTCTGTGATCAACTACATTTTTTTTAAACTTTGAAATATTTTTTACTAAAAATGGTTCATTGGACAAAGTCAATTAACCCTTTCCCAACTTGTTGGGAGTCAGGAGCTAAGCAGGTGTCTAAGCTTCTGAGTGCCTGCCGTTTTACACAGCAGACACCCGAAAGTCTGTGATTATTGAGAATGCCAGTCTTGGACATTTAATGCATCAGATGCCATGATTAATTGCAACCATAGCAATTGAGTAGTATTTTCTCGAGAGTGATGTGTTCCCTGGGATCTAATGGCTCCCCTCCCTCGAGATCAAGGGAATCATTCAGTTGCCAAGACAGTCTCAAGCCTTCTGAGGGATCCGAGGCTTGTCATAGCTCATATCAGGCCCTCCTTGTGGCCATACTTGATAGGAGCAAACTGAATCTCCTATAAATCATTGTAGTCTATGGAAAACGCAGAGTAGACCAACATATGTTAAAGTTCCCTAGGACATATATTTAAAAAAGTTATAGGGGTGATGCAGAATATGGTGATGCAAAGAAGAATTTTATTTCTAAAGTTTTTAACTTTATTTACCATATATATATTTATTTGTTAGAGTATTTTTTAGTGTTAAAAGTTCTAAAACACAAGAAAAACTGCAAAAATATGGTATCGCTGTAATCATACCGACATGGAGAATGAAGTTAGCAGGTTAAGCTTTACTGCATAGGCAACACCATAAAAACAAAACACAAATATGGCGGAATTGCAATTTTTTTCCAGCTTCCTACTCCATTGTATGCATTTTTAAATGATGACAAGAGAAAGTACAACTGCAAAAAACAAGCCTTCATATGGCTATATAAATAGAAACAATAAAAAAGTTATGTCTCTGTAAAGGCATCACAGTTACTTACATTGCGCCAAACTCTGTACAACTGACCGCTTTTTTCTAAAAAAAAATGTTTCGAAATGCTTCATGTTCGATTAAACAAATTTTTCAAAAAGTTTGATTCGAACTCAAATTAATTTGTCGCAAATTAAAGTTGCTCCAATTGCCCTATAAATTGGTATATAACACCCTCTAGTCTCCTAGGACTCAGGTATTTTATGAAAAGTTGTTACCTTTTCTTATTACTTAAAAAAAAATGTAAAGCTATGGATAAACACATGTTTGATGTGTGTGCTAACAAACAGCGTTTAGAGGCAAAGTGCTCTGCTGAATGTGTTATGCTTTTTCATATTTAAAAGCTTCCAAAAATTGTCCCTTATCAGTGGCAAATGGTGTTTAAAAACACATGGTAATACACGTATATGAAAAAAATGTGGCTTGTTGGGACTAAGCATCCAAAAAATATGCCTCAACAGGGTCAGATCCCGGCACATAAATCCAAATGCTTTGCAATTTATTTCAGGAAAATCAAGAGAGAAATCCGTATGTAAAAAATATGTTAAATTCTGCTTTTTTCCAAAAGGATTAAAAAAGCTAGTTTTCTATAACTATTGCATAGCCTTCCAATCATTGTTTTTGTTGGTAGCCTCAAAATGTTCAATCAGTGTTTTTCATAATAAGATTTTTCCCTGGTGTTAGCCTCAAACTGTTGAATCAGTGCTTTCATGAAAGGATTTTATACAAAGTTATACAAAAATTTTATACAAAGTTGTCAATTTGCAGAGATATTTCTCTCACCCAGCATGGGTATATGTAAAAATGCACCACAAAACACATTGCCCTACTTCTTCTGGGTACGGCGATACCACATGTGTGACACTTTTTTGCAGCCTGGGTGCGCAAAGGGGCCCAAATTCCAACGAGTACCTTTAGGTTTTACAGGGTTGCTCACAATTTAGCCCCACTCAAAATGCCAGACCAGTAAACACACCCCACAAATGACCCCATTTCGGAAAGTAGACGCCCCAAGGTATTCACTGAGGGGCATAGTGAGTCCATGGGAGATTTTTATTTTTTTTTTGCCAGAAGTTAGCAGAAATGGAAACTTTATTATTATTTGTTTTCCTCAAAAAGTGTCTGCTAACTTGTGAAAAAAAATGAAATCATACATGAACTCACCATGCCCCTCCGCGAATACTTTGGGGTGTCTTCTTTCTAAAATGGTGTCATTTGGGGGGTATTTATACTATCCTGGCATTCTAGCACCTGAAGAAACATGACAGGTGCTCAAAAAGTCAGAGCTGCTTTAAAATGCAGAAATTTACTTTTTTGCACCATAGTTTGTAAACACTATAACTTTTACTAAAACCAATAAACATACACTTATTGGATTTTTTTTTATCAAAGACATGTAGAACAATAAATTTAGAGAAAAATGTATATAGAAATGTAGTTTTTTTTTTTTAAATTTACAACAGAAAGTGAAAAATGTCATTTTTTTGCAAAAATTTCGGTCATTTTTGATTAATATCAAAAAAGGTAAAAATGTCAGCAGCAATGAAATGCCACCAAATGAAAGCTATGTTAGTGAGAAGAAAAGGAGGTAAAATTAATTTGGGTGGTAAGTTGTATGACCGAGCAATAAACCGTGAAAGTAGTGTAGTGCAGAATTGTAAAAAGTGGTCTGGTCATTAAGGGTGTTTAAGCTAGGGGGGCTAAAGTTGTTAATTGGGCCTGCATTTTTTTTACCAAAAAACCTGTTGCAATTGTTTTACCATATATAAGTGAACAATTAAGCCAATTTTAGTACATGAATACCAGTATATAGTGTGGTTGCAGCCAGGGGTTGTTTGTGTGTAAAAATACAGTCAGACATCTGCCCTCGTAAAGGCATAGTTTTCAAACCACTTGATCCCTCGATGTTCTGCAACAGAGTCTCTTGACCCCTGGGGGTCACCAGTCACTTGACCAGAGACTACACCAAGAGGTAGTAGCCTGGTGGTTCCACTGCAGCAAAGTCCAGATCCCTGTATATAGATTAAAGGGTGATGACTAGGGGGGCCGCATTCATAACACCCTTTGAAGTAGCCCCAACACAAATCTGTTCCTATAACACAGTGGCTACATACCTGCTGCTTAACAGTATGCTTTTTTTGTTAGCAAGATGATCTTACTGAGGGGAGTTATAGTCAGAGGAAAAAAGGTATAATGGATAAACAATAATGTCTGTTTATAGATGCATTTGTCTTACCACGTAATAAAAACATCTTCAAAAGGCAGTATAAAAAGTTGAGGGTTATGCCCAATGAGATATGGTTTCCACAAGTTACCTGTTTTAGCACTGTATTTAAAGATTTATTGCATAGAGACTTGGGGGAAGAGGTTGAGATATGAGGGTGTTCTGAGAGAAGTGTGAGAGAGGATGGTTATAATAGAGTGGAATTCCATTGTTAGTACATGATTTGTTAGGATATACTATTATTAGAGGTATTTCTTCGTCACTAAAGATAATACGTGATTGTAAGTCAGATTCAGAGTAACAATTGATGCATAATTAAGATGAATGCACAGATAGAAGAGATGATAATGGGGTTGGAATGGGGCATTGTGAGTCAGAAGACTTAGGTCACATAATTACATAGAGGTTGAGGTTATACATTTAAAGAGACAATTGGCCCACACTGTAAATGGAAGCGAAACTGAAGATACTTACAATAGCCCACAGGAACATAGGGGTTCAGTAAACTTACATGAATGATTGTTTCTCTAGATTTAAATTGTAAGATAATCTTAGGTCATCATGATAGCAAGCCAGCAGGGTAGCTAATCATCAAATGAGAGGATGAGAGAACTTTAATCTCCAATCTTTGTTATTGGGTTGGCACCGTCATCCACCTGACCTACCAAGCCTCACAATAATTTTATACCTTAGGGTATTACTGAGCTACTCTGCATTAAAAGGGTTGTACAAAGCTTTAAATGTATCCCGTATTCTCTGAATAGTTTGATTGGTGGGAATCTGACCAATGAGGTACAACTCACATGGAGCAGGATATGTGTACTGCCACTTTTTTGATAACTATGGGAATGCTGTAAATTGGTTAGCATTGCACTCTGCTTCCCATTTGCAGTCCTATTGGTACACCTGTGACCACTGGATCTTCTTTTCGGATGCTGTTTTATTTGCCATTGTTTGTCTTATTTTCGTTCTTTCTTTATTGTTATTCTTACTTTGTACATGGATATGTCCTGAAGTCCCCCATCTCATCTGAACTAACTACTAAGGGACATAGACCAGAAAAGAGAACAGTGCTTTAATACTGTAAAGA
Organism: Bufotes viridis; assembly: GCA_033119425.1. Taxonomy (NCBI): domain Eukaryota; kingdom Metazoa; phylum Chordata; class Amphibia; order Anura; family Bufonidae; genus Bufotes; species Bufotes viridis. Next base: position 185,348,294 of record CM065591.1, read on the forward strand.
AAGAGAATTCATGTATATGTTTTTGCTTTTATCCCCTCTATGATTTCATATAACTGACAGTTGGCAGTTTACTACGCTGACTCCATGTTCTCAAAATTAAAGAGGTTTCTTGATATCCAGTGCTATTCCATGGGAGCATTTAGATCAGCACTCTGATATAGAGGAAAGACACACCTGCTTTCCACCATGTTCATTAAGGGTTTTATACACTTTTAGCAGAATGTAAATGTGGCTTAGTACAAAAGTGGCCTGTCTTTAGATGGTTTTAATTTTTTAGGAAAAAAATAGGCTACGACTGGTCAGGAGTAAGGTTAAGCAAACTTGTATTTTAAGTTCAGCGTCCAAAATTCGGGTTGGGATTATCGAAGAATCCCATTATGGATTCCGCTACCAGGGACCATAATGGCATTTTGAATCCATAAGGGGATTCTTCGATAAACCCGAACCTTGGACAACACTAAGCACCTGGGGTGACGTCACCGTCATGTAATCAGTGCAGGGGGCGTGGCTCAGTACTGGATTAGATAAGAGGTGGTAAAGGGCCTTGTATAATGATCATGTGACATAAGGTGTTCTGTGTGGAGGAGAAGAAGGAAGTAGAGCAGTGAAGGACGGTTGCGCAAACTTGGATTCCAAATTCCATTATGGTCTGTGGTGGCGAATCCATAACAGGATTCTAAGATAACCCGAACCTGAACTTTGGACGCCGAACTTAAAATAAAGGTTCGCTCAACCCTACAGTATTCCTTAAAAGTTGTACTCCTGTCCAGGGGTTTGTCCAGCTTTAGGGACCTTTCTGCCAGGACCCCCATCACCACCACCCCCTAACCAAACCTGCAGAGGGAAGAAATCAAAACCCAGAAGTTTATTATACTTCCCTCCAAAGATCCAGCAAGGTAAGGGAGGAGGGGTCGCTAGCAGAAAGGTCCCTAAGGCTAGACAGCCCCTTTAATTTACCAGGTTCCTCTACATGCTTACTGCAGATTGGCTAGACTGCTTTTTTCTGAGACATCATAACATTAGCTGGCTAAAATTTAATATACTAAAATTAGAGTGCATGTTTTTAACTTGATTAAGCTGCTTCCTTTGAGTTACAATGATTTCTGAGCCTTTGTCGGCACTCTTGGAAAATATGACAGAAAGAATATTCTTGTATGTAGCACTATTGTCAGGTCAGAATGATGGAAACAACAATGGAGGAACCATAATGGTTTACATTGGGTTCCAGCAGCTTGATAGATCCAGTAAGACATTCACAACACTAGCATGATCATAGCCTTGAGTGTTAGAAATATTGTATGTCACTATTATAAATAAGCAAATTACAAAGCAGCAACCAGTTTGACTGCATTTGAATTAATAATGTAACAGTCTCTTTCTCACAAAGCTAGAACCAGCCCTGTACCTCACATGGGTCCAAAGATTTCCAAATTCATTGCTATTCTAGATTTATATAAAGCTGACAGCTCAAGGGGAGTGTCTTTTCTGCTGCAGCTAAGAGGGCGTGTCTCAGCTCTCCCTATCACAGCTCAGGAGGCTGTTGAAAGATGAAACTGAGCATGTGCGGCCATCTCAGTGAGCGTGACAAGGAAATAAGAAATTAAGTGGCACTATACAGATACATTATATTGAATAACTCGGTAGTTATACAGAATTTTTTATTACATGCAATTACAAAACTATTTAAATCCAGGTGCTGGTTTGAAAACTGTAGAATATTTTTCACGGGAAGACCCCTCTAACTTTCTGTTGAGCTTAACAGATGATGTCACTACATCCACAACATCTCTAAAGCTATCAGAAGAACAATTTCTACAGGAGCGCTCCTAAAGAAAGATACTGAATACAGAGCAAATTTGCATCCGCTACCACTACTGTGACCACATGACCCACACTAAAGCCTAGGCTTTAAACAGCTAGCGTGCGAACCCAGTGCCTAAGCCATGAGGGACGCCGTCCATCCACCTTCAGACCGTGGAGATCGCAGGAGGAAAAGCTGGTTCAAGCCGAAGCCCCGGGCGGTGGGTAAGTGATCTCTGAGCCTAAGACAGCGCGGGACGCCGTGCTCAGGCTCCAGAGCTCCTTCCTTTCCCACAGCTTCTTTATCAGCCTGTTACATAACAACTAAGAACATTTCGCTGTTACGATCGCAAATAGACATATATCTGTGGATCACCGCAATAAGAAAATATTGTGCGTCTGAAACAGCCAATCGCAACATTAATATATCTATAGATCACAGAAATATATCTATAAATCACCGTAATAAGAGAATACTGTGAGACTAGAACGGTCAGCTCAATCATTGATCAAAGAGAGATTGTAATTTACTATACTGATGTAATCACAGGAGACTATTACTGTCACTTATCAAGGAATATTCTGCACCTATTAACGAATACTCCGCTTATCTTATCCTGCGCCTGATGAACTATATATGAAATTTTTGTTCTTATTTTTGTTTTTATGGACATTGCTTTTATCTATCTATTTTTTCATACATTTTAATACTATATAATTTGTTTTATATATTTTTGAAATATGGACTATTGAGCGCCTACTTCTAACACCATCATCTACCTAAATCCATTTTTTTCATTTTTTTTTCATTTTTTTTTTCATCAGTTTTATCCACACTATACCACCTCCTGCACTTATACACCTCCCAACGCTGACCACCTGCAACCTTTTAAATTATTTTTACTATTATCTAATAAAGCCATCCATTTGACCCCAAATAAGGGTCCATTCACACGTCCGCAATTCCGTTCCACATTTTGTGGAACGAAATTGCGGACCTATTAGTTTCAATGGGGACAGACGATGTCCCGGCCGGGTCCGCAATTGCGGATCCGCACTTTCGGGTCCGCAATCGTGTTCCCGAAAAAAATAGAACATGTCCTATTCTTGTCCGCAATTGCGGACAAGAAAAGGCATTTTCTATGAGAGTGCCGGCGATGTATGGTCCGCAAAATGCGGAACGCACATTTCCGGTTTCCTTGTTTTGCGGATCCGTGGATCCGCAAAACACACACGGACGTGTGAATGGACCCTAAGAGTGTGCCTGCTACTTTTAACTATCTATACACTCCTATCTGACTGGGTGAGTCAGAACCAGCAGTCTTCTGCACCTCAGTCATCCGACCGAACCAGTGGAGCCGTCTATATCTAACCATACCATTAGTAACTTTATTAACTTTATCTACATGATAAATGCCATTCGCTGAAGTGAGACAACCCCTTTTAAGGAAAAAGCATTGATAATTGTGGGCAGCACAATGACTCAGTAATTAGCACTGCTGCCTTGCAGCTCTGGGGTCCTGGGTTCGAAGGACAACATCTGCATGGGGTTTGTATGTTCTTCCTGTGTTTGCGTAGGTTTCCTCCCACACTCCAAACACATACTGATATGAAACTTAGATTGTGAGCCCCATTGGGGACAGTGTGATGCTAGTGTATGTAAAGTGCTGCGGAATATGTCACCGTTATATAAGTGAGTATAATAAGTATATCATGGTGAAGATATTGATGTGGTTTTGGACCAACTGTGTGATGTGGATACAAAGTGTGTGTAAAGGTGTATTTACACAGCCTAAGAATTGGGCAGATTATCAGGAATGACTGTTCTTGCAAAGGTCGTTTCCGACAATCTGGCCATGTAAATGTGCCTCCAATCACACGATGTATGAGTGAAACGCTTGCTCATCAGGTGATCCTGTTGTTCATGCAGGCACCACAGATCATGGCTTCTGGGCAACAAATTGTGCAGTCTAAACAGTGATCTGCTCAGGGGTCAAGTCCTGGGAAAAAAAGTGTGGGAACTCACCCAAGTGCCTCCGCATGATGTCACAGCGCGCGGCGTTCGCAAAGGGCAGAGGAGGTCGGCTGGAGCAAGTACTGAATTTTTTGCCCTATTAGACACATCGGCCCATAAGACACACCTAGGTTTTAGAGGGGGACAATAAGAAAAAAATATTTTTCATTACACCTCAGGTCAGACCACCAATCAGACCCCCAATGTTAATCAGACCTCAGCTAACAGCCCCAATAAGATCCCCAATGTTAATAAGACCCCAATAAGACCTCAGATCAGACCCCAATATGAATGACCCCCAATCAGACCTCAGATAATATCCCCATGCCTCATAGCAGCCCCCAGTAGCCTCATAGCATAATAGCCCCATGCCTCTCCATCAGCCCCCTGTGCCTATCATCAGCCCCCTGTGCCTCTCATCAGCCCCCAGTGCCTCTCATCAGCCACAAGTATCTCTCATCAGCCCCCAGTACCTCTCATCAGCCCCCCAGCGCCTCTCATCAGCCCCCCAGCGCCTCTCATCAGCCCCCCAGCGCCTCTCATCAGCCCCCAGTACTTCTCATCAGCCCCCAGTACCTCTCATCAGCCCCCAGTGCCTCTCATCAACCACCAGTACCTCTCATCAGCCCCCAGTGCCTCTCATTAGCCCCCAGTGCCTCTATATGAGCCCCCAGCAGATCTCATCAGCCCCAGTGCCTCTCATCAACCCCCAGTGCCTCTCATCAGCCCCCAGTACCTCTCATCAGCCCCCAGTGCCTCTCATCAGCCCCCAGTGCCTCTACATTAGCCCCCAGTGCCTCTACATTAGCCCCCAGTGCCTCTCATCAGCCCCCAGTACCTCTCATCAGCCCCCAGCAGATCTCATTAGCCCCCAGTGCCTCTCATCAGCCCCCAGTACCTCTCATCAGCCCCCAGTGCCTCTCATCAGCCCCCAGTACCTCTCATCAGCCCCCAGTGCCTCTATATCAGCCCCCAGCAGATCTCATCAGCCCCCAGTGCCTCTACATTAGCCCCAGTGCCTCTCATCAGCCCCCAGTACCTCTCATCAGCCCCCCAGTGCCTCTATATCATCCCCCAGCAGATCTCATCAGCCCCAGTGCCTCTAATCAGCCCCCAGTGCCTCTAATCTGCCCCTAGTGCCCCTAATCAGCCCCCAGTGCCTCTAATCTGCCCCTAGTGTCTCTAATCTGCCCCTAGTGCCTCTTATCAGCCCCCAGCAGATCTCATCAGCCCCCAGAGCCTCTTACCAGCCCCCAGGGCCCCATTCACTAGCGCCCAGTGCCCCATCCACCAGCCCCCAGTGCCCCATCCACCAGCCTCCAGTCAGTGCCTCTCCATTCAGCCCATAAAATATGAAAAAAAAAAATAACTTACCTCTCCTGCTCCTGGACACAGACGCTCCTCTTCTACTGCTGTCGGCTGTGAAGGCTGCGCACGGAGTGACGTCACAGAGCGACTCACTCCTGTGCACAGCCTTCACAGCCGACAGCCGAGGACCAGAAAGCGCTTCCTGGTCCTTTCGCCCTGAAAGGGAACGGCGTTCCTGCCATGAAAAAAGTGCAGGAACGCCGTTCCCACGCGTTCCCCCTTGACTCGACCCCTGGATCTGCTGCTCAGAAACCATGATTCAGTATGAGAAAGATGAATCACAATAGCAATTCCTCTTCCTCATACAGTGAAGGAGATCACTGTATGTAAATGCAGAGGTGTCCTTCACCGAGTGAGCAGGCTACTGTTGGGAAGGAATTGGCCGCTCAGATGGCCTGTGTAAATCCAGCTTTACTCTCCAAAAATTTAGATTATATATTCAATAACATTTTCACATTGGTAAGTGATACAATATCGCTTCTAGCTTAAAGGGTTTCTGTCACCTGAAAAATGGGTATGGGTGAGATTTACACTGCAGACAGGGCCAGAGGTAGGACACCAACACTGCCTGGCCCTGTCAATCTAGTGAATCAGGGCGTTGCCAGAGGTAAGTGAACGGAGCCTCTTGGAGAAGGGGCCTACGCCCCCCCTGCTCCTAGTGGCTAATTAGCATATTATAAAAGTTCATAATATAGTTATGTTCAGCTGACATTAGCACATCACTAATGTTAGCCAGCTTAATACCCATATTTCAAGTGACAGAAGCCCTTTAAGGCCACTTTACAAAGGCCAACTGTGTAGGGAATTATCAGGAACAAACAATTCCTTCTGATCATGAGTGGAGGTGAGAGCTGCATTTATTTGCAGCAATCTCTTCTGCTGTATGTGGATGTTGTTGTGATTGCTCATCCCCATAGAGAAATATTGTTTCTGGGCAGCAGATTAATGTTTACACCCCATAATCTGCTGCTCAGAAATGGTGATCGCATAAGAGATTCTTTTACTCAATCAACAAGTATTTGCTCATTCATTGGCTGAATAGGTTCTCAATAAAAAAAAATGTCTGCCCTGTATTTTTTTTTTTTTACTTAAATATTCAGGATTCTCAAGGTTTGGGGTGTCGCTGGGTGGTCACTATTAATGAATGCTTCCATTGTAGAAGCACTCATTAGTACCCAGGGGCTGCGAGCTGCAGGGAGCGGTGAGTGTAGTGCTGCTAATACCGCTTCCTGGTTGTCTTCTGGCGGCTGCACTGTATCCTGATTGTGTACAGTGCTGAACACTAATGCAAGAAGGCATGCACTAACCTGACATTGTGCGACTTCAGGTTACAGTGCAGAGCTGCAGTGAGAGTGGCATTGCCGACCAGTGCAGGAGAGGTAAGTTGTTTTATTTTGTCTGGTCTGAGGTATGCAGGAATCAGAGAGAAAGGGGCCATATAAATTTTGGAATCTTGCAGGGATCTGAGGGTAGGGAGTTTGGTGGCCATCTGAATTTTGGGGTGTGATCTGAGGTCTACAGACAAAAAAAAACACTAAAAAGAAAAAAAAAACTTGCACAGTGTGATAAAAAAAAATATGCGGATGTACACGGCTATATTTAAAAAAGAAAAATCACTGAAAACACAATATGCAAAAATGCAAAAATTATGTATAGATTAAGCCCTCATTCTGTTCTAATATGTTAAAATCTGAGATTCTTTTTCAATATTTTTTGATCAAAACACATCTGTGCCTGCCTACCAGCGACAAGATGATCTCAACCAGACAGGACCTACCTCTATGCCATTGGGTATCTACATTCAGGAAAGCAGACTCTGCACATATAATGTATTGCTACTTGTTAACTCTGTGTGCAGTCACACATCCAATGAGGTCTGCAAGAATCTGAGGGAGGGGGCACGTGACATTAAGGGTCTAATTTAAGGTCTGCAGGGATCTGAGGGAGGGGGCATATTCATTTTGGGGTCTGATCTGAGATCTATAGGGATCTGAGGAAAGTGGGTTTTTGGGGGCCATATGAATTTGGGGTCTGATCTGAGGTTTGCAGGGATCTGATGATTTAGGTCTGATCTGAGGTCTGATTTAAGGGAAGATGGTTATAGGGGGCCACATGAATTTGGGGTCTGATCCTGGGTTCTGTATGAATTTGTGGTCTGTATAAATTTCGGGTCTAATCTAAGATTTGTATGAATTTAGGGCTAAGCTTGGGTCTGTATTAATTTTAGGGTCTGTCAGAAGGTCTGTATTAATTTTGGAGTCTGGTCTGGGATTTGATGCCTAAAGTTTGCTTTGGGGCCCACCATTTTCTTGTTCTGGAGCCATGTCCTTTGCCTCTTTTTTTGGCAGTACGGTATTTTGGGTCATCGGCAACACTATCAGTACAGTAATGTGGGCACATGGGGCAGCAATAGACACAATATTGGTGGAATCTATAGGATTAATGGAGCAGCTGTATAGAGGATTCTTTGCTATAGAGGGTGATAATGGACTGCAGAAGTAATGAGTCAAGGCAGAGTTGTAACTTAATCTCCTGGGCCCTAATGTAAAATCTGTAACAGGCCCCATCTACCATGTGCCATTTATTAATGCTGGTGTCTTCTTATATAGCAGAGGGGGTAGTACACCCCTAACCAAAGACTGCATATGATGGTCTGAACTAAATGGAGAAGAAATGGAAAGTAAACAGATGGAATAGGTGGAGACATCACTAGTAAGATGAGTTTTAATTGATATGGGGGGGGGTGCAATTTGCCTGTTCTTCCTAGGGAACCAAAATACTTTTATTCTGGCCCTGCTCATTAGTAGTGATGAGCGGCAGGGGCAATATTCGAATTCCCAATATTTCAAGAATATTTGGTAGAATATTCATTGTATATTCGAGAATTCGCGATTATTTTCTTGATTGCGAAAATCGGCAGGGTAATATGCGGGTAATGCTCACGCAATACAGGGGTGGGTGACTATAGCTACATTTTTCAAGCTCATAGAAGTTTCCTGAGACTGAAGAGAATGGTTGGCATGGCAGAACATTACAATAGAATTATATGCAGATAGAGTGTTCCGAATTATATTCGCAATTGCTTAAATCGGCAATTAATGATGCGCATATTGTTCCGAAATACATGCAATTTCACATTTTAGCAGGTTTGACTACATATTAGTGATTGGTGCATTAAGTATTGTTGTGAACTTGCTTGTAGCATATATGTATGGACAGCAGAACCTACAGCTACACTATATCACAATCTAACCTACACTGACTATCTACCACTAACTATCTGTATTATAAATATGAGCTAACTAACTATCTAGCTAATGTAATGTGACACAGTAAAGTACAGAGCACAGCAATGACACTGATGTCTCTTTCAGAACTGAAATAAACTGTAGAAAATGGCTGTGGGGAGGTTCTTATATACTAACGGGTTAGGCAACTTTCCTAGTATTAGGGATATTGCTAACCTCTGACAAAGACATTGCAGCCGTCTCATTGGCCCACAAGCAAAAAGGGAGGTTAATGATGAAAAAAAAGTAGAATATTTAAAAAATACGATTATATATCACTATATTCAAAATATTCACGAATTACGAAGTTGCGATATTTGCGATTAAAATTCTCGCACAACACTACTCATTAGTACAGCTTTAGATGACAGGAGGTTAGGGCCAAAGGAGTGAGGAAAATTACACTTTACCTTCACCAAATCTGCAGGTGCCAGGGCTGCCTATATTCTAACCACATATAGTGTCGGGACGTAGTGTGCATACGTGTGCAGTATGTCCTAATACTATGTGCGACATCAGGACATAGTGCAGCGCTGGCAACTATTCTGCCCCAAGTGTACTCCTTTATGAAAATCTAAATATGGTCATCCTTCTACAAAGGAAAATATGATTGTTCTTTGAGGTGAGCAATACAGCGGATGTGAACCCCTTGGGAGTATGGGAAGCACATAAATGTGTTCTGTGAGGTACATTGATCAAACATGGGAAGGCAAGTTGGCACAACCTGCATTCTAGTTGGCGTAAGTTTAAAACTGGGAGCAGACTCATAAGATGGTACATCTGGTACATCATTGCTACAGTTAAAAGCTGTTGGTTACAAAAGACTAGCTCTATCCTGGTCAAGTGCAGGTCATTTTATGGGTTTGGAAATAAGCCAGGAAAATAAGTAAAAATTCACAGACTGCAGCAGATGAGATCTATTATATTGTGAAGTCAAATGGGGTTAAGGTACTTGCTTCAGATTGCAGAGGAGTTTAGGAAATGGTATATTGCGTTTATAATGTCTCAGAGGAACTCTCATAGACAGACCTATTTACTAGATTTTGGTCTACCATCTTTGTTAAATGAAATAATAAAGCAGATGGACCTTCCAATCTCTGATGTACGGGTTACAGAGGACCTGTCATCACTAGTGATAAGCGGCAGGGGCAATATTCAAATTCGCGATATTTGGACGAATATTCATCATAAATTGCTATATAGCACCCGATGACACGTGTTCGGCTCAGTATTAGTCAGGGAGAGCCTAGCATAGGAAGGGACAGACAGTGTTATTGGAAGATTTTTATTAGAAAAACTTTTCAGAGACCCAAAAGTCCTTTTAAGGACTATTGTGTGTGAAAGCATATATAACATTTAATATGAAAAAGGCGAGCAGTAAAGGACGGGGAAGTGGCCGTGGCCCTTGGCGCGTTGAAACTGTGCCTGCTGCCAGAGCACAAGAAAAACAATCATCCACGATACCTAGCTTCATGTCCCAGTTTGCAGGGCGGTGCAGGACACCACTCTTGAAGTCAGACCACCAGCAGACCCTCACTCCTAATGTTTTAGAGGGTCAGCTCAGCAGCAGGCCCTTCCCCCTAGTATTTTATATGGTCAGATCAGCAGGCCCTTGCTCCAAATGTTTGAGGGTCACCAGCAGGCCATCAATCATAATTTTTCAAGGGTGTGTATGATGCCGTCCTTTATGTGTAATAAAGTGTGCATTGGAGTGGCGGTTCCTTGTAATGTTTGGCAGCCCTTTCACTTAGACCATAGGGCTTATGAGTGTAGGAGTCCCACTACATGAACAATTGTATCACAATGTAAATGAGGCCCTCCTTTATGTGATATCCAGGTCGTATCGGATTGCCTCTTGCTTGTAAGTTTTGGCAGCACTTGCACTTTATATACAAGTAAATATACAGGAAAGAATGTTTCCTAACAATTTTTCCTCTAAAATCGATTTTATTTTTGGTTTTGTGCATATTATTGTCAGTCTAAAAAAATGGGATACTACTCGGACAACATTGTACCCAGCAGCGACAAGGGAGTCAAAGATTCCTCTAGACATCCTCCCCATGCTGTTCCTGAATAATCATGAGCGGGAGGTGCCATATTCGATTTCACGATATTTCGCGAATATTCGATTGCATATTCGTCATATATTAGTCGAAATCGAATATTCGTCATTAATATATATATTTCGAATTTTATGCGAATTTTATATTCGCATATTGCGATTTCAACTTTAAACATTGTGTAAAGTAAAATTTCCTATTGGGTTGGTATGATAGAATTAACGAAGATATCGAATATATCAGTATATTCTATATAGCTGTAAGTTGAATGCACAATAGAGTAATTCTAGTTATATTATTCGCATTGCGAATTCAACTTAGAGCTGGGTTCCTAATATTTGGATTGTTCGAATTGACGAAGATCATGAAGATAACGAAAATAGCACTATTTTCGTTATCTTCGTCATTTCGAGCAAGCCAACCATTTGAAACCCAGCTCTAAGTTGAATTCGCAATGCGAGTATATGTTCGCATTGCGAATTCAACTTAGAGCTGGGTCACTAATAGTAGTATTGCTAGAATTGACGAAGATAACGAATATCACGAATATAGCACTATATTCTCAATCTTTTTTATATTCTAGCAAGCCAACCATTTGGAACTCAGCTCTAAGTTGAATTCGCAATGCAAACTTATACTCGCATTGCGAATTAAATTTAGGGTTCCTAATGGTTGGCTTGCTAGAATTGACGAAGATCATGTCATATTCGTTAATTCTAGATAGCCATAGCCAAACAATAGTGAAGTAAGTTGAATATACCCCAATGCAAGAATATTACTTTGCCTACTTTTTTTTTTTAAGTACATGTCACTCTTAAAGGGGTGCTCACTCTTAAAGGGGCAGTCACTCTTAAAGTGGTGTTTAAAGTCACTGTTAAAACGGTGGTCAACATTAAAGCAGCGGCCATAGTGAAAGTCACTGTTATTTTAAAATAAAATTACAATAAATAAATACCCGACCAACGCCGGGTCATTAGCTAGGAGATGGACAAAAAGCACAGTAAAGGGATGCAGAAAATGGAGGAGCTACTTTCCCAACTCACAATGTTGCCATAGAGGCCTTTTTTTATTTTGTTAATAAATCGTTTTTTCAGAGTTATAACACGTGATTTCATTTTTTTATAATGTTATGTTATGTTGTAATTCTTACTAATAACTTTATTGTAAGGCCCCTTTAGTCCAGTGAGGCAAAGCTATGTGTAGGCCTTGGACTACAATGGAAACAAACTTACCATCTGCCTGCTGCTGTTGTCCTGATTTTTGAGAGTTCTGTGTAGGCCTTATACCTTACTATTACCAATAACTGCTGTAATTATCCTGACCACTATGAGTTCTGCATAGGCCTTATACTCCACTGTTAAAGACTGCTGCTATTATCCTCACCACTATGAGTTCTGTGTAGGCCTTATACTATCCAATTTCCATGTAATTGCAGCTGCTATATGTCATGATACTGATGAGTTTCGGCTTGAAAACATTTGCCTTAATGTAACCAGAGTTGTTAAAATAAAACAGAAAGCCAAAAATGATTTAAAACCAAACCACACTTTATAAATAAAATATAAAATCATTGTTTTAACAAACATAAAATAAAAAATAAATAAATCTAAGGCATGGCTTTCAGGACATCATGCTGGTTGAGCAGCTCCGCTATGGCCTTCTGATGCCACTCCTCCATGGCCTTCATTTCTTCGGTAAACTTCAGCTTGACAGCCCTCATCCGCCTGGAGTGCTCCGCTGCAGCATAATATTTTTTTTTTTCATTTCTTTTAGTACTGCCCAAAAAAAAAAAATTATTGACATTCAGGGCAAATAACTTTTATTGATTACTGTATAAAGGAGCTGGCTATTAAAATTGCAATCAGTTAAATAGTTCTAATCTTTACCTAGGAATATTTCAAGAGTGTTTTTTTTTTTTTTTTTTGTGGGATGAGTTGACTGTTTGATTGGTACTATTTTTGGGGGCAGACATCTTTTCTATTGCTTGCTTGGTGTTGCTATTTTTGATATGTAAGCTAACAAAAAAATGGCGCAGTTTTTTTGGCGCTGTTTTATTTTTTTTCAGTGTTCAACAGAGGGGTCAAGTCATGTGATAATTTTTAATGAGCACGTTAAATAGGGACGCGGCAATTCCATAATATGTCTACTTTTTTTAATATTTCACTTTTGCACAATAACAACAGTTTAGAGGCCCTGAAAAAATGTCTCCATTGTCTGAGAGTCATATTTTCTATTTATATTGTCTCAAGTAGTGTATCATTTATTGCGGGATGAGGTACTATTTTGGGGTGCATATGCCTTTTTGATCGCTTGGGGTTGGAGTTTATGTCATGGAATGTTACAAAATATGTCTATAAAATATGTTTGTTTTTGACGCTTTTAAAAAAAAAAAATTGTATGGGATTTGCCAAAGGGGTAAGGTCACGCTATATTTTTATAGAGCTGGTTTTTATGGATGCGGCTATACCAATTATGTGTACTATTATTATTTATGTAATTTTTAGATTACATAAATGAATATATATGAGAAAAGACTATTTCTTTTACATTTTTTTATGACTTTTTTTTTATATATATATTTTTTATTTATCAAGACCCATCTGGATCCTAAAGATCCATTGGGTCTAAACACTACACAGTGCTTTGCAATAGTCATCTATTGTAATACACTGTATAGTCAGTGCTACACTTACACTAAGGCTGATCAGACCTCAGGGTCTGATCAGCCTTAGGTAAATGGCAACTAGGACGCCTTTGTAAGGCGTCTGGGTGCCATGGCAACCATCTTGCCGTTGCGGCAGCAGTGACGGCAAGATGGAAGAAAGAGGGAGCTCCCTCCCTCTCAACCACATAGATGATGCTGGCCTGAAACAGGCTATTTTTAAAGTGCTGCGCTACAATTGGTTAGTCTGCAGAAATAAAACAATCGGAGCGCTTACTAGCAAGGGAACACTTTGATTGGTCCCTTGCTGACTTACCACGTCTGTCTGCTTCTGGTATACACTGTGAGGTATACACTGTGGGGTATACAATGTGGGGTATGCACTGTGAGGCAGGAAAATGGATGTGCATTGTGCATATTAGAGATATTTCTCTGCTATCCATAAATACATGCTACCAGACATTGGTGTGTGATGTCATAACAATACTTAGTGCACCTATCATTAACCCTTTCACACCCAATGACATAGCTGTATGTCATCGGGCGGTTGGTTAAACATGGCAGCCGCTCTTGGCTGATGCGGGCATAGCCGCGACCGCCAGTAATGTCGATCAAGAACTTGGAACCCCTCAAATGCCATGGTCAATCATAAACATGGCATCTGCATGCGTCAAAAAAATAAAGTTTTACTTTAGGTTTTGCGCCGGACCCCCGTGTGGCAATCTGAGGAGCTGGAGCCTGTATGCAGCAGCCTCACTCTTTGTGAATGACACGAGGCTGTAGTGCATAGTGTATTGGAGTCTATGATAATAGCAATCAGATGACTGATTGTTATAGTTCCCTATGGGAACTATTTAAAAGTAAAAAATAATAAACCAAAAAATTCAAATCACAATCCTTTTCCCCCCAAAAAAACAAAAAAAATAAACAAATAAAAAAAGACACATGGCGCAGAAGGAAAGGGACTCCATATGGTTTTTGAAAGGCAGATTTTGCTGGACTGTTTTTTTGACACCATGTCCCATTTGAAGCCCCCCTGATGCACCCCTACAGTAGAAACTCCAAAAAAGTGACCCCCATTTTAGAAATTACGGGATAAGGTGACAGTTTTGTTGGTACTATTTTAGGGTACATATGATTTTTTAGTTGCTCTATATTACACGTTTTGTGAGGCAAGGTAACAAGAAATAGCTGTTTTGGCACAGTTTTAATTTTTTGTTATTTACAACATTCATCTGACAGGTTAGATCATGTGGTATTTTTATACAGCAGGTTGTCACGGACACGACAATACCAAATATGACTACTTTTTTTTTTTATGATTCTTTAGTGTCTCCACATTCTGAAAGCCATAGTTTTATTTATTTTTTGGGCGACTGTCTTGTGTAGGGGCTAATTTTTTTCGGGATGAGATGATGGTTTGATTGGCACTATTTTGGGTTGAGTATGACTTTTCGTTTGCTTGCCATTACACTTTTTGTGATGTAAAGTGTCAAAAAATTCCTTTTTTTACACCATTTTTTTTTTTTTACGGTATTCACCTAAGAAGTTAGGTCATGGGATATTTTTAGAGAGCAAGTAATTACGGAAGCGGCAGTACTTAATCACTTGTGGCGAGTTGCGCCGCCGGCCACACACCCCAGCAGAGTGGCAACATGGTCACGGGGGCACTCAGGGGGTGTTTGACTGGCCAGTGGCTCCGCGGAGGGCAGCAGCAGGGACTGGAGAAGCTGTTGGTCACTGTGACTCACACAGCCAGCACAGGCCAGCCCAGACGGACTGTTGACTGCTGTAGGGTAGGTGGTAGGTGATTAGCGCAGAGCACATATTGTTTATAATTATTACAAAACATTAATGGTGGGGGTCACGGGTGACATGATGTGAGGGGGGACAAATCAAATGTCTGTAGTCTGTGCCATGGAGGGGGAGAAATGTGACATGGGGGGGGGGATGATATGCCATGGGGGGGGGAGTGAGACACACAAGGAGGTCATAATGTGATCATGGGGGCGCCAAAATGTAGCTTTGCTTGTGTTGGCAAAAATCCTTGCACCGGCCCTGGGCGCAGGACACCACTCTTGAAGTCAGACCAGTGCGGCCAGGTGGTCTGTTGGATTGCAGCAGGTAATGCTTCCAGTCGGTAAAGCACCACCCTGTCTTCCACCAAGTCCAGTCTCTGTAGCCAAGGCCCTTGCATATAATGTTTTACAGGGTCAGCTCACCTGCAGGCCCTCACCTACAACCTTTTAGAAGGTCAGCTCACCAGCAGACCCTCACTTCTAATGTTTTAGAGGATCATCTCAGCAGCAGGCCCTCACCCTAATGTTTTAGATGGTCAGATCAGCAGGTTCTTGCTCTAAATGTTTTTGAGGGTCACCAGCAGGTCATCAATCATAATTTTTCAAGGGTCTGTATGATGCCCTCCTTTATGTGTAACAAAGTGTGTATTGGAGTTGCCGGTTCCTTGTACCTTTTGGCAGCACTCCTTTATGTGATATACAGGTTGTATCGGAGTGCCTCTTGCTTATAATTTTTGGCAGCACTTGCACTTTATATACAAGTAAATATACAGGAAAGAATGTTTCCTAACAATTTTACCTCTAAAATTGATTTTATCTTTGGTTTTGTGCATATTATTGTCAGTCTGTAAAAGTGGCATACTACTCGGATAACATTGTTCCCAGCAGCGACCTGGGAGTCCAAGATGCATCCAGACATTCTCCCCATGCTGTTCCCAAACCATGTCTGTCGTTTTTCCATCAATTTCTGACCTTTTCCTATGAACCAGGCACCCTTCCCTCTTCAGAGCGGTGGGTGTCTGATTTAATACTTGGGTTCTCTCATTGACTTCCATTGTGTATCCCGATGTGTTCGGCCCGAGCACCCGAGCACTTTGGTGCTCGATCAACACTAGTCAAAATC
Organism: Bufotes viridis; assembly: GCA_033119425.1. NCBI lineage: Eukaryota > Metazoa > Chordata > Amphibia > Anura > Bufonidae > Bufotes > Bufotes viridis. The sequence continues at coordinate 185,364,407 of CM065591.1, forward strand.
AAGCTTTTTCTAGTGTCAGGGACATTGAAGGGAAAAGATAGAAAAGAGAAGAATTGTGTAGAATAGGGAAAGACAGAGAAAGCTTTGTACCAGGGAGTAAAAAGTAAAGAACTGAGGCTTGGTGTGCCTCATAGCACTGCTGTAGCTGCTGAAAAACCTACAAAGCAGCTACCTACCCCCACTTTAACATTATTATTTTATTTTTTTTGGGGGGGGAGGGGGGCCGGGGGAGCTAAATACAACTTTACAACACATGTTTTACTGTGAAGAGAGTAGATAACTTCTGAAATCTCCGTGAAAACACCTGAATACTGGACTGAAATCTGTATTAGAGAATCTCAGTTAAAAAAAATTTGAGGGGAAAGGGGGGGGGGGGCGGATAGCAGTATAATGAGGTGTGCAACATCTGTCTTACAATATAAAGGGTAGTATTTTAAATCTCTGAGTAAAAACTTGAAATACTAGACCAAAATCTGTGTCAGGTCATCTCCAGACGGTTCAATTTTTTTGGGGGTAGGTAGTATGGGAAAATAGCAATATATGTGTGAAACAGGTATCTTACGATACAGAGAGAAGCATTTTAAATCTCTGAGGAAAAATGGGTAATATTAGTCCAAAATCTATATTAGGGCATCTCCAGACAGTTTTTTTTTGCCAAATATATTAATACAGAATATAATTGTTCAAAGTGTGTCTTATAATACAGAGGGTAGCATTTGAAAACTCTGAGTGTTAACATGAAATATGAGGCCAAAATCTGTGTCAGAGCATCTCCAGAGAGTTCAAATTACAAATTTTATTTTTGGGGGTTAGGGAAAATAGTAATATATGTGTGCAACATGTATCTTACAATAATTGGGTAGAGTTTTAAATCTGAGTGAAAGCGTGCAATACTAGCTCAAAATCTGTGTCAGGGCACCTCCAGAAAGTTAAAATTTTTTGTTTTTGTTTTGCCAAATATAGCAATACAGAGTACAAGTGTGCAACGTGTGCTGTTTAGTACTGAGGGTTGTATTTGAAATCTCTGTGTGATAACATGAAATACTAGTCCGAAATCCTAGTCAGGGCATCTCCAGACAGTTCATTTTTGTTTTGCGAAACATAGCAATACTACTGTGTTATATGTGTTTTGCAATACAGAGGGTTGCATTTTAAATCTCTGAGTAAAAACATAAATTCCAGCCTTAAATCTGTGGCAGGTCAACTCCAGACAGTTTAACCTGTTGCCGACCGCCGAACACAGGATTGCATCCTGGCGGCGGTCGGTTTGTTCCTCTTGGACGCGCCGGGGTGTCATCTCGCGAGACGCGAGATTTCCTTTGAACGCGCGCACGCTCGTGCGTGCGTTCACAGGATCGCATCGGGGAGAAGTTAAACTACAGCCTGCCAGCGCTGATGATGCGCTGGCAGGCTGTAGAAGTTAAAAAATAATGGCATATGTTTTGTTAACAGCATCTGATATGCTTGCTGTTCGTTCCTTTGGTGGTCCCTTTTGCTTGGGACCACCAAAGGAATCTTTTGTAAGTGCACCAATCACCACACAGACCCCCCCATCCATCCATCCCCCTGTCACTGATTAACCCCTAATTAACCCCCAATTAACCCCTGATCACCCCATGTCACCCCCCTGATCACCCCCTGTCACTAATCACCCCCCTGTAAGGCTCATTCAGACATCCGTATGTGTTTTGCGGATCCATGGATCCGCGGATCCGCAAAACACGGACACCGGCAATGTGCTTTCCGTATTTTGCGGATCCGCACATTGCCAGAACTATATAGAAAATGCCTTTTCTTGTCCGCAATCTTTTGTAGAGCTGCGGCCGGATGTTTGGGGGCCGAAACCAGGAAGTTTGCAGCCGCAGCTCCGCAAATGCTGATGCGGCGAGCACATAGTGTGCTCTCCGCATCACCGCCGGCCCCATTCACACGGAATGGGTCCGCATCTATTCCGCAGAATTGCGGAATAAATGCGGACATTTTTGAGGACGTGTGAATGGGGCCTTACTACTTTTTTTTTTTTGCACATTTTTTGGCAGAGATTTTTTCATCCACATTGATTGATGCGAATTAGGAAATCTGTGCCGTTCATTTTTTTTTTTTTTCAGCCCAGAGGCTGAACGGAAAAAAAAAATCTCATTACCCGTATGCTCAATATGAGGAGAATCGCAGAAACTCCTAATGCTGGCCATACGTGTAATGATTGCGGAGACCCTCAAATGCCAGGGCAGTACAAACACCCCACACGTGACCCCATTTTAGAAAGAAGACACCCCAAGGTATTCCGTGAGAAGTATGGGGAGTTCATGTAAAATTTTATTTTTTGTCACAAGTTAGTGGAAATTTGAGACTTTGTAAAAAAAAAAAAAATATATATCAATTTCCGCTAACTTGTGCCAAAAAAAAAAAAAATTCTGTGAACTTGCCATGCCCCTCACGGAATACCTTGGGGTGTCTTCTTTCCACAATGGGGTCACTTGTGGGGTATTTATACTGCCCTGGTATTTTAGGGGTCCTAAAGCGTGAGAATCCAAATGCGTAAAAATGCCCTTTGAAATCCTAAAGGTACTCGTTGGAATTTGGGCCCCTTTGCGCATCTTGGCTGCAAAAAAGTGGCGCACATGTGGTATCGCCGTACTCAGGAGAAGTAGGGCAATGTGTTTTGGGGTGTATTTTTATATATACCCATACTTTGTGTAAGAAATATCTCTGTAAACGACAACTTTTTAAATTTTTATACAAAGTTGTCAGTTTACAGAGATATTTCTCTCACCCAACATGGGTATATGTAAAAATACACCCCAAAACACATTGCCCTACTTCTCCTGAGTACGGCGATACCACTAGTGATGAGCGGCAGGTGCCATATTCGATTTCGACGAAATTCGCGAATATTCGAATGAATATTCGTTTCATATTCGTCGAAATCGAATATTCGTCATTTTTTCTAGTTATCGCGATTAACATGCGATTTAAATAATCGCATATTGCGATTTGTACTTAAGGCTACTTTCCTATTGGTTTCATATCTAGAATTAGCGAGGATGACGAATATGACGAATGTATTCGTCTATTCCTCAAAACGAAGATAACGAAGTATTCTACATCTTCGTTTTAGCTACCTATTCGTCAACTTCGCTAATTCTAGCAATCAAATAGGAAGGTTGACTATAGAGAGTGAGACAGCTGTGTTAAATTCGCTATGCGATTTTTTTTTTTTTTTAATAAATAGAATACTTATAATAATTTTATCAAGTAATATAATTATTGTATTAAAAAAAAATCGCATAGCTAATTTAACACAGCTGTCTGGTAAGTCAACCTTCCTATTTGATTGCTAGAATTAGCGAATAGCGAAGTTGACGATGACGAGACGAATAGGTAGCTAAACGAAGATGTAGAATACTTCGTTATCTTCGTTTTGAGGAACATGACGAATACATTCGTCATATTCGCTATTCGCTAATTCTACCAAGCCAACCATAACTTCTGTGCTCATGGAGCGTCCCCATCACCATGGGAACGTCTCCATATACTAAAATGTACTGTCGGATTTGAGGAATTACGTTGAAATCGCAATGCGATTAATTCAAGTTATATTAATCGCATTGCGATTTCAACTTAGAGCTGGGTTTATAATGGGTCAGCTTGCTAGAATTAACGAAGTTAACGAATATGGAATATAGCAGCAGTGCTAAGTTGAAATCGCAATGCGATTAATTTAACTTAAAGTATTCGCATTGCGATTTCAACTTAGCACTGCTAGTGCATAGCTATTAGCTATACTCCATATTCGTTAATTCTAGCCTATGTAAGATAGCAGTGCTAAGTTGTAATCGCAATGCAATTAATATAACTTGAATTAATCGCATTGCGATTTCAACGTAATTCCTCAAATCCGACAGTACATTTTAGTATATGGAGATTCTCCCATGGATGGGGACGCTGACATGAGCACGGAAGTCGGCAGAAGCGGCAACGGGCACTGACTAGAGCAGCCAGGAAGCCAGGAATCCTCAGGACAGGTAAGAACTACTTTTGGGAAGTAGGAAAGAAAAAAATATAACTAAAAAAAAAAAAAAAAAAAAACGAATATTCGAAATAGCGAATTTATAGCGCTATATTCGAAATATTCGCGAATTAGCGAAGTGCCGATATTCGCTAAAAAAATTCGCTTTTCGAATATTCGCGCTCAACACTAGATACCACATGAGTGACACTTTTTTGCAGCCTGGGTGCGCAAAGGGGCCCAAATTCCAACGAGTACCTTTAGCTTTTACATGGCTGCTCACAATTTAGCCCCGCCCAAAATGTCAGAACAGTACAAACACGCCACAAATGACCCCATTTTGGAAAGAAGACACCCCAAGGTATTCGCTGAGGGGCATAGTGAGTCCATGAAAAATTTAACTTTTTGTCAAAAGTTAGCAGAAAGGGAGACTTTGTGAGAAAAAACAATAAAAAATCAATTTCCGCTAACTTGTGCCAAAAAAAAATCTTCTATGAACTCGCCATGCCCCTCACGGAATACCTTGGGGTGTCTTCTTTCCAAAATGGGGTCACATGTGGGGTATTTATACTGCCCTGGCATTTTAGGGGCCCTAAAGCATGAGAAGAAAAATGCGTAAAAATGCCCTCCTAAAAGGTACTCATTGGATTTAGGGCCCCTTTGCGCATCTTGGCTGCAAAAATGTGTCACTCATGTGGTATTGCTGTACTCAGGAGAAGTAGGGAAATGAGTTTTTGGGTGTATTTTTACATATACCCCTGCTGGGTGAGAGAAATATCTCTGTAAATTGACAACTTTGTATACATTTTTTAAAAAGTTGTCATTTACAGAGATATTTCTCACACCCAGCAGGGGTATATGTTAAAATACACCCCAAAACACATTGCCCTACTTCTCCTGAGTACGGTGATACCACATGAGTGACACTTTTTTGCAGCCAAGATGCGCAAAGGGGCCCTAAAACCAATGAGTACCTTTAGGATTTCAAAGGACATTTTTACGCATTTTGGATTCTCACGCTTTAGGGCCCCTAAAATGCCAGGGCAGTATAAATACCTCACATGTGACCCCATTTTGGAAAGAAGACACCCCAAGGTATTCCGTGAGGGGCATGGCGAATTCACAGAATTTTTTTTGGCACAAGTTAGCGGAAATTGATATATATATTTTTTTTTTACAAAGTCTCATATTTCACTAACTAAAAATAAAATTTTACATGAACTCACCATACCCCTCAAGGAACACCTTGGGGTGTCTACTTTCTAAAATGGGGTCACTTGTGAGGTATTTTTACTGCCCTGGCATTTTAGGGGCCCTAAAGCATGAGAAGAAAATGCGTAAAATGCCCTTCCTAAAGGTACTCATTGATTTAGGCCCCTTAGCATCTTGGCTGCAAATGTGTCACCATGTGGTATTAGACCAGGAGAAGTAGGAAATGAGCTTTTGGTGTATTTACATATACCCTGTTGGGTGAGAGAAATATCTCTGCAAATTGACAACTTTGTATACATTTTTAAAAAGTTGTCATTTACAGAGATATTTCTCACACCCAGCAGGGGTATATGTTAAAATACACCCCAAAACACATTGCCCTACTTCTCCTGAGTACGGTGATACCACATGAGTGACACTTTTGCAGCCAAGATGCGTAAGGGCCCTAAATCAATGAGTACCTTTAGGATTTCAAAGGACATTTTTACGCATTTGATTCTCACGCTTAGGGTCCTTAAATGCCAGGGCAGTATGAATACCACATGTGACCCCATTTTGGAAAGAAGACACCCCAAGGTATTCCGTGAGGGGCATGGCGAATTCACAGAATTTTTTTTGGCACAAGTTAGCGGAAATTGATATATATATTTTTTTTTTACAAAGTCTCATATTTCACTAACTAAAAATAAAATTTTACATGAACTCACCATACCCCTCAAGGAACACCTTGGGGTGTCTACTTTCTAAAATGGGGTCACTTGTGAGGTATTTTTACTGCCCTGGCATTTTAGGGGCCCCTAAAGCGTGAGAAGAAGTCTGGAATCCAAATGCATAAATATGCCCTGTGAAATCCTAAAGGTACTCATTGGAATTTGGGCCCCTTTGCGCATCTTGGCTGCAAAAATTTTTTTTTTATCAAAGACATGTAGAATAAATTTTGCGAAAAATTTATATAGAAATGTAGTTTTTAAAAAAAAAAAATTACAACAGAAAGTGAAAAATGTCATTTTTTTGCAAAAATTTCGGTCATTTTTGATTAATAGCAAAAAAAGTAAAAATGTCAGCAGCAATGAATTACCACCAAATGAAATCTCTGTTAGTGAGAAGAAAAGGAGGTAAAATTCATTTGGGTGGTAAGTTGTATGACGGAGCAATAAACGGTGAACGTAGTGTAGTGCAGAATTGTAAAAAGTGGCCTGGTCATTAAGGGTGTTTAAGCTAGGGGGGCTGAAGTGGTTAAAGGGATTCTCCGGGATTTTAATATTGATAACCTATCCTCAATATATCAGATTGGCAGAGGTCCGACACCCAGTGGCAGAGGTCCGACACCAAGCGCAGTGCGCGCATATCATCTCCCTTCTCACTTCCTGCTTGCTGCTGCTATGTCTATGGTGAGCAGAAAGAGAGAAGGGAGACAGCACATGCACATTGTGCGAGCCTTCCCTTCGTACAGCTGATCGGCCGGGGTGCAGGGTGTCAGACCCATGCCGATCAGATATTGATGACCTATCCTGAGGATAGGTCATCAGTATTAAAAGCCCAGAGAACCCCTTTAAGGTTTTCTTTTTGTTTTCATAAATATAGCAATACAGAATAAAAGTGTGCATCAAGTGTCTTATAATACAGAAGGTAGCATTTGAAATTTCTGCGCGATAACCTGAAATGGTAGGCCAAAATCTGTGTCAGAGCATCTCCAGACAGTTCAAATTTTATTTTTGGAGGTTTGAGAAATTAGCAATATACTTGTTCAACTTTTGTCTTACAATACAGAGAATAGCCTTTTTAATATCTGAGGAGTAATAATAATAATAATCATAATAATAGTAATATCAATAATCTCTATTCATATAGCACCAAAATATTCCGCAGCAATTTAAAAACATAAAATTCTACAGTTGTGGCCAAAAGTTTAGAGAATTACATAAATATTGGAATTTGGAAAAGTTGCTGCTTAAGTTTTTATAATAGCAATTTGCATATACTCCAGAATGTTATGAAGAGTGATCAGATGAATTGCATAGTCCTTCTTTGCCATGAAAATTAACTTAATCCCAAAAAACCCTTTCCACTGCATTTCATTGCTGTCATTAAAGGACCTGCTGAGATCATTTAAGTAATCGTCTTGTTAACTCAGGTGAGAATGTTGACGAGCACAAGGCTGGAGATCATTTTGTCAGGCTGATTGGGTTAAAATGGCAGACTTGACATGTTAAAAGGAGGGTGATGCTTAAAATCATTGTTCTTCCATTATTAACCATGGTGACCTGCAAAGAAACGCGTGCAGCCATCAATGCGTTGCATAAAAATGGCTTCACAGGCAAGGATATTGTGGCTACTAAGATTGTACCTCAATCAACAATTTATAGGATCATCAAGAACTTCAAGGAAAGAGGTTCAATTCTTGTTAAGAAGGCTTCAGGGCGTCCAAGAAAGTCCAGTAAGCTCCAGGATCGTCTCCTAAAGAGGATTCAGCTGTGGGATCGGAGTGCCACCAGTGCAGAGCTTGCTCAGGAATGGCAGCAGGCAGATGTGAGCGCATCTGCACGTACAGTGAGGCGAAGACTTTTGGAAGATGGCCTGGTGTCAAGAAGGGCAGCAAAGAAGCCACTTCTCTCCAAAAAAAACATCAGGGACAGATTGATCTTCTGCAGAAAGTATGGTGAATGGACTGCTGACGACTGGGGCAAAGTCATATTCTCCGATGAAGCCTCTTTACGATTGTTTGGGGCATCTGGAAAAAAACTTGTCCGGAGAAGAAAAGGTGAGCACTACCTTCAGTCCTGTGTCATGCCAACAGTAAAGCATCCTAAGACCATTCATGTGTGGGGTTGCTTCTCATCCAAGGGAGTGGGCTCACTCACAATTTTGCCCAAAAACACAGCCATGAATAAAGAATGGTACCAAAACACCCTCCAACAGCAACTTCTTCCAACAATCCAACAACAGTTTGGTGAAGAACAATGCATTTTCCAGCACGATGGAGCACCGTGCCATAAGGCAAAAGTGATAACTAAGTGGCTCAGGGACCAAAACATTGACATTTTGGGTCCATGGCCTGGAAACTCCCCAGATCTTAATCCCATTGAGAACTTTTGGTCAATCCTCAAGAGGCGGGTGGACAAACAAAAACCCACTAATTCTGACAAACTCCAAGAATCGATTATGAGAAATGGTTGCTATCAGTCAGGAATTGGCCCAGAAGTTGATTGAGAGCATGCCCAGTCGAATTGCAGAGGTCCTGAAAAAGAAGGGCCAACACTGCAAATACTGACTCTTTGCATAAATGTCATGTAATTGTCGATAAAAGCCTTTGAATGTGAGTAATTATATTTCACTACATCACAAAAACAACTTAAACAAAGATCTAAAAGCAGTTTAGCAGCAAACTTTGTAAAAACAAATATTTGTGTCATTCTCAAAACTTTTGGCCACGACTGTAGGCCAAAATCAGTGTCAAGGCATCTCCAGACAGTTTACGTTTGTTTGTTTTTTTTGGCAAAATATAGCAATAACCACTGTGCAACGTGTGTCTTACAATACAGAGGGTAGTGTTTTAAATCTCTGAGTGATAATGTGAAATACTAATGTGAAATCTGTGTTGGTGCATTTCTAGACAGTTGAAGTTTTGGGAGTTTTTTTGCGAAATATTGCAATAGAAGTAAGCAACATGGGTACTAGTCTAAAATCTGGGTCAGGGCATTACCAGGCAAGTGAAGTGTTGGTTTGAGTGGGTGATTGAGGGGGGGGGGGGGGGAGTAACATAATGTTATAGTAGGTTGGCAACGTGTGTTTTACCCTTGAAAAAAACCTTTTTTCTGAATTTGCATATTTAAACGCACAGAAGACATTCGGCCCAAATCTGTTAGTCCAGTGGCTTAACTAGGAATGACTGGGCCCCACAGCAAATTTATGGATGGCTCCCCCCCCCCCCACCTCCAGAAACTTGGAAACCCTCTTCCCCAGTTCGACCCCCACTCCTGTGTCTAGTCGAGATTAATCTCTCAGATGAGACCCAGCAGCCGCTTTGTCCATTTCCTACAGTGTTGAGGGAGCCCGAACAGTAAAATCTTTTAATCCTCATTCTGGGTGGATTCCTTCTGAAATTGGGCCCCAAAGCAGCTGCTTCCCTTGCTTCCTCTATAGCTATGCCCCTGTGTTAGTCGTGCTAATAATGTCCCAGCGCTATGGAGTTATCGTGCTGTTTGCTTGATGACATCATTGTTGCTACCTGAGACCCGATGCAGACGGTTATGATGATGTCATCACACAAGCATGCAAGAACTTCATACGCTGGGACACGGGCAACTCAGGCCATAGGCCGGAAGAGGCCTGTGGCCTGCTTCACAGATTGAAGAACTCAGGAGAGCATTTTGTGTTTTTTTATTCACTTTTGGGGACACTAGAGCGGGATGCTATAACTACTGGGGGCACTGTAGAGGGGCTTATGAAAACTACTGGGGGCACAATGGAGTGGCCTATGCTAACTAGTGGGGGTAAATAGAGAGGCCCATGATAACTACTAGGGGCACTATAAAGGGGCACATTATACAGTGGCATGAAAAAGTTTGGGAAACCCTGGTCAACATTACTGCTACTGTGAACAGTTAAGCAAGTTAAATATGAAATGATCTCCAAAAGGCATAACGCTAAAGATGATAAATTCTCTTTGTATTCCCTTTTATTTATCTTTCATATTTTCAAAAAAAGAAAAAGGGCACTAAGCAAAACTTTAGGCACCCTGAATAGTTAGTACCCAGTAGCACCTAAAGAGAAAAGTATGTCCAGCTCACCTGCTGTATAGTGTCCCCATAGGGATCCCTCATGCACGGACCATGCGGCAAGCTACCGTGGGTTGCGGAGATAAAAAATTCTAGAGGTCCAGCAAAATGTTCAGCTGTATCTTCTTTATTGTGGTGAAGTTTTGTTACAACTTGTAGCACATGTATTCACATCAGATTCACACCGTCAATGCGTTTCGAACAGAGTTCTTATTCATGACTTAAGAACTCTGTTCGAAACGCGTTGACGGTGTGAATCTGATGTGAATACATGCGCTACAAGTTGTAACAAAACTTCACCACAATAAAGAAGATACAGCTGAACATTTTGCTGGACCTCTAGAATTTTTTATCTACCCAGTAGCACCCCCTGTGGCAAGCATCACAGCTTGTAAACACTTTTTGTAGCCAACTAAGTCTTTCGATTCTTGTTTGAGGGATTTTCATCCATTCTTCCTTACCATCATTCCTGGGCCTTTTTGCATGCAATGCTCTTTTGAGATCTATCCACAGATTTTCAATGATGCTCAGATCAGGGGATTGTGAAGGCCAGTGGTAAAACCTTCAGTTTTCACATTCACCTTTTGATGCAGTCTATTGTGGATATACACTCACCTAAAGAATTATTAGGAACACCATACTAATACGGTGTTGGACCCCCTTTTGACTTCAGAACTGCCTTAATTCTACGTGGCATTGATTCAACAAGGTGCTGATAGCATTCTTTAGAATCGTTGACCCATATTGATAGGATAGCATTTTGCAGTTGATGGAGATTTGAGGGATGCACATCCAGGGCACGAAGCTCCCCTTCTACCAAATCCCAAATATGCTCTATTGGGTTGAGATCTGGTGACTGTGGGGGCCATTTTAGTACAGTGAACTCATTGTCATGTTCAAGAAACCAATTTGAAATGATTCGAGCTTTGTGATATGGTGCATTATCCTGCTGGAAGTAGCCATCAGAGGATGGGTACATGGTGGTCATGAAGGGATGGACATGGTCAGAAACAATGCTCAGGTAGCCCGTGGCATTTAAACGATGCCCAATTGGCACTAAGGGGCCTAAAGTGTGCCCAGAAAACATCCCCCACACCATTACACCACCACCACCACCAGCCTGCACAGTGGTAACAAGGCATGATGGATACATGTTCTCATTCTGTTTACACCAAATTCGGACTCTAACATTTGAATGTCTCAACAGAAATCGAGACTCATCAGACCAGGCAACATTTTTCCAGTCTTCAACAGTCCAATTTTGGTGAGCTCGTGCAAATTGTAGCCTCTTTTTCCTATTTGTAGTGGAAATGAGTGGTACCCGGTGGGGTCTTCTGCTGTTGTAGCCCATCCGCCTCAAGGTTGTGCATGTTGTGGCTTCACAAATGCTTTGCTGCATACCTCGGTTGTAACGAGTGGTTATTTCAGTCATCGTTGCTCTTCTATCAGCTTGAATCAGTCGGCCCATTCTCCTCTGACCTCTAGCATCCACAAGGCATTTTCGCCCACAGGACTGCCGCATACTGGATGTTTTTCCCTTTTCACACCATTATTTGTAAACCCTAGAAATGGTTGTGCGTGAAAATCCCAGTAACTGAGCAGATTGTGAAATACTCAGACTGGCCCGTCTGGCACCAACAACCATGCCATGCTGAAAATTGCTTACATCACCTTTCTTTCCCATTCTGACATTCAGTTTGGAGTTCAGGAGATTGTCTTGACCAGGACCACACCCCTAAATGCATTGAAGCAACTGCCATGTGATTGGTTGGCTAGATAATTGCATTAATGAGAAATAGAACGGGTGTTCCTAATAATTCTTTAGGTGAGTGTATGTGTGTTGAGGATCATTATCCATTTGTAGAAGCCATCCTCTTTTCAACTTTTTTACAGTTGTTATTTTGCTTCCAGAATTTGCTGGAATTTCATTGAATCTATTCTTACCTCTACCTGTAAAATGTTTCTCCATGCCATTGGTTACAACACAACCTCAAAGTAGGATTGATCCACCCCCATGCTTAATGGTTGGAGAGGTATTCTTTTCATGAAATTCTGTGCCCTTTTGTCTCCAAACATACCTTTGCTCATTGCGACCACAGAGTTCTATTTTAACCTCATGGCTCTATAGAACTTGTTTTCAAACTGCATCAAGCTTGATTAGATGTTCATTTACAAACTTCTGATACTAAATGTGATCAGGACATGGGGGCGTGGCCTAGCGCGGCATGTGAGAAGACACTGAAGCTCGCTCTCCTGGACAAGCATCCTGTAAAACCTTTGGCATCCATGCAGTAAATCGCCTGAAAAGTCACTCAAAGTAGTGCTCAGTGATACCAAAGTCCGGATACATCTACCACAGGTCATATGAAGAGGAACAGTAAGAAGGAGAGGGAGGAGAAGGTGAGCGGGCCAGCGGCACGCTCTAGGCAAGATGGCGCCGGTGCGGGAGAAAAGGCTGCAGAGATCGCAGCGCGGCTGGGAAAGTTTGCCAGACCGATCCCCCTGGACATTTCCGCAGCCATCGCAGATCAGCAGAGTGAAGGCACTGTCGACTGGGTGTACTCACCTCTGGAGGTGACTGCAGGGTGTGCCGGCGGCATGAAGAAACGAGGGGCAGAGGAGGAGGAGGTGATGAGTGTGACTGCTGGAGGGGCTGAGAGTGCTGGACAGGCTGCACAGATACCCACTGAACCAACAATGCAACACAGCGCTCATAACCCTTACTACACAAATGGGGAGCCTACAAGAAAATTGTCTTTTATTAGTCACGACCTCAGGAAGGTCACAGAGAGAGTTAATGAAGTGGAAGAAGGGGTCAGCTGCTTGGAAGATACAGGGTCTCCTTTGAGAAAGGACCTGGGTAAGATCACTCATGATGTCTCATATCTGTTAAATAAGGCGGATGATTTGGAGAACAGACTCCACAGGAATAATTTGCGGCTTGTGGGTGTCCCAGAAAGAGTAGAAGGCAATAATGCTGCAGTTTTCTTTGAGCAGTGGCTGATTGAGAAATTAGGGAAAGACTCCCTGTCAAATATGTTTGCTATAGAACGGGCTCATAGAGTGCCTTTCCGCTCTCCACCACCAGGGTCCCACCGAGACCCATCCTAATGAAGATGCTGCATTTCAAAGACAGAGATGCCATCTTAAGGAAAGCAAGAGATCGTGAGGACTTGCGAATAAACGACAGAAAAGTGCTCATATTTCCGGATTTTTCTGCAGAAGTACAGAAGGAATGGGCAAAATATGTGGAAGTGAAACGTCGCTTGAGAGAGCACCAAGTACCGTACTGCATGTTATATCCCTCCAGGCTATGTGTGGTGGCTGAAGGAAAAGTCCATATTTTTGAAACGGCAGCTGCGACGGTGCAATGGCTAGAAGCTACCAGCTCACCAGAGCGCCCTGAGCCATCTTCGGGATGATCTATGGACGACAGAGGGTAGAGAAGAAGCAGTTCTGGTGTCAGCTGCACAGATGCCTTAGACGATGAGTATATGCAGGGGGCAGCGGTATTGATTTAGAGGGTACCGGGGCGCCATAGGACTATGAGTTTCTATTATACTAGTTAAAGAGTCTTTGTGGGGCACAGAAATGTACCTAAGAAAATTGTATGGGGATATAATTGGTTGCACTACATTAAGCATGATTGGATGCATATTTGCTTTATTATGTAAAATATGTCCGGAAGGAGGACGAATTAAGAGTCAGAGTAGTCGGAGGGAGATACCTTCGCTAACGCCGTATTTCAGGCAGAATATACACTCACGTTGCCTACAGTCGTTGGGTAAATTCTGGTTAATAGTTTATATCCCCGCGTTGCAGAGGGGAATGTCTTTGTATCAATTCGCTCTGTATGTTAGTTCTGGGGAACCACACCATGATCATATTGTCATGTCTCTCTGTACTACTAGTATTTTCACTGACAGTAAGGTAGAAATGATGAAAAATGGATGGACTAGGAGGGATGTCTGGGGCGAGATATCTGTGGGGTTTGATGATGGGGGTTAATGTGTTAGCATGGAAGGTGAGGGGTCTCGGTGACGCATCCAAAAGATACGAAGTGATGAACTCCTTTAGACAATTTCAACCAGCTATTATATGTTTCTCAGAAACGCATTCGACAGCGGCATCTGTAGCCACGGTAAATCGTGCATGGATTGGGCATGCGTACCACTCAACGCACTCTAGTCATGCTAGAGGGGTCAGTGTACTTGTACACAAACAGATTCCGTTTTACTACATTAAATCAAATATAGATCCCAATGGTAGATTTGCATGCCTACAGTGCACGATATATCAATTCACATGCATAGTAGTAGCAAGCTCCCATACACGGGAGAGGTGTTGAAACATGTGCTGTCGTTTGTGGCTGCGTCCCCTGATATCCCTACTCTTATTGTCAGAGATTTTAACATGATACCGACTATCGTATAGATAGACATCATGAGATAGTTACCCCTGGTGAAACACGTCTGTCCAATATGGCAAAAGTATTAACAGAGGCAACACTCAGTGACATTTGGAGAATCCGCAATTTTCACACTAGACAATGCTCCTGTCACTCTAGCTGTCATAATTCACTATCACGAATTGACCTAGCAATAGGCAACCAACAGATACTAAGACTTGTGCGGACAGTAGAATATCTGCCCAGAAGTCTTTCAGATCTCTCCCCCAACAGAGTAGAGCTGAACTTGGATTCAGCACCTGAGAGACATGGAAGTCTGTGGAAGCTGAATCCTTTCTGGCTGACCATATTACAGGATGAGGTGGGAATACTGTCAGAGATGCAGGAATTCATGTCCATTAACATTGGGTCAGCACCGTTGGGGGTAGTGTGGGACTCCTTTAAGGCGTCTGTGAGAGGAATGTTCATTAAGCATATCCAAAGGTATAAAGCTAAAAATAGGCAATTGACACATGAATTACAGTCTAGAGTTACTGATATGGAGGGTAAATACGTTGATAATCCTACTGAGGCAACTCGATCTAACTGGGTAGAAGCGCAGCAGATGTATAGAGATCATCAAATAGAGTTAGCAAATAATAAAAGGCTTTTCTGGAAACAGAAGTACTTCGAGGAGGGAGAAAGTTTGGGCATATGCTGGCCACTGTCATTAAGGCTCAGCAGGGACCTTCATTTGTAGGGTGTATGCGGGATGTGACAGGGAATTTATTAACTGAAAGCACAGACATTATGACGATATTTGCTGACTATTATAAGCAGTTATACTCCAATAGATTAAAGCGTAGAGACAGTGAGACCCAGGAATTTATCGCCTCTGTTAGGCTGCCAGTGCTGATGGCCGAACAAATAGAGCCTTGAGGAGCCCCTTAGTCTGAAGGAACTGGAGGTGGCAGTGGGAGGGCTTCCTAATGAGAAGGTGCCGGAGTCTGATGGAATACCTGGGGAACTGCTGAAAAAGTATAAATATTTTATGTTACCGCAACTTTTAGCGTTTTTTGAACAGGCAAACATATTGGGAGATTGCCTAAGTCTATGGAAGAGGCCATAATAATAGTTCTGCCAAAGCCAGGTTAAGGATCCCACATGTCCGGGGTCATATAGACCTATCTCCTTATTATGCACTGATGTCAAGCTGCTGGCCAAAGTTCTGACCAACAGGTTGGCAAAGGTAATCCTTAGCTTGATACATGGGGACCAGACTGGTTTTATGCCGGGCAAATCTACGACCATCAATATCAGGCGATTATTTCTCAATCTGCAGTTGTCTAGGGGTCAAGCAGGTAGCCGTGCAATCCTTTTACTTGACGCTGCGAAGGCTTTCAACAGCATTGAGTGGAAGTTCCTATGGAGAGTAATGGGAAGTATGGGGTTCGGACCCAAATTTGTATCCTGTGTAAAATTACTATATAGAAAAATAGACGCCCGAGAGCTAGAATACGTACAATGGGGTGCTATCTGATGCGTTTACTTTAGAAAGGGGTACACGTCAGGGTTGTCCTCTATCGCCGATGCTCTTTGCCTTGGCTATAGAACCTTTGGCGCAGATAATTCGTGCAGATCCTAAAGTGACGGGTTTGACATATGGAGGCAAAAAAAATATATTGCACTCTACGCCGATGATATGTTGCTCTTCTTACACAAAATTGACCAATTACCCAGTGTCATGCAGCTCATTGAGGATTATGGTACCTATTCATGTCTAACCATTAATTGGGACAAATCGGTTATGCTCCCTCTGGATTCAGTGCCGAGAAACTCCAGGACAAACTAGCTCCTTTACAATTGGCCAGAATGTTTAAATAAATACTTAGGGATAAAGGTAACATATAGCCCAAAAGAATATATAGACCTGAATCTGAGCCCATTATTGACAAGTAGTGCCCAAAAGGTTAAAAGCTGGTGTAAGCTGCCACTATCTGTTATCGGAAGAGCTAACTTAGTTAAAATGGTACTAATGCCACAATGTCTATACATTTTGCACAATAGCCCAGTGTAGTTACCAATGAGACACTTCTACAAAATACAGGGGCTATTCAGGGCCCTAATATGGAACAAACAGTCCCTGGGAATTGGTTTAGAGACCTTACAGAGGGTAAAGAATATTGGTGGACTGGCGATTCCCAACCTGTGATTATAATTTTTAGCGGCACAGGCTCAGCAATGCAAGTCCTGTAGTATCATGGGTAACTCGGGTTCCGTTAGTGCACTAATGTCTTATTTGATGGGAGGAAGACCACCAGGGTATATACTGGAGCTTGGCTATGTTATTTGTCCCCCAGAATCTATCCCGTGTGTTGCCCTACTCTGCAAAGTATGGAAAAAACTCAAAGAAATTACCAAAATCTCGGGGTGTAGTGCCCTTACTCCCTTATGGAACAACTCAAGCTTCCCAGAGTTAATCAAGTTGGAAGGCTTTGATAGTTCGTAGAAAAGGGGACTCTATTGGGTGTCGCAGCTTATACAAATGGAATTTTCAAAAGCTTTAAACAACTAAAGGAAGAGTTTAAACTTACTAACACAAACTTTTATCAATATCTACAATTGCGTCACGCCTTGACCGCGCAGGGAAAGACAACAGATTTAATTATACAGGCATCTATGATAGCGGAACAGATCAGAAAAGGTGACACCAAAGGAGTAATCTCCGGATTCTACAAGCGGTTGCTCTCATTTTATCAGGACCACTTCCCTTTGAATATTAGGGAAAAATGGTCCCGAGAGGTCGGCCCCCTAACTGATGCGCAGTGGCGCAGTGGTCCGAAATACTGTCTAAGAGTCTCTTGTTATCACTGTGCGAGACACACAGATTGTCACAATTGTACCTAATACATCAGGTAAACAGGACACCCGAGTTCCTACATAAGATAGGTGTACGTGACACATCTAACTGCCCAAAATGCAATATTCCTGAGGCATATATATTACACATGTTTTGGGAGTGCACTGCCATAGGTCCTTTTTGGAATATAGTGTTAGATATTATTTTTCAGGTGTTCGGGATCAGACTTCCGGCCGAACCATTGATATGTGTGTTGGGCCTGTTACAAGACGATTTCACAACAGATCCTAGTATTGGCATAAGTAGATCACTGTACCAAGCTAGGAAATTAATAGCCAAATATTGGATACGCACTACAGTACTGGCTGAAGAGGAATATATTGCATGTATAAATGTGATAATTGGACTTGAAAGAGGGGTGTATTTTAAAAGAGGCACGATTAAGAAGTTTGAGTCTATATGGGGACCATGGTTACGAACGCCAGGTTTACCCTCTGGACGTCTTCATAGTGGAAATAGGGGACGTAACCTCTCAAGTTGAGTGGGAGTGACAAGCGAATTAACAATATGGAATAGTGCAGGTTAGGCAGGGGGGGGGGCGGTGTTACATTCTTATATGTTAAAATTTTGCTTATTAATGCCCCCAAGTTGGGTCTTTACTTGTTTACGTTAATGAACACGTGCTGGATGTATGTTTGTACATATCTGAAAATTTTTATAAAAATGACTTGATTTAAAAAAAATTGTGGTGAGGACACAAGAGAGGTTTTCTTCTGATGACTCTTCCATGAATGCCATATCTATGCAGGTGTCTCTGAACAGTAGAAGAATGTACCACAACTCCAGAGTCTTCTAAATCTTCCTGAAGGTCTTTTGTAGTAAAGACTGTTCCTGTTAACTGCTGTTTCTTAATTACATTTCAAACTGATTAAATGGCAAACTGAAAATACTTAGCTATCTTCTTAGAGCCTTCTCCTGCTTTGTGGGTCTCAACCTCTTTCTTTTTCAGATTGTTAGGCAGCTGCTTAGAAGAACCCATGACTGCTGTTTTTTGGGACAAGTTTAGAGGAGTCTGGGTATTTATAAAGCCTTGACATTTGCATCACCAGGCCTTTTCTAATGAGCCTAATGATTGTGAACAAGCCTTAACCCCAACAGGCTATTTAAGATCTGTCAAAGTTATGTGAGCGCTCAAATATCCTTGGGTTCCCATTTTTCAAAATTGTACACAACCAAAGCACTGATATTGCTTGAAATATTAAAAAGTGTGTTTCGTCTTTAAAGTTATGTCTCTTGAAGATCATTTCATTTTCAACTTGCATAACTGTTCACAGTAATGGCAATTTTGACCATTGGTGCCCAAACTTTTGCATGTCACTCTAACTACTGGGGGCATTATAGAGGAGCCTAAATTTAAAACTACTGTGGGCGTTATAGAGGAGCCTATTATAACTACTGGGAGCATTATAGAGGAGCCTATTATAACTACTGGGGGCACTATAGTTGTGCCTATGATAACTACTGGGGGTACTATATAGGGGACTATTATAAATACTGGGGACACTACAGAGGGGCCTATGATAACTACTGAGGGCACTATATATGAACTATATAGGGGTCAATGATAACTACTGGTGGCAAATAAAGAGTCATATGATAACTACTGAGGGCACTACAGAGGGGACTATTATAACTACTGGGAGCAAATAGAGATGGCTATGATAACTACTGGAGGCAAATAGAGGCCTATGAAAACTACTGGGGGCACTACATAGGGGAGTACTCTAACTACTAGTGGCATAATAGAGGGCCTAGGCTAACAACTGTGGGGAACTATAGAAGGGACTTTTATAAATGCTGGGAGCACTAAAAGGGGGCCTTATTATTACTGGGGACACTATAGAGGAGCTCTAATACTACTGGTTGCTCCTTAAAGTGGTGCTATTGTGGGGGGAATTATTATTATTAAGCACTCTTAGGAAGCATTATCACTGTAGAGGGCACTCTTAGCAATGACAGTACCCCTGTAATTATATTTGGTGGGACTTATATGAGATACTATTAGTATGTGGAGGGCTGATCTGTATGGTACTGTTATTTCTTCATTTTAGTATTGGGGAGCACAGTGGGCACAGTACTGGGGGTAGGAGCAGGATAACATTGTTCGGGCACCAGGAGGGGGAGTATGGAAAAATGAATCCCAGATGTTTGCGTGGCAAACTCTGCAGAGATGAGACATGGCTGAAATATGTCATCATGGTGCTCTGCTCCCAATGCAGAAAATGAGGAAAGAGAGCATTTTCATTAGAGGAGATGTCACTGAATATAATGGGTATGCACTATTGTATTACCCTGTACGTTTGGTGGAGGTCAGTGTAATTAAAATCCAAATATGCCATTATCTCTGGGGTGAAGTGGGGGGCTCAAAAACATATTTCACATTAACCACTAAAGTGTTCCTATCTGTTTAAAAATACCAGGGCAAGACTCAGCAGAACCAATGATATCAATGGTTCACGCATGTATGTGCCAAACTACTGGTCACAGGGTTAATGGTGGTTAGGGAGCTGATAGTTTACAGTTTCACCATTGAATTGTACCCATGTGTTGAGGATGCAGATGTACCAAACATAGGTGCTGCTACAAAATTTCTACAATTAGCATTGCCAGTAAAAGAATGTTACTTCCAACAGCTTCCTGATTTAAATGCCAGCTGGGGTGGAGATTTACTTGCTGGATGCAAACCACATTCTTCCCATAAAACGATATACAATCTGCTCAGCTCCTCCTGCTCTATAACATGCTGACTGCAGCTCAGAAACAATGTCCAATGTGACAGGTTCCATTTTGTAAATGATACTAGTAGACCCATGTTACGAATCATGAAAATGTGTCATGATTTTCACTTTAAAGAGACACTAAACTTAAAGGGGTTGTGTAAGAATGTGGGGTGGTTTTGGCATATCTCCCCCCCCCCCCACACACACACACACTTTATTGGAACTGTAAAAGGAAGATTACTTACCTGCTTCCTGGCGCAGGCTCCTTTTTCTCCAGGCATGTGATGCTCTGCTTGGTTCCCTTGATGTAAACATCTGGTTTGGCATAGCTGAAGCCAATTACTAGCTGTGGCAGAGACCGAATCCCATTGCATCACGTGACAATTTGTCATTAAGGGAAATAACTGATTGGCTGCAGTGATGTAATACTGGATGTTTACCGCAAGGAAGCCCAGAGGAGCATCTCAGGCCTGGAGGAGAAGGAGTAGGTAACCAGCTCCGAGAAGCAGGTAAGTAAACTTCCCTTTACAGGTAAAGTGTGTGTTTGCGTGTGTGTGTGTTTGCGCAACCCCCTTAAGAATAAACAGAATATAATGTCTTCCTAAACCCAACTGAATTTATGTTTCTGTTTCTACTGATGAGATCTGGCTTGAAAAAATAGGTGTGGCTTCACCTGTCCGTTCCCCCTCCCAGACACCAGTGACGGAAAGTACAAGTTAATTTACCCTCACTAGATAAAAAATACCTGCTTTATCGAAAATTAAGGCAAATGAAGGGCAACAATGTAAAAATCTAATTCCCAGCAATTGTCCTTGAAGCCTATCAGCACACGATAGGCCATCAGTTAGAGAAATCATTTCAGTTCACTTGAATATTAAATAGTGCATGTGTTAAAAAAAACAACAAAAACAAAAGTATGATTTCTCTAAACGTGCTTACAATCTGTTTTAATTATTTAAGAAAGACTAATTTGGGTATAGCAATACATTTGGTATATGTAGCAGAGGAAGTACATAACTTATTTTCTTCTCTTAAAGGATGATCTGTGCCTCCAGCAGGACAGGATTGTTAGGGATCAGTTTACATAAGCACTGCTCCAGATGAAAAAATAATTTAGTGGCATTAATAGAGGAAAAACTTTCCCAGGAATGTCAGGCAGGCCCCTTAGACACAGGTGGGTTCTTTCACTGGCAAGATGAGAGAGAAAGAGAGAGAGGTAACATGACTCCTGGAGAAAGAAACGAGAGAGTGACAGCAGCAACAAACCAAAGGAAAATATGCATTGTGTAAACACTGCGCTGAGACTGATCCCAATCTGATTCATTCTCGAACCGTACATCTCAAAACAAAGCCTGACTTTATAGGCTCAGACATTCAGTGGAGGGTAGAAAGGAAGAAACAATGCAGAGCTGTGTCTGAGGGTAGCATGTAACATTAGACACTTTACTATACTTTCAGTTTATTATTCAATATATAAATGTGTTCCCCCTGGTACTTTACATAAAATATTTGAGAATTGCCCAATATACAATTTCTAATATAAAACATCACTTCCACAGGAACCACAGTGTGGTAGTTGTGGGGATTAGAAATCCCTTTTGGCTTCTTAGACAGTCCATCAGTGTACTATAGTCCAATATGCAATATCTGATGACTAAAAGATCAATTACCCCTGACCAGTGGTGTATATGAAAAAATAAGCAATAACAAAGATTAAACTGAGCCACCCATTCTAGTGCCAGGTTTTGCTATCCAGGACAAAAGGGATTGTATTTTGTTTCTCCCTTGACACACTTTTCATGAAGCTTGTTTCAACACAAATTATTGGACCCTTGTCTCTTGGAAAGGAAAACATGAGGATCATCAGCCAGGCCCCATAAATAGATTGTTGGCAGATGTCTAGAAAATGTGGTGAGCTCCTCAGAACAATGGGCAGAATTAGTATTGGAAAGCGCAACAGAATTCTACTTCTGATAGAGCCAGAGTTCTGGTACACATGCCTTATACTACATTTATTAGGGGTTTTTGGGCCTTTTTTTCAATGGCTATTGTAGCTTAGCGGGAAGTGGGCTGTGGTTTAAGATGCAACAAGGTTGCATCAGAATTATGCCACTAAATTTTGGAGCAAAGTAAACCAACTGGTAGGTGGTATAAGCTAAGACTAGAAAATCTAAAAATGCACCATTATCATTCGCAATGAGCCATTGCGATACAGTAAATCTGGCACATCTTTATACTCTGTAGCCTATGTTTACACTGTATAAATCTTAGATATTATTAGCAAATCTGCCCCAATCTGCATATTTATGCCAGATTGTTTTACTTTACAATCACTCTTCTAAATTACAAATTATAAGAGATGTCTTCCAGTTGGAGGCAATCTTGTTCATATTCTGAGATGCTACCATTTAATAATAAACTGTTTGCTAAGAGAACCATGCTGGCATTTGCAAACATCTGTGCACAGGACAAATACTGGCCATAAAAGAAGGGGCTCTACTCTAATTGTATCAGTTGACATTTAACAGACAGGACACCGGCAAAGTCTAAATATACAATAATGCTGAATGGGAGTGAAATGTTTACATTCTCAGTACCACATAAAAAATGAGCAGTTTTGGTTTTAAAGATTGTTTTTTGCCCTGCATTGTCTGTGAGGACTAGTGTAAAACATGCCTTACTGTGTGGGTGATGCAGACATGAACAATAACACCACCTAAACTCACCATGCTCAGTAAATGCTTCTCTCAGGATGTCCTATATGGGAGTTCAAATGCCATAAAAGGACAAAATGAATTTCTGGTGTATAAAGTAAAACAGTGAGGTCTCTGTTCTCCTGCTCCTGTAAGAAGAAAAAAAATGAAAATATATATAAATGCACATGGAAACGCATTTTTTCACTGACCAATTTTTTCAAGAAAAATAAAATACATTCCAGGAAAGGGCTGCAGCTAAGAAAACGAAAACCAGAAAATTCTTAAAGATGTTTTAATGACTTAAACACAGACTGGGTTGTGTCTAAAACTTTCCACATTTGAAAATGAAAATGTTATACTATGTATTCTTTCCTCTGAGATGTTGAATTAAGTCATTTCTTTTTTTTTTTTTTTTTTTTTTTTTTTTTAATGCTTAAGTTTAAAATTTAAGTCTTTGTACATATTGATGTTTCCATTATGTTATTTTGTTTTATTGTATCTGTTAATGTCATTAATGATTTCAATAATATTTTTCTGATGACCTAAAAGGGGTTCTCGTTTTGAACAATCCCTACTTGTGTTTTTGACCTGCACCTGGTTTTGGCTCACAATCACTTTGGAAAATCACAAACCAAGAATTGACCAAGATACTGAGGTGAAGAAGCCTTGAAAGTATCCCTTGAAAATAAACAAATTACAAAATGTTCACCCAGCTGGAACCCGAGCAATCAGCTGTTGTTTGTGGGATATCACATGGACTTGATGCCCATACGAATCAAGTGGTTGTCTCTGTAATGCAGGACTACAGTGAGAGACTCCTTTTGTAACCTGTCCCTACTCTGGCCCAAAGATGTGGATCCTAAACAGTTTCCTGAAAATGGATTCTTTTTGTGATCTTTTATGTACCAAAATAAACAACCAAGACATGAATAGGATATGAGACTGGCTACAAATCTGCAACCAAAGTACTTTGCAGTGTACGTGAACATGATTCCATGAAACCACAAAGGCATGCTGCTGAAAAAATCTAAATGGATTTGTGGGGAGTCAGCAGATTTAAATCCATAGCATGCCATATGTTTCTATAATGGCAACTGCTGCACACTAGACATCAGAACTAGAGATGAGTGAATAAATTCAGAATGAAACAGACTAGTTTCAAATTTCACAAATATTTGTCTGCTAAACGAATCCAAATTTTTTGCAATTCAGTTAGAATGAATGTCACAAAGACAGTCCCAGCATCTTGTTATTGTGACATTTGCAGGGAAAACAGGAAAGATGATGAATAGTAATGAGCGAACACCAAAGTGTTCGGGTATTCAGGTACTTGGTCCAAACACATAGCGATATTCGCGCGCTCCGCCGAGCACCCGAGTATAATGGAAGTCAATGGGAGTCAACCAGATATCCCCTGCTCGGATGAGGGGAGGGTGCCTGGTCCATTGTAAAAGGTCAGAAAGTGACAGAAACACCACCGAAATGGATCTGAAACAGCATGGGGCCCATGTCTGGGTGCATCTTGGACTCCAATATCGCAGCTGGGAACCTTATTGTCCCATTTGACTGCCACTTTTACATAGTGACAAAATCAGGCCCAAAATCACGCCCCTTAAAAAAAAAAGACACTTTTAGAGGTAAAATTGTTAAGAAACATTCTTTCCTTGATATTCAATTGTATATACAGTGCAAAGGCTGCCAAAACTTACAAGGAAGAATCACTCTGATACAGCCTGTATATCACATAAAGGAGGGCCTCATTCACATGTTGCTACAATTGTTCAGGTACACTGCTGCACTCATAAAGCCTATGCACTAAGTGAAAGGGCTGCCAAAAATTACAAGGAAACGGCACTCCAATACACCCTTTATAACACATAAAGGAGGGCATCATACACACCCTTGAAAAATTATCAATGATGGCCTACTGGTGACCCTCATAAACATTTGGAGAAAGGGCGTGCTGGTTACCATCTAAAATATTATAGTTGAGGGCCTGAAGGTGAGCGGACCCAAATAAAAATTGTAGTGAGGGACTGAAGGTGAGCGAACCCCATAAAACATTGCAGTGATGGCCTACAGGTGAGTAGACGTATAAAACATTAGAGGTGAGGGTCTGAAGCCTAGTGAACCCAATAAATCATTGCAGTGATGGCCTACAGGTGAGCAGACGGTATAAAGCATTGGAGGTGAGGGCATGAAGCCTAGCGAACCCCATAAATCATTGCAGTGATGGCCTACAGGTGAGCAGACAGTATAAAGCATTGGAGGTGAGGGCCTGAAGCCTAGTGAACCCCATAAAATATTGCAGTGATGGGCTACAGGTGAGAAGACCTTATAAAGCATTGGAGGTGAGGGCCTGAAGCCTAGAGAACCACATAAATCATTGCAATGATTGCCTACAGGTGAGCAGACGGTATAAAGCATTGGAGGTGAGTGCCTGAAGCCTTTCGAACCCAATAAATCATTGCAGTGATGGGCTACAGGTGAGCAGACCTTATAAAGCATTGGAGGTGAGGACGTGAAACCTAGAGAACCCCATAAAATATTGCAGTGATGGCCTACAGGTGAGCAGACGGTATAAAGCATTGGAGGTGAGGGTCTGAAGCCTTGAGAACCCCATAAAACATTGCAGCAATGGGCTGCAGGTGAGCAGACCTTATAAAGCATTGGAGGTGAGGGCCTGAAGCCTAGCAAACCCCATAAATCATTGCAGTGATGGGCTGCAGGTGAGCAGATGCTATAAAGCATTGGAGGTGAGGGCCTGAAGCCTAGCGAACCTCATAAATCATTGCAGTGATGGGCTACAGGTGAGCAGACCTTATAAAGCATTGGAGGTGAGGGCCTGAAGCCTAGCGAACCCCATAAATCATTGCAGTAATGGGCTACAGGTGAGCAGACAGTATAAATGATTGGAGGCAAGGGCCTGAAGCCGAGCGAACCCTACAAAAGATTGTAGTGAGGTCATATATATTCTGTATGGAAGAGGAGTCAGAGGAGGAGGCGGATGAGAAAACAAGATTCAAACATATACCCTTTTTTTGCGGTGAAAGGGGTAAAAAAAATCTG
Source organism: Bufotes viridis (assembly GCA_033119425.1). Lineage (NCBI taxonomy): Eukaryota > Metazoa > Chordata > Amphibia > Anura > Bufonidae > Bufotes > Bufotes viridis. The sequence goes on from CM065591.1 coordinate 185,390,198, forward strand.
AATCTTGTGGATTGAGTACATTATAAAGCATACATTTAAATTGCGTTTTTGTTCCTCATTAGCTCAGCTTTCCTCTGGTGGAGTGGAGAAGTCAGGGGCAATCCAGGCCTTATTTATTTTTATCTGAATCAACCTGTCAGCATTGTCAGTGGACAAGCAGATATGCTTATCTGTTATAATGCCACCAGCAGTACTAAATACACTCTCAGACAATACGCTGACGGCAGGGCAGCCCAGCACCTCCAAGGCATAGAGTGCAAGCTCGTGCCATGTGTCCAGCTTGGACATCCAGTATTTGTAAGGCACTGAGGAATCATTTAGGATGCTGACATGGTCTGCAATGTATTCTCTCACCATCTTCCAAAACTTTTCCCTCCTTGTAGCACTAGGCCGCAATTCAGGGTGAGGATGCTGGCGGGGTGTCATGAAAGTGTCTGTAGCAGAGGCAAGTGTCTCCAGCTCCTCCTCTTCATGGCCCACGAACTGGGGGAGGTCTGGCTATCACCCTGTGATATCGCCTCCACCATTACCTCGTCTGCCACATTCAAAGAATCCTCCTTAATTGTGAGCAGCGATCTTTAAAGTAGACAAAGCAGTGGGATGGTTACGCTGATAATAGAGTTATCGCCACTATCCATCTGTGTGGATTCATCAAAGTTTTTTAAATCCTCTCATAGGTCTGACATCAATGCCCACTCCTCACTTGTGAATAGTGGCAGTTGACTGGAAAGGCGACAACCATGTTGAAGCTGGTATTCCACAACTGCCCTCTGCTACTCACAAAGCCTGGCCAACATGTAGAATGTAGAGTTCCACCGTGTGCTCACGTCGCACAACAATCGGTGAGCTGGAAGCCGCAAGTGCTGCTGCAGCGTTGACAGACCGGCCGAAGCTGTGGACGAAAGGAGCACAAAAGCTGCGCACCTTCACTAATAGCTCCTGCAAATTGGGGTAGGTTTTGATAACCCGCTGAACCACAAAGTTTAAGATGTGGGCTAGACTCCAAAGCCGCCACCAAGTTACGGCCATTGTCGGACACAACCATGCCTGTATGTAGGTTGAGTGGCGAGAGCCACAGTTCAGTCTGGTCCCTTATACCCCATCACAGCTCTGCGGTGGTGTGGTGTTTGTCTCCTAAGCAGATCAGCTTCAGCGCAGCCTGTTGACGCTTACCCACAGCAGTGCTACACTGCTTCCAGCTAGCGACTGATGGCTGACTGCTGCTGGAGGTGAAAGTGGAGGAGGAGGCGGTGGAGGAGGAGAAGTGGGGGTTGGACCCTGGTGGATGTAGGGCCCGCAATCCTGGGCGTGGGTAGCACCTGTGCCATCCCGGGCGCCGACTCACTCCCTGCTTCCACAACATTCACCCATTGTGCAGTCAAGGAAATGTAGCGTCCCTGGCCACCAGCACTTGTCCATGTGTCCGTAATGAGGTGGACCTTCCCAGTAAGTGCGTTGGTCAGGGCACGGGTGATGTTATGGGACACATGCTGGTATAAAGCAGGCACGGCACACCGTGAAAAATAGTGACTTTGTACTGAGGAACGGCCGCCGACATCAGGCAGCGGAAGGCCTCAGTGTCCACAAGCCTAAATGGCAACATTTCAAGGGCCAGTAATTTCGAAAGTTGCGCATTTAGTGATATGGCCTGTGGGTGGGTGGGTATATTTGTGCTTGCGTTCAAATGTCTGTGTTATCGACATTTGGACGCTGCACTGGGACAGGGAAGTGGATGTTGTTGCTGACGGTTCATGCAAGGTCCAGTTGCAGGGCGAGGGGCATCCGGACCTGCGCCTTCGACATGGGATTGGCCAGCAGTGCGCAACACAGGGTAGATGGAGGCAGTGGTGGGATCCTCAGACGCAGAGTGTGGACCCAGGCATTCGGCCCACTTATTAGGGTGCTTGGATGCCATGTGGCGGATCATGCTGGTGGTGGTGAGGTTGCTAGTGTTCACGCCTCGTCTCATTTTGATGCAGCACAGGTTGCAAAATACCACTCTTTTGTTGGCTGTGCTTTCCTCAAAAAAGCTCCATACTGTGGAACACCTACCCCTTGACAAGGTAGATTTACGCATGGGGGTGCTCGGTGTAACGGTTGCGAGCCTGGTTGGTGTGGGCCGACGTCTCCCTTTTGCCACCCCACTGCCTCTTCCAGACTGTTGCGGTGCTACGGATGCTTCCCCCTCTGTACTACTGTTTTCGCTCGGCTTTTCACCTAACCATGTTGGGTCAGTGACCTCATCGTATATAACCTCCTCTTCCTCACTCTGCTCATCCTCCTGACTTGACCTAACCACCACCTCAGTGATTGGCAACTGTGTCTCATCATCATCCACCTCATGAACGAATGATTGCGGTTCACCACCGTCATCTTCTTGAGACTGTGAAGGCTCAAGAGGTTGGGAATCAGGGCACAATATCTCAGGTACCTCTTCAAGTGTGCGAGACAAACCAAGTACTGGCGATGAAAAGAGGTCATGTGAATATCCAAGTGTGGAATCACCTGTTTGGTAGGAAGAAGGATCAGAGTGAGGATTCAGTTGACCAGACTCTTGGCTACAGAGGCTGGGCTTCGTGGAAGAGAGGGTTGTGCTTAATCGACTGGAAGCATTATCTTCTGCAATCCAACCTACCACCTGTTCGCACTGGTCCGACTTGGACAGTGTTGTCCTGAGCCACCCAGCTAACTGTTTTTTCTGGTGCACAGGCAGCAGGCACAGTTTCATTGTGCCCAGGGCCATGGCCTTGGCTTGAACCATCAGCATCACGCCCAGGGCCACGGCCTCTGTTTGTACCATCAGCATCACGCCCAGGGCCATGGCCTCTGCTTGCACCATCAGCATCATGCCCACTTCCCCCTCCCTTTGTGCTCGCCTTCTTCATATTAATGGTTTTGTCTGTAGATGTGGCACAGATTGTTTTACTGTCTGCTAAAGACACAGTTTTCTGATTCAGGACAGTACTGGATACAGAAAAATACAGATTTTTGGCACTACACTAGCCCAGAGATAATGTAATTTTTACAGTACACACTGTATTTGCTTTCTGTAATGAACAGGAGATAGAAATACAATTTTTCCGCACCACACTAGCCCAGATTAATGTAATTTTGACAATACACACTGTATTCGGATGTAGTTCTATATTGGATACAAATTTGTCCCATATAAAATGTATTCTCTGCTGGAATACTGTATATAGGGTTGCAGCCTAAACGCACACACAAATGTGCCAAAAACTAGTTAACTATAGCCAAAATATAAATCACTCTATGCTTGAGTGATTAATATAATGGTTGCGGATTGAACACACACACAGATGGCACAAGTTAGGTTAATTTCCCCAGAACAAATAATTTCTCTGATGGTACAGTGTATATCTCGGTAGCAGGAACACTGTAGTGAATAATCTTTCTGTCTTTTAGACGTTATCAAAGTGATTTTCAAGCCCTGCACTTATCTGTCTCTTCCTGGTGACGCCTGTCCTTGAAAGTGCTGAATTAACCCCCTTCAAAAAAAAAAAAAATAAGGTGCTGCACTGCTGTCAAACACACACTCTAGTCCTTAAAAGGACTGTTAGGTCTTTCAAGGGCTTTCATGGGCTTCCGATCTGTGCCTCTGTTCCGCACTGTATCTCCCGGATTGGGTACACATCCATGATACTGTGTGCATTCAGCCAGTGCCCGTATTTTGCGGACCCACTACTTGTGAGCCACAATACGGGCACGGCCAGGCAACAGCCATCTGCATGAGCCCTAATACTGAGGCACACTAACTGTATCACTAAAATAACGGTTTAACTCTGAATGTCGGTGCACTAGAACATGATGGACATGGAGATATATCCCACCTGCCTTTAATACTGAGGCGCACTAACTGTATCACTAAAATAAAGGATTAAATTTGAACGTCGGTGCACTAGAATGTGATGCACATTGTGATATATTACACCTGCTTTAAATACTGGGGCACAGTAACTATCATTAAAATCACAGATTAAAGCTCCATTCACACAACCGTATGTTGTCCGCAAAAAAACTGATCCGTCTTTTTGCGGACAGTTCAGCATGTCCGCAGAAAAACGGATTTCATTCCTTTTTTTGGCTGATCCATAGACTACAATAGGGTCATGTCCTGATTTTCACTGACAAGTATAGGACGTGTTTCATTTTTTTTGCTGTTGTGCAATGGAAGAAAAGGGCCCCATAGAAGTGAATGGGATAACATCTAATCCGCAAAAAAACTGATCCGTTTTTTTGTGGACAACATACGGTCGTGTGAATGGAGCCTAACACTGAATGTCAGTGCACTGCACAGCGATGCACATGGCAATACACTATCCCTGCAGTCTTCATACACTTTCCCTCTCCAATATTGTCCTATTAAAACTTTACAACAACACTGTCCCTAGCACATGAGCGCTTGCCACGTCTCTCCCTAAGCTCAGCTCACAGGACAATGGCAGAGACTGCATGGGATGAGAGTTTTATAGGGCTGTGACATCACAGGGGGTGGCTACCTGCGGATTGGCTGGCTGCACTGCATTATGGGTGATCTCGTGTTCCTGGGATTCCTACTTTCACTTTGTAACGTGTGCAGCCGCCATATTAGGAAAAACTGATTCGTTACCATGAAGCACAAGGAAATTCGGCTTCGTTGAGAATCTAAGTGTTCCTAAACTTCAGACCAAATTCCTCTTTAAATACTTTGCTCAGCACAAGCACTAACATTCATTTATCCATGCAAGAAAGAGTAGTGGAATACTTTTCCATTATTTAACAGAATTGCTGAACATAACTTTATAGGGTAAATTCACACGTACCAGTTTCAATTACATTTTAAAGAATCTGTGGCAGAAATCCACTGTAAATAAAGGGATTTCTGCTGTGGATGTGCCATCAGATCCACACAAGAATTCGCTCTTTTGTCAATCCACAAGCTTATCATGGGGAGTCTGCATAAATAAACATGCTAAAAAATTTTAAATTTGCACGGTGGTGATTATTCATTTGCATGCAGTTTTTTCCACTGCATGCAAATGAAGAAATGTTCGGAGAATCGATTAAGATTTCGGTGCAGAATTCAAAGCTAAATCCTTGTTAAATGCTTAAAAGGGATTTCCAGGGGAAATTTTTTTTTTTAAGATATCTCAGCAGGATCAAAATAAAGTAAAAATGTGCACTCAACTAAACAGTCCCTGAGTTGAGATGTCATTGCTGCAGCAGGAAGTAGAGAATGGCGGGGCATGAATCATCCTTGGAATGGGAATGGTGGAGGATTAAGAGGAGTATACCTTTTTCATTTATCTTGGCCCTGCCGACACATTTTAATACAATTTGATTCACTGGAAAATGCCTTTAAAGTGTGAACATTTTTTTTCTCTTTAGTTTACTGTACTAAAATCTGCCAGCTAAGCTGTTTTTACACTGAACAAAAATATAAAAGCAACACTTTCGGTTTTGCTCCCATTTTGCATGACACGCAATTAAAATTTCAAAGCTTTATTAGTTGATAAAAAGACCAACAACAGAACCCTATCACAGTGCTGATTAAGATAACACCCTCTATATCAGATGTAAAACAGTGCCTAACTAGCCAAATGGACAATTATGCACATACAATACAGCTACAAGACACATTATTTCACAATTGGTATACCTGAGGGACACTTGTAAAGGAAGATATGGGCTTCTAGCTGAGAGGAGAGCCCACCACGACGTACGTTTCGCTCCGCTTTCTAAAGGGGCGTATCTAAATCACTCCCTTTAACCCCTTAATATATCCATATCACTCAAGTGAAATATAACACACATGTGTGTAATTGGACTAACCTCACTAACAGGCGTGTATTGGGGACTTGCCATACTAGCTCGCAATCCCGGGTGCTGCGATGGGCTCACGGAAAAGTGATTACCGGTAAGTAATCTTAAATTTCCCTTACGCCCATGACAGCACCCTTGAGACGACTATAATAGTAGAAAAGTTTAGGGAGGGACCACTGCCTGTAGAACTTTTCTGCCAAAGGCTAGCCTCTCGTTAGTCAAAATTTATTCTGTAGTGGAAAAAGGTACAGGGAGACTTCCAGGTAGCGGCCCTACATATTTGCTCCAGAGAAGCATCAGCTATTTCTGCCCAGGAGGTAGAAACAAATCTGGTAGAGTGCGCCCCAAAACTGAAAGGTGGGGATTCTCCTGCTGATGGCACCTACTATCCATCTGGCCAGTGTTCTAGAAGAAACCTTATCCCCTTTGTTTTTACCACCAAATTGTATAAAAAGTCTAGATGATTATCTCCATTGACTAGTGACTTTTAGATATTCTAATTAATATCTAGACAGTGGAGCCTCCTCTCTTTTTCATTCTTTGGGACCTGACACAAATATGGCAGAACAATATATTGGGTGTGGGGGGTTAGCTCTGGTCTCGAGGATCGTTCACAAAAACTTCCTTCCGGACAACGGATTTCACGTCCAAACAGTGCGTTTATTATAGCAGAAACAACACAACAGGTGCAAAACAATAAACACTGGCCCGGCTAGGCTCTAACTAAACATATTAGTTGGGTCCCTCACTCACCTAGTGGGTACAGTTCACACCCTGTGAACTACTGCGGCTTTCTCCAGCCCAATGTCCCACAGCCTCCTGGCTGTTCAGAGCACTGTTCACACACAGCCTCCGATCAGTGTCCGTTGGGGAATTCAGGCTCACCAGTCCTCCTGACTGTGGCCCTGCGACCCTTCCAGGCGTCGCTGTGTCCCCAATTCCGGGCTATCGCTTAGCCCCGTGGCCCCTCAGCCAACTCAGCCGAGACCACTCACACAGAGCCTCTGTCTCCACAGCTCTCTCCAGAGTGGGGCCCCACCCATGTCCAACAAGAGGATTAAATATCCTCCCTGGACATGGGCATTGTCCAAAATCCTGGACTGGAGCATGGGGAACAGGCACCCACCCAGCACATTGCCTGTTCCCAGTAAAAGCCCGCCCTGGAACTGGCTGAGCCAGCTATACTAACACTAGTACTTGGGCTTTCACTCCCCAAGGCCAGGCACCTTGGTGACACGCTCTCTCTGACGGCCTTCCTGGGGTTTCACTGCACACCCCAGTGTTCACCTTGCCACATATCCCCCTCTGTTCACACCTGTGGGGTGAACACATGTACCGCCTGGTCGCTCGTGATAGGGCACCCGCATTATCTTGCCATCTTTAAGCTCAAGGGTCCCCTGGAAGATGTGGCCAGCACCACAGGCTTCCCTTATTCTGCCACAACCACGCCAGCAGAACCCAGTTCGTCACAAACACGAAGCTTACTACCCTACCAGTCATCTTGTCCCATACTAGAGACACCTGGTCGCTACTAGCAACTACCACAGTTTTAGCGGACCTTGACCTGTCAGCCTCTTTTTGTCTCTTTGTTTTATCAACAGATAGCATCTTTCTTTTTCCTTTACTCCCCAGGGGTTATGTCAGGTTTGGCTTCAGTTTCAGAATCTTCTGCTTCTTCAGTGGTACTCCCCACTTCAGCAGACTCTTTTCCAGTCTTTTCTTTGGAGTCTCCATTCACTTTATTAGCCGTCTTATGCTTCACAGACATGGCATCATATGCTTTCCTTCTTAACTCCTCCTCCTCTTTCTCATCAAGGTTGGAGGCACCGGGGACATCAGGACCTTCGCCAGACTCGTCGTCTTCTGGCAATCCCTGCAGAGGTTCACCCGGGACATGGTTCTCCTTTCGGGCAGGATTCAGGGAGCCAGCCCATCGGAGTAGACAGGACCCTCATACTGGTTGTCGGTCCCCTCGTATTTCTTCCCCAGCAGACTGCTGGCTTTCTGGCAGGCATTGACAGCAGAGGGAATGTCTTTCATGACCAGGTCCTGGCCACACACTGCCACGAGTCTCTGGGTTTCTGCATCCACCTCAGCACCACCATCTGGTTCAGCAGATACATCTTCCATCTTCTCTGCCTCGGCTGGCACCACAGCGCAACCACCTCCAGACCCATTCTTAACGGGTTCTGACTTCTTGGCATCTTTCAGAGGATCTTCCTCTTCAGGCATCTCATTTTCTTCCACCTGCTGCGCAGGAGCACGCTTAGGCTTCTCCAACTCATAGACTTCATCTTTTGAGCTCCTGAGATCTTCCATCTCTGCTCTGAGTTGCTTGTTCAGCCTCTCCAATTCATCTTGCTCCTTAAGCACTTTTCCAAGGGCTCTAGTCAAGGAGAGGGCCTTGGTCTTCTTCTTAATTTTTCGCACTAGCTTGTTAGCAGCGCCCGCTCTTGGGCCTTCTGGTCCAGCTGCTCTTCACTCTGTTCTGGTGTAACAGCAGTTGTAGGAGTACCACCATTCTTTCTTAGACACTCTGTGGGATTTCCACCCAGGGACTCTTCAAGCCCATTGTTGAGGTCTACTATAGACTTTTGTGTCTTTCTGGAGTCTTTTCCCCTCCCCAGGACACCAGGAGGTAGACCCTTCAGTTCACTCATCTTTTCTGGGGTCTCCTCGTTTGACCCTTCTGCAGCCTTCTTCGGTGACCCTGTGACGACAGCTTGTCCCTTCTCTATCATATCTAGGGACCGTGTGGCGAGAGGGAGGGCAGCCTCCTGTTTGCCGCTGTACTGTCCTGTCAGGTCATCTAAGACTGCCTGGACATGAGCTTCAGACACTAGGCTGACGTCACCCGACTGTACTCTCGTCACATCAGGTATAACTATCGTCTGGTTGCTACCAGTAACCACGTCAGTTTGGCAAGACCTCAACATGGCAGCCTCTCTCTCAGAGTTGCTGTCGGTCATAGCACCTGCTTCATATATACTGCTCATGTCATTCTCATTTCCGTCCTCTAGGGGCACCGATGAGTTAATCCCCACCTGGGACATTTTATTAACCATAGAAACCTGTGGAGACTGCATATCCACTTCTAGTACGTGTGGTACACCCTCTAGGACCGCCCCATGTACTTGCACATTTTTCACAGTGGGTTCCCTCAGTTGTGAGCTCTCAATATCAATTAGCATTTTTATACCATCCACATTTTTACCAACAGGGGAGCTTTTTCCCCAATCACAGCCTGCAAAGGAAAAGGACTGTCATCATCCTCATCACTTCTTGCACATAGACCCACATTATCATTATACATTTCATCAAACTCTGCACCTTCACTTGGCACCGTGTCGGCACCATTGTTTCCAATGGTCATTTCACTTACACCTTCATTTAAAGGGACAGGTACAGGTTCTGTAGGAGCTTCATTACTTCCTACAGAAGTGTCTCCATTGCCCCACATTACATCACGCATGAGCCTATTTCCAACATCAAGTCCATCAGTCTCTGTTCCCACCATGGTCTCACCCTCCGTGCGGACCACTGGATAGTCCACAGGATTCACATAATTGTCCCGGACAAACATCATTCTACCTCTTACCCAGGCTAGCATGGGATCTCTGATTTTCACCATCCCAAATCTAGCCTTGGTCACGGGCACTTTAAACAACATCTTGAGCTTCTCCCTGCAGATTCCTGCGAGAGAGCAACCGCAACAGGCTTACCAGCCTGTTCAGACACAACATTTTTCCCATAGTCACTCATTTTTGAGACATCTTCACGCCGCAGCGCTTTATCACTGACCAGCCCGGCAGGTAGCAACTGCCGCCGGCTCATTGTCACAGGGTCTGCCACAAAATTATCAATAGGAACAGTCTTACCGATTGTCGTCACTGACTCGGCACTCCCGGAAGATAAGGGTAGTCCAGGAATATCTCCAGCACGGTCATCACCCTTCTCCTCAATGCAGTAGTTGCCACGGAGACGCCTTGGACTTGTCTCCTGTCTTTTTCTGGACGGACATTCCAGCCGCACCCTTTAGGATTCTGTGCACAGTCGCAGGGAAAATAGGCACTCCTGAGAAACGCACCGCTCTCCACCTCTTTGTCTTCCCGACGGTTGCCCTTGGCAACGGCACATATTACCTCGAACAGTCCACTCAGAGCCGCCTCTCCAAGTGCCGCACTCGGCTTTCTCACCAACCGATCAGTCTCCAGCACCAGCTGCTCCATTACACCCTCAGTGGCCTTGGTTTTCCGCCAAACCGGGCCACTTCTCACATATGGCATCACCTTTGGCATAAGCAGCTTCCGCCACACCTGACTATCTTTCACCCAGGACGCCATTTTGAGCAAAAAAATTTCCACAGGTCAGTTTTTTTCCTTTTTCCCTCTTTTGTGCTTCTGGCCCTTTAAACCTTCGCACCGCTTGCACCACAGGAAAAAACAGTCCAGACAGCAGTTCTTTTGCAACCCAGCAAAGTGTCCAGGACCACACGAGCAGCACCTGCTCCACCGAACAAACAGGCTTCCGGCCCTAAGCTCCAATACAGCAATCGCACAGTTTTTCCTCTGTCCTGTCGTTGCCCCCAGCAACACTTTACCTTTATCCAGCAGGGACGACTTGCCCGCATCCGACACCAAATGTGGGGGTTAGCTCTGGTCTCGAGGATCGTTCACAAAAACTTCCTTCCGGACAACGGATTTCACGTCCAAACAGTGCGTTTATTATAGCAGAAACAACACAACAGGTGCAAAACAATAAACACTGGCCCGGCTAGGCTCTAACTAAACATATTAGTTGGGTCCCTCACTCACCTAGTGGGTACAGTTCACACCCTGTGAACTACTGCGGCTTTCTCCAGCCCAATGTCCCACAGCCTCCTGGCTGTTCAGAGCACTGTTCACACACAGCCTCCGATCAGTGTCCGTTGGGAATTCAGGCTCACCAGTCCTCCTGACTGTGGCCCTGCGACCCTTCCAGGCGTCGCTGTGTCCCCAATTCCGGGCTATCGCTTAGCCCCGTGGCCCCTCAGCCAACTCAGCCGAGACCACTCACACAGAGCCTCTGTCTCCACAGCTCTCTCCAGAGTGGGGCCCCACCCATGTCCAACAAGAGGATTAAATATCCTCCCTGGACATGGGCATTGTCCAAAATCCTGGACTGGAGCATGGGGAACAGGCACCCACCCAGCACATTGCCTGTTCCCAGTAAAAGCCCGCCCTGGAACTGGCTGAGCCAGCTATACTAACACTAGTACTTGGGCTTTCACTCCCCCAAGGCCAGGCACCTTGGTGACACGCTCTCTCTGACGGCCTTCCTGGGGTTTCACTGCACACCCCAGTGTTCACCTTCACACATGGGTCATATGGAAAATAGAGACTACCTTAGGTTTGAGGAGCACTCTGTCTTCCAGAATTTTAGTATAGGGCGGAACAGCTGAGAAGGCATACATCTCACTAACGTGCCTTGCTGAAGAAATCGCTACTAAGCAGGCCGTTTTGAAGGATAACGTCTTTATAGACAAGTCTTGCAAGGGCTCAAAGGGAGGCTCCATTAATCTAGACAAAACTAGATTCAGGTCCCAGGGAGGAACTGAGGGACTGAATACAGGTTTAATCCCACTAATGGCTCTAAAAAACTCCTTATCCAAGGATGGTTAGCTATAGGAGAATCAAAGTAAGCACTAAGGGCCGAAAGATGTACTTTAAGAGTACTGGGTCTTAGGTTCTTATCCAAACCCTTCTGTAAAAAATCCAAAATTTTTGGCATGGGGGGAGAGCTCAAAGGATCTACCGGTTTAGAAAGGTCTTCCATATTCTCTGATAAATGGAAGAAGTGACTTCCTTCCTACATGATAAAAGGGTCGAAATGACTTCCTTAGACAACCCCCTCTTTTCTAAGATCTCCTCTTCAAGTACCATGCTGTTAGATGTAGACTTGTCACTCACGCATGCCACACAGAACCCTGAAACAACAGGTCCTGTCTGTCCGGAAGAATCCAGGGGTCTGTCAGGGAATGCTTCCTCAACCAAGTGAACCAAGTCCTCCTTGGCCAAAATGGAGCAATTAGAATGAGCCTCGTCCATTCCTCTCTCAGCTTTTGCAACACCTTCGAAAGAAGCTTTAGAGGAGGAAAGGCATACAGGAGCTGATCTGGCCAAGGGAGGGATAATGCATCTAACCCTTTCGGGGCGTCTTGCTGATTTAGGGAAAATAATAGCTTGCATCTCTTGTTTTGCCTGTTCGCAAAGAGGTCTATTTGAGGAAGACCCCAAAGTTGAACGATCTGGCTGAAGACCTCCTGGTTGTAACACCACTCTCCTTGATCTAGCTGGTTTCTGCTTAGAAAATCTGCCATGGTGTTCTCTGTCCCCTTTAAATGAACAGCCTTGAGGAAGAGGACGTGAGGAATAATCAGGGAAAAAATGTCTGCGGTTAGGGAGTCGGGACATGAGATTTTTTGATTTGGTTCCTCCCTGTCTGTTTAAATAAGAAACGACTAGGGCTTTGCCTGAAAAGGTTTTTGCTCCTTTTATTTGGGAAGGAATTTTGTTAGTGCCAGAAAAACTTCTCTGAGTTCCCTCATATTTTGTGAGTCCTGACTTTCTATCTTGTTCCATATTCCCTGACTTATGTCTTTCTGACAGTAAGCGCCCCACCCTGAAGGACTGGCATCTGTAGTGATGGATATCCGAACCTTGGGATCCCAATATAGCCCCTGAGATAGATTTGTAGGCTCTAGCCTCCAATTTTGGGATTGTATCACCTGAGGGGCGAGAGAAAGTGGGGCGTCTAATGGGGATAGTGAACAGTGCCATTCTTCCAGAATCCGCCACTGAAGAGGCCTGGCATGAAACAGGGCCCAATTTACCGCCAGTATTGTGGAGGTCATTCTGCCCAATACTGTCATTTCTTGTCTGATAGTTCGATTCTTTGAGGTTATCAGGGAACACACATCTTCTCTTATTCGTTATATTTTGTGTTCTGGAAGGACACAACAGCTGTTCACTAAATCCAGGATCGTGCCTAGGAACAAACACTTCCTTGAAGGTATCAAATTTGACTTTGGCCAGTTTATCTGCCATCCTAGTTTTGTTAATATGTTTATTTCTTCCTGAATATGAGCAGTTAGGAGATTTTCCGACTCTGCCACTACCAGAAGGTCGTCCAAATAAGGGATCGCCAAGATGTCTTTTTCTCTTATGTGGGCCATAACTTCTGCCATCAATTTTGTGAATAGCCTGGGGGCTTGAGAAATTCCAAACGGAAGTGCTCTGTATTGGAAGTGATGGGTCTGACCTTCCATGGATACCGCCACTCAGAAATTTTTGGAATTCTGCATGAATTGGAACATGATAATAGGTGTCTTTTATATCTATCGTGCCATAACGCAGTCTCTGTAAAAATGCTTTATTGTGGATTGAACTGACTCCATTTCGAATTTTTTTATTGTAGAAAATGGTTTATATCTTTTAGATTTATAATCATTCTGTACGATCCACCTGGTTTGGGTACCAAGAAAAGGGACGAATAAAAGCCTTTATCCTTTTCCGAATCTGGAACAGGGATGAGGACACCTTTTCCTAATAGAGAAAAAATTTCTTGATTTATAGCGAGATCTCTTGACGATTTTTGAACAAGGTTTAAGATTTTTAATCTGTCCGGTGAGGGGGGGGGGGAGGCAAACTCCAGACGAAACCCGTCTTTTATGATGCCTAAAATCCACAGGCTTAACGAGATCTGCTGCCAAGCCTGAAAATATAGAGAGAGCCTTCCTCCCACTGGAAAGAAACCGTCATTGCTGACTGTCCTTGGTTCTTGTAGCGGGCTGACAATTAAAGAGGAAGCCTGTATTCTTTCTATTTTTGTTTTCTTGTCGAAAATTTTGTCTTCTACCTGTATTGTAAGATTTCTTGTTTCCTCAAAAAAACGCTGCTTTTTTGTAGGTCTGGAAACAGGAAAACGTTTTTTTGTTATCAGAAGCTTTATCTAAAAGATCATCTAATACAGGCCCAAAGAGATAATCTCCTTGGTATGGGGTAGAGCAAAGTTTATTCTTTGTACCAGTATCACCTGACCATCCTTTAAGCCAGACCACTCTTCTCGTTGAATTGGATCAAGCAGCTGATCTGGCAGTTAGTTTTAAAGCATCTGCAAAAGCATCAGAAATAAAGTCCACTGACTTGAGGATGGTAGAAAAAACTTCCAATAATTAGTCCCTAGGTGTCTTATTTTAAATATGAGATTGCAGCTCATAAAGCCATAGTTTTAAAGACCTGTCCGTAAAAGTAGTAGCAATGTTAGGTTTAAATGCTTGGGTTGACTTCCCACACTTTTTTAAGGTAAATCTCTGCACGTCTGTCCATAGAATATTTTAGTGTGCCAAGATCCTCAAAAGGTAAGGCCGACTTCCTTGACATTTTGGCAAAAGGGGCATCTATTTTAGGGGCCCTATCCCAACAGGAGGACGCACCCTCATCAAACGGGTATTTTCTTTCGACATTTTTTGGAATACAATTTTTTTTGTCAGGCTTATTCCATTCTTTGTGAATTAAGTATTTTATATTCTCATTTAAAGGAAATACTCTCAATTTTTTATGTCCCAAGTCGCCGAACATTATATCCTGGACAGACTTAGGCTCGCTAGGCTCGTTTACCTTGATAGCAGCTCTAAATGGCTTTTAACAAGGATTCCGTATCCTCAGGGGGAAAAAAGAGGCCTACTTGTGGTGTCTTCATCTGAAGATGAGCTTGAATCTTCCAGGATCTCTACCTGCTCATTCTCATCTGCAGAATCTGAATCAGATATTACGCTAGTATGACCTTGCTTGCCCACCGCTGAGGAAGGGATACACTTCTTAAACATTTTCATTGAATCGGACACTTCAGACTTTACAATATCTTTGATACTCTGAAGCAAAGAAGGAGACTCCTCTTCTACCACTTTGTTCAAACACTGCTGACAGAGTAATTTGGACCAAGAAGGAGAGAGCTTTTTCTAGCAGACAACATATTCCCTCCCTTTCCTGGGGCCCTCTTTAATATTCTACAAATACAATAAGAGAATAACCCCCATTAAAAATTGGTAGAAAGGGCATTAAGAGTTGGGGATTAACCCCCTTACCCCACCAGGAATACTGGTCTAGGATCATGGCTCTCCTGGAGATCAGCGCATTAGGTACTCTCATCCTCCACTGAAGATCGCAGGCTGGCTGGGCTCCCTCTGACCGTGCACTTGTTGGAGCTGAAAATCTGGTCCCTGCCGATGCTCCTATGTGGCCTTAATAGGAGATTACTTCCTACTTCTGGAACGCACACAGAGTGCGTTCCAAACACCAGAAGTTGCAAGTTTGCACTTCCGGTTCACATGCAGGGCACGCAAATAACTCAAACCTCCTTCCCCTGTCTCTGTAACCTGCTGCCCGGAGGTAGCGTAAGGCCCAGGACCTGCTGAACACAGCCAGGAGGATCCAGCGTGTCAGCATCCCCTCGCGGTTATGCCGAGACTGCCCAGGAACATCGGCGAGATAAAAAATCCAGGACCCAGAGGGAGAAATCCAGACTTAGCTGGCGGCTCGAAGAGGAGGCTTATGCCGCAACAGGTAATCTCTAAATGAGTGACAGCGGGGCTCCTGCAGCCTAATTCTGCTCTCCACAAAGCGTCCTATCCATAGGACAGGAACCAGAAAAAAACTGAGGATGTAAGGGAGGTATCCCTCCTTAAGTGCTCTCCACAAAAAGCTTTCCTGTTTCCTGTCCTGGAAGGAGGCAGTCTCTTAAGGGTGCTGTCATGGGCGTAAGGGAAAAAAGGGGTACAGATCACCCAGCAATCTAAATGCCGAATTTAAAGAATATATTTCCCAGTCAGGTATGCAGTGCAGGGGTAGTTTGAAAGAGAAAATGGGTACAGATCACCCAGCAATCTAAACACCGCCGAATTTACTGAATATATTTCCCAGTCAGGTATGCAGTGCAGGGGTACTTTGAAGGAAAAAAAGAGTACAGATCACCCAGCAATGTAAACGCCGAATTTACAGAATATATTTCCCTGTCAGGTATGCAGTGCAGCAGGAACACACCCTCCAAGCCACTTGTGAATGACTGGCCTGATAACCGTGGGAATGTCCACCCATAATCTAACAGCTGGATTTACTGATTTTCTTTCACTATAAGAAATGCAGTGCAGGCCGCAAAGGTACTTTCTAGCCAAAAAAAAGTGATTTTTTTCAAACAGAATGTCACAGATGGATTAAATGTTTATATTTCACTATCACAAATGCAGTGAAGGCCGCAAAGGTACTTTCTAGCAAAAGAAAGGTGATCTTTTCACCCACAATGTCACAGTTATATTTACAAATTATATTTCACTACAAGAAATGCGGCACAGGCCACAAAGGTACTTTCTGGGGGTTAAAAAGGGTGATTTTTTTTCACCCACAATGTCCCATCTGTATTTACTGATTATATTTCAGTATCAGAAATGCAGTGCAGGCCGCAAAGGTACTTTTAAGCAAAAAAAAATTAATTTGTTCCCCCAGAATCTAACAGATGGATTTACTGAATTGATTACACTGTCACAAATGCAGCACAGGGATACCTTACAGAAAAAATAATTTGAATATGTCATCCCCTGGGTCCCTGAACTCACAGACGGATTGCCTATATTATTTTTCTGTGTCACTGGGCTCAGGGCAGGGTACAAAAATTTTGCATTGCATCCACAAAAAAAATAAATAAAAAAATAAAAAAAAATCGCTGTAGATCTCAGACTTAACACCAAGCTCTGATATCAGATTCTTTCCTAATCTCTCCCTCACAGCAGCAGCATCCTATCCGTACACTAGTAAAAGCTGACGTGATGTGAGTCGCTACGTGACTGGGTCCCATTCTGCACTGGCCAATCACAGCCATGCCATTAGTAGGCATGGCTGTGATGGCTTCTAAGGGCACACATCTTAAACGCTTGTGCAGCCTTTCAACAAGCTTTGTTAAACGGCCGAACACCAAACTCGAACCCGAACTTTTACGGACAAGTTTGGGTCCGGGTACAAAAACCTCTAAAGTCCGGTACGAACCCGAACTTTACAGTTCGGGTTCGCTCAACACTATTAGTGAGCACTTCCCTTTTGCCAAGATAATCGATCCTACCTCACAGATGTGGCATATCAAGGTGCTGATTAGACAGCATGAATATTGCACAGGTGTGCTTAAGACTGCCCACAATAAAATGCCACTGTGGAATCTGCATTTTGATCTCATACATCTACTTCACATAGAACCTTCCCGCCAATTCTCTTCACATGCAAACGCCGCCAGCAGAGAAGCGGGAGTGACGTCACCGGAAGTGACGAATATAAGTCAGAGCAGAGAAGCGCGCGGACTTTCTCACCACGGGGACGCCTCTTCCCAGGTGAATGTCCATCACCAATCCACAATCAACCACCAGTCGACGGAAGTGGTAATGTAAAGGCTGATCACCAACAATAAGATCAATATTATGACCAGTTACTAACATATTGGCATAATAAACGTGGATTATGTACTCTGCAAGTAATCAAACATTACTTATTTCCACAACTGACTCAGTTGGAGAGTACAATTACCTCACTGGATAGACGCACATAATTCCAGCTGGACTACATTTTCGTAATTTATATATTTTTTAGATATACATTGTTTCCACATTCTTCATTTGTGTTTTTACTGATACCTGCGCAGGTTATTTATTCATTAATCTACGGATTGTTCCACTTAGGACCACCAGAAATATTGAGGCATTTATTTTTGGACTATTCTACTTAAAGAGAACCTGTCACCAGGAAATTCACTGATAAAGCAGACATGCTGCCTTGTAGGACTCACCCTGCTGAATATAATGATACCTTTTACTTGGTGATCTGTTGCTTTATTGTGGAGAAATATTACTTTTAATCCATATGCTAATGAGCTGATTTGAGTCCAGTAGTTGATATGAGTCCAGCATTTTTTCTATTCAGAGCTGTAGCCCCTCCCCTATTTACTTCTTCAGTTGTAAAAGGGGCGTGGTTTAAAAAAATGACCTGCATTATAGCCAATACAAGCCTTGCTGCCTTTCACTTTAAAGCCTAACTGCCATACCTGACATGTCCCTTATCAGCCATCATGTGTTTATCACTCCATGAACAAACTAGCCCTTATTATAATTACTAACTTCAATAGTATATTCCTCCCCCTTTTTTTACCTAAGCATTCCCTGTTATTCATTTTCCCTCCAGTTATTAAAATGAATGAATGATGTAATAAACCACGCCCCTTTTACAACTGAAGAAGTGAATAGGGGAGTGGCTACAGCTCTGAATAGAAAAAACGCTGGACTCATATCAACTACTGGACTCAAATCAGCTCATTAGCATATGGATTAAAAGTACTATTTCTCCACAATAAAGCAACAGATCACCGAGTGAAAGGTATCATTATATTCAGCAGAGTGAGCCCTACAAGGCAGCATGCCTGGTTTATCAGTGAATTTCCTGGTGACAGGTTCCCTTTAAGATCACCAGAACTATTTATACTGCACATTTTTCATTTATTTCTATATTGTGCATCCACAGGTTTTTAAACATATTGTCTTATATTTTAATCTTTGGGCTATATAGCCCCTTCTTTCAATAAATTTACACTTCCATGGATCCCATATGACCAGAGCGCCATCCCTTTTTTATACACTATATCCCTTTCCTTTGGAAGCGCTGGGTACGCTTCGATTGGATTGTGCACCAGGATTCCATTCTCTCCAGCTAGAGTGAGTTGCCACACCTCGCCACACCTATACAATTCTACAGATATCGCAACATTCGAGGGAGCGTGCAATTGACCAGCGTTTGTTTGTTTTAAATTTTACACTCTGAGGGGTACAATTATGAGGAGCGCGCAATTGCCGCTCCCTTTCATTGCACCTACTACTTACAAAGAAATGCTAATATTTTGGGAAAATTCAGCAACGCAGCCAAATTGAACTTTTTGCTAATTAGTATACTTAGCTCCTTAATATACAGTATTGTTGCAATCATATGGAGTTATGAAATTTTACATGAGTCAGATTTTTTTAGTGTCTCACTATAGATGTTATGTTTTTGTCAATAATAATAATACTTGGTATGACATATTCTCGGCATATGGTACAATAAATACCCCTGTATATTACTATTTTACTTTACAGGGTGTGGGAGTCAGCTCTGGTAGAGGCAGGATTGTCCGGCTTACGAACAGTCAGAGACAGTGACACTCGTGATGAAGTCCAAAGAAAGTCCCACTTTATTGTGGTTTCAAATAGCAAAAACAAAAGACCTTTACATTTTAGGTAAAAACAGAAAACCAAACCTGCTTGTCTGAGCACTATCTAAAAACAGTGTTTCACTAACTGTCCTAAACATGGTACTGTCAGTCTTGTAGTTCATCACAGTGAGCTACTCACACGCTCCAGCATATCAGATCCAGGTCTTTCCCAGCTCACTCTCTGACCAAGCATCTTTATGAAAGTGCTACAGGTGCAGCTAATCAGGTAGCAAGCTAGATTTCTTGTCAGAAGTGGACTGCAGATTGGAAAACCCGCCCAACTCTTCCCCAATCCAAAACTCCAGGCCCTATACCGGCTTTTCTACAAAGCCACCTCAGGAAAGCTGGGGCTTTCCACTACATACTGGGCATTCCCTGGCGCTTAAGCTGCATATGACAGGATTCTGGGGGAAAAATGACTGCCATCAACCACTCTACCTGTCACTGTCTCACAAGGGGTAAGTTGTATATTTATAAACTAGCCACATAAGGCTGTTACATAAAAATGTATTCATGACAAGGAAAAGAAAGAGTGTGCTCATATTGCTACGTGCTGTTTTCCATAAGGTTTTTATTCTGCAGCCTAAATGTACCCACCCTGTGACCCCTTACCCACAAGCACAAGCCAGGCCAGATCCTGAGATCATATTTTAATGGGTTTTCTCACTTTTCTCTTTCCAAAAGAGTAGGAGGAAGAGTCAGGAGGCTTGCAAACACCAGACATTACTCTCCAGACCTTACTTTCCAGAGTTTTTTCCCCCCTTAGCAGCTGATCTTTGGAAAAATAAAGGAAAAACGAAAAAGCCTCACTTTGTGTTTTTTTCTTATTGCATGGCTTGTGCCAAGTGAGAAAAGAAAAATTGTGAACAAGAAGGGGGGCGAAGACTCTTTAATCAGAGGCTTTGATAAATAGAAAAATGTTCTAGTCATAATAAAGTGTAGTTTACATCTCAGAAGCAGACAGGAGGGGGAGTGGTAAAGTGCTGGATTGTACAGATTGCCTGAGAGTCCAAACAATGAGGTTAGGAAACATAACTGTAACACATTAGTAAATTGACAATGAAATTGCAGTTACTTCACTAGCTCTTTATTAAATAAACACAGGCTGAACTGGACTAGTCTGCCCAAGTTATTTGCAGAGCGCTCAGATTACTAACTCAACACTGCTGAATATCACACGTTCTGAGGCTCCCTCTAGCCCCTGAATCCAAACACATTCCAACATATGCAGCCCCCCGCCCAATCATAATGCCCTTGCTTCCCTGTTATTTTTTTCTACTACAGTATATTTCTATTTAAACTTAAAAAAAGCTTATGTCAATCATTTAGTTTAGGATATATTCTGTGGTGACCAGACATCTTATTTAACTGTTAAGATTTGTAAAAAGAATTAATCAAATGCAGTATAGATTTCTATGATGTTATAACTTATTAGTTCAGGTGATTAGACCCTGGACTTTTTGGACTGTTTATGCAGTGGATCAATGGGTCCGCAATCCGCAAGATGTGGTGAAAAATAGGACATGTCCTAACTTTTGCGGTGGAAAGGCTTCCATATGTTTCTGTGGGCTTCCGTGCCCATGCCTCCACACTAGTGTTGAGCAAAGTGTGCTTCGGATCATAGATCCAAAGTCACTTCATTCAAAACTTCATTTAAATGCTGTACGGAGACCGGTCTCCGTAAGGCAATCAAATGTATGGGCTTCACGCACATGAAATTCATTAAGTCCAAAGTTTCACAAGACTATGGTGAAGAACTTCAGCATTCGATTCTATACCTTGAAAACCATTTTAAAACTGTAATACGAACTCAGCTTTAGTATAGGGATACCAGTCAGTATCAAAGCCGACTTTGGATTCCAGTTTCAAAATGGTTTTCAAGTTGAATAATCAAAGTCCAAAGTTATTTAACGAAGTTTTACAAGACTTCGGACTTAGTGAATTTCACCTCCATGAAGCTCATACATTTGAATGCTGTACAGAGACGCGTCTCCATACAGCATTTAAACGAATTCAGTGACTTTGGATCTATGATCCAAAGCGCTCTTCGCTCAACACTTTAGGATTTACCCCTAGGCCTCCACCACGTTCTTGTGCAGGAGGCCTAAGGGTATGGACACATAGGTTTCCTGATGTGGTTTTGGAAGTCTAAATAAGGAGTAAATCATAAAAAAGAGAGAACATATTAGGACTACAGGGCAATGTGTGTTGTGTGACAATAAGTCATGCGACAAAAAATTTACAACGACACTGCGATGTGTAGCACGGCATTTGTGTCGCAGCAATGTCGCATGACATTTTTTGTGATGATAGTCAATGGTATTGCACTGCAACATGCAGCATGCTGCCACTGCGACAGTCACACAAAAACCCAACTTGGATGGATTTTTTTTTGACTTGTCATGTTGCAGACGCAGCATGTCACATGTCTCAGTGCGATACCATTGACTATCATTACAAAAAATGTCTTGTGACACATGTCGCCGTGTAGCCCTAGCCTTGATGGTTTTGAACACAAGTTTAGTTTTGTCTGTGACTGCGTTAAGTGTTTCAGTTTTTTCTGCTCGGATGCAATTCGTTTTTAATATGCATGAAAAATAACTGAAAAATAATACGCAATATCTCCTGGCAAGCATCATTGAAAAATGCACTGCATCCGGAATGCATCGGAGGCCTTCCATTTTTTACACAAGCCCATTCATTACTAGGTGGCCAGGGCTGCATGGAAAATGCTAAATATATAACATGCTGCAATTTTTCCTGAGCACAGAGATGATCACTGATAAACAATGCTCATATGCACATAACTAGTGTTGATCAAGCACCCCAGTGCTCGGGTGCTCGGGCCGAACACATTGGGATGCTCGGGTGCTTCACAGAGCACCCAAGTATAATGAAGTCAATGGGAGAACCCGAGCATTAAACCAGCCACCCCCTGCTCTGAAGAGTGGAAGGGTGCCTAGTTCATAGGAAAAGGTCAGAAATTGATGGAAACACTACCAAAATGGTTCGGGAACAGCATGAGGAGAGTGTCTGGATGCACCTTGGACTCCCAGGTCGCTGCTGGGAACGATTTAGTCTGAGTAGTACGCCGCTTTTACAGACTGACAATAATACGTACAAAAACAAAGATAAAATTGATTTTAGAGGAAATATTGTTAGGAAACATTCTTTCCTGTATATTTACTTGTATATAAAGTGCAAGTGAGACTGGACTTGGTGGAAGACGGGGTGGTGCTTAACCGACTGGAAGCATTATCTGCTGCAATCCAATCGACCACCTGGTCGCACTGGTCTGACTTCAAGAGTATTGTGCTGCGCCACCCTGCAAACTGGGACATGAAGCTAGGTATAGTGGATAATTGTTATTCTTGTGCTCTGGCAGCAGGCATAGTTTCAAGGTGCCCAGGGTCACGGCCTCTGGGTGCACCATCAGCATCACGGCCACTTCCCCTTACTGCTCGCCTTCTTCATTTTAAATGTTATATATGCTTGAAAGTATGTCACACAAACTCACAAAAAGGATTTGGAAGTGTATACGCAGAAAAATGTAAAAAGGTATTTGGGATGTGGAAGCATCACACAGGAGATATCAATCTCAATCAATGTCAATCTGTCACCAGCGGCTAATACAAAATTACAGGGAATGTCACATGTATTTGGGATGAGGAAACGTTATACAGGACAAGTACCACCGGTAATGTCACTGTTCGCAGCGTCTACGGAAAAAGTACACTGTATGTCACAGATAAATTTTTTAAACGCACACGTTACACTTTAGATGTGGCTCTGGCCATGTCACTGTCAGAAGCGGACACCGTCTATTGAAAAAGTACACTGTATGTCACAGATAAATTTTTTAAATGCACACGTTACACTGGAGATATCCCACAGGCCACAGATAATGTCAATGCTGTCACCAGCGGCTAATAAAAAATGACAGGGAATGTCACAGATATTTGGGATGAGGAAACTATATATCAGAGAGGAACCGCTGGTAATGTCATTGTTTGCAGGGTCTATGGAAAAAGTACACTGTATGTCACAGATAAAAATTTTAAACGTGCACGTTACACTTTAGATGTTGCCCTGTTAATGTCACTCTCAGAAGTAGGGTTGTTTCGATACCAAAATTTTGATTCGGTTTCGATACCATAAAAAAGTATTGCGATACTCGATACCATTCGATACCACACAAAAAAAATAAAATGCCCAAAAAAGCCGCCTGCATTCCGCATTTTATGGAGGGTCCGGCCCTTAATCGAACAGTCCTATCCTATTTTGGGGGGGGGGGGACAAGGTGACAAAAAAAAAAAAGGAGAATCGCACAGTTTTTATTTTATTTTATTTTGCGGCGTTCACTGCATAAGAGATTTTTTAAATATTTTTATAGTTTGGACTTTTCGGATATAACGATATGTAATATTTTATTTATTTATTGTTTATATGTTTTATATGTAAAATTGGAAAAGGGGGTGATTTATACTTAATATTTTGATGTCCATTTTTTTTTACTGATTATTTAATAACTATATTGATGATGTTCAGTGCGGGATATTGACCCCCAGAATGACCTGACATTCCTCAGGGTCCATTCCAAGTTTAATATACAAATACAGCCGGCAGGAGAAACACATTGCCGGCACCCAACCTTTGACAGGGCACTGCGATCCGCGGCAATTAACCCGCTCTTCTCATTGGTGGCAGCGGCAGCAGCAACACAGGGGGGGGGGAGAGACTGCTTCCTTCTCCCCGTGTTGCTGAGGGAACATGGCCGCGCTGAGAGCAGTGCGGCCATGTTCTCTGATACTAGAGTGCACAATAGCGAAGTCTAGTATCAAAAAACGCAAATCCTGGTGGAGATGTGGCGCAGATAATTTAACTGTCCGCAGTGGACAGCGTCTACGGAAAAAGTACACTGGTTGTCACTGATATTTTAGGGATGCGCACACTTTAAACAGGAGATGTGGCACGGATAATTTAACTGTCCACAGCGGACATCATCTACGGAAAAAGTACACTGGATGTCACTGATATTTTAGGGATGTGCACACTTTACACGGGAGATATGACGTGGATAATTTAACTGTCCGTAGCAGACACAGTCTATGGAAAAAGTACACTGGATGTCACTGATATTTTAGGGATGTGCACACTTTACACAGGAGATGTGGCACAGATAATTTAACTGTCTGCAGCGGACACCGTCTACGGAAAAAGTACACTGGATGTCACTGTTATTTTAGGGATGCGCACACTTCAGGCCTCTTTCAGACGGGCGTTGCGGGTGCACTCCGTCAAACAGTGCGGGTGCGTTGCGGGAATTGCCGCGATTTTTCCCTGCGAGTGCAAAGCGCTGTCATGCGTTTTGCACGCGCGGGAGAAAAATCGGCACTTTTGGTACCCAGACCCGAACCTGCACTTCTTCACAGAAGTGCATGTTTGGGTCAGAAATTGTCCCGCTGGTATTATTTCACATTATAACATAGTTATAATGTGAAAGAATACCCTTGGCCATCTCCCTAATGTTGAACCCGGTGCAGAATGGGTTAAAAATAATAAACTAATCATAACTTACCTGGTCCATTTGATCGCGAAGCCCGGCCTCCTCTCCGTTAGCTTGAAAGATGTAAAGGACCTGTGATGATGTCACAGCATCACATGGCTCAATCACCTGCTCCATCACTATGGTGATGGAGCATGTGATTGGTCCATGTGACCACGTGACATCATCCAAGGTCCTTAAGCACTATCCACAGCCTGAGGATAGTGATTAAGGACCTTGGATGATGTCACATGGTCACATGGACCAATCACATGCTCCATCACCATAGTGATGGAGCAGGTGATTGGGCCATGTGATGTGACGTCATCACAGGTCCTTTAGATCATCGATGCTGCAGGGAAAGAGAGGACAGATCGCGACTACGCGATCAAGTGGCTAAGGTAAGTTAACTTTTATTATTTTTAACCCCTTCCTCATCATTTAACAATGCATTCTTTATTAAGAATGCTATTATTTCCCCTTATAACCATGCTACAAACATTTTTTGCTGCTGTCACTCACAATAGTCCTTCAAAGGACTTTTTGGGCTCCGAAAAGTTTTTATAATAAAAATCTTCCAATAACACTCCCTACACTCTCTGTCTCTTCCTATGCTCAGCTTTCCCTGACTAATAATGAGGCAAACACATCATCAGGCGCTATATAGCACCTGATGACGCAATCCGGCCAGCCAATCACTGTAATGCCAGTAGCCAACATGGCTACGGCATTAGGGTGCGTGCCAGTACCTCCCTATACGTTTATTGGCTGAGTAGCAGGAGGGGACTCAAGCATTGCGCTCGAGCACAATAGAGATGCTCACGCCAAACTGGTTTTCGGCCGAGCATGCTTGCTCAACACTACACATAACCATTGAGATGAATGGGTCAGGGTTCAGTCTAGATGCTATTCGTTCTTAACATGCATCACATCTGGATAGAAAACTGGCTTGTGTGAAAGAGGCCTTAGCCCTCCATCATACACACACCTTTTTTTGCTTTTTTTCTGGCTTGTGAAAAAAAAATGAATGTCATGCTATTTTAAAAGCATTTTTGGTGTTTTTGAATAGACATTTTTGGCATGGGTTTTGGAACCCCTTCCTGACATCCACCATACATGCTAGGCATTTAAAGACACCCCTCCATCTCCATAATGAGATAATGTGAGCTGGAGGCCTGCCATAGTGATTTTCCATAAACTTCAATGGTAAGCCACTGCAGTCTATTGAAGAAGTGGTTAAGGAGAAGAAAAAAATTCTGATCACCCCATTCCTCATTTGACATTGAAAAATAAGCAATAAAAAACGCATAATTATTATGGCATGATGAAAAAATGCTTAAACTATTAAAATATAAAAAATATTTATCCCATACAGTGAAAGTCATAACATAAAAAACAAAATGGTCGAATCATTTTACCTTAAAAAATAAGTTTATTAAAAAGTGGTAAAAAGTCATACTAACGGCAAAATGGTATCACTAAAAACTACCAATTCATAGATTATCCCGCAAAAATAGCCCCTACACAGCTTACACAGATGGCATTTTGATAATCATTGTGAATGATGCTGACTTGTAGTACAAAGGTGGCATGTTATTTTTATTGCACAGTAAACATGGTAAAAACAACATTATCAAATCAATGGCATAATATTTTTTTTTGCCAATTCCTCCATTATTTTTTTAGTTTTCAGTACATCATATCAAATATGAAATGATGCCATTAAAAAGTACAACTTATTCCACAAAACAAAAGCCCTCATATGGCTATATAGATAGAAAAATTAAAAAAGTTATGGCTTTCGGAAGGCAGTGAGTAAAAAATTAAAATGGAAAAAAACTGCATTGGAAGGTTAATGTCACGGCCGCTGTCTTCAGCCGTGACCTTCCGTACATGCGTGTGCTGCAGCTCCCCGCTGCAGCTTCGTTCCAGTGTGTGTGTATGTGGTATTGTATGGGTTAACTCCCATGTGTGCCTTTCAGGAGTTAATCTTCTGTCTGCTCCATGGGTGTGGCCTCTCTGCTACACCCATGGAATCTGTATTTAAGGCTGAGGTTTCCTCAGTTCTGGGTCAGCTCTCCTGGTGTGTGTTTGTCCTGTCCTGCTCCTGGTGTGTACTGTCTCCCATGCTGCTGACCCATGGGATCTGTGTCTGTCTGTTCTCTGTAGGTTCCCCTACTTGTTCATTGTTGTTGTCCACTGTTTGTTGTTTATTGCTTCGTCTCCGGCTGTTGTTGCACTGCCTGTTGTCCATTGTTTGTTGTCTCAGGCTTTGTTGTCCGTACTTATGTGTCTCTGCTTTTAGTTCGCCTGTTATGTTATGTCTTGCCTTGCTATGTTTCCTGTCTCCTCCGAAAGGGGGTCTGTCGTTCTTTGGAGGGGGAGCATTCGTCTCTGTCCATGTTCTGTGTTCAGCAAGCTCTTGCAGCTTCCTTGCTGCAGAGTGCTTGGGCAAGGCCACGCAGTTCCCACTGGTGGAGCTAGACCTTCTCTGTCCATTGCCACTCCTGTGTCCTTGCCTGAACTCCCGTTCGTGTTCCCTGTGTATGTCATGTTGCTCTGTACCGTCGGTACATTCTTGTACCAGTTGTCACTCGCTCCTGTGGTCACTGTCTAGTTCACGCTCCAGAGTGGACCCTGGCAACTTCCTGCAGCAAAGCCTATCCCTACCCTCTGGGGCCCTAGTGAACACCAGGAGTTGCTTAGTTACGCTCCTCTGGAGTATTACTAGACAGTGGCACAGTGGGGGTTCCACCCACTGCATTGACGGTACGTAGAGCTTATGTTTCTCCATTGTTTTCCATTTGTACATTAAACACTGTTTAGACCGTACTTTTGTATCTCGTTTATTGGGAAGATTGTTTAACCACTTAAGGACCGGGGGTTTTGGGATTTTTGCGTTTTTGTTTTGCGCTCCCTGCCTTCCAAAAGCCATAACATTTTTATATTTCCGCTCACATAGCCATATGACGGCTTATTTTTTGCGGGACAAGTTGTACTTTTTAACGCTACCATTTATTTTTGCATGTGATGTAGTGGGAAACTGGAAAAAAATTCCAAATGGGGTGAAATTGCAAAAAAAAAGCAATTTCACCACAGTTTTACGGGTTTTTAAATTACAACGTTCGATTTGCGATAAAACTGACTGGTTAATTTTATTCTTCAGGTCAGTACGAATCCGGCAATACCTAATATGTATAGTTTTTCTTGCGTTTTGATAGTGAAAAAAAAAATTAAAAGTGGGAATTTTTTTATTTTATTTTTTTGTCGCCATGTTTTGACCCCTATAACTTTTTTGTAATTATGCGTATGGAGCAGTGTAGGGGCTCATTTTTTGCGGGGCAATCTGAACTTTTAATTGATACCATTATGGGGTGCGTATGATGTTTTGATCACTTTTTATTCATTTTATTTTAGGAAATGAAGCGTCCAAAAATGGCGAATTAGCCATTTGGACGCTTTCTTTCCGTTTTTATGTTTACCGTATGGTGAATATTTTTTAATATTATTATAGTATGGGCGTTTTCAGCACATTGCGACACCCATTATGTGTAATTTTTTATTTTTTATTTATTTTATTTTCATTTTGGGGAAAGGGGGTGATTTGAATTTTTATATTTTTTTATTTAATTTTTATTTTTAAACTTTTTTTTTTTTTACCACTTTCTTATAGTTCCCATAGGGAACTATAAGATGCAATCATCAGATTGCTATTCTCATATATTCCAATGCAATAGCATTGGAATATATGAGAAAATCGCATATTTCCTATGGAGCCTATTAGTCATAGGCTCCATAGGAATACTGTGTAGTACCCTAGGTTTCATTCACAGAAACCTAGGGTACTACATGCATGCTTCGGCTCCCCCTTGTGGCCATCAGGAGCCGGAGCAAAACCGAAAGTGAAATTTTCGGTTTTGCGCTGATCAGATGCCGTGGTCAGGATTGACCACGGCATCTGAGGGGTTAAATGTCCGCGATCGGCATCGCTGCCGGTCGCGGACATGAGCTGCGGGTGTCAGCTTGATGAATCAAGCTTTTACCCGCAGCTCGGGCGCCCGCTCCGTGCGGGAGCGGGCGCCATCTTTAAAGTGCGGACGAAGGGCGTACATGTACGCCCTTCGTCCTTAAGAGGTTAATGCACATGGCTCAGAAGATTTTAGTGACCTTACTTTTTTTTAAGATTTTTAAGTCAGAAACTTTGGAGCAAGAAGTCATATTTTAGGCCACTGATCCTTTCCCTCTAAGCCATGCCCCTTATTGGGCATGGCAAAAGAAGACTAGATGCTACATTTTGAACCAAAATGCTTCAAAATTCTAGAAAAAATAAATAAAAATAGTACATTTAACAAAATAGTTAAAGGGGTTGTCCGGGATCTTTTTTTTTAAGTGTACTTACAGCTGAATCAAGGTCCCCCCCATATGTTTTTAGGTATTTTCGCCATTTCTACACGGCTCTGACTGTGCCCCACGCATTGTGTACATCTATGTTTATTTTCTCCTAACTTCCTGCCACACTGCACTGTGGTTCCCAGTGCAGCGAGGCAAACCGTGGTTTCATCTCCACCGTGACTCCACCCCCTCACTAGTATTCCGCCTCCTTTATTTATAATAAAGTGCCTTGCCTGGTGACGTCACTGTACCAGAGTTGCGTGGCTTAGCACGGTTGGTTGCAGCCTTGTTACCGCCCATCCAGGCATTTTGAATAATTCATGTGGCTGAGGGTGATGTCACTGGGCTCCATGCGAAGCGGAAGAAGGGGCTTCGCTCGGCAGAAAGGGACCCAGTACGCCACCGTCTTGGAAACACAGCACTTCCACCTGAGAGTTGGAGATTTGAAAACTGGGCATTAGAAATGTCTGATAAAGGTAGGACAGGCACAATTGTAACATTTAGGGCATTGTTGTACACATACGCCAATCTTCCCAATCCCGGGCAACCCTTTTAATGTGTCTTTAGTTACAGTAGCCAGGTAGTTGGCTGGTCCCATGTTCCTTTGGTTAGTCAGTTGAGAGTCTTCTGCTGAACAGGCAAAAGACAAGACCTGGTTGGTGTATGCTGCTGCAAATTAGACTGCAATGCTCCAGGAAAGCACCATTCCTGAGAGGGGACAAAATATGCCAGAAAATCAACTTTGTTAAGGATTATTATCTGAGTGAAGGAAGCAGAAATTAGCTAGGTTTTCAAAAGTTCGATTCAGACACTTTGCCGAATTTTGCCTAGAAATTTGCTTTGTTACCAATTAATTAATTAGTCACGAAGCGCATTAAATCAGGTCTATCCCAGCCTCCAGTTTAACTTCAGAGAGAGTCTACCGATATACATCAGTGTGGATTGCACCAACATTCATAGCTAATCCTTTCTGGTAGCAAAACAGTTATGGTGCGTCAGAATGGCAGGCAGGTCACATATATGGATGTGCACATCATCGTACAGGCCACCAGTAGTCCTAGCTAATCCCTTCTGTTAAAGAAAAGTATACAGCAGCCTTCAGTAAAGCAAAAGAACGCAGCACACTCCTGCAGGAGCTGTGTCCAAATGACTCCTTAGTGGAACAGAATAAAGAAAAGGAGGCAGTGCCAATAAATTAGGGGTGAAGAAAATGTTCTTTTAATGCATGTGGCAATCTAATCACATACTTTTTAATCCCTTCTGTTAGCTGTAGAGTGACTGTGAGTCACTATTAGGCTCAGTTCACACTTCAGTTATTTGGTCAGTTATTCTCAGCATTTATTGTCAGCCAAAAGCAGATGTGGGTCAAATCCACAGAACAGATGTAGATCTATTCATCATACCTAATCCGAGAGTAGACTTGGCCCCTGAATTTGGGTCACAAAAACTGATGGAAATAACTGACCAAATAACTGAAGTGTGAACATCCTTACAAGTCAATGTTAGCGTAGGTCTAATTTATCGGCGTGAACTGAACCGAGCCGTGACCCAAGAATAAAGTAGTGGCCACATGACAGAGCGGGTAGGGTGTCAGCAGTAAGGTTGTCTTGACATCACTGTTTATTTTTCCATTCTTCTGATCTGTCAGAAAAAACAGATGTGCAGTTTAGGGGACCCCTTTAAAATAGCGACCATGAAATAATAACCTTACAATTGTCATGCAAGAGTGTTTATTCAGGGAAGCACAAAAATATCAAACTTCAAGCAAAATTTGTTCAGTTAAAAGAATGGGACAATGTCTTCAAAAATAAAAATACAGCTACAAAATGGGATCTTTTTAAAAGCATCATAAACTCTAATTGTGAGTGGTACATACCTTATGGCAATAAAAAGATAAGGAACAAGAAAAAACCAATATGGATAAATAGAAATGTAAAGGAAGCAGTAAAGGACAAAAAGAAAGCATTTAAATCACTAAAACAAGTCCTCCTCAGCTCTAGGCGCCGGTAGCATGGGCTGCGATTCCTGCTGGTAAGGTTATCTAAGGAACGGCAGGTAGCAGAGAAGCAGGGAAGTGATGGGATTCCAGTCCCTGGGACCCGAAGATCGTTCTGGGCTTAGGTCCAGTAGACGGGGAGCCTGCTAGAGATGGCCCGAACTATTCGCCGGCGAACAGTTCCCGGCGAACATAGCTTGTTCGCGTTCGCCTCTGCCGGGCGAACATATGCGATGTTCGATCCGCCCCCTATACATCATCATTGAGCAAACTTTGACCCTGTACCTCACAGTCAGCAGACACATTCCAGCCAATCAGCAGCATACCCTCCCTCCCAGACCCTCCCACCTCCTGCACAGCATCCATTTTAGATTCATTCTGAAGCTGCAGTCTTAGTGAGAGGAGGGACAGTGTAGTTGCTGCTGATTTAATTGGGAAATCGATAGCTAGGCTAGTGAATTCAGTGTCCACTCCAGTCCTGAAAGACTCATCTGATCTCTGCTGTAAGGACAGCGTCCTGACAGCACCCCAAAAAGCCCTTTTTAGGGCTGCAACATTAGTCTGCTTTTTTTTTCCTTTATATGCATATTGCAGTTGCATGGCCTGCCTGTGTGTGAGGAGCTGCAGGCCCACAGACTGTAGTGTGCCCACTGCCAGTGCCCACCCCTGTCATCCCATGTGGCACAGGACTTTGCATCAAAAAAGGCATTTCATTTTTACACTTTAATCTAAGTTTAGTTGCCTGCCAGTGTGTGTCAGGCTGACTTCCAGTGACTGTAGTGTGCCCACTGCCAGTGCCCACCCCTATCATCCCATGTGGCACAGGACTTTGCATCAAAAAAAGGAATTTAATTTTTACACTTTAATCTAAGTTTAGTTGCCTGCCAGTGTGTGTCAGGCTGACTTCCAGTGACTGTAGTGTGCCCACTGCCAGTGCCCACCACTCATACCGGCTGGCACAGGACTTTGCATAAAAAGGCATTTCATTTTTACACTTTAGTGTAATTTCAGCTGCTTGCCTGCTGCTAGTGTGTGTCAGGCCGACTTCCACTGACTGTAGTGTGCCCACTGCCAGTGCCCACCCCTGTCATCCCGTGTGGCACAGGACTTTGCATCAAAAAAGGCATTTAATTTTTACACTTTAATCTAAGGTTAGTTGCCTGCCAGTGTGTGTCAGGCTGACTTCCAGTGACTGTAGTGTGCCCACTGCCAGTGCCTACCACTCATACCGGCTGGCAGAGGACTTTGCATCAAAATAGGCATTTAATTTTTACACTTTAGTGTAATTTCAGCTGCTTGCCTGCTGCTAGTGTGTGTCAGGCCGACTTCCACTGACTGTAGTGTGCCCACTGCCAGTGCCCACCCCTGTCATCCCGTGTGGCACAGGACTTTGCATCAAAAAGGCATTTAATTTTTACACTTTAATCTAAGGTTAGTTGCCTGCCAGTGTGTGTCAGGCTGACTTCCAGTGACTGTAGTGTGCCCACTGCCAGTGCCAACCACTGATACCGGGTGGCACAGTAGCTTGCCGATAAATAAGGCATTTCATTTTTACACATTAGTCTAATTTCAGTTGCTTGCCTGCTGCCAGTGTGTGTCAGGCCCACCTCTACAGACTGTAGTGTGCCCACTGCCAGTGCCAACCACTGATACCGGGTGGCACAGTAGCTTGCCGATAAATAAGGCATTTCATTTTTACACATTAGTCTAATTTCAGTTGCTTGCCTCCTGCCAGTGTGTGTCAGGCCCACCTCCACAGACTGTAGTGTGCCCACTGCCAGTGCCAACCACTGATACCGGGTGGCACAGTAGCTTGACGATAAATAAGGCATTTCATTTTTACACATTAGTCTAATTTCAGTTGCTTGCCTGCTGCCAGTGTGTGTCAGGCCCACCTCCACAGACTGTAGTGTGCCCACTGCCAGTGCCAACCACTGATACCGGGTGGCACAGTAGCTTGACGATAAATAAGGCATTTCATTTTTACACATTAGTCTAATTTCAGTTGCTTGCCTGCTGCCAGTGTGTGTCAGGCCCACTTCCACAGACTGTAGTGTGCCCACTGCCAGTGCCCACCACTGATACAGGGTGGCACAGTACCACTTATCGAAAAAAATGACAGGCAGAGGCAGGCCACCCCGCAGGGGCCGTCGTGGTCGTGGTGCTGTGATTTCCACTGTCCCTGGAATAATGCCTAATGTTCAGAGGCCATGTACCCTGAAGCCGAAAAATTCTGAGGACGTAGTTGACTGGCTTAGACAGGACACCCAATCTTCAACAGCTTCCGCTAAGAACCTTGACGCACCATCTTCCTCCAGCTCAGCTTTGGTCACCTGCTCTCAAGTTACCACGCACCCGCCCGCCGCTGATAGGAATAGTACTAGTTAAGACACCACTCATATAGGGTGTCACAGCACATTGCTCTGTGCACGCGCAGTGCCCCAATTTGGGAGTAAGAGGACCGACCAAGCTGCTTTTTCCATCTCCCGGTTCCTGAAATCAATTCAGTTTAGTGTATGAGAGTTTGGTCTGTCACTGTGAAGGCAGTCGAAGGTACCCGGCCTAAATCTTTTTTCACAAAAGGCAATCCCTGATATGGGATGTAACAGGGATTAAACTGATGAGAATAGTACTACAGAAAATAACACTCATATCGAGTGTGACAGTAAATTGCGCGGCACAGACGCAGTGACCGTGGATTAAAACAGAGTGGAGGGAGCCAGCGTTTTTTTAACCATCTCCCCGTTTGAAAAATCTATTCAATAAATGGCCCCCAGATTGGGGACGTTAGAGGGATTAAACTGATGAGAATAGTACTACAGAAAATTATACTCATATCGGGTGTGACAGTAAATTGCACGGCGCAGACGCAGTCACCGTGGATAAAAACAAAGGGGAGGGAGCCAGCGTTTTTTTAACCATCTCCCCGTTCGAAAAATCAATTCAATTGACCTTTCGGGGACCCTTGGTGTTGTACGTGGCTGGGTGGAGGAAGAAACCTTCAATGACATCACCGGGACATGGCTAGCTTGGTATCCAACCTTGTGCAAATGGGGAGTTTGCGGTTGTGCAAATGGACTGTTTGCGGTGCATTAAAAGAGGAGTTTGGTCTGTCAATGTCTGTGAAGCGGGCGTAACCCTTACACTACCTGATCGATACAACATCATACCTGATCGTATACACACACTGGATGTTTTAAAGCATGTTATTCCAAACAATTTAGGAATGTTACGTGATTTATGCCCTTTATGGATTAAAACCCGACTCTGCGTCCACTACGTAATTTTCCATGGGCGTTTTGCCATGGATCCCCCTCCGGCATGCCACAGTCCAGGTGTTAGTCCCCTTGAAAAAACTTTTCCATCACTATTGTGGCCAGAAAGAGTCCCTTTGGTTTTTAAAATTCGCCTGTCTATTGAAGTCTATGGCGGTTCGCCCGGTTCGCTTGTTCGCGAACATTTGCGGAAGTTCGCGTTCGCTGTTCGCGAACTGAAAATTTTATGTTCATGACATCACTAGAGCCTGCATGGGGAGCCAGGCGGAGGAGCCCCTTCTTTTGCCTCAAGTGTAGAACGGAGTGGCACCATCTTGGGTGCCTCATGGTCCACACCGCGATGCAGGTAAGCATCTAAAGTCTGTGTGTACTGGGCTCTCGGGGCCTCAGCACCGGTTCTGGGATGCTTCCCAACTCTCCTCTTCCCAATTGCGTTGCGGGGTACATGCTTATTCAGCAGTATGGAGCCTGAAGGGTGCAGAGCTCAAGGTCTATCCGTCTGACCGCATCAGCTTCCAGCAACGCCCGCACTCCAAGTTAACCCTTTAAAGTAAGAAGCTGATGAATTTTCATAGGGCAAATAGGGGCAAATGTCCACAAATGTCAAGACTTCAAAGTAACCCTGCTAAAGGAAACTACACAGCTGTGTGCAGTGATTAGCTTGTCATTAGAAATCTATAGGCTGAAAGTTAGCAGGTTGTACACAGTTTTCATTGCCAGGAAATCCTCACTGCCCAAATCCCTATAGCAGGAAATCACTTAATTTGTACCTTTAATCCATCATTCAATTCTCCCCAGAGGAATGGTAACAGGTGCCTTTTCCCTAGCACAAAAATACTTTTATGTATATGATCTGGAATCAGTTATGCACCTTTCTAGTTATGATATTTCTCCTCCTCTATTGTTTTTTTTAACCATGACTGTATTTTGCCATAAAAGGACGATCGCACTACTAGTATATTACCCGTGACACTTTGTATAACACGTATCTATATACTGTATCCATCTACTTTGTTCGAGGAAATGGTTAAAGTGCAATACTAGTGTAAGTGATTAATATACAATTCTGCACTAAAATATAATCACAGAATACCATAAAATAGCATATTGCAGTAGTATACAAATAACAATTGAATTTATATTAACATATTGGGGGACATTTATCAAATTGGATATATTGGTTTGTTGCTTAAAAAAGTCACATAATGGTGATTGTAACATTTGTTCAAATTTTCTATGTTCAAGGGTTAAAAGTGAGATTAGAACTAGACTATAGCACATTTACTATGTGCGACTTTTGCAAAAGTTGCAACAAATTTGAAACTTCACAGTAGATTATACTGACTTGGAGTGCAGTTTCCTGCTACCAAGGAATAAATCCCAAAGTCACAAAATAAGAAAAAAAAATACCTCCACCTCCTTTATATTTCACCATCTGGCTTTGGCTGAAAAACCTGCATGAAAATCTGCCTTAAAACCTCTTAAAAACTCTGTATTAACCTACCCTAACTAGCACAGACATAACGTAGCTCCTACTTACCTTATGATTCAAAAATCATCCACTTTAGCTCTCTTCATACGTTCATAAGTGACAATTGGATGAGTATTGCTTCACACCTCTCTGCTGTTCTGCTGGGTAATTTGCCATTACACCATTATTTAGTTCACATGTGCTAAGAATGTAACAATAGATAAAACATTATCCTTTTTAATATTAGTGATGAGCGGCAGGTGCCATATTCGATTTTGACGAAATTCACGAATATTCGAATGAATATTCGTTTCATATTCGTCGAAATCGAATATTCGTTATTATTCTAGTTACCGCGATTAATATGCGATTTAAATAATCGCGTATTGCGATTTTAACTTAAGGCTACTTTCCTATTGGTTTCATATCTAGAATTATAGCGAAGATGACGGATATGACGAATGTATTCGTCATATTCCTCAAAACGAAGATAACGAAGTATTCTACATCTTCGTTTTAGCAACCTATTCGTCAACTTCGCTAATTCTAGCAATCAAATAGGAAGGTTGACTATAGAGACAACTGTGTTTAATTCGCTATGCGATTATTTATATATTTTTTTAATAAATAGAATAATTATAATAATTATATCAAGTAATATAATTATTCTATTAAAAAAAAAAATCGCATAGCGAATTTAACACAGCTGTCTCTATAGTCAACCTTCCTATTTGATTGCTAGAATTAGCGAGGTTGACGAATAGGTTGCTAAAGCGAAGATGTAGAATACTTCGTTATCTTCGTTTTGAGGAATATGACGAATACATTCGTCATATTCGCTATTCGCTAATTCTACCAAGCCAACCATAAAGTTCCTTGCTCATGGAGCGTCCCCATCACCATGGGAACATCTCCATATACTAAAATGTACTGTCGGATTTGAGGAATTACGTTGAAATCGCAATGCGATTAATTCAAGTTATATTAATCGCATTGCGATTTCAACTTAGAGCTGGGTTTATAATGGGTCAGCTTGCTAGAATGAACGAAGATAACGAATATGGAATATAGCAGTACTGCTAAGTTGAATTCGCAATGCGATTACTTCAAGTTAAATTAATCGCATTGCGAATTCAACTTAGCAGTGCTGCTATATTCCATATTCGTTAACTTCGTTCATTCTAGCAAGCTGACCCATTATAAACCCAGCTCTAAGTTGAAATCGCAATGCGATTAATATAACTTGAATTAATCGCATTGCGATTTCAACGTAATTCCTCAAATTCGACAGTACATTTTAGTATATGGAGACGTTCCCATGGATGGGGACGCTCCATGAGCACGGAAGTCGGCAGAAGCGGCAATGGGCACTGACTAGAGCAGCCAGGAAGCCAGGAATCCTCAGGACAGGTAAGAACTACTGTTGGGAAGTGGGAAAGAAAAAAATATAACTAAAAAAAAACAAAAAACGAATATTCGAAATAGCGAATTTATAGCGCTATATTCGAAATATTCGCGAATTAGCGAAGTGCCGATATTCGCTAAAAAAATTCGCTATTCGAATATTCGCGCTCAACACTATTTAATATATGTTTTTGCTCTTTGTGCAGATTGTTTGATTAAGGTCAAAACTGACCGAAACAGCACTTTTGAGGAATTTCCACCAACATTTTGGTTAATATATTTCTTAGACACATTTAACAAACATTAATGCCAAAAAGTTTTAACGTTTCTGAATACACAATGCTTTTTCAAGTGTCAAGCAGAGGAAAGTGTGGGCCATGGTGAAAAAATTTAAAAATCTGAATTAATTTAGGCATCTGGTTTGGGGTCTGGATATTTTTAAAGGTCTGCTCTCAGGTCTAAATATTCATTTCTTTGCTAATTTACAGAAGCAACGGACAATCTATTAAGTTATTTGGAAAAATGGTCATGGCCTTCTGGGCTGAACAGAGAGGGAAAGGAAATTTAGAAGTCCATTAAACGAAGACCTCTCCTGTTAGTCACTGGATGTTTCTGTTATGTATCCTGCTTGTGACTTTGTCTAACAAATCTGTTTTATAGTCTGCAGCATGTTTGTACCCTACAGAACACCTGTATAGAGCTTGCATTGAACCAATATATTATCAATATTTGGTAGTATTATTGATTTATATTGGTTATTGCATATTGGTAGTTGTAATGGGAGGTTATGTGCTTTAAGGGGCAGTAATTCTCTGGGAGGACTGGAGAATAAACAAACTTGCATGATACTGATGGAAGTGTATCTTTTAGACTAAGTAACATAACATATTGATGATTAGGATGGCCCTTCTTTTACTAAACCCACCTACATCCTTGCTCACAGTCCCAGGTGAGCCTGCAATTTCTTTTACCATATTAATTAGGACATTTCAAAATTACTTGCTTGCAATTAATAGTAACAACAAATCACGTTCCGACATGTCAACCGTCAGTGGGTAGGATAGAAAGTGATAATATAGCTTAGGCGCATCACCAAGAGATTATCACTATAATATAACTTTTATTTCAACTTTTAAAAATTAAACAACATGATAAAAGGTCTCCAATCTGAGTAGGGAGGGGAGGTAGAAGTGGAAAGGAAAGTTATTAGCCCTAGTCTGTCCGCTACAAACTAGCAACCCTGGCTATAAACGGAATAGCCGCCCCGATAGGGGCGATCCGGTGTCAGGAACCTCCGAGTGTCCCTAATGAGGCCCTGACACAGATTAATACCCACCACCTATGTAAGAGTGTGCAATAAGTCAACCACAGTCTGTCAAAGGTCAATTATAGTAATATTTCGTCCAAAGGACTCACAAGATATTAGATAGATGTTTTTAAACAGGAACAATTATTCAGACCAAATATCCAAGGTCCCTTACTGATATTCAAAATCCCGACGCATTTCACTGCAACCATGCAATGGGTTGCAGATCATCAGGGGACCAACTTTACAATGATGGTGTCTTTGATTATCACAAGCACTATCCATCAGATTGATCAAATCAATCTGCTGGATCACAAATTCAATGACCAAATTGCAAAATGTACCAAAATTAATTACCCCTCACACACAAAAGATATAATATGACCGGCGGGGGAGTAGTTGACGTACCTATCAACAGTACATAATATAAAGTTCAGCTATCATATTATGGAATATACCAAAGTTAATTACCCTCACACCCAAAAGATGTAATATAACCGGCAAGGGAATGAAATAACTGGCATATATATCAATATTGCATGGTATAGCAAAGACCACAGTAACGGCTGCAGGCACTTCATAACAATATGTCAAAAACACTGATATAGTTAAAGCCGGTGTCTAGAAAAATGTGTGTAACAAGTCAAGATTACTTCCCTTATTTGGGTCAGCGATATGATGAAGCTGCTGGCCAGAGTACATATAGAAGCTGCATCTTAATGTCCCAGTGCCGCACGCAGTGGTCAGTTCTGTAGGTAGGGCCGGTAGTGAACGCTGAGGGCCGCTCGCCTTAAATATCGCGTGCCTCTCCACATGCCAGTTCCGGTCACGTGATCGCAAGCGACCACATGATCGGCTGGATATGATGTGGTGACTGATGCGCTGTGTTCCACAAGCGCTCTTCATGCGCTACAGGTGTTTGCAAACAGAGAAATTTAAATGGGGGCAAAATATTCAACCTTATATCAGGGCGTCTAGGAAACCCAGAATATGCGTGTCCGAAACGCCAGGAGCAGTCCAGCAGATAATGCAGTCCTGCCGCACCCCAATCTAGATACTAAGAGAAAAACCCAGTCACTTAAATAAAGCATGTATAATCAATGTGTTCATTAAGTCCCAGAGGAGTCCAAGTCTCCTGCTTATATGTCCAGCGCGCTTCCTTCTGTTTTAAAATTTGATCTATAATCCCTCCTCTGATTGAGGGTCGCACAACTTCTATAGCAGAGAAGGAGATGTCCAGTGTCTCATCCCTGTGTTCAAGACGGATATGTTTGGGAATGGGTTTATCCAGTTTATTACGGATATCCCCAATGTGTTCCAATCCCCAAGTTTTTCCAACATACATTTTTCCACACCTACATCTCATCAAATATATTACTCCCCTCGTGTTGCAATTTGCAAATCCCCTTTGTCTATATGAGGTTTGGCCTCTCGCATCAGAAAAGGAGTTACCCAGCCTGATATATTTACACGCCTTGCAATATCCACATCTAAAGGTCCCATTTGATCTATTCTGGAGCCAACATTCCTTATGGGGGGATTCAAAATGACTTCGCACCACAAAATCTCGAATATTGCGTCCCCTTCTATACGTGATTGAGGGATATTCCGGGAGATAATCCCTCAGGTCTGGGTCAGTTTTTAAAAGTTACCAATATCGATTTAATATTTCCCTTATCTGATCTGAGGCCACGTCGTATGTCCCAATGATACGTATGACATCATCTTTTCTCTTTTTTTGAACCTGCAGCAAGGTAGATCTTTCCTTGCCCCGAGCATAGTTCAAAGCCTGAGTCAGGCAATAATCAGGGTAACCCCGTGCCTTAAATCTGTCATAAAGTTTGGCCGCTTCAAATTCAAAGTCTTCCTGAGAGGAGCAGTTCCGTCTAACCTTGATAAACCCATTCCCAAACATATCTGTCTTGAACACAGGGAAAAGACACTGGACATCTCCTTCTCTGCTATAGAAGTTGTGCGACCCTCAATCAGAGGAGGGAAAATAGATCAAATTTTAAAACAGAAGGAAGCGCACTGGACGTATAAGCAGGAGACTTGGACTCCTCTGGGACTTAATGAACACATTGATTATACATGCTTTATTTAAGTGACTGGGTTTTTCTCTTAGTATT
The DNA here is from genome assembly GCA_033119425.1 of Bufotes viridis. Classification (NCBI taxonomy): domain Eukaryota; kingdom Metazoa; phylum Chordata; class Amphibia; order Anura; family Bufonidae; genus Bufotes; species Bufotes viridis. The sequence goes on from CM065591.1 coordinate 185,430,853, forward strand.
CAGATTGGGGTGCGGCAGGACTGCGTTATCTGCTGGACTGCTCCTGGCGTTTCAGACACGCATATTCTGGGTTTCCTAAACGCCCTGATATAAGGTTGAATATTTTGCCCCCATTTAAATTTCTCTGATTGAAGAGAACTAATGTGGATATACTCTTATCATCTTATAAAGTAATTTGTCCCTATTTAGTGGCCTCCTGAATCAAAAATTGATAGATATGCCAGTTATTTCATTCCCCTGCCGGTTATATTACATCTTTTGGGTGTGAGGGTAATTAACTTTGGTATATTCCTGAAAGGGATTTTTAACCTTGCTATTAAATATATATTATATCAGGCACTGCCACTTGTTACAAGACAGGTCATTTCCTCAAAGAACACATCCCCCGGAGGTTATTTCCTGTATGCGAGCCGACCCCAGCAGACATTGAGATTACAATACATGACACACAGTTATCACTTGGAAATACAATGGACAGCAGGAACCTCAGGTACATGAGAGCAACCTGTAACGACTTTAACTTGTTAGCATCTAGACTACCATTGTAATATGTAAAATACCCTTTCATGTATTGTATATGGCAGATACCAGTATTATTTACTGACTTCCCTAAATTAACCTGTCATCTGCTGAACTCAAGTTGGTACTCCCACCCCCAATGTCCTATAAATACATGTACTATGAAATAAAGACTTCAGATTGTAACTGTCCAAGCTTGAGCTCTGACTTTTACATATCTCCCAGCTGGAGGAAAAGCTATTCACTGAAGGGGAAAATATACCGGTGGAGGTCTGATGCCTCATTGTATGACCATCTCATAAACCGCCTCAAATTGGAAAGAGCTATCAGTTTGGTGTCAGAAGGTGGGATTCGCCATAAACAGTATCGGGTAAGTGATTCTATATTTTTTATGTATTATTACTACCCTATACTGTGAGAGCGGATTATTTGAACCCGGTGAGCGCTTCTGTGCGCCTCCCAGGAATCTGATATTCCTAAAGAAGTTATAGGGATCTGAAATCCCAGGAATCTGATATTCCTAAAGAAGTTATAGGGATCTGAAGTCCCAGGAATCTGATATTCCTAAAGAAGTTATAGGGATCTGAAATCCCAGGAATCTGATATTCCTAAAGAAGTTATAGGGATCTGAAGTCCCAGGAATCTGATATTCCTAAAACAAAAAGAAGGGGTCTGGAGTCCCCAAATCTTAAAACAGTGCTGTGTGCAGTGAATAGTTTTTCCTAAAACCATGTATATTGCTGTATAATTGCTTAAGCATTTCTTAGTCGTTATAAGATTGAAATTTACTGTATAAATTGTGTATAGACTGTGTATAGATGGTATGCGAGTTCATGCTGAAATTGAAGGTGTAAATTTGGCCATCCAGGATAGTGTAAGATCAAACATAAATTCAGGAGTAATCATGAGCCTGGATTAGAAGACATAGGATGCAAATACCCCCCCAGAATAGTTAAAAAATCAACTATAAATTCAGGAGCAGTCATGAGCCTGGATTAGAAGAAATAGGATGGAAAACATATAAACTGATAAGCATAAGGTTTGTCAGTAAGTATTTGCACTAAACACAAACATAATCATTCTTAGCTAAACCTTCAAATTCAGCTGATCTCACTGTATATTTTTAGCTAAATAAAATGGGCAATTCTTATGGTAAGAAGAATCCCAGAAAGAAATTAAATATTAAGTTTAGAACTAAGATCATGTTCCTAAGTCTGCTGCAAGTCATTCTATGGTGAAAGCTAATCTTCCATTTTGGCTTTGCATTACCATTTTTCATTAACAATATGGAAAATTTTGTGAAGAATGCTTGCTTAGTTTAAGAAGAATATGGGACTTATATTCCAGCCATACAGATAACAGGACAAAGCTTAGGGAATAAAGATGTGACTGTTATGATAATTGTGTGTAATTAATTACCTCTGTGTTTCTTTTCAGGAGCCACTAAAGGCGGCTTAGTCAAACTGGCCAAACACTAATGTTTTTGTTGTGTTCACAGGTTTTATATCAGTTTGAAAAGGTTTTCATAGTCACCACGTGGTATCATGAGCTCAATAATTAGTAATTGTTTGCAAACAATGAAATAACAGACAGGCATGTGTTGGTTAAAACAGTCATGTATACTGTACCTTTTGTGATGTGGAAGTATTTTTTGTTCCCACATAACCTTTTGTGTTTTAGGTGTGAATATCATCTGCTCCTTGAATGAAATTCACAGGAAGAGGTCTTTGTTTACACACCAGAACAAACGTTGGGTTGGCAGGTGGTGTTAGTATATGTCTGTCTGTCTGTCTGTGTGCGATGTGTTAATGGCCAGCAGAATATTTTTGTATGATTTTTTTATTATTATTTTTTTCTTTCTACCTGTACATTTTTGTTGTAAGTATTTTGTTTGTTTTTTATTAATAGAGACCTACTGCTTGGATATTCACTAAACGTAAAAGTTTTTTTTCAGTGTGGGTAATCTCCCAAATGTGGATTTAGCATACCGTTGGATAGGAAGACGCAGCCACTGATGGCGTTTGTCTCCAAAGGCCATCAAATGACCTGGTGCAGATTGCCACAAGGTCTAATTGATGTACCTGCAGTTTACTCCACAGCTCTCCAGAAAGTCCTTGTAAACTGGCATCCGCAGCATGGTTTGCGAAACCATAGCTGCTGTGTTAGCTCAAGACCATGGAGGACGGTTGAGGACTGTGACATATATATCCAAACTACCCTCAGTCACTGTACAGGGCATGCCACCATGTCTCAGGACTTTGGCAGCATGTGCAATGGCTGTAGAATTAACAAGCTCGATCACACTGGGACATGATACCACACTGTACACGTCACACTCTGTCCTACACCTTATAGGAAAAAATCTGTCCACACAACACATGATTGACTGCCCACAAGATAAGATCTCAGAACAACATGAATGTGCAGAACACATTCACATAGCTACTAGCCCCCACCCCACCCTACAAAGTGTTCCATTTCCTGATGCAGAGGATGTTTTTGTAGATGGCTCCTGCACCCGACCAGATGATCAAACGTTTCATGCTGGTTATGCAGTTGTACAATTGCCCGATAGAGTTCTTGAGGCCATGCCAGCCACTGTCTCATCAGCACAAGCTGCAGAGTTATTCGCACTTGCTAGAGCTTGCAAAATTATGGCTGGCAGGCGAGTAAATGTGTACACAGATTCTAAATTCCCATTTTCGGTGTGTCATAATTTTGGAGTAAAATGGCAGCATAGAGGGTTCACTACAGAGACAGTCAAGCAAAAGCAGCCTCCTGTGTCACACAAAATTGCGCAACCAAGGTCTAACATCAGCAGACATCGTTTATTGGGAGCTTCAAGGGTTGACCAGAGACGCTAGCGGTCTATGGTCAAAGGGAGGAGTAGTAGAGTAGAAATTCCCAAAATAGCACCCCCACCCCAAATACATGGTTTGGGACTGATTGGAAAATAAAAGCAGTGATTATGGTGATACTTCGCTTTCGTTTCGCTTGTCAACAGGTGCACCAACATCAGCAGAGTCCTGATGAAGTCTCTCCATAAGTTGAAGTCGCTCGACCCACCCTATGGAACCCCTGTGACAGTCCAGGCCATGACCAGAACTAAAGTGTCAACAGACAACTATCCTACTTGGATTCATGCATCCCAATTGAAGGAAGCCTCACCTCTGCCTGAGTGACCAGAACCAGACGAGTCCCAGTTGGATCCAATCATTAGGAAGAAGCAAGCTTCAGTGCTCTGTACAATGCCAATGTACACCCCTACCCATGGAAGACCTCACATCTGTGCAGCAATGGCATCCTTTGTAGCAGACACAATGCTAGCAGCCACTGTTTGGCTAGTGGCAATGTGTGCCCACCACTCTGAGAAGCTACCTCGATATGCCCCTCATCACCCCAGGAAGCAAGAGACATTCACGTCTCCACTCTGCGATTGATGCCAAGCCTAGTAGACACAAAGGACACATGGTGCTACTCTTAGAACAACACTGATTATTTTATGTTTTGTGTTCTTTCTTACTTTTCTTTCTTCTTTCTTTTCCACTATGCAGGGATTTTTTTCCTACTGTGCGCCAATTACACAGAAGGTTTTTTCAAATCTCCTTCATAGTTATTTCAACTTTCCTTTCTCTTTTTCCCTTGTCCACTATGCAAGATATTTTTTTCCTACTGTGCGCCAATTGCACAAGAAGGTTTTTTTATCTCCTTTATGATTTGTACTTTTGTTTCATATGTTATGTACATATACACACAAGGTCTCTAGCCCGAGGAGGACACACAGTGCAGCTCTCAGAATAGAAAGTGATCCCGTTCTTTTTGTATAAAAAGTTGGGATCAATGGTTGGATTGAAAGGGATTTTTAACCTTGCTATTAAATATATATTATATCAGGCACTGCCACTTGTTACAAGACAGGTCATTTCCTCAAAGAACACATCCCCGGAGGTTATTTCCTGTATGCGAGCCGACCCCAGCAGACATTGAGATTACAATACATGACACACAGTTATCACTTGGAAATACAATGGACAGCAGGAACCTCAGGTACATGAGAGCAACCTGTAACGACTTTAACTTGTTAGCATCTAGACTACCATTGTAATATGTAAAATACCCTTTCATGTATTGTATATGGCAGATACCAGTATTATTTACTGACTTCCCTAAATTAACCTGTCATCTGCTGAACTCAAGTTGGTACTCCCACCCCCAATGTCCTATAAATACATGTACTATGAAATAAAGACTTCAGATTGTAACTGTCCAAGCTTGAGCTCTGACTTTTACATATCTCCCAGCTGGAGGAAAAGCTATTCACTGAAGGGGAAAATATACCGGTGGAGGTCTGATGCCTCATTGTATGACCATCTCATAAACCGCCTCAAATTGGAAAGAGCTATCAATTCCATAATATGATAGCTGAACTTTATATTATGTACTGTTGATAGGTACGTCAACTACTCCCCTGCCGGTCATATTATATCTTTTGTGTGTGAGGGGTAATTAATTTTGGTACATTTTGCAATTTGGTCATTGAATTTGTGATCCAGCAGATTGATTTGATAAATCTGATGGATGGTGCTTCTGATAATCTAAGACACCATCATTGTAAAGTTGGTCCCCTGATGATCTGCAACCCATTGCATGGTTGCAGTGAAACGCGTCGGGGTTTTGAATATCAGTAAGGGACCTTGGATATTTGGTCTGAATAATTGTTCCTGTTTAAAAACATCTATCTAATATCTTGTGAGTCCTTTGGACGAAATATTACTATATTTGACCTTTGACAGACTGTGGTTGACTTATTGCACACTCTTACATAGGTGGTGGGTATTAATCTGTGTCAGAGCCTCATTAGGGACACTAGGAGGTTCCTGACACGGGATCGCCCCTATCGGGGCGGCTATTCCGTTTATAGGCAGGGTTGCTAGTTTGTAGCGGACAGACTAGGGCTAATAACTTTCCTTTTCACTTCTACCTCCCCTCCCTACTCGGATTGGAGACCTTTTATCATATTGTTTAATTTTTTAAGGTTGAAATTAAAGTTATATTTTAGTGATAATCTCTCGGTGTTGCAATTAATAGTGCAGAATAAATCTTCCAGAGGCCAAAAAACAAGCCCTGCTCATTTACTGCCTTGGTGCAGAAGGACAGCAAATCTTTTACATGTTAACTTGTGCAGATGACAAATACACCACTGCTGTTGCAGCATAGAATGACTTCTTCATTACCAAGGTTAATGTAGTGGCTTAACGCTATAAAATCTACCAGTGTGAGCGGCAATGTGGCAAATCTACAGAGCAATGCATTGCTGCCCTGAGAGAAATGGTAGTTACTAGTGTTGATTGAGCACCAAAGTGCTCGGGTGCTCAAGTAGAACACTTTTGGGATGCTCGGGTGCTCAACCGAGCACCAAAGCACAATGGAAGTCAAAGGGAGGACCAGAGCATTAAACCAGACACCCCCTGCTCTGAAGAGGTGAGGGTGTCTGGTTCACAGGAAAAGGTCAAAAATTAATGGAAACAATGGAATGGTTCGGGAACAGCATGGGGAGGATGTCTGGATGCATCTTAGATTAACAGTTCGCTGCTGGGAATAATGTTGTCCGAGTAGTACGCCACTTTTACAGACTGACAATAATACGCACAAAACCGAAGATAAAATCAATTTTAGAGGAAAAATTGTTAGGAAACACTCTTTCCTGTATATTTATTTGTCTATAAAGTGCAAGTGCTGCCAAAAATTACAAGGAAGAGGTACTCCGATACAACCTGTATATCACATAAAGGAAGGCCTTATTCACATTGTGGTACAATTGTTCAGGTAGTGGGACACCTACTCTCATAAAGCCTATGCACTAAGTGAAAGGGCTGCCAAAAATTACAAGGACCCGGCACTACAATACACCCTTTGTTACACATAAAGAAGGGCATCATACACATCTTAGAAAAATGATGATTGATAGCCTGCTGGTGACCCTCAAAAACATTAGGGGCAAGTGCCTGCTGCTGATCTGACCATCTAAAACATTATGGGCAAGGGCCTGCTGGTGACACTCTCAAACATTAGGGGTGAGGGTGTGCTGCTGAGCTGACCCTCTAAAACATTAGGAGCAAGGGCCTGCTGGTGATCCTCTAAAACATTAGGGGTGAGGGCCTGCTGCTGATCTGACCATCTAAAACATTAGGGGTGAGGGTCTGCTGGTGACCCTCTAAAACATTAGGGGTGGGGGTCTGCTGCTGAGATGACCCTCTAAAACATTAGGAGCAAGGGTAGCCTAATAAGCATGTTGATATGATAAAGGAGGAGGAGGACGAGAAAAGGAAGATTGAACCATATACCCTTTTTTTGTGGTGGAAGGGGTGCATGGGAACATAGTATATTCAATACACCATAAAAGCCACATTTTAAGTGCCTTTATATTCAGCAACTTTCCTCTGGTGGAGTAGAGAAGTCAGGGGCAATCCAGGCCAGTTGTCAGCATTTTCAGTTGACAGGCGGATGCGCTTATCAGTTATTATGCCCCCAGCAGCACTAAATCCCCCTCAGACAAAACACTGTCCTCATCAGGAGGATGACTCTCAATCTCCTCATCCTTTTCCTCCTCTTCGGCCCATCCATGCTAAACAGATGGAATAAACCAGCTTTAGGTACTACCCTCTGTAGCGGAGGCAACCATCTCCTGCTCCTCCTCCTCATCATCATCCAATTTGCGATGGAAAGACGAACTAAGAGTGGTCTAGCTATCACCCTGTGTACTGTCTTTACCCATTTCCACCTCTTCCACATGCAAAGCGTCTTCCTTCATTGTGAGCAGCGAGCGTTTCAGTAGACATAGAAGTTGGATGCTACGCTGATAATAGCGGCATCGCGGCTCACTATCTGTGTTGATTCCTCAAAGTTGCGTAAAACCTCACAGAGGTTAGACATCCATGCCCCCTCATCGCTTGTGAAGAGCAGAAGCTGACTAGAAAGACGACGACCGTGTTGCAGCTGGTATTCCACTACTGCCCTCTGCTGCTCACAAAGCCAGGCCAATATGTGGAACGTGGAGTTCCAGCGCGTGCTCACGTTGCACAACAGTCGGTGAGCTGGCAATTGCAAGTGTTGCTGCAGCGTTGCCAGACCGGTGGCAGCTGATGACTTTCAGAAATGGGCCCACATGTGGCGCACCTTCACCAGTAGCTCAGGCAAATTGGGGTAGGTTTTGAGAAACCGCTGAACCACTAAGTTGAACAATTGAGCTAGGCATGGTATGTGTGTGAGCTTGCCGAGCTCCAAAGCCGCCACCAAGTTATGGCCATTATCAGACACAACCATGCCTGGTTGTAGGTTAAGTGGCGAGAGCCACAGCTCAGTCTGGTCCCTTATACCCTGCCACAGCTCTGCGGTGGTGTGCTGTTTGTAACCTAAGCAAACGAGTTTCAGCACGGCCTGTTGCTGCTTCCCCACTGCAGTGCTACATTGCTTCCACCTACTGACTGATGGCTGACTGGTGCTGCAAGATGAGAATTCAGAGGTGGAAGTGGAGTAGGAGAAGGGGGGAGGGGGAAGTAGGGCCCGCAATTCTTGGCGTGGGTAGCACCTGTGCCATCCCTGGGTACGACTCGCTCCCGGCCTCCAAAACATTCATCCAGTGTGCTGTCAAGGAAATGTAGCGTCCCTGGCCACAAGCACTTTTCCATGGGTCAGTCGTTAAGTGGACCCTCCCAATAACTCCATTGGTCAGGGCATGGGTGATGTTATGGGACACATGCTGGTGTAAGGCGGGGATGGCACACCAGGAAAAATAGTGGCAGCTGGGGACTGAGTAACTACAGTAGGGATGGCCACCACCATCAGGCTGTGGAAAGCCTCTGTGTCCACAAGCCTAAAAAGCAACATTTCCAGGGCCAGCAATTTGGAAAGGTGCGCATTTAGTGCTATGGTCCGTGGGTGAGTGGCTGGGTATTTGCACTTTCATTCCAAGGCCTGGGGTATGGACATCTGTATGCTGCGCTGGGACACATAAGTGGATGTGCCACCCCACTGCTTCTTCCAGCCTGTTGCGGTGCTGCGGATCCCTCCCCCTCTGTACTGCTGTCCTGGATCGACTTGCCACTAGGTTGGGTTAGTGATTTCATCGTCCACCACCTCCTCTTCCACTTCCTCACTCTGGTCATCCTCCTGACTTGTTGACCTAACAAGAACCTCACTTATTTACAACTGTGTCTCATCCTCATCATGAACTTCTTGAGACACTAATTGCGGTTGACTTATTGGCAACTGTGTCGCATCATCATCATCCACCTCGTGAAACACTAATTGCCATTCCCCACCGTTTTTTTTTTCTGACTGTGGATGCTCAAGAGTTTGGGAATCAGTGCACAAGATGTCCTCATGTCCCTCTTCAAGCAGGTTTGGCGAGAGTGTGGGATCACTTGTTTGCCAAGACTCTCCATGGTGGGAGGAAGGAGGATCAGGGTGAGGATTCTGTTGACCAGACTCTTGGCTACAGAGACTGGACTTTGTGGAAGACAGAGTGGTGCTTAACCGACTGGAAGCATTACCTGCTGCAATTTAACTGACCACCTGTCACGACCGCTATCCCAGCAGCAGTCGTGTCGCACCAGATGGAGGGGAAGGGGGACCCTTATCTACGGATGGGAAATAGAACGGCCACCCCTGACAAACCCTACGCTGGCATCTGTCTGCCCTGATACCCTAGACGGGGTGTGAACCCGTGCGGCGAGCAGGATGCCTAAACCCTGAGTGACCCTCAGAAGACTAGACTGGGGAAAGGCAGATGGGAACACTAGTCACCATCACTCATGTCTAGGAGAACAACAGGGGAAGACAGTAACAAACAAACAAACAATCTCCAGCAGAGATAGACTTATCCAGTCACGAGCAGAGAAGATGATCCCAACAACGACAGTCCACGCCAGACACGAGCTCCACAGCAATACCGTCAAACGATCTCCTTCAAAGGTCAGAATAGCACTGGAAGTAAGGACTATATCTGGCAATGACTGCAAGTGAAACTGAAACTAATATAGTAGCTGGGAGTGGCAGACAGCACTCACCTGAGAAGAATGCCTACAAACTCCCAGTCAGGACAAAAAGGTTTACAAGGCAAAACCTGGATGACATACCCTGAACCATGAAGCAAACTCACAAGCTATCGCGAGTAGCAAGTCGCTGCAACCTTCTCTTCCCAGACCTATCTGGATCAGTCACAGTCGTGACAGTACCCCCCTTTCTACGAGGGGCCACCGGACCCTCAAGACCAGGCCTCTCCGGGTGGGACCTATGAAAAGCCCGAATGAGTCTGTCCGCCTTTATCTCTGATGCTGGCACCCACATTCTCTCTTCGGAACCATAACCTTTCCAGTGCACCAGGTACTGAAGAGAGCGGCGAACATATCGTGAATCAACAATCTTTTCTACCTGAAACTCAAGACTGCCATCAACAACCACCGGTGGAGGCGGTAGTGGCAATGGTTAAGGAGGTTCTACATATCTCTTAAGCAGAGATCTGTGGAAGACATTATGGATCCTTAGAGTCTGAGGTAGCTCCAGACGAAAAATCCACCGGGTTAATGATCTTAATTACCCTATAAGGACCAATAAATCTTGGACCTAATTTCCATGAGGGAACCTTCAACTTGATATTTCTGGTAGACAACCACACCAAGTCATTCACCCCAAGGTCCGGACCTTCAGAGCGCTTCTTATCAGCCACACGTTTGTATTTGCCACCAATTCTCTTCAAACTTTCTTGCACACTCTGCCACACTGATGAAAGTGAAGACGCAAATCGTTCCTCCTCGGAAATCCCAGACGGCCCCCCCTCACTAAACGTACAAAACTGAGGATGGAAACCATACGCACCAAAAAATGGTGACTTATCGGTGGATTCTTGACGACGATTATTAATGGCAAACTCGGCTAACGGTAAATAAGATGACCATTCATCCTGATTTTCGGAAACAAAGCATCTCAAATATGTCTCTAGGTTTTGATTGGTACGTTCAGTCTGACCGTTGGACTGTGGATGGAAAGATGAAGAAAGCGACAGATGAACCCCTAAGCGAGAACAAAAAGCTTTCCAAAATTTAGAAACAAATTGGGTACCACGATCCGAAACAATATCGGAAGGGACCCGTGAAGCTTCACGATGTGGTCAATAAAAACCTGAGCCAGTGTGTTAGCATTAGGCAAAGCGGTCAGAGCAATAAAGTGCACCATTTTACTGAATCTGTCAATAACAACAAGAATAACAGTCTTCCCGCTGATACTGGTAGATCAGTAATGAAATCCATTGATAGGTGCGTCCAAGGCCTGTTGGGGATGGCCAGAGGTAAAGACGCCCTGCCGGACGAGTATGATCCACCTTAGAACGAGCACAGGTAGGACATGCAGACACAAAATTCAACACCTCCTGGCGCCACTTAGGCCACCAGAACCGACGAGACACTAATTCAGAGGTTGCCTTACTACCTGGGTGTCCTGCCAGTGCGGAGTTATGGTGTTCCTTTAGTATCTCCAGGCGTAAATTTTCTGGCACAAACAGTTTATCCGAGGGGCAGGAGGCCGGGCGTCCCCTGAGCTTCCAACACCCTCCCCTCTAAACCTGAGTGTAATGCAGAGACCACCACCCCCTTTTGCAAAATAGGCTCTGGAACATCATCATCACCCCCTCCAGGAAAACTTTGAGACAATGCATCCGCCTTAGTATTTTTTGCCCCCGGGCGATAGGTTATTACAAAATTAAACCTAGTAAAAAACAACGACCACCGAGTCTGTCTAGTGGTGAGACGTTTAGCAGACTCCAGATATACTAAGTTCTTGTGATCGGTAATCACTGTGACGGGATGAACCGCCCCCTCCAAAAAAATGACGCCACTCCTCTAAGGCCAACTTAATAGCCAAAAGTTCCCTGTTGCCAATGTCATAGTTCCTTTCTGCAGTAGACAATTTCTTCGAAAAGAAAGCACACGGACGCCATTCACCAGGGGACGGGCCCTGAGATAGTACCGCTCCCACCCCCACCTCAGATGCGTCAACCTCTACAATAAAAGGAAGCGAGACATCTGGCTGTACGAGAATAGGAGCCGAGGTGAATCTTTCCTTCAGAAATGTAAAGGCAGTTTTGGCTGCATGTGACCATTTGGAAAAATCGGATCCCTTTCGGGTCATGTCCGTCAGTGGTTTGACCACCAAGGAATAGTTCTTTATAAACTTCCTATAAAAATTGGCAAACCCCAGGAAGCGTTGCAATGCCTTCAGGTTCTCAGGCAGATCCCAGTCCATAATTGCCCGGACTTTCTCTGGATCCATACGGAAACCTGAATCTGACAACACATACCCCAGAAATGGCAGTTCTTTTACGGCGAACACACATTTCTCTAATTTAGCAAACAATTTGTTGGCCCTTAATATCTGCAGCACTTGTCTCACATGGATCTTATGTGTATCCAGATCCGGAGAATAGACCAGGATGTCATCAAGATATATCACAACAAATCTCCCGATAAGGTGACTAAAAATATCGTTGACAAAATGTTGGAACACCGCAGGCGCATTAGTAAGACCAAATGGCATGACCAGATTTTCATAATGCCCTTCCGGAGTATTAAAAGCCGTCTTCCACTCATCCCCCTCTTTGATGCGAACCAGGTTATAGGCTCCTCTGAGATCCATTTTGGAGAACCATTTAGCACCAGCAACCTGATTAAAGAGGTCGGGAATGAGAGGAAGAGGATAGGGATCTCGGATAGTTATCCGGTTTAATTCCCGGAAATCCAGGCAGGGCGCAGGCCCCCATCTTTCTTTTAACGAAAAAGAACCCTGCAGCCACGGGTGAAGAAGAGGGTCTGATGTGTCCCTTAGCCAAACTTTCCGAAATATAATCTTTCATAGCCTTCCTCTCCGGGCCAGAAAGATTGTATAACCGGAGTTTTAGGTAGTTTTGCCCCAGGTAACAGATTAATTGGGCAATCATATGGACGATGAGGTGGTAACCCCTGACAACCCTTCTCAGAGAACACATCCATAAAATCTGACAGAAAGGAAGGTAGAGATGTTACAGAGAGTGTTGAGCACCTACTACTCAAGCAGTTGTCCTTACAATGTTCACTCCACTCCACAATCTCCCGGCCTGCCAATCCACCACGGGATTGTGAGTCACCAGCCAGGAAGCCCCAAAACCATAGGAGCCGGAAGACCGTCCAGGACATAACAAGAGATATGCTCTTTATGGAGGTCCCCTACCTGCAGATGGATATTATGGACGATCTGAGTTAACTCTCTCTGAGTAAGAGTGGAGGAGTCGATGGCAAAAACAGGAATAGTTCTGCGTACCGGTTCCGGAGTAAAACCCAGAGCCTGAGCAAACCGTGAATCCACCAAATTGACCCCCGCCCCACTGTCCAAAAAGACGGAACAGATCTCAGTCTTATTGCCCGCCACAACGGTAGCGGACAACAAAAACTGAGACATGCGTATGGAGGAAGCGAATACGCCCAGACTGTTATCCTCCGCACAGTCTGGGGACTCTAGTTTTCCGGCGGCTCCTTAGTTTGTGATCTCTTGGGTTCTGAGGGACATACCTTTACAAAATGACCCCTCCCCCCACAACGAAAACAAACCTCTGACCTATGGCGGACCTTAGGAGGATTCACCCGTCTAGTGGCGCCCCCTATTTGCATTGGTTCGACTGGATCACAACAAACCGATCCCTGCCCTATAGAGGCCTCTGTAGAATTTAATAGTCTCTCCTGAGTCGTCTGTCGATTCTTATGGACAGAGACATAGCAGCCTCAAGAGACCCAGGGACCTCGTATACAGCCAGCACGTCTTTTAATTTTTCAGACAACCCCTGGCAGAACTGACTCCTAAGGGCCGAGTCGTTCCATAATGTATCCGTAGCCCACCTACGGAATTCAGAACAATATAGTTCAGCTGACCGGTTCTCCTGCCAAAGTCTACGTAGCTTAGACTCAGCCAGTGAGACCCTGTCCGGGTCATCATACACGAGACCCAAGGCTTCAAAAACTCCTCCACTGATCGTAAGGCCGGAGAGTCAGATGGTAAAGAAAGCCCAAGCCTGCGGATCTCCTTGCAGGAGAGAAATTACAATGCCCACCCGTTGTTCCTCACCGCCGGAGGATCTAGGGCGTAACCTGAAGAACAATTTACAAGCTTCTCTGAAGGTTACAAATTGGTCTCTCCCTCCTGAGAACCTATCAGGAAAAGCCACTTTTGGCTCAGGAGTACCTTGGTCTCCCATAGCAACGGTGGAACCCAAGGATTGCTGCTGCTGCTGCAGTACTGTTGCTTTTAATCCTGCCACTTCAAGGGATAACCCCTGTAATTGTTTCGCCAAAACCGTAACCGGATCCATAGTGGAACAGAAGAATACAAAGCAAAACAGCAGGCAAAAAAAAAAAAAAAGGAAATGTCACATTTATTTATTTTTTTAAATGGCCAGATATACTGTCACGACCGCTATCCCAGCAGCAGTCGTGTCGCACCAGACGGAGGGGAAGGGGGACCCTTATCTACGGATGGGAAATAGAACGGCCACCCCTGACAAACCCTACGCTGGCATCTGTCTGCCCTGATACCCTAGACGGGGTGTGAACCCTTGCTGCGAGCAGGATGCCTAAACTCTGAGTGACCCTCAGAAGACTAGACTGGGGAAAGGCAGATGGGAGCACTAGTCACCATCACTCATGTCTAGGAGAACAACAGGGGAAGACAGTAACAAACAAACAAACAATCTCCAGCAGAGATAGACTTATCCAGTCACGAGCAGAGAAGATGATCCCAACAACGACAGTCCACGCCAGACACGAGCTCCACAGCAATACCGTCAAACGATCTCCTTCAAAGGTCAGAATAGCACTGGAAGTAAGGACTATATCTGGCAATGACTGCAAGTGAAACTGAAACTAATATAGTAGCTGGGAGTGGCAGACAGCACTCACCTGAGAAGAATGCCTACAAACTCCCAGTCAGGACAAAAAGGTTCACAAGGCAAAACCTGGATGACATACCCTGAACCATGAAGCAAACTCACAAGCTATCGCGAGTAGCAAGTCGCTGCGACCTTCTCTTCCCAGACCTATCTGGATCAGTCACAGTCGTGACACCACCTGGTCGCACTGGTGTGACTTCGAGAGTGGTGTCCTGCGCCGCCCTGCAAACTAGGACATGAAGCTAGGTATCATGGATGAGTTTGTTTCTTGTGCTCTGGCAGCAGGCACAGTTTCACCACGCACAGGGGCACGGCCTCTCCGTGCACCATGAGCAGCACGCCCACTACCCTGTCCCTTACTGCTCGCCTTCATCATATTAAATGGTATATATTCTGTTGTAGTGGTGGCTCACTCCATATTACCTATGGTATGGTGCTGCCAACCCAAATGAGAGGGCACCCTACCTCTTTAAAAATGGGATAGCTAAAATAGATATATATTGGGCGAGCACTCTGACACCAGGCTCCAGCTGTCACAAATCATACATTTATTAAATAGAAAATTAATAAAATTAATAAAAATGACCTAAAATGTCGCAAAATGTAATAAAATATAGTCGGGATATAATCGCAATATAACCGCAAAAGAGGGCAGTTCCAATATGTCAGCATGAATGTCCATATTAGGATATATAACTATTCACCATACATGCACATATAGCTCGTTCTACTTCATATGCGATACCTGAGGGGTTAGTGTTGTGTAGCAAATAATCGCAGTTATTAAGAGTAAAGATGTTACATTCGGATCAGTTCTAATATAGTCCGATGAGTAGCAGTATTTAGGCTGTCATAAATAATCGCAGTATATCTTTGTTGCGACTTTTAGTCAAGTCGTATTTAATAACGTTGTCGGCTATTCAGCCGCTTACCTCCCTCCTTTGGAGATGTATCGCGTCTCCGCTGACTTGACGAGGGGCGAGCGGTGCGGGATAATTCCGGTGTCTCACGCCGCACTCCTCGAGTCTGTACTGTCGGGATCTCTCGGGAACAGAGTCGCGATATTTCAGTTTCATCCAGATCTCGCGTCTGTTGTGTATAGAGTCAAAGTAGCTTGTTAAAGTCCAGTTTTCGATTTCTTTATGGAAATTTACGCATGGCCATGCGTGACTGGAAATATTTGAGCAGGTGCGCGACGTTATAAGACGCGTTTCGGGATATGTTATTTACGACACAACACTAACCCCTCAGGTACCGCATATGAAGTAGAAGGGGCTATATGCGCATGTATGGTGAAGAGTTCTACATCCTAATACGGACATTCATGCTGACATATTGGAACTGCCCTCTTTTGCGGTTATATTGCGAATGTATCGCGACTATATTATATTATATTTTGCAACATTTTAGGTAATTTTTAATTAATTTTTTTGATTTTCTATGTAATAAATGTAGGATTTGTGACAGCTTGAGCCCCGTGTCAGAGTGCTCGCCCAATATATATCTATTTTAAATGGTATATATACTTGCAAGTATATCACACATACAGTAGCGCAGGTTTTGTAAGTGTATGCGCAAATAAATTACAGTGAATATCACAGATATTTGGGATACGGAAACGTTATACAGGAGATGTAGCGCAGGTAATGTCACTGCTGTCACCAGCGGCTAACGTTATACAGGAGATGTAGCACAGGTAATGTCGCTGCTGTCACCAGCAGCTAATGTTATACATGAGATGTAGCGCAGGTAATGTAGCTGCTGTCACCAGCGGCTAACGTTATACAGAAGACGTAGCGCAGGTAATGTCACTGCTGTCACCAGCCGCTAACGTTATATAGGAGATGTAACACAGGTAATGTCGCTGCTGTCACCAGTGGCTAACGTTATACAGGAGATGTAGCGCAGGTAATGTCGCTGCTGTCACCAGCGGCTAACCTTATACAGGAGATGTAGCCAGGTAATGTCACTGCTGTCACCAGCAGCCAAACAATTGGACGCAATTTAGCGCAAGTTGTGCTAATATATTTCGCAGCCAGATAAAACAATATATATATAGCACTACAAAGACAATATGAAAATATGAAATGAATAGCATAATGCTACATTATCCCATCAAGATATATTGTTGAAAAATAGAGTTTCCTGACTTAGCTAAACGGTATACTCCTTTTCAGTGCAAATACTGGGAGAAACAATGCTTACATCTTATATTAAAGCGTTATATTTCACCTTTTCATTAATTATTATTATTATCATGTCATTTGTATAATCATTCAGAATTGTACTGTAATTGGGACTTGTTGGTTTTGGACAACAGACACGTTTAACTTATGATGTGTTTAAAAAATTATATCTGGAGAGATTTTTGGATTGTTTACCAGCCATCTTTGTGATTTTTTTTCCACTTAGATTTGAGTTAGTGCACAAAAGAGGATAAAAGGTTAATTTCCCTCCACTATAGAAAGATGCCATCATTTACTGTAAAAAATACTTATAAATATTCCATTGCTAGGCAGTTAAGGTATTTGAATAAAAAAAAGCCTGAAAGAAAAGTATGTGATTGCTAATGATCTCATTTCAATATAATAGGATCTTTCTATTGCAAAGAGCAAGACAGGTTAAGAGATATAATTATGACTTTGCAGACTCTCCCAAGTGCATGAAGATGGCCTGACAGTTGTGATCCTGCTATCGTAGAAAGGAACCTTTGTCTTGTTTCCATGTTAAAGAGGCAGGATCGCTCTTGTAACCTCAGCCTACATCGCAATTTAACTGTCAGGAAACACTTCCTACCAAGCCCTCTTATTTCAAAACACTGTGGGAAGAAGTAACATTTTAGAACTGACCTGCCAGGAGCAACTTCATTTAAAATGCAGAATATATATCCTAGAGGTTCTTAAGAAAAGTGAAAGTTATTAATACCCTTTGTACAATTGTATGGAAATTCTGAGCAAGTTAGAACAAGTTTAACAATTTTTATACAAAGTTTCATTTTAAGATTACAAAAAAGACTTTGTGACATTATATTATAAAATATTGTGTTAATCTGGCTCCTTGAAACTATATGTATATATCCTTCCATACCTTTCCTCTTTTCTTGATGTGCATTTTCTTACCTTTCCTCTTGGCTCCAGATACCCTGAAAAGAGTGACCAGTTTAGAAAATGTTTGTGGTACAAACATATATTGGGATTGGGGTATCTCGAGCCAAAAGGTAAGCCAGGATATTTCTGTATATACTGTACATATATAAACACTTATACAAGTTGGGTCCAGAAATATCCGAACAGTGACAACATGGGTTTAATCATGTCAAACTAATCTTATTGACTTTTTTGATTGGGTGACTAAAATAATAGATGGCGGAGGTGCAGTAGACATCACTTATCTGGACTTTAGTAAGGCTTTTGATACTGTCCCACATAGAAGGCTTATCAATAAACTGCAGTCTCTGAGCTTGAGCTCACATATTATTGAATGGATTAGGCAGTGGCTGAAGGACAGAAAACAGAGGGTTGTAGTCAATGGAGTATATTCAGACCATGGTATTGTTACCAGTGGGGTATCTCAGGGATCTGTTCTGGGATCCATATTTTTTAATATCTTTATCAGCGAAATTGCAGAAGGCCTCAATGGTAAGGTGTGTCTTTTTGCTGATGACACAAAGATTTTTAACAGGGTTGATGTTCCTGGAGGGATACACCAAATGGAAAAGGATTTAGGAAAACTAGAGGAATGGTCAAAAATCTGGCAACTAAAATTTAATGTCGATAAGTGCAAGATAATGCACCTGGGGCGTAAAATCCCAAGAGCAGAATATAAAATCAGTGATACAGTACTAACCTCAGTATCTGAGGAAAGGGATTTAGGGGTCATTATATCAGACGACCTAAAGGTGGGCAGACAATGTCATAGAGCAGCAGGTAATGCCAGCAGAATGCTTGGGTGTACAGGGAGAGGCATTAACAGTAGAAAGAGGGAGGTGCTCGTGCCGCTCTACAGAGCACTAGTGAGACCTCATTTGGAGTATTGTGTGCAGTACTGGAGACCATATCTGCAGAAGGATATTGAAACTTTGGAGAGAGTTCAGAGAAGAGCTACTAAACTAGTACATGGATTGCAGGACAAAACTTACCAGGAAAGGTTAAAGGACCTCAACATGTATAGCTTGGAAGTAAGAAGAGACAGAGGGGATATGATAGAAACTTTTAAATACATAAAGGGAAGCATCACGGTAAAAGAGGAGAGAATATTTAAAAGAAGAAAAACTGCTACAAGAGGACATAGTTTTAAATTAGAGGGGCAAAGGTTTAAAAGTAATATCAGGAAGAATTACTTTACTGAGAGAGTAGTGGACGCATGGAATAGCCTTCCTGCAGAAGTGGTAGCTGCAAATACAGTGAAGGAGTTTAAGCATGCATGGGATAGGCATAAGGCCATCCTTTATATAAGATAGGGCCAGGGGCTATTCATAGTATTCAGTATATTGGGAAGACTAGATGGGCCAAATGGTTCTTATCTGCCGACACATTCTATGTTTCTATGTTTCTATAGTATTACCTCTCCCATCATTTTCATAGAATCAAAAGTAAAAGATATGGTGTTGATTCTAAGAGTCACATTAGAAATTAATTAAAAACTGGTCCAGAGAGGTGTCAATGCAAGTAAAGGATGCCATCATTAGTCTGGTTTTAAACCAGCGAGTTCAACGTGTGTCTGTGTAATGCTATGCAATCCTATCAGTGCTACATAGGTGAGGACAGGAGCTCACGAAGACACACACTGCAAGTTTAACGTACTGAACTCACTCGTGTGAAACCAGCCTTAGACTGAAAAAATGAAACAAAATCTACCCAAGAAATAACAGAAATTTTAAGTTTAGCCACATCGAAAATTTGGTACTTTCTCAAAAAATGCATTGCACTGGTGCGCTAAGCAACACCAAAATGCCTGCAAGAGCATTAACCCCTTCCCGACTACCGTCATACATGTGCAGTGCTGGCCGGGACTTTAAACATGGCACCTGCTGCACGTGCTGTCATACAGCAGACACTCATGGCTAAAGTCCACAACCGGCGGTAATGACGATCACGGTCAAATGTGACCACAACTTCTGAATGTGCTAAAACCCAGAAGTGCACGCCCAGGGGAGCCGGATGTATTGTGCAGCAGCTTCAGTCCTTTGGAATTGACTGAAGATGACGCACACTAGTTCCTATGGAGCCCTGCTTATGGCAGGGTTCCATAGCAATGAATTGTAACTTTCATACACTCCAATGCTAATGTACTAGAGTGCATGAGAGAAGCAATCTAATTATTGCTTGTTATAGGAAAATTGTGCAAAAAAAAAGTTGAAAATATAAAAATACTAATCACCCCCCTTTCCCCAAAATGTAAACAATAAAAAAAACATCATAGGTATCATCTCGTGTGAAAATGTTCATAAAAATGTCCTATTCGCCGTTTTCCACAAAAAATAAATAAAAAGTGATCAAAAAGTCATACACACCACAGAATGGTATCAATGAAAAGTATAGATCACCTTGCAACAAATTAGCCCGCACACAGCTAGGTCAGAATATGGCAATAAAATGAAAAACTATACATATGTGGTGTCTCTGTAATCGTACTGACCTGGAGAATGAAAGTAACCAGCCAGTTTTACCATATAGGGAACACCGTCAAAACAAAACCCAATGTGAACGGAAAAATAAGGTATCGCACCAGAAAGGCAGGGAGTGAAAAAGGAAAACCCAAAAACAAAAAGCCTCTGGGGCTGAAATAGTTAAATTGGACAACCAATTAAATGGGACTATTGCAGAATTCTTTCATTGTCACAACATCTAGACTCATCAATAACACCTTCTAAGAGGCAAGCATACCATTGTCAAAGTCTACCTTTATCAATATAAATACAGAGGGTTTATGTCAATATGCGCACCGCTGGTAACACTCAAGAACAGAAAGGCCAGATTAGACTTTACTGGAGAGCATCTAAAATTATACCTAGCTCAGGAACTAGATTCTTTGGAAATATGAAACCAAGATGATCTTGTATCAGAGTAATTGTAAGAAAACAGTACGGAGAAGGAAAAGAAGAGCTTTTGATCTGAAACATACAACACATTCTGTCATACGTGGTGGAAGCAGTGTTATTGCATGGGCATGTATGGCTGCCAATGTGACTGTAGATAGATGTTGCAGGATGAATTATGAAGTGTATAGAGCTAGACTGTCTGTTCAGTTTCAGTGTAATGCTGCAAAACTGATAGGTCAGTCACCAGACCTCAACCTGATTTAGCATGTTTTTCAATTACTAATGACAAAACTGAAAAGACACACAAACAAACAGAAACTGAATGCAACTGCAGTTAAAGGGGTTTTCCTCAGGATAGTTGATCAGTAACTAATCAGCGGAAGTCCGATGAGTGATGTGGCTTCCTCACTGCTTACCAAGCATAGCACTATCCATGTGCATGGTTTTGCAGCTTAGGCCCATTCACTTGAATGAGACTGAGCTGAACCTAGGCCATGTGACTGATCAGCGGAGCGCTGTGGCTTCTTCAGACCACTAGTTGGCAGAGGTGTGGGGATTTGGACCTGCAACGATGATCGATTAAAGTCTACATCCAATTATAACTAATTTCCCCTAATTAGTTTGTGTAGTGTTAAGCACACTGTACCTACATTTCTTGGATCATAAGACCTGGATCCTGATGACCTGACTAAGACACTGAAGTCTGCATGTACATACGGCCGATCTGTGGGCTCGGCCTGAGGTGCTGGAGACGCTTTCTAGTTTCTTCATGCTCTCCCCTTTGTGCTCCCTCTGCTCAGAGAGCAGGCAGCCATTACAGTAAGTGAGCCTGTAAGCATGCTTTGTGTCAGGCCCCTAACAATAATCATTAAAATGTCCTATCTATAATATCCTTTCTTACCAATAAATTGTATGTTCATCCCCAAGTGAAATATTGTAGTCCTCAATATATATATTCCATGTATATGCATCCAGATTTTACAATATTGCTATATATATTTATGAGTTTAATAACATTGGTGGACAGGTAAGATTAATACTCTGTTGTAATGGTATTCTACATACACAATTAAGAATTACTCGGTTCTGTCCCCTATAATTCTGTCCCCCTTTAATATCACCTTCTATATTCTTTGTAATGTAGTGAGTTACGGATAGTTAGACATACACAAACCCCTCATTATACTGAGAATGATTCCTGAGTGATTATTTCATAAACATGTGTGCTGCACACTGGACATACTTAGGAGGAGGGGCTAAAAAATATGATTAGTTAATCGGAACTCCGTCGAGAACACCATCCAGGTAGAATGTTGTATGGTCACTACTAGTGTTGAGCGAACAGTTCGAGAATAGTTCGGGTTCGTACCGAATTTTGGGGTGTCCGGGACCCGGACCCGAACCCGGACATTTTCAAAAAAGTTCGGGTTCGGTGTTCGTCGATTACTTCCCGCTTTCTGAAGAGCACAGCAGCCAATCAGCTAGCGTTTTACTTCTTGCCCTAAGAGCCCATCACAGCCATGCCTACTAATGGCATGGCTGTGATTGGCCAAGTGCAGCATGTGACCCAGCCTCTATTTAAGCTGTAGTCACGTAGCGCCGCACGTCACACTGCTCTGATTAGTGTAGGGAGAGGACGCAGCTTCTGTCAGGGCGAGATTAGGCAGGTTAAAGTCAGCAACAGCACCTAATGAACGGATCAATTTACAGCTGAGAATCATTGAACTTCTGCTAGTTACTTGCTCGCTGGTTTTTAGGCTGCACAGAGCGTTTTTCTGTCACTTATTTTCTGGGTTGATCGGCGGCCATTTTGTAACTTGTGGTGCGCCAGAAGAAGCTGCCACCAAGTCCATCAATCCATCAATACTAGTTTTACATCAGGGGCTTGGCTGTGCTAATTGTCACCCCTAGAAACTCAGGAAAGAAATTTCTATATTTTATTAAGGGGTTAAATACAATTGCCCAAATACCAATCCCCTAAATCTGGTGTTCCAGCTTTGATTAGACAAGTATAATACTGTCTGCTGTCTGGCAAAGGATAGATTATTTTCTGGGGTTAAATTCAATTGCCAAAATAGCAATACCATAAATCAGTGGTTTCAGCTGTGGCTGGCAAAATAGAATAGTGTCCGAGGTAACGCACACACGTACAGACGCACGTACACGATTCTTGAATAGTTGTATTATCGCGATAATAAAACTAACAGTGTAAAGTTGACTGTATTGCTCTAAGTTATATTCGCATACGAATGTAACTTCTATTACAGCACACCAATACTAAAACTGACTAAGAGACAGCTTTAAGTTCTATTCGAACGCGATTGCAACTTTGGAACTTAAAGTGGTATACGATTTTAAA
The DNA here is from genome assembly GCA_033119425.1 of Bufotes viridis. Classification (NCBI taxonomy): domain Eukaryota; kingdom Metazoa; phylum Chordata; class Amphibia; order Anura; family Bufonidae; genus Bufotes; species Bufotes viridis. The sequence continues at coordinate 185,453,737 of CM065591.1, forward strand.
AGTTGAGTACTAAAAGTTGGAATCGCAATGCGATTCTTATGTATTTGCTTAATCGCATTGCGATTACAACTTTGAGCTACCGATCACCATGGGAACGCCTCCTCCAGTAGAATGTACTGTCGGATGTGAGAATTAAGTTGAAATCGCAATGCGATTATTATATATCTGCTTAATCGCATTGCCGTTTCAACTTAGCATTGCTAAATAATTCCATCCATATTCGTTAACTTACTGACTCAGTAAGTTAACGATATGGATGGAATTATTTAGCAATGCTAAGTTGAAATCGCAATGCGATTAAGCTAAATATATAGAATTGCATTGCGATTTCAACTTAATTCTCAGATCCGACAGTACATTCTACTGGAGGAGGCGTTCCCATGGTGATCGTTAGCTCAAAGTTGTAATCGCAATGCGTTTATTGCAGTATATTATCCCTCTGGGTGTCTTTTACAGCCTTTTTAGTACCCAAAAGTTCGGGTCCCCATTGACTTCTATGGGGTTCGGGTTCGGGATGAAGTTCGGGTTGAGTTCGGATCACGAACCCGGACATTTTCCGGAAGTTCGGCCGAACCTCTCGAACCCGAACATCCAGGTGTTCGCTCATCTCTAGTCACTACCTCTGTCTTGTATAACTGCAGGGTGAAAGTTATGTGATTAATAATGGCGAAATGCTCTATAAAAATATTACATGATCTAAAATGTGATCAGGGACGTAACTACCATAGTGAGAGACCATGCCACTGCTATGGGGCCCAAGGCAAGAGGGGCCCAGTTGGGATCATCTTGTCTTCTACTGCGGGTGAAAACTTGGTCAGGGCTCTACCCTCTAAAGAAACAACTTTTAGCAAACGAAGCAGTGGAGAAAATGGCCCAAGGGTCATTGAAAAGGGTTTAGGCAGAAACCCTTTTATCCTGTGTGGGGGGCTTGGTTTGATCCTTGCTATGGGGCCCTTACTTCTCCATGTATGCCACTTCCTGTCAGGGGAACACTGTAAAAAACAAAAATAAAAACTCTGACCATTTTTTTGTTACCTTACATCACAAAATGCGTAATATTGAGCGTTCAAAAATAATATGTACTCCAAAATAGTACCAATAAAACTGTCTCCTTATCCTATGGTTGCCAAAAGGTCGTCACTTTTTGGGAGTTTCTACTGTAGGGTGAATCAGGGGGACTTCAAATGGGACATGGTGTCTAAAAACCAGTACAGCAAAATCTGCCCTCCAAAACCCATCTGGCTCTCATTTCCTTCTGTGCCCTGCCATGTGTCCTTACAGCAGTTAACAATCACATATGGGGTGTTTCTGTAAACTGCAGAATCAGGGTAAGGCTACATGCACACGACCGTTGCCTGCCTCCGCGTCCGCTCCTCCTGGAAATTTTCGTCCGTCAAAAAAAACAGATGACGGACCGATTTTTTTGACAGATATGATTTTTATGGCAGATCCATTCTAAAAATGCCCATCCTTGTCCGCAAACGTGAAAAAAATAGGACATGCTGTCTCAACACAGCAATCCGAAGTGCAAAGCTCCCTGGGAAACAGGAATATGCAAAATAAATGTGGAGCCCCAGTTATGGGTCTACAACACAATGAAAGCCAGATATCCCTCAAAGAAAGGAAAACCAAGCAAAGGGGTTTCTCCATTACAGAGATCACCAAATCCACCATATTAAGTGGCCCCTATGTCAAGATCCCGCTTTTTTACAAGCTTTAAGGATGTGACAGGGAAAACCTAAGCCAGGTATCCATCCACAGACAGCTGTTTCGGGGTGTTGCCCCTCATCAGTGTGGAGTAGGATTCTGGCTAACCGGGAGCAATGCCTCGGAGACTACTCAAACACAACAATCGTTGATCTCAGGGAGACCAGCTACAAAAAAACACAGCGGAGCCTCACTTAAGAGTCTCAACACAGCAATCCAAAGTGCAAAACCCCCTGGGAAACAGGAATATGCAAAATAAATGTGGAGCCCCAGTTATGGGTCTACAACACAATGAAAGCAAGATATCCCTCAAAGGAAGGAAAACCAAGCAAAGGGGTGTCTCCATTACAGAGATCACCAAATCCACCATATTAAGTGGCCCCTATGTCAAGATCCTGCTTTTTTACAAGCTTTAAGGATGTGACGGGGAAAACCTAAGCCAGGTATCCATCCACAGACAGCTGTTTCGGGGTGTTGCCCCTCATCAGTGTGGAGTAGGATTCTGGCTAACCGGGAGCAATGCCTCGAAGACTACTCAAACACAACAATGGCTGATCTCAGGGAGACCAGCTACAAAAAAACACAGCGGAGCCTCACTTAAGAGTCTCAACACAGCAATCCGAAGTGCAAAGCTCCCTGGGAAACAGGAATAGGCAAAATAAATGTGGAGCCCCAGTTATGGGTCTACAACACAATGAAAGCCAGATATCCCTCAAAGGAAGGAAAACCAAGCAAAGGGGTGTCTCCATTACAGAGATCACCAAACGCCACCATTTAATATTGCATATGATGTAGTGGGAAGCGGGGAAAAAATTCCAAATGGGGTGAAATTGCAAAAAAAAAAGCAATTCCACCACAGTTTTACGGCTTTTTAAATTCCGGCGTTCGATGTGCGATAAAACTGACTGGTTAATTTTACTCTACAGGTCAGTACGAATCCGGTGATACCCTATATGTATAGGTTTTCTTGCGTTTTGATAGTGAAAAAAAAATTCTAAAGTGGGAAAAAATCTGTTTTACTTTTTTGTCACCATGTTTTGACCCCTATAACTTTTTTGTAATTATATGTACAGAGCTGTATGGGGGCTTATTTTATGCATCATAATCTTTTCTTTTTATTGATACAATTTTGGGGTGTGTATGACTTTTTGATCACCTTTTATGTAATTTTTTGTGGAAAATGAAGCAACCAAAAATGGCGAATCCGCCATTTGGACGCTTTTTTCCGTTTTGCTGTTTGGCGTATGGGGAATATTTTTTTATCTTTTTATACTATGGGCGTTTTCGCACATTGCGGCACCCATGATGTGTATTTTTTAAATTTTTTTAGTTTTTTTATTTTTATTTTAGCAAAAGGGGGGTGATTTGAACTTTTATGTTTTTATTTATTTATTTATTTTTTTATTATTTATTTTTTATTCATTCTTTATTTAAATAGTAGGTCAACTTTTTTTTTTTTTTTACACTTTTATATAGTTCCCATAGGGAGCTATAACTTGCAATCATCTGATTGCGATTTTCATACATTGAAAAAATCGCATATTTCCTATGAAAGGTTCCATAGGAAATACTACATAGCAGCCTGGGTTTCATTCATAGAGACCCAGGCTACTACAGGCATGCTCCGGCTCCTCGGATCGCCACACGGGGGAGCCGGAGCGCAAACTGAAAGTAAAACTTTCGGTTTGTGCGCACTCAGATACCGTGGTCAGGATTGACCACGGCATCTGAGGGGTTAAATGTCCGCGATTAGCATCGCTGCTGGTCGCGGACATTAGCCGCGGGTGTCTACTACAGGAACCATGCGGACACCCGCTGCTAAGGCGCCCGAATGGAGCAGGAGCGGGCGCCATCTTTAAAGACCAGACACAGGACGTACATGTACGTCCTGTGTCCTTAAGAGGTTAAAAGACTACTTGATTAACTCTTCCCTGTCTGATGCGTAAACTGTAAGTGGAGAAAGCTGACATTTCTAAACGCCACAATACTGCCATTTTGTCATAGTCCAGTCAATGCTGGGGCCTGCATCATACCACTAATGCCTGAGGGTCAGTTTCCATGTACTCACTTTCTACATGGTTGAAATGTAATAATTTTTTTTGCAGGGATGGGGAGTGTTAACATTTAAAAAAAAAATTGGCGGTGGTTAACACGGTTTACATTTTTTATTTTTTTAGGGGGTTAAATTTCATGAGGCGGCATATGTATGTGATTACTATATTAATACAGACATTTTCTCACAGTCCGGGCAGGCAGGCTGAATGCGATCCATAGACCTCTTCTTGCTGCCGATGCTACATCTTACCACTCTTGCTGTCTGTCTGCCTACCTACCATCACGTTGTTTATGGCTGCTGCATGCTGCAGCCTGCTTCATGCCACTTATGCCACTTTCCAACCATTACGTTCTGTACAGCTGCTGTTGTAGCGTGCTTAATGCCCCTTTGCCACTTGCCAACCATCACGTTCCCCAAAGACACATTTTTATTTATTTACATTTATCCTATAACATTGTGTGTTTAACCCATTTAGGACACCCGCTTTACATGTACGGCGCTGGGATCCGTGACTTAGGGACCAGCGCCGTACAGCTATGGCTTGCTGAATGGGGGGGGGGGGGGCCCCCAGGAGCTGCACCTGCCCAATCAGCGGCACATACCCAGCAGTCACTGACAGCCAGGCCCCTGCTGCATCAATGAAAAGACTAATGCCGGCGTATTAACCCCTTGTATGCCGTGGTGAAAGCTGACTGCAGGATGCAGGGGGGTTTGCGGAGGGTATGGGTTCCCTCCACATCCCCATCGGGTCCCCATGCTGCAGTGACGGGGACCCGATCGCTGAGAAGGTAGCCTGAAGTTGAAGTCCCAGAGTGGGACAAAAATAAAAAGTAAAAAAAAGTTTAACCCCTTAAGGACACGGCCCTATTTCACCTTTAGGACCAGGCCATTTTTTCAAAATCTGACCATTGTCACTTTATGTGGTGATAACTTTAAAACGCTTTTTCTTATCCAGGCCATTCTGAGACTGTTTTTTCGTCACATATTGAACTTTATGACAGTGGTAAAATAAAGTCGAAAAATTCCATTTTTATTTATAAAAAATACCAAATTTACCAAAAATTTCAATTACTCTACTTCTATAATACATAGTAATACTGCCAAAAAAAGTTATTGATTTACATTCCCCATATGTCTACATCATGTATCGATCATTTTGGGAATGCCATTTTATTTTTTGGGGATGTTACAAGGCTTAGAAGTTTAGAAGCAAATCTTGAAATTTTTTCAGAAATTTTCAAAAACCCACTTTTTAGGGACCAGTTCAGGTCTGAAGTCACTTTGTGAGGCTTACATAATAGAAACCACCCAAAAATTACCCCATTCTAGAAACTACATCCCTCAAGGTATTCAAAACTGATTTTACAAACGTCATTAACCCTTTAGGTTTTCCACAAGAGTTAATGGCAAATGGAGATAAAATTTCGATTTTTTGAAAAATTTTCCGTTTGAATCCATTTTTTCCAGTAACAAAGCAAGGGTTAACAGCTAGAGATGAGCGAACATTTAAAAAAAGTCCGTTGTTCGGGGTCGGTGGTAGTTATGCGCATCTCGTTATGGATTCCACAGCGCATATGGAATCCATAGGCGGCTGCCACCAACCCGAACTGTAGAACAGCTGAAGGACCTGGCGTGACGTCACTGTCATGTGATCAGTGCAGGGCGTGGCTCAGCACGGGATCAAATCCCGTGCTGAGCCACGCCCCCTGCACTGATCACATGACAGTGACGTCACGCCAGGTCCTTCAGCTGTTCTACAGTTCGGGTTGGTGGCAGCCGCCCCTTATGGATTCCATATGCGCTATTGTGGAATCCATAACGGGATGCGCAATTAACCACCACCCGAACCCCGAACAACGGACTTTTTTTAAATGTTCGCTCATCTCTATTAACAGCCAAACAAAACTCAATTTTTATTGCCCCGATTCTGTAGTTTTCAGAAACACCCTATATGTGGTCGTAAACTGCTGTATGGCCAAACTGTAGGGCACAGAAGGAAAGGAGCGCCATATGGTTTTTGGAAGGTGGATTTTGCTGGACTGGATTTTTGACACCATGTCCCATTTGAAGCCCCCCGATGCACCCCTAGAGTAGAAACTCCATAAAAGTGACTCCATCTAAGAAACTACGCCCCTCAAGGTATTCAAAACCAGTTTTACAAACTTTGTTAACCCTTTAGGTGTTCCACAAGAGTTATTGGCAAATGGAGATGAAATTTCCGAATTTCTATTTTTTGTTACCTTGTCTCAAAAAAAGTGTAATATAGAGCAACCAAAAATCATGTTGACCCTAGAATAGTACCAACAAAACTGACACCTTATCCCGTAGTTTCCAAAATGGGGTCACTTTTTGGAGTTTCTACTGTAGGGGTGCATCAGGGGGCTTCAAATGGGACATTGTGTCAAAAACCAGTCCAGCAAAATCTGCCTTCCAAAAACCATATGGCGTTCCCTTCCTTCTACGCCCTGCCGTTTGGCCATACAGTAGTTTACGACCACATATGGGGTGTTTGTGCAAACAAGAGAATCAGGGCAATAAATATTGAGTTTTGTTTGGCTGTTAACCCTTGCTTTGTTACTGCAAAAATGGATTAAAATGGAAAATTTGCAAAAAAATAGCTGTTTTGGGACTGTTTTTATTTTTGTTATTTACATAGTTGAACTGACAGGTTAGATTGTGTGCTATTTCTATAGAGCAGGTTGTTACGGACGCGACAATACCAAATATGACTACTTTTTGGGGTTTTTTGTTTCAGTTTTACATAATAAAGCATTTTTGAAAATAATTTTTTTTTTGTGTCTTCACATTCTGAAAGCCATAGTTTTATTTTATTTTTTTGGGCGACTGTGTTATGTAGGGGCTCATTTTTTGCGGAATGAGATGGCGGTTTGATTGGCACCATCTTGGGGTGCATATGACATTTTGGTCGCTTGCTATGACACTTTTTGTGATGTAAGGTGACAAAAATGGCTTTTGACACCGTATTTTTTTTTTTTTTTTTTGCTGTGTTCAGCTGAGAGGTTAGGTCATGTGTTATTTATATATATCAGGTTGTGACGGACGCGGCGATACATAATATGTATACTTTTTATTTATTTATATAAGTTTTACACAATAATATCATTTTTTAAAACAAATAAAAAGTATTTTCTAGTGTCTCCATAGTTTGAGAGCCATATTTATTTATTTTTTTGGGCGATTGTCCTATGTAGGGGCTCATTTTTTGCGGGATGAGATGGCGGTTCGAATGGTACTATCTTGGGGTGCATATGACTTTTTGATCGCTTACTATTACACTTTTTGTGATGTAAGGTGACAAAAAAATGGCTTGTTTGACAACGTTTTTATTTTTTATGTTTACGGCGTTCATCTGAGGGATTAGGTAATGTTATATTTTTATAGAGCAGGTCCTTACGGACGCGGCGATACATAATATGTATACCTATTTTTATTTATTTTGGTTTTACACAATAATATCCTTTTTGAATTAAAAAAAAAACATGTTTTAGTATCTCCATAGTCTGAGAGCCATATATTTTTCAGTTTTTAGGCAATTGTCTCAGGTTGGGTATAATTTTTGCGGGATGAGGTGACGGTTAGATTGGCACTATTTGGGGGTCATATGACTTTTTGATCGCTTGCTATTACACTTTTTGTGATGTAAGGTGGCAAAAAATGGCTTTTGACAAAGTTTTTTTTTTTTTTTTACAGTGTTTACTTGAGGGGTTAGGTCATGTGATATTTTTATAGAGCAGATTCTTACGGACGTGGAGATACCCAATATGTCTACTTTTTAATTTTTTTTACATTTAACACTAAAAGCATTTTTTAAACAAAAAAATCATGTTTTAGTCTGAGAGGCATAGTTTTTTTATTTTTTGGCCAATTGTTTTAGGTAGGGGCTCGTTTTATGGGATGAGATGGCGGTTTGATTGGTACTATTTTGGGAGGCAAACACCTTTTTGATCGCTTTGTATTACACTTTTAATGATGAATGTGCCAAAAATGGCTTATTTACACCATTTTTGGTTTTTTTTATGGCGTTCACCTGAGGAGTTCAGTCATGTGATATTTTTATAGAGCAGGTTTTTACGGACGCGGCGATACCTAATATGTGTAGTGTATTTTATTTTTTTAATTTTTATTCAGTGATATGTGTTTTTTTCATTTTTACTTTTTTTCACTTTTTTACATTTTTTTGACCCAGACCCACTTGGTTCTGAAAGATCCAGTGGATCTGGTGTTCAGTATAATACAGTACAGTACACTATATAGTGCACTGTACTGTATTTTGTACTTTAGAAAGTCTGAATAGACCTTTAGCAGGTCTATTCAGACTTTCAGCACCATGGAGAGCAGGACGCTTCTGAAAGCGTCCTGTCTCCATGGCAACCATCACCCACTGCCATAACTGGACAGGGGTGATGGATGGGGAGGAGTGGAGCTCCCTCCTCTGCGATCCCATCCTGTTGGGGGCTGCAAAGGCACAGCAGCCCCCGATGGGAGAGGGAGGGAGCGCTCCTCCTTGTCAACCCTTCCATACCGCGGTCCGTACGGACCGCGGTACGGAAGGGGTTAAACGGCTGGCATCTGCAGCACAGATGCCAGCCGTTTCTATCAGAGTGTCAGCAATGTGCTGGCACTCTGATAGAACCACTAGACACCAGGGATAGATTGTTCCGATCACTGCCAGCTGAGCAGCAGTGATCGGAACAACTCATGACGTACCGGTACGTCATGTGTCCTTAAGGACTCGGGAAACATGCCATACCGGTACGTCATGTGTCCCAAAGGGGTTAAAAAGTGTTATTCATAATAAAAAAAAAAAAGTTTCAAGTTAAAAAAAGTCCCTTTTGCCATAATAAAACATATCTAAAATTGTCAAAATGTAGGAAAAAAAATGAAAAACTGGAATTTTGGATATTGCTGCACCAAAACGATCACATGATCCACACCGTCGTCTGAACGCCGTAAAAAAATAAAATGTGCTAAAACAACCATTTTTGGCACCTTACATCACAAAAAGTGTAATACCAATTGATCAAAGTGCCAAAATGGTACCAATCAAACTGTCACCTCATCCCGCAAAAAATGAGCCCCTACATAAGACAATCACCCAAAAAATTAAAATAAATATGGCTTTCAGAAAATGGAGACACTAAAATATGATTTTTTTCAAAAATGGTTTTATTGTGTAAAACCAAAATATATAAAAAACAGACATATAAACCCTATATTGCTCCTTCTCTTCTGCACCCTTCCATGAGCCCATACAGCAGTTTATGATCACAAAAGGGGTGTTTCTGTAAACTAGAGAATCAGGGTAATAAATATTGAGTTTTCTTTGGCTGTTAACCCTTGCTGTGCTACAGGAAAAAAATGATTAAAATGGAAACCCTGCCAATAAAGTGAAATTCTGAAATCTCATCTACATTTTCCTTTAATTCTTGTGGAACACCTAGGGTTAACTAAGTTTGTAAAATCAGTTTTGAATACCTTGAGTGGTATAGTTTCTAAAATGGGGTCATTTATGGGTGGTTTCTACTATGTAAACCAAACAGTGACTTCATAACTGAACTAGTCCTTAAAAAAGTGGGTTTTGGAAATGTTCTTAAAAATGCTAAGATTTGTTTAAAAAATTCTAAGCCTTCTAACATCCCAAAAAAATAAAATGGCATTTCCAAAATATCTAAACATAAAGTAGACATATGGGGCATGTAAAGTAATAGCTATTTTATAAGGGTAAATCTTCTATAAAAGCAGATAAATTGAAGTTTGGAAAGTTGAAAATGTTTACCACTATCCTGAAATACAATGTGTCACGAGAAAACAATCTCAGAAAGGCATAGATAAGTAGAAGTGTACCAAAGATAAAGTCACACATGTCAAATTTCTAAAAAATGGCCTGGTCCTTAAGGTGAAATATGGCAGGGTCCTGAAAGGGTTAAACATTAGCTCCCACCGATAAGAGACCATTTTTGAAAGCTTTGGAATATGAAAAAGGATGAGATGTGCGCAATGTCTTTTTAAACACGTATGATAACACTGTCAAATGTGCTTTTACCCACGGCTATATGTCAGTGTCACTCAGATGTTGCGTTCCATAGCTTGGGGATGGAAAAAAATAAACATAAATAGATAAAAAGTTTTCCCAAAAATTAAGAAATTTGAGTCCTAGGAGGCTAGAGAGGGTTATATACCAGCTTTCAGGTCAATTAGAGCAACTTCATTTCAAGCCAAATCAATTTGGGTCCGAACTGAACTTTTTAAAAAAATTCAGCAAACCGGACCCAAAACAAATTTCGACTGGTTTGCTTATTTGTAGTTAAGATATATTACAACAAATGTATGTTTTTCGGTTTCACATTACAATATACTATGAATGAATATGCAAATGAAACAAGACTAAAAGAGAACTGCGATATAGTACAATGTTATCTAGTGCTAAAAGTCATAAAAAAATTATTGAAAAATATTGAATACTATTGGTTATGTAGTGTGTCAAGAATGAAGACCACCGTGAATTGTAAATTGCCAAATGTATACGTTTGTTTTGGTTTAAGCTTTATTAACACTTGAATGAATAATTGAGAGGTTAATGACACATGTATATGTGTTTATTTCTTAATATAGTGACAATTAGACTAAGTATGGGATTTAGCAAAGTTTGTTTTGCTTTGGCAGAGGACCTCTATTGCTCCATTGAAACATGTTATTTAAATGCAGTGTTGGACGAACAAAAGTTATGAAGACTTATGATTGTTTTTGTTAATCCATCTAATGCAGGGACGGAGAGAAATAAATGATCCTCCCCATCAATGGCTTATCTTTAGTGTTGAGCGAACTTGTATTTTAAGTTCGGCGTCCAAAGTTCGGGTTCGGGTTATCGAACCATCACGTTATGGATTCCGCTACCACGGACCATAACAGCATTTGAAATCCATTAGGGGATTCTTCAATGAACCCGAACCTTGGATAACACTAAGGACCTGGGGTGATGTCCCCGTCATGTGATCAGTGCAGGGGGCGTGGCTCAGCACTGGATTGGATAAGAGGTGATCCAGTACTGAGCCACGCCCCCTGCACTGATCAAATGACGGTGACGTCACCCCAGATCCTTCGTGTTGTCCAAGGTTCGGGTTCATTGAAGAATCCCCTTATGGATTCCAAATGCCGTTATGGTCCGTGGTAGCGGAATCCATAATGGGATTCTTCGATGACCCCAACCCGAACTTTGGACGCCAAACTTAAAATACAAGTTCGCTCAACTCTATGTATCTTTCCACAAACTGATTTATCCCGGACTGAGTTTAAATCTATGGACTGAGCTTACTGAATTAAATTTCTTTTGAAACATTGTCCATTGGTACCTCAGTCTAATGAGAATAAAGATCCCCCAAAATCTTCACTGTCAGCGCTGTGTTTGTAATGTGCAGCACACAACTAGCAGAGAATGCACAATGCAAAGTTGATAGACACAGGCAGCAATGGACATAGAGAAGTAAGGGCCCCATAGCAAGGATCAAACCAGGCCCCCCACACAAGACAGAAGGGTTTCTGCCTAGACCATTTTCAATGATCCTTGGGCCATTTTTAACATTGCCTCATTTGCTAAAAGTTGTTCCTTTAGAGGGTAGAGTCCTGACAACATTTTCACCCTCAGTAGAAGAGGGGATGATCCCAACTGGGCCCCCTCTTGCCCTGGGCCCCATAGCAGTGGCATGGTCTCTCACTATGGTAGTTATGCCCCTGACAGGCAGATTTGTATACTAGATGCAAAAACATAATACTAAAATGAACGCACAGTTGACTCAGTCATTTACTAAGATGAAGGCATTTAAAGATCAGGCAGCACTCCCGGTATGATAGATGCCAAGTTGAATGATGAATTTCTGCTAGGTCTCAACTGATATCTAGCATGCAAAACATCATAAGTGATTTTTCTAAATTTATGCCCCCTTTTTTTTCTCTCTAAACTGAAGGACAGTGTCCCTTGAAACTTTACCCTGTGCAGGGCAAAAAGGGAACAGTATACTAAATGATAGATCAAATTTCCCAAAGTTTGATCCTGATTCCTAACCTGACATCTAGAAGTAACAATATGATTTCTACAGTTTTAAGCAAAAGCAACATTGTTAAAAGTGCATCACTAGCCATGGAGCAGTTCACGAGACCTAAACAGGAGCACTATTGCACTGTTGACAGTTCTAAACCTATTATTGCAAGTGCAGCGACCAGGCCGCAGGGATGTGTGTGTGACTGAGTAGGCAGATGATTGTAATTGAAGTACCCATGGTTCTGACACTCCCTGTACAGTGATGAGAAGGATGGATCTTTCTACCCTTCAGGACACACTCTAGTTATGGGATTCTTCTCCCTGAGGTGCCCATGGAGTTAGTAGTTTTGAAGTGCAAGGCAGAGTACTGGTTTGTGATGCCAACACTTTGCATAGTAGTGATAGTGCAGGAAGCAATGATGAGACAGTTAGGTAGCAGAACCATACTTTACTGAATTCAAATGCAAACAGAACAGGATAGTTATTCAGCATGCAATGGACCCGCACTGATACATATAATGCACTTTCCACAGATGTTACTGATGACACAGACACATTTAGCTGATAGGCCAAAGTGCCTCTTTAAAGTAGCGTTGCTTATCTTATTCAGCACTTTACTACCTGACTATATAAGCATCCAGATGTGGGGTGTATATTTTAAACAATACAATGAAACCAGAGGGCTCTTCTATAATCTCTATCATCAGTGGAGAAAGCTAAAGGACCTGTTATGATGTCATCACAGGTCCTGTACATCTAGTCAAGGAACTGCACAGTGAATGGTGTAGTTCCCAGGTTAGAAATATGCAAATGCAAGATCCTGTGATGACATCATCCTTTAAACCCCAACAGCATGGAGAAGAACTGCAGGATGAGCTCTATATTGAAACTAAAATGGAGTGGTAAAAGGAGGTCCCCCCTTTTTTCTTCATTTGTCCCCTATTCCCTGTTTTTGCTCATATCTCACTCATATACAGTACTGCAAACAGTTAAAACCACTGCTACCTCAGTGACCATAATGTATAGCTAACCACATATATCTGTTATTTGTACACATTGCAACTATTAAACCTCCTACCTCTCACATCAGTACATTGATCTATATAATATATACTTTTATATATATATATATATATATATATATATAGACACACGCCATATTTTTCACCCTATAAGATGCACTGGCCCATAAGGTGCACCCAGGTTTTAGAGGAGGACAATAAGAAAAAATATTCTTCATTAGACCTCAGATCAGACCAGCAATCAGACCTCCAATGTTAATCAGACTTTAGCTCAGGGCTCGAATTAGACCCCTATTGTTAATAAGACCCTCAATCAGACCTCAGATCAGACTCCCAATGTTAATAGGACCCCAATAAGACCTCATGTTAGACCCAAAATCAGACCCACAATCAGACCTCAGCTCAGACCCCAACGTGAATGACCCCCATTCAGACCTCAGATGAGACCACCATACCTCAGATCAGACCCACATTCCTCAGATAAGGCCCCATAATAGAAGCACTCATTAGTATTCACCCCATAAGACACAGTTACATTTTTCCCCCATTTTGGGTGAAAAAAGTGTGTCTTATGGGGCAAAAAATAGAGTATATATAAATATATATATATATATATATATATATATATACATTTATAGTATATAAAGCAGTGTACTGGTATGTGAGGTATGAGGTGTAACATTCCTCATACTGATGTATGAGGTATGAGGTGTAACATATACCTTATACGTCACATACCAGTACACTGCTGTATATGCTACAGTATGTACATCTGTACACACTGCTTCTATTATACCTCTTACTGTCTGACTGTCAGCAACATCTGACCTGTTACATCACACCTCTTTTTACCCACTCCATTCTACCTTCTACCAGAAGGCTCTCTCCCTCCAATTCCAGCTTTACTGCTCCTGTCCTGCAAGTCCCAAACAGAAGTGAGACATTTAAATTGGGACAATGCTGCTGCCAGTGGAGGAGCGGTTGTAAGAGGACAATAATGCTCAGGCATTTTTGTTTTCCACTTTTATTTTCTTTCTTGTATTGATGGTTTACATAGGGCATGACCAAGTAAAATAAAATTCATCTCCGCAGTGTACATTGTGCACTATTATTTTTATGCAATATCATATGTGGCCCAGTGGGGGTTTGTCTGTCAGGGCTTTTTTGTAACCCCAGTCTGACCCTGATGGCACACAATATAATATCTAGTTTGAGGGGCAATGAGTGGGTCATGAGGGCCCGATTTAGATTCATGCTATGGGGCCCAGTGATTTCTATATATGCCCCTGTCTGCACTGTTTGTGTCATAGACTGTTTCCTATGTATATTTATTTTGGTTTTTATGTGTTCCATTAACTGTTTGTTTTTAATGTAAGTTGCTGTAGTCTTTGCTTGTAAAAGACTGCATAATTCTTTGAGAGATGACAGAACTAGTGATGAGCGGGATAGGCAATATTTCCTATTGGTTGCTAGGGATGTTGCTAAGCTCTGACAAAGATATTGCAGCCTTCTCATTGGCCCACAAGCAGGAAAAAAAAAACTTGAATATTCGCGATTACAAATATATAGCACTATATTCTAGATTTCCGCAAATTCTCGAACTGCCGATGTTCGCGATGAAAATTCGCGATTAGAATATTCTCGATCGACTGCTATTATTCTCTGCGTAAGAGTGAATCCTACTGTTCCATTCCCCCCTATTCCCCTCCCCCATATTTTTTTTTTCCCTTCTTTCTTCTCCCTATGATATCTAGTAGATGTCCAGTTTTAGGTCTGATTTATAGATAACTACTATGTGCTCCCTCTGGGAGCTTTGTTTAATTGTTTAGCCTAATGTCATTTACTATATGCTTGCATTGTTTGTTGGCCTATGCCCAATATTCTCTTCATGGCTTGTTATGCTTTGAACACTGAAAATTGAAAAACCTAAATAAAGAATTTACAAAAAAATGAATATCCGCGATCAACACTAGACAGAACTAGGAACTATATCCTTCACTCGGAGCCAGTCATTTAGGGTATTTCTACCCATAGTGATGGTATCAATAGTCATGACTATTAATAGAAGACCCAACTACTCACAATGAGAGACATGAGGATGAAGTAAGAGCACTAACACATCCGTACAAAGCCCCCATCTAACGGTGCAGTACTTAGGATATAAAAGTGTAGAACAATACAGTACTTTGGTATTCGCACCAAGCCAATGGTATTTGTATGGTTTCCAGAGAGATGGATTTTCCAACGGAGTAGCCCAACAATACACCCCAGTAGAGAACACCTAAGCCATACAATAAGATTTGCATGACCTGGCTTAAGAGAGTACAAACGTTATATAGACATTTATCCGACTCCCATTAGATCTATCAGATGGGTTTCCTGAGACCTGCACCCATATGGGGATGTGTGAAGAAATATCATCAAAGTACTAAATACCGGGGAAGACATCCAAGTCCAGAGGATGCCATTAGGGTGAAGTACAGTGGTTGGTATGTGCTGAAGGTTGGTTTACCATATTCAGAAAGATATAAGAATCTAAGGAAAAGGACATACTTTGATAGACCTATGCCAGTCATTGGTACTCTAAAAGCATATTGTATGCTGAAAGATTACCATATGATAATTACAAATGAATCAAATTACCTACATAGCCATGTTCCCACTGATTATTTACAGACCTGTCTGTTGATCTTGAAATTAAACTGAAGGAAGACTGGACAAGTACTATGGATTGACAAGAGTGGTCTCATAAAGCTCAATGGACTGTACCAGGCAAAAGTCCAACAGGTTAGGAGTAGGACTGATGCACATAGCCCCAGGTATACTCAGGTAAAGGAATTTCCATCCATATTATCTTTTATGATAACCATTATGAGAGATAATTGTGTACCAGAGGTGACTGCATATTACTTTACACAGATGGCTATCTCCTATGCCAATCCTTGGAGATGGAATATTGTATGTAATGGTGTAGGCTCTCCCATAATTGATGTACAGATGGATAGAAGCTCTATGACTGAAGAATATCAGAAAAAAACATGTATCATTTAATTGGAAGGATCCGAGAGACAGAGGTTTAATTTCAACCTTAAAATACATAGTGAATTTGATCATTTCTTTAAATCTACCTCCAAATCCCATCCTGCCCAAGACCTTCCATAGAAATCTCCACTCCGCCCTGTCAAAGTCCTTAGAGGCATCCAAGGACAGGATGGAGCGAGAAACCCCCCGGGGGATTGAATGTTCGTAAACAGCCAATGGAGATTGTAATGAGTACTCTTATTTGGGATAAAGCCTTTCTGGTCTGGGTGTATAAGTGAGGAAATAACCTTAGAGAGCCTTGTGGTCAGAATCCTTGAAAGAAGCTTCACATCCATATTTAATAAAGATATAGGTCTATATGACCCCAAATCTAGGGGGTCCTTACCTTTTTTCATTATTAATATCATTACAGCCTCTGTCATTAATTCAGGTAGGCTCCCATCCTCCAGTGAATAAGCAAATACCCTCAAAAGCCTAGGGAGCATAGCCTTGCTATATTTGCAGTAAAATTTATTTGAAAGCCATCTGACCCAGGGGCAGAATTACCAGAGCATACTTTAATTGCCGCCTATAGTTCATATAGTGAGAAATATATCTCAAGCGATTCCCTTTGGGTGTCTGTAAGGACTGGGAGGGAAATAGCATCCAGATAGGAATCCATTATTTCATCCATAATGTTATCTGCCTTATATAAATCTGAAAAATGCTACAGAAAAGTTGCCTTTATAAGATCCTGATCTTTAACAACTCTACCATCTGGTAAACGGATGTTACCTATCTGTTTTTTTTTTATTATCCTGATTAGAAACCACCCTCGCCAAAAGTTTTCCCAGATGACCCGTCTCGGTGAAATATTTTTGGCCATTAAAAAATAGCCTCTGCTGGGCCTTATCTAACAAAAAGTCAGAGTAAGGCTACTATCACACCAGCGTTTTGGCTTTCCATTTCTGAGATCCGTCATGGGCTCTCAGAAGCGGTCCAAAACGGATCAGTTTTGCCCTATTGCATTCCGAATGGAAAAGGGTTAGCTCAGATGCATCAGTTTGCCTCCGTTCAGTCGCCATTCCGCTCTGGATGCGGACACCAAAACACTGCCTGCAGTGTTTTGCTGTTCACCTGACAAAGCGGAGCCAAACGGATCCGTCCTGACACACAATGTACATCAATGGGGACGATCTGTTTTCTCTGACACAATCTGGCACAATAGAAAACGGATCTGTCCCCCATTGACTATCAATGGTCTTCAAGACGGATCCGTCATGGCTATAGAAGACATAATACAACCGGATCCATTCTTGATGGATGCATGCAGTTGTATTATTGTAACGGAACCGTTTTT
Source organism: Bufotes viridis (assembly GCA_033119425.1). Taxonomy (NCBI): domain Eukaryota; kingdom Metazoa; phylum Chordata; class Amphibia; order Anura; family Bufonidae; genus Bufotes; species Bufotes viridis. The sequence continues at coordinate 185,470,959 of CM065591.1, forward strand.
GAATATCCATGACCGATCCGCAAAAAACGTTAGTTTGAAAGTAGCCTAAGCTTGGCTTGCATTCTGCATAGCTTTTCAATTTTCTTCTATCTTATTCCTTGAAAAATTGTTCATGGTTGATATCCCTGCTTCTTTTAGGGTCTTCTCCTTAATACCGTACATTTTCCTTAAGTTATTAATGTTACTAACAAATATCCCCCTCATAAAGGCCTTTTATGCATCACACACTACTTGGGTCTTAGCTGAGTTTTAATATCTCAAAAATGCTCAATTTCCTGTTGTATTGATTCATGATTATCAATTACCGACATCCAGTTAGGATTTAATCTAAATAGAAGTCTCACCATATCTCTATCATGAGCCGTGCAAAGCTCATGAGAAAAGGGTACATGGTCCGAGAGAGACCTGGCCTCATATTTCATCCATTTTTCATAACTCATATATTTTTCATTAATTAAGGCCAAATCTATCCTAGACATCAATTTCCCAGATTTACTAAAACAGGATTAAGCTCTTCTCCCCTGCCCGAAGCATCCCCAAACATCACTAAAGCCAGATTCTTCACAAAAAGGTGCTAGGGGGACCCTTGGGCAGAAAAGGGAGGTAGGATACAAGCAAAGGAAAATAGCACAAAATGGTAGTAGGGGGCACACTTGGCAGATGGAAGCTGGATAAAATAATAGAAACAATTTAAAAAGTGCACTAATAAAAACAATGACTAAGGACATAAACAGTATTGTGATGTAAGTCCATATTGCAAATAAACAGCGTGAATCCAGAGTCCAGATAACGCTGCCTAAAACACTAGCATGGGCGACTTGGGGAGTACCCAAAATACTGCCAAAAACCGGTAGTACAGCGATAGAGTCTTAATTCACACAGCTGGTAGCAATATAACAGTGGTAAACCGAAGAGATGGTACTCCAGTGTAATGGTCAGGGCAGTCACTCAAATCACAGGCCGGTACTCCCTCACATCACAAGCTGGTACCGGTGCCCGCGCTGTATATGTAATTTATTCCCAGTTGCCACTTGCATAAGACTCTTGTGGCTCTCACAAATCCTCTGCCTTACCTCCTGTCTCGATGCTGCGTCGGAGCTAGACCGCTGTGTTGTGCCTCCTGACACCTGCGGCATCCCACGTTGTGTCGGGTCGTAGCGTGGCGTCCCACGTGACCCTGAAAGAAGCGGAACGTTCCTCAGTCAAGGAGGTGGCGCAGGTCCTAGTGCCGGGGTCACTTCAGACTGCTTCAAGCTGTCCGGGACACTGATTGTAAGAAAAGAAATGAAGAAGACGTTTCAATTGGCCGATGCTGAGTCTCACAAGTGTATGAAAAGCTGCACACTGTAGTTCATACACAAAACGTGTTTCGGGGGTCAGGCCCCTTCCTCAGTGGTTAATGATAGTGTGCATTGTTGGCTTTTATACTCTACATGCATATAGGAGACAACAAAAAACTGGACCGGAATTCTTATAGCAATTAGAAGTTCCTAGCCATAAAACCAAGGTGACTTCCATTCTCCTTTATATGTGCAAAACTACGTACATTGGATCTAAGATTCATAGAACCACAGAAATTTGCCCTAATGAGAAATAATAGTTTCAGTTTTAAGTATTTTAAATTCATTCTGTAGAGCGCCCACTGACTTTTCTATAATAATGACTCACTTATGAGGGCCACATCAGAATGGATTATTCCAAGCTAGGTTCACATATCATGAATTAATTCCCCATTTTTTTTACTGCCATCAATATTTCTTTTAAAGGGGAAGATTCGACGTTAGATAAATCTCCTTCCCCCACCCTCTTCATCCCCTCACATTGGGAATGTTCATCCAAATTTTCTTCCACTGTAGTTGCAGAATTATTATTTAATTTAGGGTTTATTGTCCTGCATCCCTTTTTGTCCTGCTCTAGTACTGATCCCTGGGGATTTCAAAAACTGGTCAATTTTTGCAGATTCTGGAGGTCTCTGGTCTGTTTTTAACCCAGAGAGATCCAATGAGCACCACAGGCTCCAAACTCCAACCGATCAAAAAGAGGCCATCTTTTCGACTTCACACACAGAGGAGGAGTGGTGTAAGGAAGCCTCACCACCCCGGTCAGAACACATAGCCGCTGCTAAGGATCTATCAATCGATCCAGGGCCTGGGAGCAGAACCTACCACTGAACAGTGGGAGCCATGAGGGATGTGGTGGGGCATGGCAAGAGGAGAGGCAGAGGGCGTGACTCGACTTGCCTACGTCATCACGTCCTCCCTGCTGTACATAGTGATTTTGAATGGCCATTTTGTAAGGCAGAGGATGAAGGGTGTTCAATCAGATTAGGCTCTCTGAGCAGGCGACAAAGACCAGTGGTACCAGTTTAAAGGAAAGAGGCAGATATGTGTAACAGTGATTAGAATAGTGTCAGACTGAAGTTGTTAGAACTGCAGAACTTCATCCAAGCTCCTGTTTTGCCACTACCTACAAAGTCGCAGATCCAATCACTCCTCAGTTATCATCCTCATGGGTGATAATTACATAAAACAAGTATGTTTTATACACCTAGAGGGTTTCTATAAATTACTTCACCTTTTGGAAGGTTTACAGCAGTCACACATAGATGTCAATACCTCTCTTTTCTCCGATCTACAAGAGAAGTTTAGTAAGCTTGCAGAGGGTCTCCTAGAAGAGCAAGATTGAGTTTAACTCCCACTGGCATGTACACAAGTTCAAAACAAACTCTCAGGCAACCCAAAACATAACCTTTCATTTTTCACAGCTCCATTGGAAAATGAAAAGTGGAATCTGGTTGCTATGGGCAACTAAACCAGTTCTACTTTACACCAGTTTGATAAATCTCCCCATTGTGTCCTTATTCTATAGTGCCCACTATTATTTCAACCTCCACCATAAAGTAAGCATTAGTGATGAGCGGCCGGTGCCATATTCGATTTCGACGAAATGCGCGAATATTCAAAAGAATATTCGTTTCATATTCGTCGAAATCGAATATTCGTCATTATTCTAGTTATCGCGATTAATATGCGATTTAAATAATCGCATATTGCGATTTTAACTTAAGGCTACTTTCCTATTGGTTTCATATCTAGAATTATAGCGAAGATGACGAATATGACGAATGTATTCGTCATATTCCTCAAAACGAAGATAACGAAGTATTCTACATCTTCGTTTTAGCAACCTATTCGTCAACTTCGCTAATTCTAGCGATCAAATAGGAAGGTTGACTATATTAGAGACAACTGTGTTTAATTCGCTATGCGATTATATAATTTTTTTTTTAATAAATAGAATAATTATAATAATTATATCAAGTAATATAATTATTCTACTGAAAAAAAAAAAAAAAAAAATCGCATAGCGAATTTAACACAGCTGTCTCTATAGTCAACCCTCCTATTTGATTGCTAGAATTAGCGAAGTTGACGAATAGGTAGCTAAAACGAAGATGTAGAATACTTCGTTATCTTCGTTTTGAGAAATATAACGAATACATTTGTCATATTCGCTATTCGCTAATTCTACCAAGCCAACCATAAACTTCCGTGCTCATGGAGCGTCCCCATCACCATGGGAACGTCTCCATATACTAAAATGTACTGTCGGATTTGAGGAATTACGTTGAAATCGCAATGCGATTAATTCAAGTTATATTAATCGCATTGCGATTTCAACTTAGAGCTGGGTTTATAATGGGTCAGCTTGCTAGAATGAACGAAGTTGACGAATATGGAATATAGCAGCAGTGCTAAGTTGAATTTGCAATGTCATTATTTTAACTTGAAGTAATCGCATTGCGATTTCAACTTAGAGCTGGGTTTATAATGGGTCAGCTTGCTAGAATGAACGAAGTTAACGAATATGGAATATAGCAGCAGTGCTAAGTTGAATTCACAATGCAATTAATTTAACTTGAAGTAATCGCATTGCGATTTCAACTTAGCACTGCTAGTGCTATATTCCATATTCGTTAATTCTAGCCTATGTAAGATAGCAGTGCTAAGTTGTAATCGCAATGCGATTAATTTAACTTGAATTAATCGCATTGTGATTTCAACGTAATTCCTCAAATCCGACAGTACATTTTAGTATATGGAGACGTTCCCAAGGTGATGGGGACGCTCCATGAGCATGGAAGTCGGCAGAAGCGGCAACGGGCACTGATTAGAGCAGCCAGGAAGCCGGGAATCCTCAGGACAGGTAAGAACTACTTTTGGGAAGTGGGAAAGAAAAAAATATAACTAAAAAATAAACGAATATTCGAAATAGCGAATTTATAGCGCTATATTCGAAATATTCGCGAATTAGCGAAGTGCCGATATTCGCTAAAAAAATTCGCTATTCGAATATTCGCGCTCAACACTAGTAAGCATACTCTTTTGTGGCTAACCACACCAAATGGTGGGTGAATCAGTGGCATCGGTGCCACAAACCTTGGCACCTTTTTTAGGTAATCTAAGACACAGGTATATCACTTTCTATATGGCAGTCATGGTGAACAACCAAACAATAATACATTTACAGTTCCCTCAGATATCCTGACCTATGAGGACAACCATGCATTCTTGTTTGATACAAATGGATGTTGGCAGAAAGAGGATGCTATCCTCTGCCAAGGTAGTTATGACCGGGTACTTAGACACCACTGTTGGGATATTGTGGAGTCTTGCGAGATAATAGTCAAGCCAATGCCCTCTTCCAACCTAAAATATATAGGTCGGGGATATTGGTGTTGGTACCAGATATAAAATATGTCACATGCCATCTAAATGACTAACTGCACCAAAAGAAAGGAACTCCCCCCAGGAGCATATTGTTCCCTTACTCCCATTTTAGGTATCGATATAGCAGGTAAGAAGAAAAGAACACCTATTACCTCTAAGAAGAAGTTGGATATCTTCCTAGACACCACTGTAAGACTCCAAAAGATTCCCTTTGGATTCTGTGCCAAATTTAAATGCCTGTTGTTACTACATTCCTGCGAGGAGGGGGAGATTATGGGGAAGCTCAGGGAGCTGCATCATGACACCAATAAAATCACAGGGATTGTGCACGCTGTGGAGAAAGACTGCTGTGTCCTGATGGGAGAGAGAACTTGTTTGGAAGTGGTCCAAAAGCTACTTTTTTTTCAATATACTCATCCATCTGGTTATCATCCTTTTTATTCTGGTTGCCATTATGTATGTAGGACTATTCCTTATTTACAGAAAATAAAAGACTTACCTCTCAACTCCAAGACGGTTAAAATATAGATACTACAGGTGTAAGTGTGAGGTTACAAATACATAGGCATACTCAGAGAATAGATCTGTATGCTACACTGAGTGTGTTCATGTAGGCGTACATAAATTTGCCTTTAGTTAGATCCCATTTACAGATGCGTCTCTGACCTACACGTGTCTATGGATGTGGAGAAAATAATGCATTTGCTATTTGGCATGAGTTTCTATTTGTACATGCAATGTTGGTATGTTTTATGAGAATTTGGGTATAATAGTGTAATATATTTCACTTTTAGTATGTCTGAGTTTAAAATGTGTGTGGGGACCCTGAGGGACAGGTAGAGTATTGGCTTTGTGCAAGGTAATTGTTACCTTAACCTTATAAATGGCAAGGTTTATAAATGGATGGATTGAATGTTGGGTACAGGAGAGATGAAAAGCAATGTCCTTCCCCACAATTAGACCCTAGGTACTGAGATCATCTGCTTCTTAGGGAGACTTGCCACTGTAAAGTCCTGTTTCCACAGAGACTCCAACATTATTGAACTCTCAGAACTTCAACGGGAGCTTCTGGTGAGAGTTCAAGCCCATGCCACAAGTCTTCTCTACTATGTACAAAGTGATACGTGGTAGTGATTAATGAAATAGACTGAAAAGGAACAACAATGCCAACCTAAATCGACCACATGCTAAGTTGACCCACATGCCCGAACAAAAATTAAAAAGAAATTTAAAAAAGGATGTCATAAGTCAAGACCGCACTAAGGTAAATTAAATGATGCTGACAGAACTACTGATACCCCAACCTCAAACACTCATAATAGGATGAAGAGCACCCACCTAGCTATAAGAAGAAAATGAACAAAAGAAAGACGACAATGTTTCTGTGGAAATATTAGATTATAGTGATAGAGATGTAGCGAACATAAAATTTTCCATTCGCGAACGGCGAACCCGAACTTCCGCGAATGTTCGCGAACGGGCAAACCGGTCGAACCGCCATAGACTTCAATAGGCAGGCGAATCTTAAAACCCACAGGGACTCTTTCTGGCCACAATAGTGATGGAAAAGTTGTTTCAAGGGGACTAACACCTGGACTGTGGCATGCCGGAGGGGATCCATGGCAAAACTCCCATGGAAAATTACGTAGTTGGCGCAGAATCGGGTTTTAATCCATAAAGGGCATAAATCACCTAACATTCCTAAATTGTTTGGAATAAGGTGCTTTAAAACATCCAGTGTGTGTAGACCAAACTCTGACAGACCAAACTCCCCGTTTAGCGCACCGCAAACAACCGCAAACAGTCCATTTGCACAACCGCAAACTCCCCCTTTGCACAAGGTTGGATACCAAGCTAGCCATGTCCCGTTCCTTGTCCTCACTGACATCATTGAAGGTCTCTTCCTCCACCCAGCCCCGTACAACACCAAGGGTCCCCGAAAGGTGACAACAAGCCCCCTGGGACGCCTGCTGTGGTTGGTCTTCCACCTCCTCAAAGCCACCTTCCTCCTCTGATTCCTCTTCTTCAGACTCCTCTCTCTGCATTGCCGCAGCAATCGACGCCGACAAGGCTGCTTCTGGTGGTGATGGTGACCACAACTCTTCCTCTTCATGCTCATCTACGGCCTGATCCAGCACTCTTCGCAGGGCATGCTCCAGAAAAAACGCATATGGGATGAGGTCGATGATGTTGCCTTGGGTTTGACTGACCAGGTTTGTCATCTCCGCAAAAGGACGCATGAGCCTACAGCCATTGTGCATAAGCGTTCAGTAATGCGCCCAAAAAATACCCAGCTCCGCAGAGGCTGTCCTCTTTTTTTTTATTTAAAAAATCTGTTCTTACCAGTTTAATCTCTGTTTTGTCCCCTATCAGGGGCCGGTGTATGGAATAAATTTTAAGAACCGGGAGATGGAAAAAGATGGTTGGTCGGTCCTCTTCCTACCAATTTGGGGCACTGCGCGTGCGCCGTGCAATGTACTGTGACACCCTATATGAGTGGTGTGTTAAGTAGTACAATTTCTATCAGTTTGATCCCTGTTACGTCCCCTATCAGGGGACGTGTATCGAATAGATTTTAGGAACTGGGAGATGGAAAAAGATGGTTGGTCGGTCCTCTTACTTCCAATTTGGGGCACTGAGCGTGCGCCGTGCAATGTACTGTGACACCCTATATGAGTGGTGTGTTAAGTAGTACTATTCTTATCAGTTTAATCCCTGTTACGTCCCCTATCAGGGGACGTGTATCAAATAGATTTTAGACAACCGCAAAGACTTGTCAATAGTTGACACACTCATGACATAAATTTTATTTCTCTCTGCGTCAATCTTGGTGTAGTGATGACTGTACTCGTGCGCATGTTTGGGAGATTGCAGGCGATGGCGGTTTTTCGAAGCCTATGGTTGTGCTGAGGTAGTTCAGTGACAGTTAAGTGACCCAGAAAACAATGATTCTGCAGTGTGGGCCCATTGTTGGCCTAGTAGGCTTTAATGATCACCTTTGATCAGGCATCCTCAAACTGCGGCCCTCCAGCTGTTGCAAAACTACAACTCCCAGCATGCCCGAACAGCCTACAGGTATTAGCTTACAGCAGGGCATTGTGGGAGTTGTAGTTTTACAGCAGCTGGAGGACCGCAGTTTGAGGATGCCTGCCTTAGATGATCACAAAGAAAATTAATGTTTTTTCTATGAAAAATTATCCAGCCGATCGCTTTTGGTCTGTTCACAATGAAGCAGCGACCTTATCATCTGGGGTGGGCCAACATTGCAACACACTCATAGAGGTGATCGCTTCATTGTGATACGCAAGCCCCTTCACCACAACAAGGTAACAATCACGAAGGGGAATTGACACATGTATGTTTTGTTTTTGCAGCCACAGTGCAGCACCAGAGGCCAGAAAAATTAGGCATGTACACATGCCTGAAAAATTAGGTATTGTTGCAGCCACTGAAAGTGTACTAAAACATTGCGGCTTGAACCCTAATTGGTGGCGGAGAAGTCACGCAAGTCATCCAGCATGCAGAGATTAAATGCAGCAGCGTGGGGACCATTTTTAGCCTAATGCATCTCATCAGGCCTTTTTTAGTCAAATGTATCCCCCACTGCAGTCCCTTCGGTATCCACACCTCATTCATGTTAAAAAGGTGAGATAATCTAGACTTTTTTGACCTAGGCAACTTCTATTGTCAGTGACAATACCTCCTGCTGCGCTAAAGGTCCTTTCTGACAGGACACTTGAAGCGGGCAGGCCAGAAGTTCTATCGCAAATTGGGATAGCTCAGGCCACAGGACAAGCCTGCACACCCAGTAGTCAAGGGGTTCATCGCTCCTCAGAGTGTCGATATCTGCAGTTAAGGCGAGGTAGTCTGCTGTGGCGATACGTAGGACTTAAAAAGCTCCGCATGTCCTCCATCAACAACACGTCTGTAAAGCGTCCTGTCCTTGCCGGCGTGGTTGTGGTAGGAGGAGGATTACTTTCACCTCTTCCCCTGTTAGATTCCCGTTGTGCTGTGAAATCACCCTTATACGCTGTGTAAAGCATACTTTTTAACTTATTTTGGAACTGCTGCATCCTTTCCGACTTCCGGTAATTCGGTAACATTTCAGCCACTTTCTGCTTATACTGGGGGTCTAGTAGTGTAGCCACCCAGTACAGGTTGTTCTCCTTCAGCCTTTTTATACGACGGTCCCTCAACAGGCATGACAGCATGAAAGACCCCATTTGCACAAGGTTGGATGCCAAGCTACTCATCTCCCGTTTCTCACCCTCACTGATCTCATTGAAGGTCTGTTCTTCCCCCCAGCCACGTGCAACACCACGGGTCCCAGATAGGTGACAACAACGAGCATCCTGGGATGCCTGCTGTGGTTGGTCTTCCTCCTCCTCTAAGCTAAATTACTCCCCTGACTCCTCTTCCTCAGACTCCTCTTCGAGCGTTGCCGCAGGTCCAGCAAGCGATGATGACAAGGCTGTTTCTGATGGTGACCACAACTCTTCCTCTTCATGCTCATCTACGGCCTGATCCAGCACTCTTCGCAGGGCACGCTCCAGGTAAAAAACAAATGGGATGAGGTCGCTGATGGTGCCTTCGGTGCGACTGACTAGGTTTGTCACCTTCTCAAAAGGACGCATGAGCCTACAGGCATTGCGCATTAGCGTCCAGTAACGTGGCAAAAAAATACCCAGCTCCGCAGAGGCTGTCCTAGCAACCCGGTCATACAAATACTCGTTGACGACTTTTTCTTGTTGGAGCAGGCGATCGAACATTAGGAGTGTTAAATTCCAACGTGTCGGGCTGTCGCAAATCAAGCGCCTCACTGGCATGTTGTTTCGCCGCTGAAAATCAGAAAAGTGCGCCATGGCTGTGTAGGAACACCTGAAATGGCCACACACCTTCCTGGCCTGCTTAAAGACGTCCTATAAGCCTGGGTACTTACACACAAAGCGTTGTACGATCAGATTCAACACATGTGCCATGCACGGCATATGTGTCAACTTGTCTAAATTCAATGCCGCCAACAGATTGCTTCCATTGTCACACACCACTTTGCCAATCTCCAGTTGGTGCGGGGTCAGCCACTGATCCACCTGTGCGTTCAGGGCGGACAGGAGTGCTGGTCCGGTGTGACTCTCTGCTTTCAGGCAAGTCAACTCCAAGACGGCGTGACACTGTCGTATCCGGGATGTGAAATAGCCCCTGGGGAGCTGGGAGGTGCAGTTGATGTGGAGCAAGACGCAGCAGCAGAAGAGGACTCAGCCGAGGAGGTTAGCGAAGAGGAAGGAGTAGGAGGAGTAGAGGAGGTGGCAGCAGGCCTACCTGCAAGTCGTGGCGGTGTCACCAACTACGCTGCAGAGCCACGCATTCCATTCTTGGCAGCCATCAGCAGGTTTACCCAATGTGCAGTGTACGTGATATACGTGCCCTGACTGTGCTTTGCAGAACAGGTATCAGTGGTCAGATGGACCCTTGCCCTAACACTGTGTGCCAGACATGCCATGACTTCCTTTTCCACAATAGAGTAAAAGTTGGGGATTGCCTTTTGTGAAAAAAAAATTTCGGCTGGGTACCTTCCACTGCGGTGTCCCAATAGCTACAATTTTTTTTAAGGCCTCAGACTCCACCAGCTTGTATGATAAAAGCTGGTGGGCTAAGAGTTCTGACAAGCCAGCTGTCAGACGCCGGGCAAGGGGGTGACTCTTTGACATTGGCTTCTTACGCTCAAACATTTCTTTGACAGACACCTGACTGTGGGCAGATGAGCAGGAACTGCTGAAGGTGAGAGGCGGAGTGGCGGGTGGTTGAGAGGGGGAAAGGAGGACAGCAGTGGTGACGTGGATGAAGATGCTGGACCAGGAGGAGGATGGTGGCTTTGAGTTTGTGTGCTGCTTGTACTCATGTGTGAATCCTATAGATGTTTGTGATGTGAGATCATGTGCCTTCGCAAAGCAGTTGTAGTGAGGTGGGTGTTCGCGAACAGCGAACGCAAACTTCCGCAAATGTTCGCGAACAGGCGAACCGGGCGAACCGCCATAGACTTCAATAGACAGGCGAATTTTAAAAACCAAAGGGACTCTTTCTGGCCACAATAGTGATGGAAAAGTTGTTTCAAGGGGACTAACACCTGGACTGTGGCATGCCGGAGGGGGATCCATGGTAAAACTCCCATGGAAAATTACGTAGTGGACGCAGAGTCGGGTTTTAATCCATAAAGGGCATAAATCACGTAACATTCCTAAATTGTTTGGAATAACATGCTTTAAAACATCCAGTGTGTGTATACGATCAGGTATGATGTTGTATCGATCAGGTAGTGTAAGGGTTACGCCCGCTTCACAGACATACCAAACTCCTCTTTTAATGCACCGCAAACAGTCCATTTGCACAACCGCAAACTCCACATTTGCACAAGGTTGGATACCAAGCTAGCCACGTCCCGGTGATGTCATTGAAGGTTTCTTCCTCCACCCAGCCACGTAAAACACCAAGGGTCCCCGAAAGGTCAATTGAATTGATTTTTCGAACGGGGAGATGGTTAAAAAAACGCTGGCTCCCTCCCCTTTGTTTTAATCCACGGTCACTGCTTCTGCGCCGTGCAATTTACTCTCACACCCGATATGAGTGGTATTTTCTATAGTACTATTCTCATCAGTTTAAAGGGGTTATCCAAGTTATATTTATTGATGACCTATCCTCAGGATAGGTCATCAATATCAGTATACACAGAGCCGTCCCATTGAAATGAATGGAGCGGCTTGGGTGTAATTACACATGCTCACCGCTGCAGATGCAACGGCCAGCATGTAAACAATGACGAGGAGGCAGCGCTGGAGCGGCGCTCGCCTTCTCTTCAAACAGCTGATCGGCGGGGGTGCCGGGTGTCGGACCCCCGCCGATCTGATATTGATGACCTATCCTGAGGATAGGTCATCAATAAATATAACTTGGATAACCCCTTTAATCCCTTTAACGTCCCCAATCTGGGGGCCATTTATTGAATAGATTTTTCGAACGGGGAGATGGTTAAAAAAACGCTGGCTCCCTCCACTCTGTTTAAATCCACGGTCACTGCGTCTGCGCCGTGCATTTTACTGTCACACCCGATATGAGTGGTATTTTCTGTAGTACTATTCTCATCAGTTTAATCCCTCTAACGACCCCAATCTGGGGGCCATTTATGGAATAGATTTTTCGAACGGGGAGATGGTTAAAAAAACGCTGGCTCCCTCCACTCTGTTTTAATCCACGGTGACTGCGTCTGCACCGTGCAATTTACTGTCACACCCGATATGAGTGGTATTTTCTGTAGTACTATTCTCATCAGTTTAATCCCTGTTACATCCCATATCAGGGATTGCCTTTTGTGAAAAAAAATTTAGGCCTGGTACCTTCGACTGCCTTCACAGTGACAGACCAAACTCTCATACACCAAACTGAATTGATTTCAGGAACCGGGAGATGGAAAAAGCAGCTTGGTCGGTCCATACTCCCAAATTGGGGCACTGCGCGTGCACAGAGCAATGTGCTGTGACACCCTATATGAGTGGTGTCTTAACTAGTACTATTCCTATCAGCTGCGGGCGGGTGCGTGGTAACTTGAGAGCAGGTGACCAAAGCTGAGCAGGAGGAGGATGGTGCGTCAAGGTTCTTAGCGGAAGCTGTTGAAGATTGGGTGTCCTGTCTAAGCCAGTCAACTACGTCCTCAGAATTTTTTGGGTTCAGGGTACATGGCCTCTGAACACTAGGCATTATTCCAGGGACAGTGGAAATCACAGCACCACGACCACGACGGCCCCTGCGGGGTGGCTTGCCTCTGCCTGGCATTTTTTTTTCAATAAGTGGTACTGTGCCACCCGGTATCAGTGGTGGGCACTGGCAGTGGGCACACTACAGTCTGTGGAAGTGGGCCTGACACACACTGGCAGGAGGCAAGGAACTGAAATTAGACTAATGTGTAAAAAAGAAAAGCCTTATTTATCGGCAAGCTACTGTGCCACCCGGTATCAGTGGTTGGCACTGGCAGTGGGCACACTACAGTCTGTGGAAGTGGGCCTGACACACACTGGCAGCAGGCAAGCAACTGAAATTAGACTAATGTGTAAAAATGAAATGCCTTATTTATCGGCAAGCTACTGTGCCACCTGGTATCAGTGGTTGGCACTGGCAGTGGGCACACTACAGTCTGTGGAAGTTGGCCTGACACAAACTGGCAGCAGGCAAGCAACTGAAATTAGACTAATGTGTAAAAATGAAATGCCTTATTTATCGGCAAGCTACTGTGCCACCCGGTATCAGTGGTTGGGACTGGCAGTGGGCACACTACAGTCAGTGGAAGTGGGCCTGACACACACTGGCAGCAGGCAAGCAAATGAATTTAGACTAATGTGTAAAAATGAAATGCCTTATTTATCGGCAAGCTACTGTGCCACCCGGTATCAGTGGTTGGCACTGGCAGTGGGCACACTACAGTCAGTGGAAGTGGGCCTGACACATACTGGCAGCAGGCAAGCAACTGAAATTAGACTAATGTGTAAAAATGAAATGCCTTTTTTTATGCAAAGTCCTGTGCCAGCCGGTATGAGTGGTGGGCACTGGCAGTGGGCACACTACAGTCAGTGGAAGTCAGCCTGACACACACTGGCAGGCAACTAAACTTAGATTAAAGTGTAAAAATTAAATGCCTTTTTTTAATGCAAAGTCCTGTGCCACATGGGATGACAGGGGTGGGCACTGGCAGCGGGCACACTACAGTCAGTGGAAGTCGGCCTGACACACACTAGCAGCAGGCAAGCAGCTGAAATTACACTAAAGTGTAAAAATTAAATGCCTATTTTGATGCAAAGTCCTCTGCCAGCCGGTATGAGTGGTAGGCACTGGCAGTGGGCACACTACAGTCACTGGAAGTCAGCCTGACACACACTGGCAGGCAACTAACCTTAGATTAAAGTGTAAAAATTAAATGCCTTTTTTGATGCAAAGTCCTGTGCTACACGGGATGACAGGGGTGGGCACTGGCAGTGGGCACACTACAGTCAGTGGAAGTCGGCCTGACACACACTAGCAGCAGGCAAGCAGCTGAAATTACACTAAAGTGTAAAAATTAAATGCCTTTTTTATGCAAAGTCCTGTGCCAGCCGGTATGAGTGGTGGGCACTGGCAGTGGGCACACTACAGTCAGTGGAAGTCAGCCTGACACACACTGGCAGGCAACTAAACTTAGATTAAAGTGTCAAAATTAAATGCCTTTTTTTGATGCAAAGTCCTGTGCCACATGGGATGACAGGGGTGGGCACTGGCAGTGGGCACACTACAGTCAGTCGAAGTCGGCCTGACACACACTAGCAGCAGGCAAGCAGCTGAAATTACACTAAAGTGTAAAAATTAAATGCCTTTTTTGATGCAAAGTCCTCAGCCAGCTGGTATGAGTGGTAGGCACTGGCAGTGGGCACACTACAGTCAGTGGAAGTCAGCCTGACACACACTGGCAGGCAACTAACCTTAGATTAAAGTGTAAAAATTAAATGCCTTTTTTTGATGCAAAGTCCTGTGCCACATGGGATGACAGGGGTGGGCACTGGCAGTGGGCACACACTACAGTCTGTGGGCCTGCAGCTCCTCACACACAGGCAGGCCATCCAATTGCAATATGCATATAAAGGAAAAAAAAGCAGACTAATGTTGCAGCCCTAAAAAGGGCTTTTTGGGGTGCTGTCAGGACGCTGTCCTTACAGCAGAGATCTGATGAGTCTTTCAGGACACTGGACACTGAATACACTAGCCTAGCTATCGATTTCCCTATTAAATCAGCAGCAACTACACTCTCCCTCCTCTCACTAAGACTGCAAATTCCAAATGAATCTAAAATGGATGCTGTGCAGGAGGTGGGAGGGTCTGGGAGGGAGGGTATGCTGCTGATTGGCTGGAATGTGTCTGGTGACTGTGAGGTACAGGGTCAAAGTTTGCTCAATGATGATGTATAGGGGGCGGACTGAACATCGCATATGTTCGCCCGCTGAGGCGAACGCGAACAAGCTATGTTCGCCGGGAACTGTTCGCCGGCGAATAGTTCGGGCCATCTCTATTTGCAAATGGCATCGCTGTTATCAGAGGCAGACACACCAAAAAAATGCCACACGGCTGAGCTTTGCAATGACGGAATTCTGGTGGTGGCAATACATGCTGTCTGATTGTGCCACTAGCTCCTTGCGACGACCTCCCCCTGCTTCCAACTCGTCTCCTCCTCCTCTCTGTCTCCCCATTTGAACTTTCCCACTGATCTTCTTCTCTTCGAGCGGGCACCCACGTGACATCCACGGACACATCGTCATCCTCAACCGCTTCACTTGTATCTGACAACTTAGCAAAGGAAGCAGCAGCGGGTACAACATCATCTTCATCACACCGTACGTCCATGTGTGTAATGCTGCCTGACTGAAACATATCCCTGTTATCTACATCCTCTGGCATTAATGGTTGCGCATCAATGATTTCTTCCAACTGATGTGTAAATAAATCCTCTGACAGATCAAATGAAGCGGCTGTGGTGCTAGTGTTGGTGGTGGCAGCGGGCGGGCGAGTGGTAACTTGAGAGGTGCCCGAAGCTGAGCTGGAGGAGGATGGTGCGTCAAGGTTCCGAGCGGAAGCTGTAGAAGATTGGGTGTCCTGTGTAGGCCAGTCAACTATGTCCTTAGAATTTTTCGAGTTCAGGGTATGTGACCTCTGAACACTGGGCATTATTCTAGGGCCAAAGGAAATCACAGCACCACGACGGCGCCTGCGGGGTGGCCTGCCTCTGCCTGTTATTTTTTTTTTGGATTAGTGGTACTATGCGTGCAAGGTTCTGTGCCACCCTATATGAGTGGTGGGCACTGGCAGTGGGCACAGTACAGTCTGTGGGCCTGACACACACTGGCAGGCAACTGAAATTATATTAAAGGGTAAATATTAAATGACTTTTTAATCTGTAAGGTACTGTGCCACCCGATATGAGTGGTGGGTAGTGGGCACAGTACAGACAGTGGGCCTGACACACACTGGAAGGCAACTGAAATTATATTAAAGGGTAAAAATTAAATGACTCTTTTATCTGCAAGGTACTGTGCCACCCGATATGAGTAGTGGGCACTGACAGTGGGCACAGTACAGTCTGTGGGCCTGACACACACTGGCAGGAAACTGAAATTATAGTAAAGGGTAAAAATTTAATTACTTTTTTTTCTGCAGGGCACTGTGCCACCCGATATCAGTGGTGGGCAGTGGGCACAGTACAGTCTGTGTGGGCCTGACACACACTGGCAGGCAACTGAAATTATATTAAAGGGTGAAAATTAAATGACTTTTTTTATCTGCAAGGTACTGTGCCACCCGATATGAGTGGTGGGCACTGGCAGTGGGCACAGTACAGTCTGTGGGCCTGACACACACTGGCAGGAAACTGAAATTATATTAAAGGGTAAAAATTAAATGTCTTTTTTTTATCTGCAAGGTACTGTGCCACCCGATATGAGTGGTGGGCAGTGGGTACAGTACAGTCTGTGTGGGCCTAACACACACTGGCAGGCAACTGAAATTATATTAAAGGGTAAAAATTAAATGACTTTTTTTTATCTGCAAGGTACTGTGCCACCCGATATGAGTGGTAGGCACTGGCAGTGGGCACAGTACTTTCTGTGGGCCTGACACACACTGGCAGGCAACTGAAATTATATTAAAGGGTAAAAATTAAATGACATTTTTATCTGCAAGGTACTGTGCCACCCGATATGAGTGGTGGGCAGTGGGCACAGTACAGTCAGTGGGCCTGACACACACTGGCAGGCAACTGAAATTATATTAAAGGGTAAAAATTAAATGACTTTTTTTTATCTGCAAGGTACTGTGCCACCCGATATGAGTGGTGGGCACTGGCAGTGGGCACAGTACTTTCTGTGGGCCTGACACACACTGGCATGCAACTGAAATTATATTAAAGGGTAAAAATGAAATTACTTTTTTATCTGCAAGGTACTGTGCCACCCGATATGAGTGGTGGGCAGTGGGCACAGTACAGTCAGTGGGCCTGACACACACTGGCAGGCAACTGAAATTATATTAAAGGGTAAAAATAAATGACTTTTCTATCTGCAAGGTACTGTGACACCCGATATAAGTGGTGGGCACTGGCAGTGGGCACAGTACAGTCTGTGTGGGCCTGACACACACTGGCAGGCAACTGAAATTATATTAAAGGGTAAAAATTAAATTACTTTTTTTTATCTGCAAGGTACTGTGCCACCCGATATGAGTGGTGGGCACTGGCAGTGGGCACAGTACAGTCTGTGTGGGCCTGACACACACTGGCAGGTAACTGAAATTATATTAAAGGGTAAAAATTAAATGACTTTTTATCTGCAAGGTACTGTGCCACCCAATATGAGTGGTGGGCACTGGCAGTGGGCACAGTACAGTCTGTGGGCCTGACACACACTGGCAGGCAACTGAAATTATATTAAAGGGTTAAAAATTAAATGACTTTTTTATGCCACCCTTTATAAGTGGTGTACACACAGTACAGTCTGTGGGCCTGCAGCCTCTCACACACGGGAAGGCAACTGCAATATAATATATAAAAAAAAAAAAGCAGACTGATGTACCAGCCCTAAAAAGGGCTTTTTGGGGGGCTGTAAGGACGCTGTCCTTACAGCAGATGAGTCTTTGTGGACTGGAGTGGACACAGAACACTAGTAGCTAACGCTTTCCCTAGAATCCCTATATTAATTCAGCAGCAGCAGCACTCTCCCTGCTCTAACTAACACTGCAGCTTCAGAATGAATCTAAGATGGATGATGTCCTTGCTTTTTGATAGGAGGTGGGAGGGTCTGGGAGGGAGGGTGCTGATTGGCTGGAATGTGTCTGCTGACTGTGAGGTACAGGGTCAAAGTTTGCTCAATGATGATGTATAGGGGGCGGACCAAACATCGCATATGTTTGCCCGCCGCGGCGAACGCGAACATGCGATGTTCGGGACATCTCTATAGAGTGATTGGTAGAACATGTTCATGTGGGAGCCCGGGATTTTTATATCCCTAATTCATAAATTATGCTTCATTTTTTCCAGGACCATTACCAGTGGGTTTAAATAATCCAGGACCATAAAGCTAGGAATACACAACTCCCTAGCCCCCACCACAGAAGTGCAGCCCCTCCAGAAGAAGTCACCAACTGGGCCCTGCAGAAAAAAAAAACTCTCACTTAGATAAAGAAGCTGATTGCCCCACAACTCCTATCCTAGACAAGCAGAGGCATCCCCTGATGATACAAGGGCAGGCTAAGTATCTACACTGGGACCCTCACACACTTCTGCATTAAACCTTCCTCCCAATAGACTATTCCTCTCTCCAGCTGTATTTCTTCTCCTTTAACCCTCTCTCCACTGCTATTAAACCTATCTTCCTCCCCCCTAGGCTCTGTACTCTTCATTCTCCCTCCTTTAGTTTCTATATCTCACTATCCATTCATACTCCCCAGATTCATGGACATTTAAGAGCTGCCAGGTGGGGGAGCTGTTGTATGTGTGTGTATGTGTGTGTTCACGAGTGTATATAGCAGTGGGTGGGTGGAAAAAACAATTGTGATATTAATCTTTCTAATATTTATTTAATTCATTTCCACCTATCCCAAAATATAATAACCTAACATCATGACCTATTCTAAATAGCAACATATAAACCCTAGTCGTTTAACAGAAAACCACTTTGGAACCATTAGATTTCTAATATAAATATGTATATATATATATATATATATATATATATATTGCACTACAGGTACTTTCACACTAGCAGCAAGGAACTCCGGCAGGCTGTGCCGGCGGGTGAACAGCCTGTCAGATCTCTGCTGCCGCTAGTGCATGCGTGCTCCTGGACTACCGCTCCGGCACTATTGACTATAATGGTGGTGGGACGGAGTTCTGGCGGCAGCACGGCAAACATGCAAAGAGGCGGGCGGAATAAAAGTACTACATGTTTGCCGTGATTTTTTTGGGTGTTCTGTGCACTGTACCACATTTTGTGCCACAACACATATGTGGTTTCCAGCTCTTTACAACTTTGTTTCTTAGTTCAGTCTCTTATCCCTCCTTCCTCTTTGATGATGCATTGTTATATTATTTATTACATCCACACAATTGCCATCTTGTGTAGGATGTCTATTGTGGTACTTGTGGTCCGCTGCGGGCATCCTCCACCGTATGCATTTTTGCTGGGGATCGCCATTAGCAACACGCCACAAGTGCAGGATCTGCTCCCCTGTATATATATGCACAACTGCATTTTTGGGTTGAGCACATCCTGCTCCTTGCCACCTTTCAGTTGTTTTGTATACGTAATTTTTTGGAGGTGTATAAACTCCTATGTAGATGTAGCCTGTTTTCCATCCACAGGCTACATTTAGGTGCACCTGTGAGGCCTGGGCCATATCAGACAGTCTTGGGTGGGGCTCACAGCCTTCTCCCTCCTCCCATTGCAGGCATGGTTACATGCTGAAGGTAACTGAGGAGTCTGCTGTGAGTCGGCCTATACTTTCCTGTCATTTTGCCTACTGGACCCTGGTATTGCCCATATGGCACAGGTAGGTGAGTGTTAGGTCCCAAGATACTTGAGAAACCTTGGCGTAGTGCTCGGGGCGTAAAACATGTCCGCCACTGCAGGACATGTTGACTAATGTCTCAATTTTAACATCAGTTTGAGGGCTTATTAAGACCGCAAAGTGCAACTGTCTTGTCATTTGTTATTGCTATATTGTTATATTATTTATCACATCCACACAATTGCCATCTTGTGTAGGATGTCTATTGTGGTACTTGTGGCCCACTGCGGGCATCCTCCACCGTATGCATTTTTGCTGGGGATCGCCATTATCAATGGGCCACAAGTGCAGGATCTGCTCCCCTGTATATATATTCACAACTGCATTTCTGGGTTGAGCACATCCTGCTTTATGCCACCTTTTAGTTGTTTTATATATATATATATTGCACTAAGGGTACTTTCACACTAGCGGCAGGCTTTTCCGGCGGGTGAGCAGCCTGTCAGATCCGTGCTGCCACTAGTGCATGCGTGCCCCCGGACTACTGCTCCGGCCCCATTGACTATAATGGGGGTGGGCCGGAGTTCCGGCGGCAGCATGGCAAATATGCAGAGAGGCGGGTGGAATAAAAGTACTACATGTTTGCCGTGCTGCCACCGGAACCCCAGCCCTCCCCCATTATAGTCAATGGGGCGGGAGCGGTAGTCCGGGGGCACGCGTGCACTAGCGACTGCACGGATCCTACAGGCTGTTTATCAGTTAGAACAGCCTGCCGGAGCTTCTTGATGCTAGTGTGAAACTAGCCTTAGAAGAAGGGTCCTTCACAGAGGTCTTCCTCACTTATGATCTTCTTGGATCCTAAACTTACAAAGTCTCTGGTGCTTTAAAACATGGTGGATCTTGACTTTGGAATAACCTCAACAATCTTTCTAGCACACATATTAAAGTCAGTTGATTTTTTGGGGTATTCTGTGCACTGTACCACTTTTTTGTGCCACAACACATATGTTGTTTCCAGCTCTTTACAACTTTGTTTCATAGTTCAGTCTCTTATCCCTCCTTCCTCTTTGATGATGCATAAGGGGATTGCAATTGCAATCATAATCCTGAGTACAGGTTTTAGAGCCTCTTATGTGGTCATAAGACAGTCCATAACCTTGTCTGTGGGAGGGGCTTTGACACTGGGACCTTTGCGTTTCACCACCGGATAATAGTATTGCAAGCAGCAAGTTCATTTTCTGCATGGCAGACCGGTGGTTAAACTTGTTTCTTGTTGGGTGGCAGGCCACTACAAGCTATGTTTTACCACACCTGGTCATTAACTTGGGCAGCATCTGGACACTGCTGAGGTTGTCAGCCCTGGCTCTGCTAAACAAATGCAGCCTACAAAAGTCCTTATAACTTTTGTAGGTCCAACACTGCATTTGAATAACAACTTTGGAATGGAACCATAGAGGTCCTCTGCCAAAGTAAAATTAACTTTGTCAAATCCTATACCTAGTCTTATTGTCCTAATATTAAGTAATAAACACATAATTATACATGTTATTAACCTCTCGATTATTCGTTCAATATTGGACTCAATGTGTAATAAAACTTCAAACTAACTTATACATTTAGCAATTTATCATTATCAAAGATGTTCAATTGTCTTTGATGGCCTTTGTCACAAGGTAACACTATAACATAACATGTATCACAATTCTTTTTAGGTCTAGTACATTTACATATTCAGTGCACATTGTGCTATAAAAACCAAAAACTTACATTTGTTGTAACATGTCTTCATTCATTGGTATCTTCTTCAATGTAACCCATGTAACCAATAATTTTAGCTTAATCTTATGCATTGTATTGTCAAGATAATAAAACACAACACAATTAATACCACATTTATTCAGATCTAATGTTATACAGTATTTGGTTTTACCCCCACACCTCATGCCCTTTGGTATTTTGGTTTGCAGATGTACCCAACCTTTCTTGATATTGAAACTAATAGTCTTTTTTCATGAAGGCATGCACCAGAAATATATAAAAGACTTCACTTTTCTCTCAATAAATTCATAAAGGACTTTTTTCATCATGCATCTTGTTATTAGGGATGGGCAAAAGGGATATCTTTGTGCCTGTAAAGTCCACCCCTTTTCTCCTCCCTCTCCTCTAGATCATGTAATCCAACCCTTCCGGTCGGATGGTGTGATCCTCTCTCTTCTAGTCAGTCTACCCTTAACCATTTATGAGGACAGATCAGAACATGTAACATGTAACAGGCAACATGTAACAATGCACACATAGAAACAGGGGCATAGCTATAGGGGAAGCAGGGGAAGAGGCTGCTTTGGGGCCCAATCTCAGAAGGGGCCACCCAGGAGGAGGACTTAAAGATTTTATTGTCAGGGCCCCCCTCAACAGTATTATACAATGTCATTATATACAGTAACAGTATATACAGAGAAATGACATACAGTATATACTGTACATGTAGGAAACATACAGAGAGGCTGCCGGGCCTGGTCTGAGAGAGCTATCTTGACTAATCACAGGAATGTGGGTTGCATGGGAGTAGGGGGATGCAAAGAAGATGCTGGGGGGAGGGTGCATTCAAAACTTTGCTGTGGGGCCTAGTCATTCCGACAGTAGTTACGCCACTGCATAGAAACAAACTAATAATCTAACAATACAGACATGAAAACATGAAGGGCCCACCGGAAACATTTCCATCACTTTACATTTATTAGTATTCAATAAAACCTTTAGCTCAATAAAAATTTAGGGCACCAATAAAAAAAAAAATAAGCGATTAAAATCCCTGATGCGCATTATAAAAAACAAATGGTTTACTCCACCTTCTTATTCACTGGCACTTTCATATTTTCCTTCCTTACAGCAGCAGCATCATATATGCATTTATCCATGCCTAGCTCATAGCCACATATAATTTTTGAAGGACAGACTTCCCACACAGCTCTGCTCAGCATCCTTCAAATTCTTCTCTGCTACAACTTTACATATTCACAACAGCAACTCAGAGCAGCACAGATTCACATTCCAATGAATAATATATGGCTGCAATAGGGCTCTCAGCTCCTCCTGCTCTATAACATTCTGGCGGCAACTCAGACACCATGTTTAACATGACAGGTTCCCTTTAAGTAAAAGTCACCAGGAAAGATTCATGTTTATTGAACAGCTGTTTGTATCTGTAAGTGTGGCCAGATGGGGGTAGTAATACTCATGGTTCTTACTGATAGGAAGGGTACACCTGTTCTTCCCTTTGGGGCACTCCTTTATGCCCTCCTACCTCATGGTGTTTAGTGGTGTTGGTGATTGCCCTGAGATGCAAGGCCCTGAAATTTGAGTCAATAATGAAGCCAGGTTTCATGTAGCAAATTCACTGTACTTTTCTGAAGTGTTTCACACGGGCACTGTATACGGTACATTTGATGCAGTCTTTACAACTGACATATACAATTCCAAAGGCTGTATATGGAGGATATTGGGCTGAGGCTTTCAGTACCTCTTTTCCTTCCTGGGCTGGCAAATAAATTGAAACTTAAACTTTTGTAATCCACAGGGGAAGTATTCCCTGGCTCAGCTCTGCTCCCTTGCTTCACACCCATCTACAACTCACATTAGACTGACACCTATATTCATCTAGGGAGGAAAGGGTAGAGCCAGCCCTGCCTAGCCATTAGGAACCTTATTGGACAGTACATTAACACTTTACGCACTTGCAGTGGAGGCAGTGCACTCTTGATACTCTTATCCTGGTAAATATTTTCTATTATTATAAGAGCAGTTTAGGGAACTGTATTGTTTAGAATAAGAGTGACATGATAGTGACTATGCATTTCAGCAATTATTACAGTATGTGTCTATAAGGGCCCCCTGGACAGCAACATAATGGTCTACCTTAGCACCACTTGATCTGTGACTTTCCACCTTGATGGAATTCCACCTTGCATATGACAATGACCAGACTTTTTTTTTTTTTTTAGCAGTGTTGAGCATGTAATGGATAAACAATAACAAACATTTGTAATGCACTTTTATCACAGCGATTGAAAGTGCAGGTATAGTTGTGCAGCTGGAGCGACTCCCTGGGAAGTCAGTAGCTGCTATATAGCAACACACACAGGGGTAAGTTTCATAGGAAGCCAATCATTCAATCGTACCTAGACTTTGTCCTTTCCCCGGC
Source organism: Bufotes viridis (assembly GCA_033119425.1). Classification (NCBI taxonomy): domain Eukaryota; kingdom Metazoa; phylum Chordata; class Amphibia; order Anura; family Bufonidae; genus Bufotes; species Bufotes viridis. The sequence continues at coordinate 185,494,455 of CM065591.1, forward strand.
ACATACCCTGTTCCCTGACCTTGTAGACTTTTGGGTGAACAGATTGGAACAATGGCTGGAACTGGCCCAGTTTACTAATAGTACACTGTCTTGTCCAGTCTCCAGTGTACTGTCAGACTGGCAGGTGTCATCATCACACTCAAGCAGACAAAATTGTCCTCCACAAGTGTACGAAATATTACATTTGTAAATATGGATGTGGATTAGTGAGGATTTTCACAAACCTCTGGCTAATGAATAGTTCTGCCATGGCAGTGGCTATTTATCACTGGCCCAGTGATGCCACTAGCCGCTGTGTTCCATACTGTATTGCAGCGGGCTGTTTAACACCATCAACCATGCATTTACCCATCGTTATATATGTCAATGCCACTCTGGCATTACCAATGTTGTTTGTGCATTAAATAGCTTACAAGGGTAAAGGAGAGATAAAAATGTACAGTATATAGAGATTTTAAAAAGAGAGAAAAAGATGAGAAAAATAGGAGTCCTAGGAGACCCCAATTGTCCTCATAAATTTTCAGGCCAATTGCAGCACTTTTGATTTTGGTCAAATTAATGCATACCCTAATCTAATCTTCAGAGCAATTGTAATCGGACCTGAAACGAATTGCAAGAAATTTGTTCATCTCCAATACATACGGACTGTAACTGTTTTAAGACAGGTAAAATATGAGCTGTTGCTCTACAAAATATAGAAGAATGTGTGCTGTTACTTAGACTTCTTTTAGCCTTTTTTTTGGCTCATAAAATCCGTCAGAATATTATGGCACTTTTTACAAGTGTTTTTAGTGGTGCTTTCTTTTTTTGCCGCACAAGGTTTTTCTTCTTGACTTTTTTACCCCATATGGAAGTCTATGGGAAAATACCGTAAAAAGCCACACCTAAAGCATATTGCAATAAAAAAAATGCAACTGACCCCAAAAAACACACCTCAGGGTTGAAACAACATTACTACTAAAAAGCCAGTTTAGTCTATTTCCCATAGACTTCCATGTAATGTGGAGCTGGAATTTTGTGTCTAAAAATACTGTAAAAACCTCCAGCCACCATATACTGAGAAAACCCTAAAAAAAAAGACACGAAAAACCCTACTTGTTACACCAGCAAAATACTGTGACATATTTTCAAAAATTACATGATAAAACTGTATGTGTAATGTTGTTCCTTTCAGCATTAACTAGTCTGCTGTCACAGTCAATTCCATGGGACTGTAAGCCAAAGATCCATTTTCATTGGCTGTTACAACTCTTCTCCTTTACACAAGAATTGTGCCATGCATCAGTGACTCCTGTAGAGATGTTTTTTTATTGCTACCTTGGGTTAGTAAGTACAAATATGATCAGGAAGTGGGGGGCACTCATAAAAGGTTTGCACTGGTCCCAATAATTTGTAGACACTGCAATGAAAATATATATGTAATTACAGAATTATGAATGTAGTATACTTATATTTAGATTTATTTAATTTACATTCTTTGCACAAAAATACATTAAAATATACTACTGCACAAAATATTTTGCAAGCTTAATGTCATGGCTGTATCATGGTCTGGTGTAGTGGACCATGACACTTTTGCCATGCATGCTTGTTGCCAGTGACAACATGTTGTTTTAGCATGTTTGGACACTTCCCCTTTACGGTTTGTGTTCGGGGTTAAGTTGGGTGCTAGGTGGAGCTGGGTGTGGCCTCAGGGCTCTTCTTATACTGGTGTTGTGAGCCTGACGTCAGATGGTTGTCTGCCACTATATGTGTAGGAGCTATGCTCCTCTCTGGATGTGTCATCTGTCCAGTGTGAGGGCATCCTAGTTGGATATCGTTCGTCACCCTTTTTCTCCTTTCCCTTCCTCACCTGTTATGCTGTTTGGTGTGGTTTATGTTGGAGTTTTGTTGTTTTTGTCTAGTCTGGTGTTACATGTCTGGTCGTTGTGGTGTTTGTGATCAGCATGGATGATTGACATTTACCCCTGTGTGTTGTGCCTGCGGAAGTGGGCTCCATGGTTTCCCGGACGGGTGAACCACAAGTCTGTATGCTGCTCTGCCTGGGGCCGCAATGAGTTCTGTTTGCATGGGGGATTCCAGGCAGTAACTGGTGTGCTGGATTCCTTGGTGTGGTTGTGTGCACTGTGTCCTGTGTATGGTGTGTGGGCACTAGTACTCTTTCTCGGGTTCCAGTTGGTGTTGCTGCGGCAGGTAAGGGTGGTGTATTGTGTGCTTACCTGCCGATCTAGTTACTGTATACAGTATCTACTGTTTCCTTGCAGCTAGGCTGGCGGAGACTCCTGTCCATCCATTTCTGGGATGAACAGGTCATCTCTTATTCCACATTCCTTTTTCAGGGATCTTTAGGGTTAGAAGGATCCAGGTTATGGTGTATGAGCCCCCCTACCATCGAGGCTGGCTCATACGGTTAGGAGTCATGGCCAGGATTAGGACGGCTTTAGGAGGTGACCTGCTCCCCTTTTCCCAGTGTCCTGGCTTAGCTGCTTCCCCATTTTACTACGTTATATGGTGGGGAGTCTTCCCTCACTCCCCACCTTGACACTTAGTTAATGATTTCCTTTGTTAATTAACTCTAATTTCTTTACAAAAAAAAACAACCATAACTCACATACAGTGGTACAGTTGCAAACTTTTAGTGAAGAAAAACTGTTAGTATTAATGGGTATATTTTTATGTATACTTAGGTTCATTTTCAAAAGGTTGACACTTGCTGCATTTTACTAATAGTGAAAGCTCTATAGCTACTAATGCATGGCTAATCCTAGGTATTATTCTTCAGATAGAGTCATCCTCTCCTAAACCTCTCCTGTATGCTTTTATAATTATCTTGCACTACAAAGAAGATGGGATTATCAAAATAACCCTGTATGTTTTTTCTTAAAAATAACAAAAATCTATTCTTTTCTTTCTACAAATGTCTGTTTTTATTTATGACTCCATGACTTTTATGTTGTAAAAACATAATTGGATGAAACTGATTTATGAAACAATTTATTAAAAAAAAAAAAAAATATATATATATATATATATATATATATATATATATATATATATACCATTGAAGCAACGGAAAGGGAATGAGTTGTTTTAAAATGCATTTCCAATCTTTCAAAAATCATGTAAAACAAAAAAAACATTGTGATGGTTTAAAGTAGACAATGAGATATCAAAGGTTATGTACACCTTTGGGGCCATTTTTTAATTATTGCATTGTACTTATTTTGAACTGAAAAAAATATGGAGTCCTTTTCTCTGTACAGAGCTAAGATGCTCTGCTAGCAGAATTTTCTCTGCTCTGTCAGATAGGGAGCTGACAGACCCCTTATCTATGCTCTCAGACCTATAAACACTCATGAAAGCTTAACCCTTATCTTACTGATAAAAACATGGCTTAAAGGGAACCTGTCAGCAAAAAATTCACTGTTAAACCAGGCATGCTGCCTTGTAGGGCTCACTCTGCTGAATACAATGATAACTTTCACTTACTGATCTGTTGCTTTATTGTGAGAAAAGGTACTTTTAATCCATATGCTAATGAGCTGATTTGAGTCCAGCAGTTGATATGAGTCCAGCGTTTTTTTTGCATTCAGAGCTGTAGCCACTCCCATATTCACTTCTTCAGATCAATAAATAAATAAACCACACCCCTTCTAGAGCTAAAGAAGTGAATAGGGGAGCGGCTACAGCTCTGAATAGAAAAAAGGATTTCCTCAATCCTCAGCTGATGTAAAAGGGCCTTTAAAGAGGTTGTTCACTCTTTTGAGGTGGGAAGGTAGGGTCAGACCCTTCCTCCCCTCCGACCAGACATCAAAAGGGAAGCATGCTGCTGGGTCCCAGCTCTTTAGCTGCCCAGTCTCCACTGCCAGCATCTTCTTTGATGCCATTGCAACCAATGATTAACCACAGTCATAATCTGGCCCCCTTGCATCACTTGACCAATTTACCTAATGCAAGGGGGGCAGGTCACTGCTATAGCCAGTCATTGGCTGTAGCTACGTCAAAGCATATTTTAATAACGGGGGACTTGAGCGAATCAGTGGCAGCTTGGTACCAAAGGATCTCAAACCCAGTGTTGGGGAGCAGGTAAGTATGCTTCCAGTGTCAGACTGGGGTTCCATGAGCCCACCAAAGGGAATAATATTCAGGGCTCGCCATCAGTCTATACAGAACATACACATGTCCACTCTCTAATTTCACTGCATTAGAAAGAAACATTAGCACCAAGTCTCAAAGTTGAACAGTCAACTAAAGTCAGCTCACAGTTTAATAGTTTACTGTTAACCCTTTGAAAGTCCTATTGTATTAGGAGTATTTTGTTGTGTCAGAGCCTAGGCCCGCTATAGCATCCTCTGGTACTCTGGTGGGCCAGTCCAACACTGTATGCTTCCCTTTGCTGGTCTGGCCAGGTGAACAACCCCTTTAAGACCCCCACAAACATTATCATATTATCAGCCAAATCTGCCAAAAACTCTGTTTATTGTTTAATTGGAGCTCCTTACTCCCATCTTCTGTTGGGGGATCCCTGTATGTATATGCAATCTTCAATGGTTTTAAAGTTAACAAACGATGTTGCCACGCAAAACCATCTAAGAGAGTACACCTTTTTGACTCTTCGATATTATTTTTACCATGTGACTATATTTTCAACTTTATAACAATACTGAATAATTGCCACTTTTAAAGATGCATTGTGCAATTCCTTCAGCCACCATTTAAGATGAACATGTACAGTACATTAGATGGCGGTTGACTGAATCATCTTTTGCTTATGTTATAGGATCAGCACACAAAATCCATCTTGTCTGATCCATGTTTTCTCTTCCTGCCTAATTATTATGGTTGTTCCCAACGTTATGTTAAAATTTAAGTGTAATATGAGAAGTGTGATGCAATCGTACAAGTACATTTTCAACAGTTGTCCACTGGCAAATGCAAATATATTGCATAACATTTCCTCATAGCGATCAGGCTCTGTCATAAAAGTATGCCCATACATAGTCTGATATTTCAAACCAGGTATCATAATATAATATATGAAAAGAAATTTGCATGCCACAGTGCAAATGTGAACTTGGTCCTAAAGTATAATAGTAATATATGTTATATTTTCCATTGCATAATTTAATAAACTTGCTTTGTTAAAAGTATCTTGTCTCTTCCCTATTTATCTACATTGCACAACTTCAGAGTGAGAGTTTCAGCCTTATTTTATTAGTTCGGGTTTTATTTCTTTTAAAATAAAAAGATTTGTTTGAGTTTTCTTTTCTAGACCCTTTATCTATTTCTTAGATACTATTTCATATTCAGTGTCTCTGCTATTAAGCAAAGAGAAAGAGTCTCATTATGAAGCTTTGACCAATCTCACTTCACTCATGATTCAAGTTATTAATGAGATGTCTTTCTTGAAGAGGGGGATGCAGTGTGTTAGAAACTCAGCAGAGGCCCAGACTGGGAGGTCATGGGTCAAGGGGCAGATAGGGGCCATCATTCTTTGTAGCTCCATGCACTGCAAAATTTCACAGCAGTAAGGAAACTGTATATCAGTATGTTTATGTCTATGGGCAGCAGAAGGTGATCCTGCAAAACATATGTCCATGTATTCATTGATGCCTTTAAAAGGCTTGGTCACTCATTGTTTATATCTATGCCACTTTCTGTTCTTAAGACAATAGAGTAACAACATTGATCATATCATACCTTTAGCAAAAAAAGTTATTAAGTTATTAAAGTTTATTAAGTTATTAAGTTATTCAAGTCTATTAAGGAAAGATTTTAACAGTCATTTAATAAACAGATACTATGCAGATGTCACAAATTGTGCTCTGCATACTCTTCTCTAAGGGCTCATGCACACAAGCGTTATACAGTTGTAGAGCACACATACATAGTGGTGTATGGGGCCCTACTGTACCTCAGAGAGTCTCAGATTTTATCCAAATGTATGGATCCAACAGAAGTAAAACTGTGGCATGTTCTAATGGATGTTATACTACAGATGTAATGACCTCTAGAAACATTGCTCCACACAAATCTCTACTGCACACATGAGAACTAAAGCAAATTGAATATCTGTTTTATTTGCATGCTTAAAATTAGAATATTATATTTTTTTATATTTTTTTTATAATTATATCATCCAAAACCATAAAGTAGATAATTATTCAAGTGTAACTGCACTTTCCAAAAACATTTGATGTGTCATAGTGATTGTGAGGGTCCGAAAGCTCACTCAAAGCGTGGTCTCTTTTCACTGAAGATGGACTGAAACAAGCTCATAGAGCACTTCTATCTCCTAGTTTTAGTGATTGGCGTGGACCTCAGGACCTGGAACCCCTTGCCCATCAAAACCTTTGATATGTCACTATGACAAATCAAAAGTTTTTGGAAAGTACAATCACACTTGAAAATCTTAAGGTGATCTACTGGTTAAAGGGGTTGTCCGTGTTCAGAGATGAACCCTGACATATCCCTGTTTTAATGCAGGCAGGCCACCTGGTATGAGTATCGGAGCAGTTCATGCTCAGATGCTCTCCCTTGCCCTGCACTGTATCGCTCAGGGCAAGGGCTTTTCTGTTAAAAAGGCGGATGCTTCTGCCTAGCAGTGTTCCCAGTACCATCACCAGAGCGATGCCCTAGCCATTTTACGGGTTGGGGCAGTTCTAAAGCCCACCCATTAATGCTAGTGACTAGTGATGAGCGGCATCGGCTATATTCGATTTCGTTATATTTGACAAATATATGGGCGAATATTCATCAAGTATTTGCAAATTCACTATATTCGAGTACTAACATTGTTTCAAAAGTTATTGGACTAATGTACGTTGCCTGATCTTGCGCTGACATTCTAACATTACTAACATTCATTGCGATAATCGCAATGTAAAAATAGCATATGCATGCGAGAAAGGGGCGCGGTGCAGTTTTCAAACTAAGAAGGGAGGAATCAGTGAGGTGCCGATATTCGCATTGTAATAAAAAAATTGCGTTCCGATAATTCGCACCCCACTCACTGTCAGTGAGTGGATCGTGAATATTCATAACGCGATTTTTTATTGCGATGCGATTATCGGCACTTAACTGTAATGTGCATTGTGATGTGTACTGTGTAAAAAAAAAAATTATATTCATAATTTCTGAATATATAACGCGATATTCATAATATTTATGAAATCGCAAAGTGTCGATATTACCGATAAAAAATAGATTTTCGGATATTCGTGCTGAACACTACTGGTGACGGCACTGGGCTCACTGCTAGGCGGAAGCCTCCGTCTAGCTTACCCATGGAGAGCCTAGTACGTCACCGGATCTCCAGAAAAACTCCTTGCCCTGCGCAAAGAGCATTGGAGCATGGAATGTTCCAATGCTCATGGCAGCGGGGCTGAGTGGGGGAAGCTGGAGATATGTCCCGGTTAAGCCCTGAACCCAGACAACCCCTTTAAGATATTTTAGCCTATGAATGTATGACACTGAGGAAATTTAAGTTCTGAATAGCCTGGCAGTTTTTGAGAAAAAATGTCTGATGTCGCTGTAAAAATGAAACAAAAAAAAGTATAAACTCTTAAATTATAACAGTAAATAAGAGATCTAAATGGGCTTGAATAGCTGCAGTAAGTATGTTTAAAGGAGTTATCCGTATTCTAAAAGATCCCCTCTAATGCCCGGGACAGTTGTATGGATTATACTTATTTGTTCCACGGCACCTGTTTCACTCAGGATCCCTGCACGTCCACTGCTGCATCTCCCCATTGCACTGATCAAAACATCCGGCGATGGGGGAAGCTGTGCAGGGATCTAGATCGATGTGGGTGCCGGGGAGCAGGTAAGTATAATATATAAAAGGGGCCCGGTCATCTTTTAGAATTTGGATAACCCCTTTTAGTATTTTATTTCCATTCCACAGAACGCACATATTCAAATACATAAGACAGGAATCCACAGATACATGGAAAATCCTTTTAAGGGTAGACACTGCCACCCTGTGATTGATTTTAAAAATACCATTATAATAAAGTAAAAGGCTATTACAGGTTTTTAATCTAGATACCTGCTTTACATTTGTAGTACATTTATTTATCCTTATAGGAATAATAATAATAATCCCAAAACTTAAAATTTAATATACGAGTACAAAACCCAAACCCAACATAAAATTTCTGAAATATATTACAAATAGGGCAAACTCCAGTTTCCGGTAAATAAAACAATGGATGCTTATGCAGTATTTAATACAAATAATAATAATAAAATAAATATCATTAATATATATGCTTGTTAAAAATATTTCAATTAAACGTTAATTCTAATTGTACAACTTCCGCCTCCATGAACACTGTGAGATCTTTGCAATACTGCCATCTATAAGAAGTATTATTACTCCAAGGAACGCATTTCAGGCAGCCAAACAAAGTTTATTTGCTCCAGTTCGTGAAAGGGTAGTTACCCAGAAAGAGCTGGATTCCTGGTGAGACAGCTTTGCTTTTGGAAAGGAGAATAGCTTTTGTGTCTCTTTTCCAGCATTATGTGGAGATGCAAGCACAGCAATAGATAAAAATCCTATTATGAAAAAGCGCTGATTAAACATTTTGAGGCTACCACTAAAAAAAATAGGGGAAAATTGATCAATGAAACATGTGTACAAATGTATAAATAAACATAAGATGAGCAAATCAATTATATCAATTTCAAATTTATACTCAGTTTTCCCAAATAATCACATAGTAGGTTGACAGCTAGTGCTTTACACTACAGAAAGCTTTTTTATGAATCTGCATATTTTAACGCACAAAAGACATTAGGTCCACACCTGTTAGTGGAGTCGATATTGCATTGTTTGCAAGTCAATTGTCAGCAGCAGTGTCTTCAGTGTGTTTGTGGAAAGGGAAGGACATTGCATTGCACCTACCTGTATTTAAGTCCCAGAAAACATATTTGCAAATCATTCCATACTTTGTGTGACTGTGTACATTTAGGATTATAAATGTCAGAAATATGGAAGGGTTCCAAAAGAAAGACCCAGAGCCAGAAGGTGGGTATTAGCAGCACCAGATATCTGACCAGAAGTAGTAGTAGTGGTAGTAGTAGGCTAATGTTGCGATGATAGGCGCAACATTATCATAGAGGAGAAAGAGGATGAGGTTGTGATCTGGATGGTTCACTCCTTCTCCCAGTCGCAGCAGGATGACATGGAGTTGACTTCTGAGTGTGACACCATACTGTGGAGCCAGAGGTCACAGTGTTCCTCTTGCTCTTTCTTTTTTAAGCCCCAGAGAAGGGTTTCAGTAGAGTCCTCTCTGTCTTTATTGCCCCTTCTAAGTGGGGTGCCTTCCTTTTTCCTAAGAAGTGGCAAGAAAGCTCCACCACGCCCTGCAGCAGACAGTCAAATGAATCTCCCTGCTGACAACTTGTGTGAGAGCAGTCAACAATTGTACTTCCCTGAGGAAAAGGTTCAGGAGAAGGCTGTGTACCCCAAGCATAGCTGTGTTGGTGATGATAGCGGAGGCAGCCATAGCCATGACATTGGTTGTGAGGACAGTGACCTTGGCATTTAGGGCAAATGCAGAGCAGGGGATAAACGTGGCAGGGAGGTTGGGGACTCCATTGATGATTGTGTGTTGTATAGGACCTGGGAGCCAGATTAGGGTTCTGAGGAGGAGGCAACATCAGATAAGGAGGGTGGTGGTGGCAGCATCAGCAATAAATAGAAAAAGTGATGTACCTCCCAAAGAACAGCCAGGGCCATGTCTGCTCTGGGATCTGGTGATGCTGCTGACAGTGAGGGTGGGTTAGGTCCATAGTGTCCCAGAGCTGATTGATACTTCTAGTTTTTTTGTGAGTATCTCTCATCTGGTATTTTTTCTCCACGCTTCCGGAAGACAAAAACATTGCACTGTGCAAGGTATGCAAGAACAAAATAAGCCATGGGCAGCCAAACAGAAACGTAGGCACCACCGCTCTATTGAAGCACATGAGGCTGCATCACCCCATCCTGCAAACAAAGGAGGCATACAGCTACTTTAAAAGGAGTTCCCTCTTTCTCTTGGTCTCCCTTCCGTCAGCCAGGCCATCCACGGTCAGCTCTGTGTCTTTCATTTTGTTGTCCTCACTTTTTGTCTCTCCAACTCAGAATTCTCCTCCTCCGCTCCATCGTCAGCCATCGATAATGAAATGAAGGTCCAGGAAACAAGTCTACATGCCCAGCAATTTGCTGGTGTGCAAGCTTAATTCCCATCTGGCCAAGTATCTGGCAGTGTAGTTGCAGCTGTACCACTTATTCAACTCTACTGTCTTTAGGGAGTGTGCTCAGCCCCGCTGAAAGATACCTAGTCACCAATATTTCTCCCAAAAAACCATTCCTGCCTTGTACTCTCTCAGAGAATGTGGGCCACTCCCTGTGATTCTCACTGTTTGGAAAGTTTCACGCCATGGTGGAGACCTGGAGAAGATCTTACAGACAGGGACAGTACAGGTCTTTTACAGCCCACTGGGTAAATATTTTTTTGCGGGCAGCGGTGAGGCAGCATTCTCGCAACAAGGTCAGGACCTTTTGACCTCCCCACAATTTTGTCAGCCTGGCTCCCACACCAGGCACTTACCCGGACAGCTCCCTCTCCCCCTTCTTCCTATCACATGTCAAGTCAAGTGTTGCCACGCTATGTTTGAGGTAATTGGCCTGGGCAAAGTAGCCACACAGGTTAGTAGTCGCTAAAGTACATCAAGCAGCAAGCAAACATCCCACTAGCTGTCACTCCACCAGCTCCAACTGGGCAAGGTGTTCAGCGACAATGGAAGTAATAATGTGGCTGCCCTGAACCTGGGGGAAATAACACATGCTCTGTGCATGTCACACATAATTAACCTAGTCATGCAATGCTTTTTAAATAAGTATACTGGCTTGCGCAAGGTGCTGACAATGTCCAGGAGACTGTTCTCACATTTCAGCCATTCTTACGTGGGAAGTAACACTCTCCTGGACAGAACAGTCTGCAGATACACTGCTTAATCTGCAGGCATATAATTTCTATCACTCAGTCTGATAATTACTGAATAGCCATGTTTTTAGATCCTTGCTATCAAAGCAAAATGAGGGAATGTTTTCCTCCCTCCAAAAGGGAGGCCAAGTTACGTTATTAACAGGAAACACGGTGTACGCAGCTTTTGGTGAGCAGATGCCTGCCCCTGGCATGTCTAAAAGGGAGGCCTCTCTCCACCCTCAACAGAGGCACCCACCGCACAGCACCACAAGCAGTAGAAGCCACGCAGTAGCCGCACCCAGTTCAATCTTCTCAAAATGAAGGTTCTGTTTTTTCAAATGCCACACCAAGCTGTGGTAAATTAGCAAATCAGACTTTCTGCTTTCATGTCCCGTCTCCAGCACATTCCTGTTCCATGACTCCATGGACTTCAGGGCAGGCAGACTAGAGCAGTGGCCCCAGTTTAATTGTGTGCTTCTGTGGGGACAAATGGCACCACTATCTATAAGCAAAGTGGAAACTGTGCTTTTAATCTGAGAAGTAAATGATGGCTATGAAGGTAAGAGAGACAGACTGATACGCTACGGTGGAGCAGATCACTGCCCAAAAACAAATAAACGGGTGGCTACTATACGTGCGTTTAAAACAACAGTTCAGAGAACCCTACTGTGTATGAGGCTCTGGAGCAGATGGATTGTCACTACACTTCTGCTAGCAAAGTAGCATCAGCACAAAGGGCTTCAATTTTCACAGCAGTTTCAGAATGGAACCTCCACTGATTTGCTAAGGTTTGCCTTCTCCGATGAGTCATTTTTTCTGCATCATCAAACAGATAGACGTTGGCATGGAGGCAAGAAATATCAGAAAGCAAACACTCTGCAATCATTGCTGAAGGAACACTATTTCGTATTGGCAGTGTTATGGTCTGGAGAATGTTTTAGTAGCATTCTCTGGGCCGTGCCACCCATGTAGCACTGTCAACTGATTTGGGTATGAATCCATCCTTGCAGATCACGTACGCTCAAACATGCTGATTGTCTTTCCGTGGGTGGATGGGATCTTCCAGCAAGACAATATGACATGTCACATGGCTGGAAATTTCTGACATTGATTGGAAGAGCATGGCCAAGACTTCCAAGTACCACCATGGCTCCCTAATGTCCCAGACATTAACCCAATTGAACATCTGTGGGACCAGGTTGATTGTCATGTTTAATCTATGGATTCTCCCTTATTCACCCTCCAGCAGCTGTAGGATGCACTGCAGATTCCCTCCAGATATCTGAGACAACTTACCAGGACATTATTGAGTTATTCCCAGCCTGTCTAGCTGCTGTCCAGGCTGCACACTGCGGTCACTCTGGATATTAGGTGATGGTCATAATGTGACTCGACTGTGTATTACAAAGTTAATTTTTTTCGCCTGTATTGTTAATTTATGAAAAGTTGTGTGACTGTATAAGTGTAACAACATTAAAGTTGCTAGATTTCTGGAGAAAGTCATTAACCCCTTAACGCCCGATGACGTATCTGGATATGACTTAAAGCCCAGTGACGTACATCTACCTCACCAGGTCCGTGGGGCTCTGGGGAACAATGGGGGGGGGGGGGGGCCATCGCCGCACCATGCCTGCTCTTACTGGCAGGCAGCCATGCCAAGTAAGGGCAGCATGGTGCTGAACCGCCCCCCTGCAGCCCTGATTGCTGATATTGGCAGGATTCCTTAGACATGCGCATCGCAGTTTCAGCTGCGATACGGAGCGGCAAGTGGGGGGTGCAGGGGGTGTCATGTGGAGTTGACCGGTGCTGAACAAGCACCTGTCTCTTCCTAGGTCAGGCTGGGGACACCAGTGTTTTAGGTCCCCTGCCCGCGCTGCTATTGGCTGAAACAATGCTCCAGCCAATGGCAACGTTTTAGCTGCACAGGAAGAGGCTGAACTTCTCTGCATGCAGCCATTCTAGCTGGTAACTGCATGCAGAGAGATTCTGTGCCTTTCTCTGCTGCTTGTGGCTTGCTGGGACTTGTGGTGCACACCACTGCGATTTAACCCCTTTCCTGCTGAAAAGAAGAAAAGAAGTAGAAAGAATAAGAACATCTGGAATTGCTGCACAGATTGTTTTTCATTTGCAGCTGTTCCAGATCCCTAAACCACCCATCCTCTATTCCTATACCCCCTCATCATCATCATCATCCGGTGATGAGGGACCCTCTAGAAGGCACCCCAGGGTAGCAGAAGAGGCAGCCCCCCAGAGTGAGCCAACATGGACCCCACCCCCGCCCCTGAGTTAAGTTTGTGGGCAACTCAGGAATTCACATAGATTGTGTGGGCTTCACTGAGCTAGATTTTTTCAAAATCGTCTTCTCTGAAGATCTTGTAAAATTAATGATGGCCCAAACCAATTTATATGTCCAACAATTTATTGATCAGAACCCTACTTCGCTATACGCTAGACCCCTAGGTTGGACCTCAGTAAGTAAATCACTGCAAAAAGATGCACCATAATAACATGCAACTGACCATTCTGGCCGAACCCTCACGCTGATGTTAGAAGCTGAGACTTTTGCCAATATATTCCGGTCAGGAACATATTGGAGCCTGTTCGCACCACGTCAAGGTATCTCAGTGTGGCATAGGACCCTAGCGCTAACCTACCTGTAGTGTGTGAACACAGTCCGATAGGTGCTAAGGTCCGACTCACAGCCACACTCCAACATACCTCCGTAGTAAGATCACTAATACAATGGGAGGGAGGAGGAGACTGCGAGCCCCACCTATAACAGGCCATGTGACATAGGCTACCAGGTGCACCAGAATGTTACCAATGATAAGCATTGGCACATTGGAGTGTGGCTGTGAGTTGGACCTTAGCACCTATCGGACTGTGTTCACACACTACAGGTAGGTTAGCGCTAGGGTTCAATGCCACACTTAACATTCTGGTGTATCTGGCAGCCTGTGTCACATGGCCTGTTATAGGTGGCGATCGCAGTCTCCTATAACGGAAGTCATGGTGCCTGTGTCGTAGCAGGGCAACATTTTCCAGGTCAAGTCCCCCAGACTGCAAGGAAGGGAAGGACCCAAAAAAGATGCAGGCGATGTTACAAAAGGGGGATAAGGAAAGACACCATTTATCACTGCGAAACCTGCCCTGAAAAACCTGGCCTGTGTATGCAGAAGTGTTTCAGAATCTACCACTCTTCTATAGAGAACTAATTTAATTTCATCCTATATGCTCCATAATATTTGCACTTTATATGTCTTTCATATCCACTTTCCAACAACCACTACATATTCTTTTCTGTGAGACAACTGGTCAAAACTGCCCTTTCCACCTCCTAAAATGTTTGTACGGGGGTTGCTCTTGGGGTCACTTCTTGTGGTTTTTAAATTCTGGGGACCTCAGGAATTTTTGTAATGCGACATGGCAGCTAAAATACATTTCTGTTTATTCAGGCCTTCAAAAAACATATTTTGCACTTTGCCTCTAAAGCCCTGCTGTGAGCCCAAACAGCAGGCTACAAGCACATATGGGGTGTTTGCAAAATGGGGAGAAAATGGGGAACATATACTGGGGTGCATTTTCTCCTTTAACCCTTTGTGAAAGTTAAAAATTGGAGTCTACGATATGTGGGTTGTTTGCTGAATGGGGAGAAAATGGGAAACACATCCTGGGGTGCCTTTAACCCCTTGTGAAAATTATTATTATTTTTTTCACAAATGTGTGCTTTGAAATGCTTTCACAAGTGTTTCTGTCTTTTGTGAGACCCCTGTTTACTGAAAAGTACATACAGGGGTGCTCTTTCTGAAATGAGATCACTTCTTGGGGTTGTTCATTTCTGGGGACCTCAATAATTTATTTAATGTGATATGGCACCTAAAATACATGTCTGCCAATTCAGGTTAGCAAAATCCATATTTAGCTGTTTGACTCTAGAGCCCATACATCATTTTTTGAGCACATATGGGGTGTTGGCGTATTCGGGGGGTAATGGGGAACAAAATGTGGGGTGCATTTTGTCCTGTTTCCCCTTGTGAAAGTGAGAAATGTGGGTGTAAAGCAACTTTTTCTGGAAATTTTTTTAATTCTTCCTTTTTTACAGCCAAGCGTTTCCTAATTCTGTGAAGCGCCTGATGGGTCAAAGAGCTCACTATACACCTTGAAATATTCCTTGAGGGGTGTAATTTCCAGAATGCGGTCACTTTTTGGGGATTTCCACTCTAGGGGTATCTCAGTGTGTGTTCAATTGCAAGATGGCGAATGTCAATTATTCCGGTGAAATCTGCTTCCCAGAAGCCATTTCGTGCTCCTTTCCTTCTGACCCCTGTGGTATGCCCATATAGCAGTATACAAGCACATATGGGGTATTGCTATAATCAGGAGAAAATGCGCAATAAATTATGGGGTTGCGTTTTCTCCAGTTCCCCCTTGTGAAAGTGAAAAATTTGGACCTAAATTCCATTTTTTCTGGAAAGAATTGTAATTTTTCATTTTCACAGCTAATTCCATGAATCACCTTTGAGGACAAAGTTCTTACTACACATCTTGAAATATTCCTTGAGGGATATAGTTTCCAGAATGGGGTGACTTTTTGGGGGTTTCCACTCTAGGGGTACCTAAGGGTTTCTTCATATGTGACATAGCCAATCCTGCAAAATCTGTCCTCCAAAAGCCCTATGGCGCTACTTTCCTTTTGAACCCTGCCATGCATACAAACATCATTTTTTAAGCACATATTTTGGCGTATTTGGGGGGAAATGGGGAACAAAATGTGGGGTGCATTTTGTCCTGTTTCCCCTTGTGAAAGAGAAAAATGTGGGTGTAAAGCAACTTTTTCTGGAAAATTTTTTAATTTTCTCAGCCAAGCATTTCCTAATTCTGTGAAACACTTGATGGGTCAAAGTCCTCACTACTAGAGTTGAGCGAACACCTGGAAGTTCGGGTTCGCCGGGTTCGGCCGAACTTCATAAAATCGTTCGGGTTCAGGATCTGAACTTGACCCGAACTTGACCCCGAACCCCATTGAAGTGGGTGGACTTTGGGGCACTAAAATGGCTCTAAAAAACTAATAGAAAGGGTAAGAGGGCTGAAAAAGGAAGCAAAATGGGGATAAGAGAAAAAAAGCCGAATATTCTAAAAAAAAATATATAGCACTATATATATATATATATATATATATATATATATATATATATATATTAGTTTTTTTAGAATATACTTTTTTTTTTCAATCTCTAGTAGAGATGAGCGGGAGTTGACATATTCGATTTCACGATACTTCGCGAATATTCGATAAAATATTCGGCATATATTCGTCAAAATCGAATATTCGTCATTATTCTATATATTGCGAATGTTACGTGAATTCTACCAATACAACCAATAGGAACCCAGCTTTAAGTTGAATTCGCAATGCGAGTATATGTTCGCATTGCGAATAAAACTTAGAGTTGAGTTCCTAATGGTTGCAACTTGTATTGCTAGAATTGACGAAGATAACGAATATCACAAATATAACATTATATTCTCAATCTTCGTTATATTCTAGCAAGCCAACCATTAGAAACTTAGCTCTATGTTTAATTCGCAATGCGAACATATAATTGCATTCCAAATTGAGCTTAGAGTCAATTTCTAATGGTTTTATTGCTAGAATATAACGAAGATGACGAATATCACAAATTCACGAATATAGCACTATATTCTCAATCTTCGTTATATTCTAGCAATACAACCATTAGCAACTCAGCCTTAAGTTTCATTCGCCAAGCGAACATATAATCGCATTGCGAATTGATCTTAGAGCTAAGTTCCTAATGGTTGCATTGCTAGAATATAACGAAGATGACGAATATCACGAATTGCGCACTGCCCACCAATGATTTATAATACAGGGGGGGGGGTGCTCTGCTGTCCGGCAGCTCCCGGCCTCTGAATGGGCACTGTGATCCGCACAATTAACCCCTCAGGTGCACCTGAAGGGTTAATTGTGCGGATCACAGCGCCCTGTCAGAGGTCTGGTGCCGCCGGACAGCAGGGGGCCGGTATGTGTTAGTACATTGTAAACTTCAAGCGTCCCCACAGGTGCAGAGGACTGGTATTGCAGCCATTGTCACTTAAATGCACCCATATTACGGAATAGGAACAGATGTCATAGCTCAGTAGTGATCAGCGGCAATTGAATATTATTCGCATACTCCTCCACGACAAGCGTCCCCGTCACAATGGGAACGCCAGGGGGTTAGAATATACCATCGGATCTGAGATTTCACGATCTCACTGAAACTCAAGTCCGATAGTATATTCTAACCCCCAGGCCTTCCCATGGTGATGGAGACCCTTGTCGGAAGAGTATGTAGAAGTGGAACAAGGGTAGAGATGAAAAGAAGAATATCCTAAAAAACAAATATCAGCCTGCAACCAATCAACAAGCGTTATTAAATGGCCGAACACCGATCTGGAACCCAAACTTTTACAAAAATGTTCGGTTTTGGGTCTGGGTAATAAAAATCCTAAAGTTCGATACGAACCCGAACATTAAAGTTCGAGTTCACTCACACCTACTCATTACACACCTTGAAATATTCCTTGAAGGGTGTAGTTTCCAGAATGGGGTCACTTTTTGAGGTTTTCACTGTAGGGCCACCTCAGGGTGTCTTCATATGCGACAGAGCTCCCAATTACCATTCCAGCTAAATCCGATCTCCAAAAGCCATATGGTGCTCCTTCCACTCTGAAGCATGCTGTGCACCCATACATCAGTTTTTGAGCACACATGGGGTGTTTCTGTAAACTCCAGATTCAAGGTAATAGATTTAGAGTTTTGTTTGGCTGTTAACCCTTGATGTGTTGCAGAAAAAAAATCAGTTTTTAATAGCTTGAGGGGTGTCGTTTCTAAAATGGGGTGATTTATGGGTGGTTTCTAATATGTAAGCCCCAGAAAGTGACTTCATAACTGAACTGTTCCACTGTTCCATGTTTGGAAATGTACTTAAAAATTTTAAGATTTGCTTCTAAACTTCTAAGCCTTCTAAGGTCCTAAAAAAATAAAATGTAATTTTCAAAATGATACAAACATGAGGAAGACATATGGGGAATGTAAAGTAATAACTATTTTGGAAGTATTACTATCTATTATAAAAGTAGAGAAATAGGAATTTGCTAATTTGCTAAATTTTCAACATTTTTGGTAAATTCGGTATTTTTTTTATAAATAAAATTGTAATTGTTTGACTCAATTTTACCACTGTCATGAATCACAATATGTGACAAGAAAACAGTCTCAAAATGGCCTGGATAAGTAAAAGCATTTTAAAGTTATTACCACATAAAGTGACACATGTCAGATTTGTTAAAAAATGGCCTGGGCAGAAAGGTGAAAAATGGCCTGGTCCTTAAGGGGCTAATGTAGGGATTTATTCTGCAGTCAGGAAGAAAATATTTTTCCCTGAGATGCAGAAAATTGGCTTCTACCTCATAGGCTTCTTTGGCTTCCTCTAGCTCAACTTACAGTAGCAACATAAAACACTGAAATGAATGGACATATGTATTTTTTTAGCCTTATATACTATGTTCTAATAAAACAGGGCGTTGATGTGGGGGGAGAGGAAGAGAATAGTGTTGATCAAGCAAGTGCTTGGGTGCTCGGGCCAAACACAACGGGATGCTCAGGTGCTCTACAGAGCACCCGAGTATAATGGAAGTCAATGGGAGAACCCTAGCATTAAACCAGGCACCCGCTGCTCTAAAGAGGGGAGGGTGCCTGATTCATAGGAAAAGGTCAGAAATTTATGGAAACACCACCGAAATGGTTTGGGAATAGCATGGGGAGAGTGTCTGGGTGCATCTTAGACTCCCAGTTCGCTGCTGGGAACGATGTTGTTCGAGTAGTATGCCACTTTTACAGACTGACAATAATACGCACAAAACCAAAGATAAAATCAATTTTAGAGGAAACATTTTAGGAAACATTTTTTCCTGTATATTTACTTGTATATAAAGTGCAAGTGCTGCCAAAAATTACAAGCAAGAGGCACTCCGATACAACCTGTATATCACATAAAGGAGGGCCTCATTTACATTGTGGTACAATAGTGGGACTCCTACACTCATAACGCATATACACTAAGAGAAAGGGCTGCCAAAAATTACAAGGAACCAGCACTCCAATACACCCTTTGTTACACATAAAGGAAGGAATCATACACAGCCTTGAAAAATTATGATTGATGGCCTGCTGATGACCTTCAAAAAGATTTGGAGCAAGGGCCTGCTGATCTGACCATCTAAAACATTAGGAACGAGGGCCTGCTGCTGAGCTGACCCTTTAAAACATTAGGGGTGAGAGTCTGCTGGTGAGCTGACCCTCTAAAAGATTGAATGTGAAGGCCTGCTGGTGAGCTGACCCTCTAAAAGGTTGAAGGTGATGTCCTGCAGGTGAGCTGACCCTGTAAAACATTATATGCGAGGGCCTGCAGGTGAGCTGACCCTGTAAAACACTATATGCATGGGCCTGTAGGTGAGCTGACCCTGTAAAAGATTGTAGGTGAGGGCCTGCTGGTGAGCTGACCCTCTAAAAAATTATATGTGAGGGCCTGCAGGTGAGCTAACCCTGTAAAACATTAAATTCGAGGGCCTGTAGGTGAGCTGACCCTGTAAAAGATTGTAGGTGAGGGCCTGCTGTTGAGCTGACCCTCTAAAAGGTTGTAGGTGAGGGCCTGCAGGTGAGCTGACCCTTTAAAACATTATATGCAAGGGCCTGCAGGTGAGCTGACCCTGTAAAACATTATATGCGAGGGCCTGCAGGTGAGCTCACCCTCTAAAAGATTGTAGGTGAGGGCCTGCTGATGAACTGACCCTCCAAAAAATTATATGTGAGGGCCTGCAGTTGAGCTGACCCTGTAAAACATTATATGCGAGGGCCTTCAGGTGAGCTGACCCGGTAAAATAGGGCCTGCTGGTGA
The DNA here is from genome assembly GCA_033119425.1 of Bufotes viridis. Classification (NCBI taxonomy): domain Eukaryota; kingdom Metazoa; phylum Chordata; class Amphibia; order Anura; family Bufonidae; genus Bufotes; species Bufotes viridis. The sequence goes on from CM065591.1 coordinate 185,514,394, forward strand.
GCTGACCCTTTAAAAAATTATATGTGAGGCCTGCAGGTGAGCTGAAGCTCTAAATGATTGTAGGCAGGGCTGGTGCAAGGATTTTTGCCGCCCTAGGCAAAAGAAAGGATTGATGGTTAATGCTGTGCCGTTTATAGTCACTTGCCTGTCACTTGCCTGTATACTGTATTGGACGGAGATCGTGCTGCTGCTGCCTGCTGCACATCCTCTCTGCGATATTCGGCTTCACTACTAGTGCGCGCTGTCCCGGCCGGACGCGCGCGCGCGAGCGAAGCTACTTCGGTTATCCGAATGGAAAGTCTATGGTGTGACATCACACTGGGCTATGGATACCTCAGGGATGGTTTAGGTCTCCCCTGCCACGGGTTAAGTAAGCGTCTGTTTCCATGGTAACCATTGTGTTTTGTATCTCTATGAGAGCAGGCTGCACGGTTCTCTCCTTTCTCCCGTGCAATATCCATACTTAGCCAAAATACTTCATGCAATTGGGTTGTTGGCTAATACTTATTATCCTGTCATTGGTGATTAATTTATTATATAGGCTTTTCAATAAATGTGTGCACATGAAAATATAAGGACCATCAGAGCGTGTTATATATGTAGGGGGGGGAGGGAGGGGAAAGGGGGGGTTGGGTGATGTCATTAGAGCATATTGGGTGTCTTTTTTGTTGTTTTTTGTTGGGAATGGCCATTTTAGAAGTAATGGTATTTTTTTGTATTCTTTAGAAATAGTAGTGTTTTTCATTATTATATATATATTTTTTTTAAAATGCAAAGAGTTCGATTTCCTGGTTTAGGCCTATTGAGGTTAGTGTGTTTAAATTATAACTCCATTTCGTCTCATTCTTGGACATTAGTCTAATGAAATCGCCCCCCCTGGGGTCAGGTCTGATTTGTTTTAGGGCCCCGAATTCTGATCCTTGTAAGAGCCCTTTATGTTTTTTCTTGTAGTGACGGGAGAGTGGATGACCATTAAATTTTTTATTAATATTTCGGATATCTTCACCTAATCTGACCTCTAGTGCTCTTTTAGTCCTCCCTACATAAAGTTTTTTGCAGAGACATCTTATAAAATAGATGACACCTTTGCTGTGAGAAGTCAGGTGTTCTCCAATGTTGTCTGTGCATTGTAGAGTTTCTATTGATTTTAATGGTCCAAAGCATTTGGTGTTTCTGCATGCTTTGCATCTTCTGCAATGAAAAAAGCCAGATGTTTGGTTTTTGTTCCTTATACTTTCAGATTTTGTTTTTCGATTTTTTAAGGAGGGGGCTATAAGGTTCTCTACATTCTGGTCTTTTTTAAAGATGAAACTCGGGTATTTTGGTTTTTCCCCTATAGATCTATCTTGCTTCAGAATTTCCCAATGTCTGTTTACTATCCTCTTCAACGTTTTCTTACCTTGGTTATATTGAGTGACAATGGGAATTTTGTAATCTGTTTCTTCTGTTATAATATCTCTACTAGTTTCTTTTTTGTTTTTATTCAGTAATGTTTTCCTTTCAATTGTTTTTATTTCTCCCTTAATTTTTTCTAGTTCTTTTTTATTATAGCCTTTCTCCTCGAATTTAAGTTGTAGGAGGTCTGCTTCCTTCTCAAATTGCTTAATTGTAGTGCAGTTGCTCCTCAAACGTATGAATTGTCCACACGAAATTTTGGTGAGCCAGCTGGGGAAAGTGACAACTGTCCTGGGCTATATAGCTGTTACTATTGGTAGGTTTTGATTATGTTTGGGTCTTTATTTGGTTATGGTCCCCATGGCGGTACCCCACATCTGTAGGTAAAATTTCTCTTCAAACTTAAAATAGTTATGATTTAAGATAAAAAGTATCCATTCACCTATGAACTGTTTATTAGGTAATTCATTTCCCTTGTTTAGGAAGTAGCAAACAAGGGAAATGAATTACCTAATGAACAAATAGAGTTCATAGGTGAATGTATACTTTTTATCTTAAATCATAACTATTTTAGGTTTGAAGAAAATTTTTACCTACAGATGTGGGGTACAGCCATGGGGACCAGATTTGCGCTGAGTTTTGCAAATTTATACATGGGGAGATGGGAAGAACTCACCACCTACCCCAACGGCGAGCTCTGCGTGGGTCTGGTCCTCTGGTGGCGCTTCATAGATGACATAATTTTTATTTGGGATGGAGGTGAACAAACCTTTCAAGAATTTTTTATTAAAATTAATAAAAATGACTTTAAACTTTAGTTTACACCATCTTTTAGTACTGAAAGTGTTCACTTTTTAGATTTAATTGTCAACATTTTAGACAACCAAATACAGACATATTCAAAACCTACCAATAGTAACAGCTATATAGCCCTGGACGGTTGTCACTTACTTACCTGGCTCACCAACATTCCGCGTGGACAATTCATACGTTTGAGGAGAAACTGCACTACAATTAAGCAATTTGAGAAATTAAATTCGAGGAGAAAGGCTATAATAAAAAAGAACTAGAAAAAATTAAGGGAGAAATAAAAACAATTGAAAGAAAGACATTACTGAATAAAAACAAAAAAGAACCAAGTAGCGATATTATAACAGAAGAAACAGACTTCAAAATTCCCATTGTCACTCAATATAACCAAGGTGAGAAAATGTTAAAGTGGATAGGAAACAGACACTGGGAAATTCTGAAGCAAGGTAGAACTATAGGGAAAAAACTACCAAAATACCCGAGTTCCATCTTTAAAAATGCCCAGAATCTAGGGAAACTTACGGAAAGTATAAGGAACAAAAACCAAACATCTGGCTTTTTTCCTTGCAGAAGATGCAAAGCATGCAGAAACACCAAATGCTTTGCACCATTAAAAACAATAGAAACTGTACAATGCACACACAACATTGAAGAACACCTGACTTGTAACAGCAAAGGTGTCATCTATTTTATAAGATGTCCCTGCAAAAAACTTTATGTAGGGAGGACTAAAAGAGCACTAGAGGTCAGATTAGGTGAACATATCCGAAATATTAATAAAAAATTTAATGATCATCCACTCTCCCGTCACTACAAGGAAAAACATAAAGGGCTCTTACAAGGATAAGAATTTGGGGCCCTAGAACAAATCAGACCTGACCCCAGGGGGGGCGATTTCATTAGACTAATGTCCAAGAATGAGACGAAATGGATTTATAATTTAAACACACTAGCCCCAATAGGCCTAAACCAGGAAATTAAACTCTTTGCATTTTTGTAAGAAAACATATAATAATGAAAAACACTACTATTTCTAAAGAATACTAAAACATACCATTACTTCTAATTTAAATGGTCATTCACAACAGAAAACAACAAAAAAGACACCCAATATGCTCTGATGACATCACCCAACCCCCATTTTCCCCTCCCTCCCCCCCTACAAATATAACACGCTCTGATGGTCCTTAAATTTTCATGTGCACATATTTATTAAAAAGCCTATATAATAAATTAATCACCAATGCCAGGATCATATGTATTAGCCAACAACCCAATTGCATGCAGAATTTACGCTAAATATGAATACTGCACGACGGGAGAAAGGAGAGAACCGTGCAGCCTGCTCTCACAGAGATACAAAACACACTGGTTGCCATGGAAATGGACACTTACTTAACCCGTGGCAGGCGAGACCTAAACCATCCCTGAGGAAAGAACACGTATGTTCCGAAACGCGTTGGTGGTATTCTGACCCTCATCGGTATCTGTAGCCCAGTGTGATGTCACACCAGAGACTTTCCATGGATAACCAAAGTAGCTTCGCTCGCGCGCGCGTCTTCGGCCGGGACAGCTAGCGCTAGTAGTGAAGACGAATATCACAGAGAGGACTCGCGGCAAGCAGCAGCAGTCACTCCAGTTAAGCGGCAGCATGATCTCCGTCCAATACAGTATACAGGCAAGTGACAGGCAAGTGATTATAAAAGGCACAGTATTAACCATCATACGACTCTGCCATTTAAATTAACTCTATGATTAACACCCACCTGCAACTGTGACCTATAAACTAGAAATAATTAAAAACAAATAACAACTCCAAATTAAAAAACATTTTTTTATTAGCCACAGACCAACACCAACCTGATATAATAATCAATATATACGCTTGCCTCCATATACATTATTGACATTATTATTTATAGTGCGGGTCTAGTAATTATTTATTTTTCATTTTTGAGGTTTCTAACCAACTAGTGGGGTCTTTGGCAATTAACCCCCTGTGGACCCTGCAGCTACCCACTATATTATAAGTGGTGCACTACCGAAGATTGGCTAAATTCCCTCTGGCAGCGCGGTTTTTCATACAAATATCTTATATGACCCTGTGGCGTTTCGAAATGTCAGCCTTATACAAATCACGCATCTTTAGTAAGGTGACTTGTTGAATCAGACATTCTCCACTTACAGTTTACGCATCAGACACCCAGGAGTTAATCAAGTAGTCTAATAATCCGGAGATTGTATTACAAGATATGCAGGGAATCCAGATGGTAAAAGAATTATGCCACTAATATTCTCCTTGATAAGAACATGAGATACACAGATTCACCTCAGAATCTCCTCAGAATTAGAGCACACAAAACAGCAATGCATGACAGGGTAAACAGGAAGTGGCTAGACTGAACCAACTAGAAGCAGAAACAGATGGGGGGGGGGGGAGAGGAGCATACCAATACACCATGCAAGATACTGAAACAGAACACTCCCCGTCTGGTATCGGTAGATACCACTATGTATATGCATACAATGGAATTGTATAAAATAACAATGAATAATGTCCATAAACCTGATGAATAAACAGATGAATAATGTCCATAAACCTGAAAGGAAACATGCAATGAACATTTATTCAAACCAAAAAAGGATATGTCTTCAGTTCAGACCATAGAGCTGTCCTGGAAACAGTCCTAGAAGATGATAAGCATCTCTGGTAGAAGGAATCTCAATGGAAGTTCTTTCAATCTGAACTAGAAACGACTTTAGTAATAAGTCCAGTAGGCCAGTCGAGACGATCAACTTGGTTGTCTCTTAACAGAGCAATATCTTCTTCCTTTATATTAGGCCTTGGTTCTTGCCACCTTATGCATTCTTGCTAGAGGCAGAGGTACTTTCTTATCCACCTTTTCCAGAACTGACTGGCGAGATGTTGTACCTGCTTCCACCGAAACTTATAAAGGTTGTGCTCTTTAAAAACGTCAGATGGCACAGGAATATTTCCTATCTTTTCTGGTTTATTCTTGAGTGATCTTATATGCACCCCAGATGTGGATTTCTTCTTTTTTTATTACAGGAGATTGTCTGTTGCTTTCATTAGAAGCTGAGCGAGACTTGGATCTCCTTGATCTTGCCAAAGATTTAGAATGTGACTTCTCTGTCTGTGTCACCAATTTAGAGCGAGAGCGCTTATTTTGTGAGGCTGATTTTGATGTAGATTGCTTTCGGTCTATGAATCGGGAACGCAAATGCTCAGGTCTGCTTTTCACTTCTAAAATGGGATCTGTCTTTGTACATACGGACTTGGTGTCACTACCAGAGTTTTGAGGTGTTCTCACAACTCTGTTTCTCCGCCCCTGTGATGATGTCACTACCAGTGTTTTGAGGAGTTCTCACAGCTCTGTTCCTCCGCCCCTGTGATGAGGTCTTTACTTTCAGTTTCCCTCCTCCCAGCTGTCCCTCCTGTGATTGATTCCTCTTCCTATAAAATACCCCTCTTCCTGTTTATTCGTGCGGATTATATTTCTCATCTGAGTTGTGTCTGCTGCTGGAGTATCTACACTTGTGTGGTCTCTTTACACTGGACCTGTGTTCCGCTGAAGCAAGTAACATCGGATATTGTCTGCTGAGTTTGGATCTGTCTTCACTGCTGCTGCAGCTCCTACAGATAAGTTTGCAGACATTGTGTGTTTTGGTTTGTTTGCTGACTGGATCCGAGGCAACCCTGGTTCCGTCCATGTTCTGAGCAGGGCGCGGGTGGCCGTGCCCCTCCCACTATTGTAGGGGTTTCAGCTGTCACCAGCCTTAGGTACGCGGGCATGCCACGATCCACCATTAGGGTCTGGGCATGGGCATAGCAGCATAGGGAGAGCTCTTAGGGTCTGACAGGGGTCACCCTTTATGCTCCCTAGTTTGGGTCCGGTCAGTAGCTTCAGCACTGTTTATGCTCCTGTTGTTCACATATACCCGTGACATTATAATCCGCCATAACCGTCTTTTGACATGGATTCGCTTTCTGTCCTGGTTGACCGCTTGCATGTTCTTTCTTTGGAGTTAGCGGATTTCCGTCAATCTATGACTCAGCTTCAAGCTTCTGGCTCAGCTCGGGTCTATGGAGTTTGTTGCGAGCCGAAGGTCTCACTTCCGGAAACGTTCTCCGGGGGCAGTGAGAATTTTGTTCGCTTCAGAGAGGCATGCAAACTTCATTTCCACTTGCTTCCCCATTCCTCTGGTGATAAGGAGCAGAGGGTGAGGATTGTCATCTCCCTGCTCAGGGGTAATGCTCAGACTTGGGCTTTTTCGCTGCCATCGGGGGCACTCCCCCTCCGATCAGTGGATGGGTTATTTGTGGCCCTGGAGAAGATATATGATGACCCAGATCGTGTTGCTCTGGCTGAATCTAGCTTACGTTTTTTATGCCAGAACAAACTGTCTGCTGAGCTTTATTGTTCTGAATTTCGGGGATGGGCAGCTGATTCAGGTTGGAATGATGCTGCACTCTGGAGTCAGTTCTGTCATGGTCTCTCAGAGAGATTAAAAGATGCATTTGCTTTCCATGAGAGACCAACGTCCTTAGAGTCTGCCATGTCTCTAGCGGTACGCCTGGACAGGCGCCTTAGAGAAAGAGAGGAGACTTCTCTTCCCTGCCATTTTCAGCCTAGGGGCAGTGGGGCGGACTCATTCAATGTGCAGGGGCCTCATCCTGCCTCGGTCCCCTCTGAGGAGGAGGCTATGCAGCTAGGTCGACTTGCCCCTGATAAAGGAGGATTTAGTCCTCAGAGAATGATGTGTTTCTGTTGTGGGGGCATTGGTCATTTGGCAAATGTTTGCCCCTCTAGGGAATTCATGAACTTTACTAAGGGTGATAATAAAAGAAAAATCTCAAAAGGAAAAAAAAAATCCTCAAGGTTTGCCCCATCTGCTACCCTGGGCAAAGTTGATGTGGGAATAGATGCTTTTCCTCTGGCCTGCAGTTCTCGTTTTCTCCTTTCTGCCAGGGTGGCGCTAGGGAGCAAAGTTATTTCTTGTGAAATTTTTGTTGATAGTGGAGCGGCCGTCAATCTTATTGACAGTCAATTTGTAGCCATGCATGGTTTTCAGGTTTGCACATTAGAAAAGGTTATACCTGTTTTTGCTATTGACTCTGCTCCACTCTCACAGAGATCCCTGAAGGGCATTGTTCACAATATCCAGTTGGCTGTGGGTGACGCTCATGTGGAGGATATATCTTGTTTTGTCCTTAACGGATTGCCTACTCCTCTAGTCTTGGGGTTACCCTGGCTCACTAGACATAACCCCACTATTGATTGGCAAGCAAGGCAAATAAATGAATGGAGTGATTTTTGTAGAGAGAATTGTCTCACAGCGACTTTTGCAGAGGTTACTACTAAGTCTGTGCGATCATTTCTCTCTGAATTTTCGGACGTTTTTTCCGAGAGGGGTGTTCAGGAGCTACCTCCTCACCGGGAGTATGACTGTCCTATTAACCTCATTCCCAGCACCAAGCTGCCAAAATCACGCCTGTACAATCTCTCACAACCGGAAAGAATCGCGATGCGTACCTATATTTCTGAGAGTCTGGGTAAGGGGCATATCCGTCCCTCAAAATCACCTGTTGCTGCTGGCTTTTTCTTTGTTAAAAAGAAAGATGGCTCTTTAAGACCTTGCCTAGATTTTAGGGAGCTGAACCGTATCACGATTCGTGATCCCTATCCCCTTCCTCTGATCCCGGACCTCTTCAATCAAATTGTTGGGGCCAAGGTTTTTTCCAAATTGGATTTGAGAGGAGCGTACAACCTGGTGAGGGTCAGAGAGGGGGACGAATGGAAAACGGCCTTTAATACCCCTGAGGGGCATTTCGAGAATCTCGTTATGCCTTTTGGCTTGATGAATGCTCCGGCCGTCTTTCAGCATTTTGTTATTGTTAACAGTATTTTCTACCATTTTATGGGGAAATTTGTGTTGGTGTATCTTGATGATATTTTGAATTTTTCCCCTGATGTCCAGACCCATCAGGATCATCTTTTTCAGGTTCTGCGGATTCTGCTGGAAAATAAATTGTACGCCAAGCTGGAGAAATGTGTGTTTATGGTATCGGAGATTCAATTTCTGGGTTTTCTCCTCTCTGCTTCTGGTTTTCGCATGGACCCAGAGAAGGTCCGTGCTGTGCTTGAGTGGGAGCTTCCTGAGAATCAGAAGGCATTGATGCGCTTTCTGGGTTTTGCGAACTATTACAGAAAGTTCATTTTGAATTAATCCTCTGTAGAGATGGCCCGAACTATCCGCCGGCGAACAGTTCCCGGCGAACATAGCTTGTTCGCGTTCGCCTCAACGGGCGAACACATGCGATGTTCGGTCCGCCCCCTATACATCATCATTGAGCAAACTTTGACCCTGTACCTCACAGTCAGCAGACACATTCCAGCCAATCAGCAGCATACCCTCCCTCCCAGACCCTCCCATCTCCTGAACAGCATCCATTTTAGATTCATTCGGAATTTGCAGTCTTAGTGAGAGGAGGGAGAGTGTAGTTGCTGCTGATTTAATAGGGAAATCGATAGCTAGGCTAGTGTATTTAGTGTCCACTCCAGTCCTGAAAGACTCATCTGATCTCTGCTGTAAGGACAGCGTCCTGACAGCACCCCAAAAAGCCCTTTTTAGGGCTGCAACATTAGTCTGCTTTTTTTTTTCTCCATATACATATTTCAGTTACCTGACCTGCCTGTGTGTGGGAGCTGCAGGCCCACAGACTGTAGTGTGCCCACTGCCAGTGCCCACCCCTGTCATCCCATGTGGCACAGGACTTTGCATCAAAAAAAGGCATTTCATTTTTACACTTTAATCTAAGGTTAGTTGCCTGCCAGTGTGTGTCAGGCTGACTGCCACTGACTGTAGTGTGCCCACTGCCAGTGCCCACCACTTATACCGGCTGGCACAGGACTTTGCATAAAAAAGGCATTTAATTTTTACACTTTAGTGTAATTTCAGCTGCTTGCCTGCTGCTAGTGTGTGTCAGGCCGACTTCAACTGACTGTAGTGTGCCCACTGCCAGTGCCCACCCCTGTCATCCGTGTGGCACAGGACTTTGCATCAAAAAAAGGCATTTAATTTTTACACTTTAATCTAAGGTTAGTTGCCTGCCAGTGTGTGTCAGGCTGACTTCCAGTGACTGTAGTGTGCCCACTGCCAGTGCCCACCACTCATACCGACTGGCACAGGACTTTGCATAAAAAAAGGCATTTAATTTTTACACTTTAGTGTAATTTCAGCTGCTTGCCTGCTGCTAGTGTGTGTCAGGCCGACTTCCACTGACTGTAGTGTGCCCACTGCCTGTGCCCACTCCTGTCATCCCGTGTGGCACAGTACTTTGCATCAAAAAAAGGCATTTAATTTTTACACTTTAGTGTAATTTCAGTTGCTTGCCTGCTGCTAGTGTGTGTCAGGCCGACTTCCACTGACTATAGTGTGCCCACTGCCAGTGCCAACCACTAATACCGGGTGGCACAGTAGCTTGCCGATAAATAAGGCATTTCATTTTTAGACAGTAGTCTAAATTCAGTTGCTTGCCTACTGCCAGTGTGTGTCAGGCCCACTTCCACACGCCCGCCGCCACCACCACCACTACCACCACAGCCACCACAGCCGCTTCACTTGATCCGTCAGAGGAGTTATTTACACATCAGTTGTATGCAATTAGTGATGCGCAACCATTATTGCCAGATGATGTAGATTACGGGGATATGTCTCAGTCAGGCAGGATTACACACATGGATGTACAGTGTGATGGTGATGATGATGATGTTGTACCCGCTGCTGCTTCCTTTGCTGAGGTGTCAGATACAAGTGAAGCGGTTGATGATGACGATGTGTCCACGGATGCCACGTGGGTACCTGCTCGAAGAGAAGAAGAGGGGGAAAGTTCAGAAGGGGAGACAGAGAGAATGAGGAGACGAGTTGGAAGCAGGGGGAGGTCGTTGCAAGGAGCTAGTGGCACAGTCAGACAGCATGTATCGGCACCTGGGGTCAGTCAGACAGCACGCCAGTCAACGCATGCTGTTGCCACCACCAGAATGCCGTCATTGCAAAGCTCAGCAGTGTGGCATTTTTTGTGTGTGTCTGCCTCTGATAACAGCAATGCCATTTGCAACCTGTGCCAAAAGAAACTGAGTCGTGGGAGGTCCAACACCCACCTTGGTACAACTGCTTTGCAAAGGCACATGATCTCACATCACAAACGCCTATGGGATCAACACATGAGTACAAGCAGCACACAAACTCAAAGCCACCATGCTCCTCCTGGTCCAGCATCTTCAGCCACGTCAACCACTGCTGTCCTCCCTGCCCCCTCTCAACCACCGCCACTCCATCTCTCACCTTCAGCAGTTCCTGCTCATCTGCCCACAGTCAGGTGTCTGTCAAGGACATGTTTGAGCGTAAAAAGCCAATGTCACCGAATCACCCCCTTGCCCGGCGACTGACAGCTGGCTTGACGGAACTCTTAGAACACCAGCTTTTACCATACCAGCTGGTGGAGTCTGAGGCCTTCAAAAAATTTGTCGCTATTGGGACACCACAGTGGAAGGTACCCGTACGAATTTTTTTTTCAAAAAAGGCAATCCCAAACCTCTACCATGTCATTGAAAAGGAAGTCATGGCATCTCTGGCATACAGTGTTGGGGCAAGGGTCCATCTGACCACTGATACCTGGTCTGCAAAGCATGGTCAGGGCAGGTATATCACGTATACTGCGCATTGGGTCAACCTGCTGACGGCTGACAAGCATGGAATGCGTGGCTCCGCAGCGGAGTTGGTGACACCACCACGACTTGCAGGCAGACCTACTGCCACCTCCTCTACTCCTACTCCATCCTCTTCGATATCCTCCTCGGCTGAGTCCTCTTCTTCTGCGGCGTCTGGCTGCACACCAACTGAATCCCCTCAGCTCCCCAGGGGTTATTCCACATCCCGGAAACGACAGTGTCACGCTGTCTTGGGGTTGACTTGCCTGAAAGCGGAGAGCCACACAGGACCAGCACTCCTGTCCGCCCTGAACGCACAGGTGGATCAGTGGCTGACTCCGCACCAACTGGAGATCGGCAACGTGGTGTGTGACAATGGAAGCAATCTGTTGGCGGCATTAAATTTGGGCAAGTTGTCACATGTGCCGTGCATGGCACATGTGTTGAATCTCATCGTACAACGTTTTGTGTCTAAGTTCCCAGGCTTACAGGATGTCCTCAAGCAGGCAAGGAAGGTGTGTGGCCATTTCAGGCGTTCCTACACGGCCATGGCGCACTTTTCCGATATTCAGCGGCGAAACAACATGCCAGTGAGGCGCTTGATATGCGACAGCCCGACACGTTGGAATTCAACACTCCTAATGTTCGACCGCCTGCTCCTACAAGAAAAAGTCGTCAACGAGTATTTGTATGACCGGGGTGCTAGGACAGCCTCTGCGGAGCTGGGAATCTTTTTGCCACGTTACTGGACACTCATGCGCAATGCCTGTAGGCTCATGCGTCCTTTTGAGGAGGTGACAAACCTAGTCAGTCGCACCGAAGGCACCATCAGCGACCTCATCCCATTTGTTTTCTTCCTGGAGCGTGCCCTGCGAAGAGTTCTGGATCAGGCTGTAGATGAGCGTGAAGAGGAAGAGGAAGAGTTGTGGTCACCATCACCACCAGAAACAGCCTTGTCATCATCGCTTGCCGGACCTGCAGCAACGCTGGAAGAGGAGTATGAGGAAGAGGAGTCAGAGGAGGAATGTGGCGGCTTTGAGGAGGATGAAGACCAATCACAGCAGGCACCCCAGGGTGCTCATTGTTGTCACCTATCTGGGACCCATGGTATTGTACGTGGCTGGGGGGAAGAACAGACCGTCAATGACATCAGTGAGGACGAGGAACGGGAAATGAGTAGCTCTGCATCCAACCTTGTTCAAATGGGGTCTTTCATGCTGTCATGTCTGTTGAGGGACCCACGTATAAAAGAAGAAGGTGAGTGTAATCCTCCTCCTACCACGGCGGCAAGGACTGGACGATTTACAGATGTTGTTGATGGAGGACATGCAGAGCTTTTTCAGTCCTACTCATCGCCACAGCCCTTCGGGATCCAGCCTTAGAGAACGACTCGACCGACAGGTAGCATACTACCTCGCCTTAACAGCAGATATCGACACTCTGAGGAGCAATGAACCCCTTCACTACTGGGTGTGCAGGCTTTACCTGTGGCCTGAGCTATCCCAGTTCGCGATAGAACTTCTGGCCTGCCCTGCTTCAAGTGTCCTGTCAGAAAGGACCTTCAGTGCTGCAGGAGGCATTGTCACTGACAAGAGATGTCGCCTCGGTCAAAAAAGTGATTATCTCACCTTCATAAAGATGAATGAGGCATGGATTCCGAAGGGACTGACAGTGGGGGATACGTTTGACTAACAAAAGGCCTGATTACATGCCTTGGCCTCAAAATGGTCCCCACGCTGCTGTATTTAATGTCTGCATACCGGTTGACTTTCGTGAATTCTCCACCACCAACTAGGGTTCAAGCCGCAATGTTTTAGTCACTTTTCTGCCTGGAAAACATCAATTTTTCCGGCCGCTGCTACAATAGCGGCTGCAACAATGCCATTATTTTTCAGGCATGTGTACATGCCTAATAATTCTGTCCTATGGTGCAGCACTGTGGCTGCAAAAACAAACCAAAAAAAAATGGCACATACAAGTGTCAATTCCCCTTCGTGATCGTTACCTTGTTGTGGTGAAGGGGCTTGCGTATCACAATGAAGCAATCATCACCTCTATGAGTGTGGTGGCAATGTTGCCACACCCCAGATGATAAGGCCGTTGCTTCATTATGGTCAGACCAAAAGCGATCGGACGGCTGGATAATATTTCATAGAAAAAACATTAATTTACCTTTTTTTTTTTTATATGTTGTATGGGTTTTTAATACATAAAATAAAAAATCATAATAAAGTCTCTTAATAGTTTATTAGAAATGATGCAGACAATTAAAAAAATCCCCATCAATTCCAATTCAAAGCAAGTACAGAGCTAAGAACTAAATTATTTCATGATGTCGTAATGGTTCGCTAATTCGACAATGGTTAGTCAATTCGAACGGATAGGGTACGTAACAGGGATTAAACTGATAGGAATAGTACTAGTTAAGACACCACTCATATAGGGTGTCACAGCACATTGCTCTGTGCACGCGCAGTGCCCCAATTTGGGAGTAAGAGGACCGACCAAGCTGCTTTTTCCATCTCCCGGTTCCTCAAATCAATTCAGTTTGGTGTATGAGAGTTTGGTCTGTCACTGTGAAGGCAGTCGAAGGTACACGGCCTAAAATTTTTTTCACAAAAGGCAATCCCTGATATGGGACCTAACAGGGATTAAACTGATGAGAATAGTACTACAGAAAATACCACTCATATCGGGTGTGACAATAAATTGCACGGCGCAGACGCAGTGACCGTGGATTAAAACAGAGTGGAGGGAGCCAGCGTTTTTTTAACCATCTCCCCGTTCGAAAAATCTATTCAATAAATGGCCCCCAGATTGGGGATATTAGAGGGATTAAACTGATGAGAATAGTACTACAGAAAATACCACTCATATTGGGTCTGACAGTAAATTGCATGGCGCAGACGCAGTCACCGTGGATTAAAACAGAGTGGAGGGAGCCAGCGTTTTTTTAACCATCTCCCGGTTCGAAAAATCTATTCAGTAAATGGCCCCCAGATTGGGGACGTTAGAGGGATTAAACTGATGAGAATAGTACTACAGAAAATACCACTCATATCGGGTGTGACAGTAAATTGCACGGCGCAGACGCAGTGACCGTGGATTAAAACAGAGTGGAGGGAGCCAGCGTTTTTTTAACCATCTCCCCGTTCGAAAAATCTATTCAATAAATGGCCCCCAGATTGGTGATATTAGAGGGATTAAACTGATGAGAATAGTACTACAGAAAATACCACTCATATTGGGTCTGACAGTAAATTGCGTGGCGCAGACGCAGTCACCGTGGATTAAAACAGAGTGGAGGGAGCCAGCGTTTTTTTAACCATCTCCCCGTTCGAAAAATCTATTCAGTAAATGGCCCCCAGATTGGGGACGTTAGAGGGATTAAACTGATGAGAATAGTACTACAGAAAATACCACTCATATCGGGTGTGACAGTAAATTGCACGGCGCAGACGCAGTCACCGTGGATTAAAACAGAGTGGAGGGAGCCAGCGTTTTTTTAACCATCTCCCCGTTCGAAAAATCTATTCAATAAATGGCCCCCAGATTGGGGACGTTAGAGGATTAAACTGATGAGAATAGTACTACAGAAAATACCACTCATATCGGGTGTGACAGTAAATTGCACGGCGCAGACGCAGTCACCGTGGATTAAAAGAGAGTGGAGGGAGCCAGCGTTTTTTAACCATCTCCCCGTTTGAAAAATCTATTCAATAGATGGCCCCCAGATTGGGGACGTTAGAGGGATTAAACTGATGAGAATAGTACTACAGAAAATACCACTCATATCGGGTGTGACAGTAAATTGCACGGCGCAGACGCAGTCACCGTGGATTAAAACAGAGTGGAGGGAGCCAGCGTTTTTTTAACCATCTCCCCGTTCGAAAAATCTATTCAATAAATGGCCCCCAGATTGGGGAGTCGGGGACGTTAGAGGGATTAAACTGATGAGAATAGTACTACAGAAAATACCACTCATATCGGGTGTGACAGTAAATTGCACGGTGCAGACGCAGTCACCATGGTTTAAAACAGAGTGGAGGGAGCCAGCGTTTTTTTAACCATCTCCCTGTTCGAAAAATCTATTCAATAAATGGCCCCCAGATTCGCAAACATTTGCAGAAGTTCAGAAAATTTTATGTTCGCGACATCACTATTCCTCTGTTGTCAAGCCACTCACGGATATGACAAAAAAGGGGGCAGATTTTTCCTCTTGGTCGGAAGAAGCGCTTACAGTTTTTTCTAAGATTAAAGAGAGTTTTGTGTCCGCTCCCATCTTGGTGCATCCCAATGTTTCTTTACCTTTTATTGTTGAGGTGGATGCTTTCGAGGTGGGTGTGGGTGCGGTTTTGTCCCAGGGCCCCTCTCCTGCCAAATGGCGACCCTGTGCCTTTTTCTCTAAAAAACTCTCCCCTGCAGAGAAAAACTATGATGTGGGAGATAGGGAGTTGTTGGCCATCAAGTTGGCTTTCGAGGAATTGCGCCATTGGTTGGAGGGGGCCAGGCACCCTATCACCGTTTTTACCGACCATAAGAATCTGGCGTACTTGGAGTCGGCCAAGCGTATGAATCCGAGACAGGCCAGATGGTCTCTGTTCTTCTCCAGATTCAATTTTGTGGTTACATTCCGCCCTGGGATTAAAAATGTGAAGGCGGATGCCCTCTCTCGCTGTTTTCCGGGAGGTGGAAACTTTGAGGACCCGGGTCCCATTTTGGTGGAGGGGGTAGTTGTTTCTGCTCTGTACCTTGATTTGGAGGCCGAGGTCCAGGTTGCCCAGACAGAGGTACCTGCTCGTTGTCCTTCTGTGAAGTTGTTTGTACCTCTTGAGTTACGTCACAAACTTTTCAAGGAGCATCACAATACTGTTCTTGCTGGTCACCCCGGGAGTAGAGCCACTGTAGATCTCATTACTCTGAGATTTTGGTGGCCGGCTCTTCGTGAGTCAGTGGAGGGTTTTGTGGCAGCTTGTGAGACGTGCACTCGCGCTAAGGTCCCTCGTTCACGGCCTTCAGGTCCCCTTCTCCTGTTACCCATACCTTCTCGTCCTTGGACACACCTGTCCATGGACTTTATCACGGATCTTCCTCGTTCCTCAGGGAAGTCGGTGATCCTGGTGGTGGTGGACCGTTTTAGCAAGATGGCTCATTTCATACCCTTCCCTGGTTTGCCCAATGCTAAGACGTTGGCGCAAGCTTTTGTCGACCACATTGTTAAATTGCATGGCATCCCCTCTGATATTGTTTCCGATAGAGGCACGCAGTTTGTGTCCAGATTCTGGAAGGTTTTCTGTTCTCGCCTGGTTCGGCTGTCCTTCTCTTCTGCTTTTTACCCGCAGTCGAATGGTCAGACTGAACGCCTCAATTAGAATCAGGAGACATATTTGCGCTGTTTTGTGGCAGAGAACCAGGAGGATTGGTGTTCGTTTCTGCCTCTTGCTGAGTTTGCTTTGAACAACCGTCGTCAGGAATCTTCTGATAAGTCACCATTATTTGGTGCATATGGGTTTCATCCGCAGTTTGGGACATTCTCGGGAGGGGGCCCTTCTGGTTTGCCTGAGGAGGAGAGATTTTCCTCGTCTTTGTCTACTATTTGGCAAAAGATTCAGAGTAATCTAAGTAAGATGAGTGAGAAATATAAGCGTGTGGCTGATAAGAGACGTGTGCCTGGTCCGGACATGAATGTGGGTGATCTGGTGTGGTTGTCTACAAGAAATATTAAACTGAATGTTCCCAACCAAGTTTATTGGGCCTTATACGATCCTGACCATCATCAATCCTGTTGCCTTCCGTCTTGATCTTCCACAGGTTTGGAAGATACATAATGTATTTCACAGGTCTCTCTTAAAACCATATGTCCAGCCCACGGTACCCTCCTCTTTGCCTCCTCCTCCGATTTCGGTTGATGGCAATCTGGAGTTCGAGGTTTCCAGAATTGTGAACTCTCGCCTTGTCCGCGGTTCTCTTCAGTACCTCGTTCATTGGAAGGGTTATGGTCCTGAGGAGAGGATGTGGGTTCCGGTGTTGGACATTAAAGCCACTCGCCTCATCAGGGCTTTTCATAGGGCTCATCCTGAGAAGGTGGGTCCTGGGTGTCCGGAGTCCACCCGTAGAGGGGGGGTACTGTCACTACCAGAGTTTTGAGGTGTTCTCACAACTCTGTTTCTCCGCCCCTGTGATGATGTCACTACCAGTGTTTTGAGGAGTTCTCACAGCTCTGTTCCTCCACCCCTGTGATGAGGTCTTTACTTTCAGTTTCCCTCCTCCCAGCTGTCCCTCCTGTGATTGATTCCTCTTCCTATAAAATACCCCTCTTCCTGTTTATTTGTGCGGATTGTATTTCTCATCTGAGTTGTGTCTGCTGCTGGAGTATCTACACTTGTGTGGTCTCTTTACACTGGACCTGTGTTCCGCTGAAGCAAGTAACATCGGATATTGTCTGCTGAGTTTGGATCTGTCTTCACTGCTGCTGCAGCTCCTACAGATAAGTTTGCAGACATTGTGTGTTTTGGTTTGTTTGCTGACTGGATCCGAGGCGACCCCGGTTCCGTCCGTGTTCTGAGCAGGGCACCGGTGGCTGTGCCCCTCCCACTATTGTAGGGGTTTCAGCTGTCACCAGCCTTAGGTACGCGGGCATGCCACGACCCACCATCAGGGTCTGGGCATGGGCATAGCAGCATAGGGAGAGCTCTTAGGGTCTGACAGGGGTCACCCTTTATGCTCCCTAGTTTGGGTCCGGTCAGTAGCTTCAGCACTGTTTATGCTCCTGTTGTTCACATATACCCGTGACACTTGGGTTGTTGACATGCAGTATTTGTCATGGATATTGGTGGTGAACTTTTGCCTGTGGTTTCCAGAAAAGGCTGAGCAATATGAAGGTGCTCATCCGTTGAAGACTGGGAAGAACTGTAATCCTCTTGGGTGCAATCAACAACTGCAGATGGAACTGAAGGTTCTTGCAAAGTATCTGAAATGAACTCTTCCTCTGTTGAAGGAACCTCCTTTATAGAATGTTCAGAAGATACTTCTTTTACAGAATTAAACTCATTGTCAAACAGTTGACTGGAAGACTCACGTTTCTGCATTGTCTCATTAGAACTACATGAATCAGAAGGCATGTTGTCAGTGAAGATATAGGATTCATTATGATAAACTGTGTGAGGACTGCAAAGCTGGGAATGGCTTGAAGAGGGCTCCAATTGAAATCCTGAAGGCTTTTCTACAAGCTGCCCTTCTGTCCAGGAACATTCTCCTTGGGATTTAAGCTGCTTTCTGATGTTTTTAGAATATTTGGGCAAGGCATATCTTGCACATAGTAGTGGTTAGGACACTGTCTGAAGTAAGAAGTTCGCCCCCCCTATTAATACTTCAGTTCTGAAGGAGTATACTTGGCAGGGTCTGCGGGTTCTGTCCAGACATACATCCCCCACGATGATCCAACCCACTGTAAGTTTCTGTGCATATGGAGCATTGAAAGGGCCATTGCGAAGTTCAAGGACCTTATGAGCCTCAAGAATGTCTCTACCTACCAAGATTAAGATCTCGGCATGGTTATCAAGGCGAGGAATCTCTCTTGCTATGTTCCTGAGATGAGGGTGATGCTGTGCAGCTTCAGGTGTGGGAATCTCATCCCTTGTGTCCGGCAATTTGTCACACTCAATAAGGGTTGGAAGAGAGAGTTTCTTATGTCCTTTGATGGGCTTTAAGGTGAAACCATTAGCTCTTTTTCCTGAGGTTGTCACAAGACCAGAGCATGTTCCTAGGGTGTAGGGTGTAGTCTCTCCCTCTATCCTGAACAGATCAAAGAACTTAGGGCTAGCTAGGGAATGATTACTTTGGTCATCTAGAATAGTATACATTCTTATGGTCTTCTCTGGTAGTGCAGTAGGAAACACATCCAAGAGGCAAATCTTAGAACAAGACTTACCGCACACAAGTCCTTCTCCACATACCTTTGTGCATCTGGGCGTGACGGTTGTGGTTGGTCGGTCGGCACTCTCCCTGCCATGACTCTCCCCGCCTTGATCGGAATGGGGCTTGTGCCAGTTAACTGGTTCTAGCTTCCGCCTGATTGGTCCCGGGTGAACAGCGGTCATGTGTAGATCACTATTACATTCAGAACACTTGACTGGAACATTACAGTCTCTGGCGAAGTGCTCAGTGGATGCACAGCATCTGAAGCAGATATTATGACTCCTTAGGAACTCCTTACATTCCTCAAAGGGCTTTGCTATGAGGACACGGATTTCCTTAAAGGATGTGGTTTATCATGGATAGGGCAATGATGAACGGGTTCCATTAGGCTTTCATTTCCATTGTTAGTAGTGGGTACAACCCCTGTCTTTTTTACTGAAATTAAACCATTAGGGTTTTCTCTGTCTGGGACTTAAAGTCTCGTGTCTCTGTTTAGTAGAGCCAAAGATGTTGGTTCCCAAGGTGTTGAAGCTTGGATCATTTATAGCTCTAGCTAAGTCCTTGATGAACTTACAGAAGAATGAAAATGGTGGAAAGGGAACACGATGTTGCTCCTTATATTTTGAACCTGTTGTTTCCCATTGGTCTTGAATATTGAGGGGTAATTTCTCCACGATCAGGCCCACACCATGGGAGGTATCAAGAAAGCTGAGACCTGGTACCTGCGGGTCTCCCTTGACAATTTCAAACTCAAGAAGAAGATCGCTTAATTCCTGGAACCCTTGGCGGTCTGTATTGGATAATCCAGGAAAGTCGTATAGTCGTTTAAATAAGGAACGTTCAACTATTTCTGAGCCACCGTATGTCTGCTCTAATCTTTCCCATGCGAGACGAAGGCCTTTGACTGGTTCATAGATATGAACGGTTTTGAGTCTCTTAACACAGTTTGATGACCATGGACCTAGCCATCTAATTACTAAATCAAGTTCTTGCATAGGCGGTACAGCAAGGGTTTGAACTGTTGTCTAGAAGGTGGTCTTCCAACTTCTATAGTTCTCTGGGCGATCATCAAAGTTCGTAAGGCTAGTACTGATGAGGTCCCTGAGAGTGAGGTACTTAGCGATTTCTGATGCGTTATTTCTTTCCTGCATCATGGCATATATAAATCTGCTATATCTTTCATCATTAAGTGCAGTGTGGGTCTTTATTCTAGGATGAATTCCTCTGAGTTAGGACTTGATAACAGAGAAGAATATTTTTCAGAGAGTCTCTTAAAACTATCATAGGTTTTATTCAATTTGGTACACATGGCCTTTAAATGATATTTATTATAGCCTGATTCATGTGCTGCATCCATACATTGTTCAGTCTTTTCCCACAAAATAGATAAATTATTGTATATTTCAATTTTGTTAGTCAGGAGCGTCTCCTTCATTTTAAATGAGGGCTTAGAAATCCTTCTAGCTGTGTCCTGCATTTATCTGTAACACAACAGTGACCTCTAGTGGTAGTTCAGTCTAGCAGGCAGACGATATTTACCTCAGAAAACAGGCTGAATACAGTTCCTAGTCTGTATGAAACTGAAATTGCTAGACGCTTCTGCGATCCTAGTGAATGCAGTACAGAGCAGTATAAGATATTACGCTTATTACTGTAGCATAACGGAGACAAATGATGATGGCTTATTACTTGGAGGAGGAGAATATTCTTTTCTTAGCAGGAGAAAGAGAGTACTAAGACAATTCTTTTACTGTGGCGTTTCGAAATGTCAGCCTTATACAAATCACGCATCTTTGGTGAGGTGACTTGTTGAATCAGACATTCTCCACTTACAGTTTACGCATCAGACACCCAGGAGTTAATCAAGTAGTCTTTTAATCCGGAGATTGTATTACAAGATATGCAGGGAATCCAGATGGTAAAAGAATTATGCCACTAATATTCTCCTTGATAAGTACATGAGATACACAGATTCACCTCAGAATCTCCTCAGAATAAGAGCACACAAAACAGCAATGCATGACAGAGTAAACAGGAAGTGGCTAGACTAAACCAACTAGAAGCAGAAACAGAGGGGGGAGGAGAAGAGAGGAGAATACCAATACACCATGCAAGATACTGAAACAGAACAGATCCTGTAAAACATTTTATGCAAGGGCCTGCAGGTAAGCTGATCCTGTAAAAAATTAAATGCGAGGGCCTTGGTTACTGAGACTGGACTTGGTGGAAGACAGGGTGGTGCTTAACCGACTGGAACCATTATCTGCTGCAATCTAACCGACCACCTGGTCGCACTGGTCTTAATTCAAGAGTGGTGTCCTGCACCGCCCTGCAAACTGGGACATAAAGCTAGGTATCGTAGATGATTGTTTTTCTTGTGCTCTAGGAGCAGGCACAGTTTCAACGTGCCCAGGGCTATGGCCTCTGCATGCACCATCTGCATCACGGCCACTTCCCCGTCCCTTACTGCTCGCCTTCTTCATATTAAATGTTATATATGCTTGAAAGTATGTCACATGTACAGTAACGTACAGTAGCGTAGGATTTGGAAGTGTATGCGCAAAACAATGTAAAAAGGTATTTGGGAATCGGGATGTTGAAACTTCACACAGGAGATATCCCGCAGATAATGTCAATGATGTCACTAGCGGCTAATAAAAAATTACAGGGAATGTCACAGGTATTCGGGATGAGGAAACATTTTACAGGAGAGGTACCACCGGTAATGTCACTGTCCACAGCGTCTATGGAAAAAGTACACTGTATGTCACAAATAAAAATGTTATGCTCACATGTTACACTGGAGATGTTGTACTGGTAATGTCACTGTCAGACGCGAACACCGTCTATTGAAAAAGTACACTGTATGTCACAGATACATTTTTTAAGCGCACACGTTACACTGCAGATGTAGTACTGGTAATGTCACTGTCAAAAGCAGACACTGTCTATTGAAAAAGTACACTGTATGTCACTGATAAAAATTTTAAGCGCACACGTTACACTGCAGATGTGGCATTGGTAATGTCACTGTCCGGAGCGGACACCGTCTATTGAAAAAGTACACTGTATATCACAGATACATTTTTTAAGCGCACACTTTACACTGGAAATGTAGCATTGGTAATGTCACTGTCAGAAGCGGACACCGTCTATTGAAAAAGTACACTGTATGTCACTGCTAAATGTTTTTATCGCACACGGTACATATCAGATGTTGCACTGGTAATGCCACTGTCCTAAGCAGACACCGTCTATTGAAAAAGTACACTGTATATCACAGATACATTTTTTAAGCGCACACTTTACACTGGAAATGTGGCATCAGTTGCTATATAGCACTCAATGATGCGTTCCGGCCAGTCAATCACTGTATTGCCAGTAACCAACATGACTACGGCATTACAGTGAGGGCAATACTTACCTGCACGTTTATTGGCTGTATGGCAGCCAAGAAATGTGCAGGGAGGAGACTCGATCATTGCGCTTGAGCACATGCGGTATTCGGCCGAGCAGGCTCGCTCAACACTAGTTCTGTTGTGTTTTGGAGACCTGAACCTTATCAGTGTTCATCATGTATGGACAGGTCTTACATTTGGTCTTGTTACAGGGGAATATTCCTGTTGTTGGAGAGGACAGTGAGCTTTTGTCAATGATGTTTTTAAGATTAGAGGGCTGCCTATAACACAGGAGAGATGGGTCTGAAAATATGGATTTCAAACAATCATCTTTTTGTAGTATTGGATGTAGTCTCCAAACAACCCTCCTTAGAATCTCCAGATTTCAGTTGTAGGTGACTACTTGAGGTACCCAGTGATTTTCTTGTTTTGTATTGTAGGAGCTCACTCCATGGTAATCTTGTGGCTCTGGTAATTTGGTTTTCTACTGCATGTGTCTTTTCAGTCTGCTATGAACATTTCCTGTAAATCCTATCTCTACTGAAAATGTATCTTATTTCTATACCAAGAGTGCCACCTTGTGGATTAACATTGGAGATGCTTATGACCTATTATATTTCAATAGTTTCTGCTCCTAACAAAGAACATACTATTTCTGCATTGTGTGCCATCTTGTGGTGGAAAACAGAATATGCATTCAAGTGGTTGCAATTTAACTTCTGGTATTTTTAGGGCCATTGACCCAATCTTTTCAGGGGTTTTCCTTGGACTGTTGAAAGGTCCCTTCCAACCCGATTTGAAAAGTTACTGCTCTGATTTTTCTGCAGATTTGACATTTAAATTTTAACATCTACAGCATCCTTCCCCACAGTAGTTAACCTACAAATTGGGGCACCCCGTACTCTTCAATAAACTATCAATGCTTATGTAAAGCTCAGTGGGCTGCTGGTGCTTTTTCATGTCATTATCTAAACTGAGAGACCTTACTTATTCCATTTTATCTTGTCCTTAACTAATCTTACCTACTGCCGTACAACAATGTGCCAGCACCAAATAAGTCTAGTGAACAAAGTATTGGGTTTGAGATGACTTCTAAATGAACTTCCAAGTTGCCCTGGTCCCTTGGACAACTCTTCTTGTTCATCTACAGAAGATCTATCTGTGCTTTCTGGTTCAGCACTGGCAAACCCTCTAGCCCCTGAAGTTATTGCAACCTCTCAGTGAGACATGCTACTCTCTCAGGTTCAGGGTATGCAGCCAAAAGAACAGACTAAAGTCATGGTTGACACTACAGTTAATCTTACAAGAGAAATCTGTGTGATTTGTCATTGTACCTCAGCACTTGAGGAAAGGATGAAAAAAGCTGCAATTTGGACTAGGATATCCATAGACACAGGTACATATCCATGAAGCTAACATTCAGACAGCAAACAAAATATGGCAGCACACTGTTATACATGCAAACAATGAAACTAGGATTATTTTGGATTACATTGTTACTATACCTACTATACATGAAAAATGGAAGCTCTTCATGCACATTTTTGATCTAAGGTGTGTTGAGCCAGTCTACCAATGTCAAGGTGGCTTCTGCAGATGGGTACCTAACACTAACAGAACTGCCTCTTCTGGGCCTAATTTATGACTACAATATTCAGTATGATGTAGGACCAGCTATATTTTTATTCAGTTTAGAAGCCCTGGGCAGCTACCCTCCAAAAACACAGTAAGACATTTTTCTATTTTTTATGTATAGTAGGTATAGTAACAATGTAATCCAGAATAATCTCTAATCCCTAGTTTCATTGTTTTCATCAATAACAGTGTGCTGCCATATTTAGTTTGCTGTCTGTTATGTAAGCTTTTTGGATGTGCACCTGTGACTTTGGATGTGCACGTCTAAATTTTCTTGCTGTGTGTTTGGGGGGTAGCTGCGTCCTTTTAGATTAAGCACTTATTAACAAGTTGGAGGATGCTGACAACACAGCCCACAGAGACAATTAGAGAATTCAGGGCCTCCCTAAATCTAGTAAGA
Source organism: Bufotes viridis (assembly GCA_033119425.1). Classification (NCBI taxonomy): domain Eukaryota; kingdom Metazoa; phylum Chordata; class Amphibia; order Anura; family Bufonidae; genus Bufotes; species Bufotes viridis. The sequence continues at coordinate 185,538,681 of CM065591.1, forward strand.
ATCTGCAGTCTACATTCAACATCGAGTTTGGAAATGGAGAGGAGGATGCATAGGGCTTTGTTTGCTCACAAACCTAATGGTCCTCCAAGAGATTTTGTACTGAAGCTCATTTTTAATGTACCCATCAAACGCTTTTTAGTGACACTTGTTTAGTGCATCCACATTTTACGCTTTGCCATGCCACTGCTGTTTGCTTTTAATACTCCCATCACTTTGGGATTAGTAGTGGTCGATTTCAACATTATGGGAGGCCAACCTGTCCTCTTTAATTGCAGTTGAAGGAAGGTGCCCATGGTGTGGGTCTGACACTACAGGTTACTATGTTCTTTTTTCTCTGTGTGAATTTATAATTATAATACATGGTTTTAATAAATAAAAATTTGAAAAGAGCGGTGTGGATTTGTATTCAGCTCCACTGAGTCAATCCTTTTGTAGGACACCTTTCTATGGAATAACAGCTGCAAGTCTTTTGGGGTAAATATCTACCAGCTTTGCACATGTAGAGGCTGAAATTTTTGCCCATTCTTTGCAAAATAGATCAAGCTCAGTCATACCGAACGGAGAGCATCTGTGAATAGCAATTTTTAAGTCTTGACACAGATTCTCAATGGGATTTAGGTCTGAAAACACCAATGCTGGCGGATTAACCCACTGTATGCCGCGGTCGCGCTGACCGCGGCATACAGGAAGTTTGCAGCAGTTTCTACATCCCCATCGGGTCCCCGTGCTGCGGTGACGGGGACCCGATAGTTGCATTAGCAGCCCCGATGCCTTGAACAGGTATTGGGACTGCCATCTACGGAAGCCCAAGAGATCCAGGCCCAGGGCTGGGTCTCCTAGGCAACTGTTAGTGTCTTACAGTTTGAGACACTAAGACCCCTTTCACACGGGCGAGTTTTTCACGCGGGTGCAATGCGTGATGTGAACGCATTGCACCCGCACTGAATCCTGACCCATTCATTTCAATTGGTCTGTGTACATGAGCGTTTTTTTTCACGCATCACTTGTGAGTTGTGTGAAAATGATAGTATGTTCTATAAGTGCGCGTGCATTGCATTTTTCACTGATGGTTGCTAGGAGATGTTGTTTGTAAATAGAGTTGAGCGAACACCTGGATGTTCGGGTTCGAGAAGTTCGGCCGAACTTCCCGAAAATGTTCGGGTTCAGGATCCGAACTCGACCCGAACTTCATCCCGAACCCGAACCCCATTGAAGTCAATGGGGACCCGAATTTTTGGCTACTAAAAAGGCTGTAAAATAGTCCAGGAAAGGGCTAGAGGGCTGCAAAAGTCAGCAAAATGTATGTAAATCCCCTACAAACAAATGTGGATAGGAAAATAAATTAAAATAACATAAAATAAATAAAAATTAAGCAATATCAATTGAAGAGAGGTCCCATAGCAGAGAATCAGGCTTCAAGTCACCCACCAATGGAGAAGGCCACATTCATTTATTTAGGCCCCAGCACCCAGACAGAGGACAGAAGTTGCTTAGCAGAGAATCAGGCGTCATGTCACCCACCATTGGAGGAGGCCACTTTTCAATAATTTAGGCCCCAGCACCCAGAGAGATGACAGAGGTCGCCTAGCAGAGAATCAGGCATCATGTCACCCACCAATGGAGAAGGCCACTTTTCGATAATTAGGCCCCTGGCACCCAGATGGAGGAGAGAGGTGGCATAGCAGAGAATCAGGCGTCATGTCACCCACCAATGGAGAAGGCCACTTTTTAATAATTAGGCCCCTGGCACCCAGACGGAGGAGAGAGGTCGCATAGCAGAGAATCAGGCGTCATGTCACCCACCAATGGAGAAGGCCACTTTTCAAAAATTTAGGCCCTAGCACCCAGAGAGAGGACAGAGGTCGCATAGCAGAGAATCAGGCGTCATGTCACCCACCAATGGAGAAGGCCAATTTTCGATAATTAGGCCCCTGGCACCCAGACGGAGCAGAGAGGTCGCATAGCAGAGAATTAGGCGTCATGTCACCCACCAATGGAGAAGGTCACTTTTTGATAATTGGGCCCCTGGCACCCAGATGGAGTAGAGAGGTTTCATAGCAGAGAATCAGGCATCATGTCACCCACCAATGAAGAAGGCTACTTTTCCATAATTTAGGCCCCAGCACCCAGAGAGAGGACAGAGGTCGCATAGCAGAGAATCAGGCGTCATGTCACCCACCAATGGAGAAGGCCACTTTTCGATAATTAGGCCCCTGGCACCAAGACGGAGGAGAGAGGTCGCATAGCAGAGAATCAGGCGTCATGTCACCCACCAATGGAGAAGGCAACTTTTTAAAAATTTAGGCCCCAGCACCCAGACAGAGGACAGAGGTCGCATAGCAGAGAATCAGGCGTCATGTCACCCACTAATGGAGAAGGCCACTTTTCGATATTTAGGCCCCTGGCACCCAGAAGGAGGAGAGAGGTCGCATAGCAGAGAATCAGGCGTCATGTCACCCACCAATGGAGAAGGCCACTTTTCGATAATTAGGCCCTTGGCACCCAGACGGAGGAGAGAGGTGGCATAGTAGAGAATCAGGCGTCATGTCACCCACCAATAGAGAAGGCCAATTTTTGATAATTAGGCAACTGGCACCCAGACGGAGGAGAGAGGTCTCATAGCAGAGATTCAGGCATCATGTCACCCACCAATGGAGAAGGCCACTTTCAATTATTTAGGCCCCAGCACCAAGACAGAGGACAGAGGTCGCATAGCAGAGAATCAGGCGTCATGTCACCCACCAATGGAGAAGGCCACATTCTCAGTTTATTTAGGCCCCTAGCACCCAGACAGAGGACAGAGGTCGCATAGCAGAGAATCAGGCGTCATGTCACCCACCAATGGAGAAGGCCACTTTCATTGTATTTAGGCCCCAGCACCCAGACAGAGGACAGAGGTCACGCAGCAGAGAATCAGGCGTCATGTCACCCACCAATGGAGAAGGCCACTTTTCGATATTAGGCCCTGGCACCCAGACGGAGGAGAGAGGTCGCATAGCAGAGAATCAGGCGTCATGTCACCCACCAATGGAAGGCCACTTTCATTTATTTAGGCCCCAGCACCCAGACTGAGGATAGAGGTCGCATAGCAGAGAATCAGGCGTCATGTCACCCACCAATGGAGAAGGCCACTTTTCGATTTAGTTAGCCCTAGCACCCAGACAGAGGAGAGGTCCATAGCAGAGAATCAGGCGTCATGTCACCCACCAATGGAGAAGGCCACTTTTTTATTTAGGCCCTAGCACCCAGACAGGAGCAGAGGTCGCATAGCAGAGAATCAGGCGTCATGTCACCCACCAATGGAGAAGGCCACTTTATTATTTAGGCCCTAGCACCCAGACAGAGGAGAGAGGTCTCATAGCAGAGAATCAGGCATCATGTCACCCACCAATGGAGAAGGCTACTTTTCCATATTTAGGCCCTAGCACCCAGACAGAGGACAGAGGTCGCATAGCGAGAGAATCAGGCGTCATGTCACCCACCAATGGAGAAGGCCACTTTTCGATAATTAGGCCCTGGCACCAAGACGGAGGAGAGAGGTCGCATAGCAGAGAATCAGGCGTCATGTCACCCACCAATGGAGAAGGCCACTTTCAATAATTTAGGCCCCAGCACCCAGACAGAGGACAGAGGTCGCATAGCAGAGAATCAGGCGTCATGTCACCCACTAATGGAGAAGGCCACTTTTCGATATTTAGCCCCTGGCACCCAGAAGGAGGAGAGAGGTCGCATAGCAGAGAATCAGGCGTCATGTCACCCACCAATGGAGAAGGCCACTTTTCGATAATTAGGCCCTTGGCACCCAGACGGAGGAGAGAGGTGGCATAGTAGAGAATCAGGCGTCATGTCACCCACCAATAGAGAAGGCCAATTTTTGATAATTAGGCAACTGGCACCCAGACGGAGGAGAGAGGTCTCATAGCAGAGATTCAGGCATCATGTCACCCACCAATGGAGAAGGCCACTTTCAATTATTTAGGCCCCAGCACCAAGACAGAGGACAGAGGTCGCATAGCAGAGAATCAGGCGTCATGTCACCCACCAATTGAGAAGGCCACATTCATTTATTTAGGCCCCAGCACCCAGACAGAGGACAGAGGTCGCATAGCAGAGAATCAGGCGTCATGTCACCCACCAATGGAGAAGGCCACTTTCATTTATTTAGGCCCCAGCACCCAGACAGAGGACAGAGGTCGCATAGCAGAGAATCAGGCGTCCTGTCACCCACCAATGGAGAAGGCCGATTTTCGATAATTAGGTCCCTGGCACCCAGACGGAAGAGAGAGGTCGCATAGGAGAGAATCAGGCGTCATGTCACCCACCAACGGAGAAGGCCACTTTTTGATAATTAGGCCCCTGGCACCCAGATGGAGGAGAGAGGTCTCATAGCAGAGAATCAGGCGTCATGTCATCCACCAATGGAGAAGAGCACTTTACGATAATTTAGGCCCCAGCACCCAGAGAGAGGACAGAGGTCGCATAGCAGATAATCAGGCGTCATGTCACCCACCAATTGAGAAGGCCACTTTTCGATAATTAGGCCCCTGGCACCAAGACGGAGGAGAGAGGTCGCATAGCAGAGAATCAGGCGTCATGTCACCCACCAATGGAGAAGGCCACTTTTCGATAATTAGGCCCTTGGCACCCAGACGGAGGAGAGAGGTGGCATAGCAGAGAATCAGGCGTCATGTCACCCACCAATGGAGAAGGCCACTTTTCGATAATTAGGCCCTTGGCACCCAGACGGAGGAGAGAGGTGGCATAGCAGAGAATCAGGCGTCATGTCACCCACCAATAGGGAAGGCTACTTTTTGATAATTAGGCAACTGGCACCCAGACGGAGGAGAGAGGTCTCATAGCAGAGAATCAGGCGTCATGTCACCCACCAATAGAGAAGGCCACTTTCAATTATTTAGGCCCCAGCACCAAGACAGAGGACAGAGGTCGCATAGCAGAGAATCAGGCGTCATGTCACCCACCACCGCAATATAATAGTAAAATTAAAAAAAGAGGTTTCAATAAAGAAGTGCCCCGAAGTACAAAAATATATGGTTGAGGGGGAGGCAGTTATAAATGTCTATTCTGCACAAGGGATGGACAGGTCCTGTGGGATCCATGCCTGGTTCATTTTTATGAACGTCAGCTTGTCCACGTTGTCAGTAATGACGCCCCCTGCCGTGCTGAATACATGTTCAGACAAAACGCTGGCCGCCGGGCAGGCCAGCACCTCCAAGGCATAAAAGGCTAGCTCTCGCCACGTGGACAATTTGGAGACCCAGAAGTTGAATGGGGCCGAACCATCAGTCAGTACAGGGAGGGGTGTGCACAAGTACTGTTTAACCATGTTAGTGAAATGCTGCCTCCTTCTAACACGTTCCATATCAGGTGGCAGTGCAGTTAGCTGTGGCGTGGTGACAAAACTTTTCCACATTTCTGCCATGCTAACCCTGCCCTCAGAGGAGCTGGCCATGACACAGCTGCGTTGGCGACCTCTTGCTTCTCCTCTGCCTTCGCCTTGGGCTTCCACTTGTTCCCCTGTGACATTTGGGAATGCTCTCAGGAGCGCGTCTGCCAGCGTGGGCTTGTACTCCCGCATTTTCCTATCACGCTCCAGTGCAGGAAGTAAGGTGGGCACATTGTCTTTGTACCGGGGATCCAGCAGGGTGGCAACCCAGTAGTCCGCACACGTTAAAATGTGGGCAACTCTGCTGTCGTTGCGCAGGCACTGCAGCATGTAGTCGCTCATGTGTGCCAGGCTGCCCAGAGGTAAGGACAAGCTGTCCTCTGTGGGAGGCGTATCGTCATCGTCCTCCGTATCCCCCAGCCCCGCACCAGTGATGGGCCTGAGCTGTTTTGTTTGCCACCCCGTTGCGAACATGCTTCATCCTCATCCTCCTCCACCTCCTCCTCATCCTCCTCGTCCTCCAGTAGTGGGACCTGGCTTGCCACATTTGTACCTGGCCTCTGCTGTTGCAAAAAACCTCCCTCTGAGGCACTTCTAACAGACTGGCCTGAAAGTGCTAAAAATGACCCCTCATCCTCCTCCTCTTCCTGGGCCACCTCCTCTTCCATCATCACCCTAAGTGTTTTCTCAAGGAGACATAGAAGAGGTATTGTAAGTAACGCTGATAACGGCGCCATCGCCAATAGCCATGTTGGTGGAGTACTCGAAACAGCGCAACAGGGCACACAGGTCTCACATGGAGGCCCAGTCATTGGTGGTGATGCCATCAGCTGTTTGAAGCTGTCTGTGTCCACCAGCCTGAATAACAGCATTTTAAAGGCCATTAGTTTAGAAATGCTGGCATTCAGGCCCAGGGCTCGAGGGTGGCTAGGTGGGAATTTATGCTTTCTCTCTAAGGTTTTTGGATGGAGAGCTGAACACTGCGACATAGTGAAGATGCGTGGTGACTCAGGTGGTGGTGTGTGTGGCACATCCTCTGTTTGGTGGGCGGCAGGTGCCAACATTCCTCCCGAGGCGGAGGAAGAGGCCGAGGCAGCAGCAAAAGAGGGAGCAGGGGGAGCCTGAGTGAGTTCCTTGTTTTTAAGGTGTTTACTCTACTGCAGTTCATGCTTTGCATGTAGATGCCTGGTCATGCAGGTTGTGCTCGCATTAGGCTCTGATGGCACAGCGTGCAAGCCACTCGGGTCTTGTCGTCAGCACATTGTTTAAAGAAGTGCCATGCCAGGGATCTCCTTGAAGCTGCCTTTAGGGTGCTCGGTCCCTGGTGGCGGCAGCCAGTAGCAGGCGAACTCTCTTGGCGGCGGCTGTTTTTCCCCCTGCTGCCTCTTTTGCTACGCTGTTGGCTCGGTCTCACCACTGCCTCTTCCTCTGAACTATGAAAGTCAGTGGCACGACCTTCATTCCTTGTGGGGTCTAGGACTTCATCATCCCCTGCATCGTCTTCCACACAGTCTTCCTCCCTGACCTCCTGTTCGGTCTGCACACTGCAAAACGACGCAGCAGTTGGCACCTGTGTTTCATCATCATCAAAGACATGCAGACTCTGATGAGGTGGTATTCCCATGTCCTCATCATCAAGAAACATCAGTGGTTGTGCATCAGTGCATTCTATGTCTTCCACCACTGGGGAAGGGCTAGGTGGATTCCCTTGGGAAACCCTGCCAGCAGAGTCTTCAAACAGCATAAGAGACTGCTGCATAACATGAGGCTCTGACAGTTTCCCTGATATGCATGGGGGTGATGTGACAGACTGATGGGCTTGGTTTTCAGGCGCCACATGTGCGCTTTCTGCAGAAGACTGGGTGGGAGATAATGTTGTGAACGTGCTGGATCCATTGTCGGCCACCCAATTGACTAGCGCCTGTACTTGCTCAGGCCTTACCATCCTTAGAACGGCATTGGGCTCCACCAAATATCGCTGTAAATTCTGACGGGTACTGGAACGTGAAGTAGTTGGTTCACTAGGATGTGTGGCTGTGGCAGAATGGCCGCATCCTCTCCGAGCACCAGAGGGTCCACTAACACCACTATGACCGCGTCCGCATCCCTTACTAGATGTTTTCCTCATTGTTACCGTTCACCAAGCACCACAATAAGATAAAAAACATTTGGCCCAATGTATTGATATCAAATTCAGGTCTTTTTTTACAGGCACCTAACACTATCTGCCTATTTATTTATGTACCGTATTACACTAATCCAGGCACAGCAGTAAGCACAGATTTAGGGGAATATCAATTGTAGGCCTAGTATTTAGGCCCTGGATGAAAGGTATCCTTTTATGGACAGATTTACACTTGGAGATGCACAGTAGTGTGTGAAGTTATTGAGGATGACCCTCTCAGCACTTGTATATACACCTTGAGTGTAATATAACCTTTTACGGACAGAAATACACTATGAGATGCACAATAGTGTGTGCAGATTTACAGGATTATGCTTTCAGCAATTGCAATGTAACACTTTTTGTAATATACCCTTTTACGGAAAGAAATATACTGGGAGATGCACGCTGAGTGCAATATACCCTTTTACGGACAGATTAACACTTGGCCTGCAACAGCTGGAACACCAGATTTACTGTATTTCTATTTTTGCTACTGACTTTCACCCCAGAAAATAATATATTCTTTGACGGACAATAGGGAAATTGTCCAGTCACAGCTGGAACACCAGATTCAGGGTATTGCTATTTTGGCAATTAAATTTCACCCCAGAACAAAATCTATCCTTTAACAGATACTATTAAACTTGGCCAGCCACTGCTAGGACACCAGATTTACGGTATTGATATTTTGGCAATTGAATTTTACAGCAGAAAAAAATATACCCTTTTACGGACACATTTATACTAGGCCTGCAACAGCTGGAACACCAGATTCAGGGAATTGCTAATTTGGCAATAAAATTTCACCCCAGAAAAAAATGTGCCCTTTTACGGACAGATTAAACTAGGCCTGCAACAGCTGGAACACCAGATTTACAGTATTTCTATTTTTGCTACTGACTTTCACCCCAGAAAATAATATATCCTTTGTCGGATACTAGTTAAATTGTCCAGTCACAGCTGGAACACCAGATTTAGGGTATTGCTATTTTGGCAATTAAATTTCACCCCAGAATAAAATCTATCCTTTGACGGACACTATTAAACTTGGCCAGCCACAGCTGAAACCACTGATTTATGGTATTGCTATTTTGGCAATTGAATTTCACACCAGAAAAAATATACCCTTTTACGGACAGATTTAAACTAGGCCTGCAACAGCTGGAACACCAGATTCTCTGTATTTCTATTTTTGCTACTGACTTTCACCCCAGAAAATAATATATTCATTGACGGACACTAGGGAAATTGTCCAGTCACAGCTGGAACACCAGATTCTGGGTATTGCTATGTTGGCAATTAAATTTCACCACAGAAAATAATAAATCCTTTGACGGACACTATTAAAGTTGGCCAGCCACTGCTGGGACACCAGATTTACGTTATTGCTATTTTGGCAATTGAATTTCACACCAGAAAAAAATATACCCTTTTACGGACAGATTTAAACTAGCCCTGCAACAGCTGGAACACAATATTTTGGGTATTGCTATTTTGGCAATTAATTTTTCACCCCAGAACAAAATCTATCCTGTGACGGACACTATTAAACTTGGCCAGCCACAGCTGAAACCACTGTTTTATGGAATTGCTATTTTGACAATTGAATTTCACCCCAGAAAAAAATATATCCTTTGCCGGACACTATTAAACTTGTCCAGTCCAGCCACAGCTGGAACACCAGATTTACGGTATTTCTATTTTTGCAACTGTATTTCACCCCAGAAAATAATATATCCTATGACGGACACTATGAAACTTGTCCAGTAACAGCTGGCACACCAGATTCACGGTATTGCTATTTTGGCAATTTAATTTCGCCCCAGAAAATCATCTATCCTTTGCCGGACACTATTAAACTTTGCCAGCCACTGCTGGGACACCAGATTTAGGGGATTGCTATTTTGGCAATTGATTTTCACCACAGAAAAAATTCTATCTTTTGCCAGACAGCAGACAGTATTACACTTGGCTAGCCACAGCTGGAACACTAGATTTAGGGGATTGCTATTTTGGCAATTCAATTTAACCCCAGAACTAAATATATGTTTTGGCGGACACTATGAACCTTGGACTGCAACAGCTGGGACACCAGATTCAGGGTATTGCTATTTTGGCAATTGAATTTCACCCCAGAATAAAATATATTTTTTGGCGGACACTATTATACTTTGCCAGCCACAGCTGAAACCACTGATTTCTGGTATTGCTATTTTGGCAATTGAATTTTACCCCAGAACAAAATATATGTTTTGGCGGAAACTATGAATCTTGGACTGCAACAGCTGGGACACCAGATTCAGGGTATTGCTATTTTGGCAATTGATTTTCACCCCAGAACAAAATATAGAAATTTCTATCGTGAGTTTCTAGGGGTGACAATAAGCACAGCCAAGCCCCTGATGTAGGATATAGCAAAAAAAAAAAAACTAGTATTGATGGATTGATGGACTTGGTGGCAGCTTGTGCTGGTGCACCACAAGACACAAAATGGCCGCCGATCAAAGTGACAGAAAAACGCTATGTGCAGCCTAAAAACCAGTGAGCAATTAACTAGCAGAAGTTGAATGATTCACAGCTGTAGATCGATCACTTCATTAGGTGTTTTTGCTGACTTTTACCTGCCTAATCTCACTCTCACAGAAGCTGCATCCTCTCCCTACACTAATCAGAGCAGTGTGACGTGCGGCGCTACGTGACTCCAGCTTAAACAGAGGCTGGGTCACATGCTGCACTTGGCCAATCACAGCGATGCCATTAGTAGGCATGGCTGTGATGGCTTCTTAGGGCAAGAAGTAAAACGCTAGCTGATTGGCTGCTATGCAGCCCTTCAGAAAGCGGAATGAAATCGACGAACAACCGCGCGGAAAAAATTGAACAACTGAACACAATCGCAGGCAAAACTGAATGGCTTTGCCTGTGAAATCGCACAGTTTTCACTGAACGCATCCGCAACGCCTCCGCAATACAGATGTATTGTGCTGTATTGAAACAGGGATCAAACCCTGAAATCTTGAAGTCCCAGAGTGAGACAAATCCTAAAGTGACAAAAGAAAAAAAATTTCAAGTAAAAAAAATAAATAAAAGCGCCCATTTCCCAAAATATAGTAAAATAAATTTGTAAAAAAATAGGAAAAAAAAGAAAAGTAGACATATTAGGTATTGTCGCGTTCGTATTGACCGGCTATATAAAAATATCACATGAGCTAACCCCTGAGGTAAACACCGTAAAAAATAAAAACAATGTAAAAAAAGTAATTTTTTTATCACCTTACATCACTAAAACTGCAACACCAAGCGATCAAAAATGTGTATGCCCCCTAAAATAGTACCAATCTAACCGTCACCTAATCCCGGAAAAAATGAGCCCCTACACTAGACAATCGCCCAAAAAATAAAAAAAAACTATGGCTCTCAGATTATGGAGACACTAAAATATGATTTTTTTTGTTTCAAAAGAGATGTTAAATAAATAAAAAGAAAGTAGACATATTAGGTATCGTCGTGTTCGTAAGAACCTGCTGTATAAAAATATCACATGAACTTACCTCTTAGGTGAACACCGTAAAAAATAAAATTAAAGAGAATTGTAAAAAAAGCCATTTTTTGTCACCTTACATCACAAAAAGTGTAATACCAAGCCATCTAAAAGTCATACGCACCCTAAAATCATACCAATGCAACCGTCATCTCATTCCGCCAAAAATAAGACCCTAACTAAGACAATCGGCAAAAAAATTAAAAAAACTATGGCAGTCAGAATATGGAGACACTAAAATATGATTTTTTAGTTAAAAAATGTTGTTATTGTGTAAAACTTAAATAAATAAAAAAAATTAAACATATTATGTATCACCACATCCGTAACGACCTGCTCTATAAAAATATCGCATGACCTAATCTCTCAGGTGAACACTGATAAAAAAAAAAAAAACGTGTCAAAAGAGCAATTTTTTGGTCACCTTACATCAGAAAAAGTGTAATACCAAGTGATCAAAAAGTCATACGCACCCCAAAATCATACCATTCAAACCGTCATCTCATTCTGCAAAAAATGAGACCCTAAATAAGACAATCGCACAAAAAATATAAAAACTATGGCTCTCAGAATATGTAGACACTAAAACATGATTTTTTTACAGTAATGCTTTATTATGAAAAACTTAAACAAACAACCAAAAAAAGTACACATATTTGGTATTGTCGCGTCCGCAGCAACCTGCTCTATAAAAAATACCACATGATCTAACCTGTCAGATGAACACTGTAAATAACAAAATATAAAAACCGTGCCAAAACAGCTATTATTTTGTTACCTTGCCTCACAAAAAGTGTAATACAGAGCAACCAAAAATCATATCTACCCTAAAATAGTAGCAACAAAACTGCCACCTTATCACGTAGATTCCAAAATGGGGTCTTTTTTTGGAGTTTCTACTCTAGGGGTGCATCAGGGGGGCTTCAAATGGGACATGGTGTTAAAAAAACAATCCAGCAAAATCTGCCTTCAAAAACTGTATGGCATTCCTTTCCTTTTGCGCCCTGCCGTGTTCCCCTACAGCAGTTTACAACCACATATAGGGTGTTTCTGTAAAGAATCAGGGCAATAAATATTGAGCTATGTTTGGCTGTTAACCCTTGCTTTGTTACTGAAAAAAAAATTATTCAAATTGAAATCTGACAAAAATGTGAAATTCTGAAATTTCATGTCCATTTTCCATTAATTCTTGTGGAACACCTAAAGGTTAACAAAGCTTGTAAAATCAGTTTTGAATACCTTAAGGGGTGTAGTTTCTAAAATGGGGTCACTTTTGAGTTGTTTCTGTGACGAAACCAACCTCGCCACTGGGCATTGGAGAAGACTGATTGCCCGTCTCCTCCCCCGTGACTATGGCCCCTGGGAGATTGTACCCTTTTAAACCAGCATTTGGGCATATTGTATTTTATTATGCTGCTGCTGGCCCTTTAAGAACCATCTGTGGACATAATGTGGAGTTACTGGGTGGCCACCATTTCATGTATCAGAGACACATGGTGAGAACAATGGATGGCAGCCATTTAACTCACCTGTTTAAAAAATAAATAAAAGCGCCCATTTCCCAAAATATAGTAAAAATACATTTGTAAAAAAATAGGAAAAAAAAGAAAAGTAGACATATTAGGTATTGTCGCGTTCGTATTGACCGGCTATATAAAAATATCACATGAGCTAACCCCTGAGGTAAACACCGTAAAAAATAAAAACAATGTAAAAAAAGTAATTTTTTTATCACCTTACATCACTAAAACTGCAACACCAAGCGATCAAAAATGTGTATGCCCCCTAAAATAGTACCAATCTAACCGTCACCTAATCCCGGAAAAAATGAGCCCCTACACTAGACAATCGCCCAAAAAATAAAAAAAAACTATGGCTCTCAGATTATGGAGACACTAAAATATGTTTTTTTTTGTTTCAAAAGAGATGTTAAATAAATAAAAAGAAAGTAGACATATTAGGTATCGTCGTGTTCGTAAGAACCTGCTGTATAAAAATATCACATGAACTACCTCTTAGGTGAACACCGTAAAAAATAAAATTAAAAAAAATTGTAAAAAAAGCCATTTTTTGTCACCTTACATCACAAAAAGTGTAATACCAAGCCATCTAAAAGTCATACGCACCCTAAAATCATACCAATGCAACCGTCATCTCATTCCGCCAAAAATAAGACCCTAACTAAGACAATCGGCAAAAAAATAAAAAAAACCATGGCAGTCAGAATATGGAGACACTAAAATATGATTTTTTAGTTAAAAAATGTTGTTATTGTGTAAAACTTAAATAAATAAAAAAAATTAAACATATTATGTATCACCACATCCGTAACGACCTGCTCTATAAAAATATCGCATGACCTAATCTCTCAGGTGAACACTGATAAAAAAAAAAACGTGTCAAAAGAGCAATTTTTTGGTCACCTTACATCAGAAAAAGTGTAATACCAAGTGATCAAAAAGTCAGGGCAATAAATATTGAGCTATGTTTGGCTGTTAACCCTTGCTTTGTTACTGAAAAAAAAATTATTAAAATTGAAATCTGACAAAAATGTGAAATTCTGAAATTTCATGTCCATTTTCCATTAATTCTTGTGGAACACCTAAAGGTTAACAAAGCTTGTAAAATCAGTTTTGAATACCTTAAGGGGTGTAGTTTCTAAAATGGGGTCACTTTTGAGTTGTTTCTGTGACGAAACCAACCCCGCCACTGGGCATTGGAGAAGACTGATTGCCCGCCTCCTCCCCCGTGACTATGGCCCCTGGGAGATTGTACCCTTTTAAACCAGCATTTGGGCATATTGTATTTTATTATGCTGCTGCTGGCCCTTTAAGAACCATCTGTGGACATAATGTGGAGTTACTGGGTGGCCACCATTTCATGTATCAGAGACACATGGTGAGAACAATGGATGGCAGCCATTTAACTCACCTGTGTAACTCTGCCTGTGATAATTATACCCAGTCGAGGTGCCCGTCGATCCGTTATAGTTTCTATTATGTAAGCTCCACAAAGTGACTTCAGACCTTAACTGATCCTTATTGCACATAGTGGGACACTCAATCAAGATGAATCAGGCATGGATCAGCCAGGATTTCCACACACCAATGCCTGATGCATCAGACTAGATCATCCATGGTGCCACACCAACATTTTGACAAAAGAGATCTGTTTCTTCTGGCTACCTGACTCAGCTACTATTCGGATGCTGTTACCCGCCTGATGCCACACATCTGATGCCAAGTGCTCCTTCTTTCACCCACAATCTTCTGTGGGTACTAGTATTGCCACCCACCTCCACAATATGTCACCTTTCCACTCTGCAAACTCCTGATGCTGCTGCCACCTCCACTCTATCATTCTGCCGCTCTGTTTCCTACTCATGTTGCCGCCACCCCCAGTCATTCTGTCATTCTGCGGCTCTGTGGTCTGATCATGCTGCCGCCACCTCCAGACTCCCTCATTGTGCCACTCTGTGGTCTCATCATGCTACCGCCACCTCCAGACTTGGTTATTCGGCCGCTCAGTTGACTACTCATGCTGCCACCACCTTCAGACTCTGTCATTGTGCCACTCTGTGGTCTCCTCATGCTGCCGCCACCTCCAGACTCTGTCATTGTGCCGCTTTGTTGTCTCCTCATCCTGCCGCCACCTCCAGACTCTGTCATTGTGCCACTCTATGGCCTACTCATGCTGCCGCCACCTCCAGACTCTGTCATTGTGCCGCTCTGTGGTCTCATGCTGCCATGTCTACACTATGTCACCGTGCCACTCTGATGTATCATGCTGCTGCTGCCAAGTCCACACTATGTCACCTTGCCACTCTGTGGACTACCGATGCTGCCATGTCCACACTATGTCACCTTGACATTCTGTGGCCTACTGATTCGGCCATGTCCACACTATGTCACCTTGCCACTCTGTGGCCTCTTCATGCTGCCATGTCTACACTATGTCACTGTGCCACTCTGATGTATCATGCTGCTGCTGTCATCTCTACACTATATCACCTTGCCACTCTGTGGACTCCTGATGCTGCCAAGTCCACACTATGTCACCTTGCCACTCTGTGGCCTCCTGATGCTGCCATGTCCACACTATGTCATCCTTGCCACTCTGTGGCCTCCTGATGCTGCCGTGTCCACACTATGTCACCTTGCCACTCTGATGTATCATGCTGCTGCTGCCATCTCCACACTATGTCACCTTGCCACTCTGTGGCCTTCTGAGGCTGCCATGTCCATACTATGTCACCTTGCCACTCTTTGGCCTCCTGATGCTGCCATGTCCACACTATGTCACCTTGCCACTCTGTGGCCTCCTGATGCTGCCATGTCTACACTATGTCACCGTGCCACTCTGTTGTATCATGCTGCAGCTGCCATCTTCACACTATGTCACCTTGCCCCTCTGGTCTCCTGACTCGCTGGCCTCCTCATACTGCTGCCAACTACATACTCTGTGATTGTGCCACTCGTTGGCCTTCTCATACTGCTGCCACCTCCACACTGTCATTGTGCCACTCTGTGGCCTCCTGATGCTGCCGCTACCTCCATACTTTGTAATTGAACCACTCTGTAGTCTCCTCATGCTGCTTCCACCTCACCACTCTGTCATAGGGACACTCTGTGGACTTTTCATGCTGATCCCACCCTCCCCACTTCATAACTGGGCCACTATTTTGGCTTTTGGCCACAACGGATCCTATCTGTGTAGCAGCTGTAACTCCTGTATGGTCCCATCAGAATTGGCTTATGATTTGATAGCCAAAAGCAGGAGTGGGTACAAAACACAGAAGACATGCAAATATTCCATTCACGTGTCATCTCTGTTTTAGATCCACTCCTGTTTATATTGGCATTAGCAATACTGAGCAAATGCTGACCGAGTGAAGGCGTATGCTCCACAGACAGGATCCGTTTTTTGGGGGTTATTCTAACAGATCAGAGGAAGGGCAAAATAATCAGTGACGTCAACACAAACTTACTGCTGACACCCACTCCACTCTGTCGGGGGCTCTACTTGTATAAGCGCTTAATAGAACAGGTTCTGTAGACATCCATGTGGAATCAGCTGACGACGGTGTAAAAGGAGTGCACTTCTTCTTGGCGGTAACATCGACCTGTAAGGCTGAGTTCATACTTGAGTTATTTGGTCAGTTTTGGCCCCGTGACTGCTTGAATAAGTGTGCAGTGATTCTAAGAGTGACCCTGTCATGTGCATGTCATACTGACTCACAGTATTATTTCACTACCACAGCAGACGCCCTATGCGTGTTACTGCAAGGTACAGTGTTCTCAATGACTATAAAGGCTCTCTGCAGCCCGGAAATAGCTGTTTTTTAATTTTATTCATCGCAAATAAATTCAGATCTAAGCAAATTTTTTGGGAAAATTGGGCGAACCGGCCGTATCGAATTTTTGAGAAATTCTCTTGTCTCTAACAGCAATATATGTGCACCTTAATCTCTTTCCGACCGCCTAACGCAGGATTGCGTCCTGCGGGCGGGCGGTTTACTCCTCCTTGACGCGCGGGTGCATCATCTCGCGAGACGTGAGATGACGCGCTCCTGGGTCCGGTGGAACGCAAATGGAACGCACCGCCGGACTCAGGAGAAGTGAGTCACCAGCTTGCCAGCCAATGATCAGCGCTGGCAGGCTGGTGATTTTTAAAATCACCTATAGAAATGATCAGTATAAGTTTTATTTATAAATATGAACATGTTATAAGGGATCTGTGCCATGTGCTGGGTCCTTTTCATCGGTTGGACCCAGCACAGAGCACAGATCCCAAGGAAGTGCACAAAACACTACACATCAGTAGTGTTGAGCGCGAATATTCGAATTGCGAATTTTTATCGCGAATATCGCAACTTCGATAATTCGCGAATATTGCGAATATATCACTATATATTCGCAATTTCGAATATTCGTTTTTCTTTTAGTTTTTTTTTTGTTTTTTTTTTAGTTGTTAATAGTGTTGAGTGAACAGTTCGAGCATCGTTCGGGTTCGTACCTAATTTTGGGGTGTCCGGGACCCGGACCCGAACCCGGACATTTTCAAAAAAGTTCGGGTTCGGGTTCGGTGTTCGTCGATTACTTCCCGCTTTCTGAAGGGCTACACAGCAGCCAATCAGCTAGCGTTTTACTTCTTGCCCTAAGAGCCCAT
Source organism: Bufotes viridis (assembly GCA_033119425.1). NCBI lineage: Eukaryota > Metazoa > Chordata > Amphibia > Anura > Bufonidae > Bufotes > Bufotes viridis. Next base: position 185,555,958 of record CM065591.1, read on the forward strand.
CACAGCCATGCCTACTAATGGCATAGCTGTGATTGGCCAAGTGCAGCATGTGACCCAGCCTCTATTTAAGCTGGAGTCACGTAGCGCCGCACGTCACACTGCTCTGACTAGTGTAGGGAGAGGATGCAGCTGCTGTGTTAGGCCTAATTCACACGTCCGCAAAATGGATCCGCATCCCATCCTCAATTTTGCGGAAGGGTTGCAGACCCATTCATTTCAAAGGGGCAGGAATGGATGTGGACAGCACACTATGTGATGTCCGCATCCGTGTTTCCGCATCAGTATTTCCGCATCCGTGTTTCCGTTTCCGCAAAAAAATAGAACATGTCCTATTCTTGTCCGCAATTGCGGACAAGAAAAAGCATTCTCTATATAGTGCCAGCAATGTGCGGTCCGCAAAATACGGAATGCACATTGCAACCGTCCGTGTTTTGCGGAACCGTGTTTCCGTGTTTCCGCAAAACACACTACGGACGTGTGAATTAGGCCTTAGGGCGAGATTAGGAAGGGATTAATTTAGCCAAAACACTTAATGAAGTGATCGATCAACAGCTGAGAATCATTGAACTTCTGCTAGTTACTTGCTCACTGGTTTTTAGGCTGCACAGAGCGTTTTTCTGTCACTTATTTTCTGGGTTGATCGGCGGCCATTTTGTGACTTGTGGTGCACCAGAAGAAGCTGCCACCAAGTCCATCAATCCATCAATACTAGTTTTTTTTTTGCTATATCCTACATCAGGGGCTTGGCTATGCTAATTGTCACCACTAGAAACTCAGGACAGCAATTTCTATATCTTATTAAGGGGTTAAATACAATTGCCCAAATACCAATCCCCTAAATCTGGTGTTCCAGCTTTGCCTAGACAAATATAATACTGTCTGCTGTCTGGCAAAGGATAGATTATTTTCTGGGGTGAAATTAACCTGCCAATATAACAATACCCTGGATCTGGTGTCCCAGCAGTTGAAGGACAGATTTCATAGTATCCGCTTACACATATATTTTGTTCTGGGGTTAAATTAACCTGCCAATATAGCAATACCCTGGTTCTGGTGTCCAAACAGTTGCAGGCCAGAATTCATAGTGTCCGCTTACACATATATTTTGTTCTGGGGTGAAATTAACCTGCCAATATAGCAATACCCTGGATCTGGTGTCCCAGCAGTTGCAGGCCAGATTTCATAGTTTCCGCTTACACATATATTTTGTTCTGGGGTGAAATTAACCTGCCAATATAGCAATACCCTGGATCTGGTGTCCCAGCAGTTGCAGGACCGATTTCATAGTGTCCGCTTACACATATATTTTTTTCTGGGGTGAAATTAACCTGCCAATATAGCAATACCCTGGATCTGGTGTCCCAGCAGTTGCAGGCCAGATTTCATAGTATCCGCTTACACATATATTTTGTTCTGGGGTTAAATTAACCTGCCAATATAGCAATACCCTGGATCTGGTGTCCAAACAGTTGCAGGCCAGATTTCATAGTGTCCGCTTACACATATATTTTTTCTGGGGTGAAATTAACCTGCCAATATAGCAATACCCTGGATCTGGTGTCCCAGCAGTTGCAGGACCGATTTCATAGTGTCCGCTTACACATATATTTTGTTCTGGGGTTAAATTAACCTGCCAATATAGCAATACCCTGGATCTGGTGTCCCAGCAGTTGCAGGACCGATTTCATAGTTTCCGCTTACACATATATTTTGTTCTGGAGTGAAATTAACCTGCCAATATAGCAATACCCTGGATCTGGTGTCCCAGCAGTTGCAGGACCGATTTCATAGTGTCCGCTTACACATATATTTTTTTCTGGGGTGAAATTAACCTGCCAATATAGCAATACCCTGGATCTGGTGTCCCAGCAGTTGCAGGACCGATTTCATAGTGTCCGCTTACACATATATTTTGTTCTGGGGTTAAGTTAACCTGCCAATATAGCAATACCCTGGATCTGGTGTCCCAGCAGTTGCAGGCCAGATTTCATAGTTTCCGCTTACACATATATTTTGTTCTGGAGTGAAATTAACCTGCCAATATAGCAATACCCTGGATCTGGTGTCCCAGCAGTTGCAGGACCGATTTCATAGTGTCCGCTTACACATATATTTTTTTCTGGGGTGAAATTAACCTGCCAATATAGCAATACCCTGGATCTGGTGTCCCAGCAGTTGCAGGCCAGATTTCATAGTATCCGCTTACACATATATTTTGTTCTGGGGTTAAATTAACCTGCCAATATAGCAATACCCTGGATCTGGTGTCCAAACAGTTGCAGGCCAGATTTCATAGTGTCCGCTTACACATATATTTTTTTCTGGGGTGAAATTAACCTGCCAATATAGCAATACCCTGGATCTGGTGTCCCAGCAGTTGCAGGACCGATTTCATAGTGTCCGCTTACACATATATTTTGTTCTGGGGTTAAATTAACCTGCCAATATAGCAATACCCTGGATCTGGTGTCCCAGCAGTTGCAGGCCAGATTTCATAGAATCTGCTTACACATATATTTTGTTCTGGGGTTAAATTAACCTGCCAATATAGCAAAACCCTGGATCTGGTGTCCAAACAGTTGCAGGCCAGATTTCATAGTGTCCGCTTACACATATATTTTTTTCTGGGGTGAAATTAACCTGCCAATATAGCAATACCCTGGATCTGGTGTCCCAGCAGTTGCAGGCCAGATTTCATAGTATCCGCTTACACATATAATTTGTTGTGGGGTTAAATTAACCTGCCAATATAGCAATACCCTGGATCTGGTGTCCAAACAGTTGCAGGCCAGATTTCATAGTGTCCGCTTAAACATATATTTTTTTCTGGGGTGAAATTAACCTGCCAATATAGCAATACCCTAGATCTGGTGTCCCAGCAGTTGCAGGACCGATTTCATAGTGTCCGCTTACACATATATTTTGTTCTGGGGTTAAATTAACCTGCCAATATAGCAATACCCTGGATCTGGTGTCCAAACAGTTGCAGGCCAGTTTTCATAGTGTCCGCTTACACATATATTTTGTTCTGGGGTGAAATTAACCTGCCAATATAGCAATACCCTGGATCTGGTATCCAAGCAGTTGCAGGACATATTTTATAGTATCTGCTTACACATATATTTTGTTCTGGGGTGAAATTACCCTGCCAATATAGCAATACCCTGGATCTGGTGTCCCAGCAGTTGCAGGACCGATTTCATAGTATCCGCTTACACATATATTTTGTTCTGGGGTTAAATTAACCTGCCAATATAGCAATTCCCTGGATCTGGTGTCCCAGCAGTTGCAGGACCGATTTCATAGTGTCCGCTTACACATATATTTTGTTCTGGGGTTAAATTAACCTGCCAATATAGCAATACCCTGGATCTGGTGTCCCAGCAGTTGCAGGCCAGATTTCCTAGTATCCGCTTACACATATATTTTTTTCTGGGGTGAAATTACCCTGCCAATATAGCAATACCCTGGATCTGGTGTCCCAGCAGTTGCAGGACCGATTTCATAGTGTCCGCTTACACATATATTTTGTTCTGGGGTTAAATTAACCTGCCAATATAGCAATACCCTGGATCTGGTGTCCCAGCAGTTGCAGGACAGATTTCATAGTATCCGCTTACACATATATTTTGTTCTGGGGTTAAATTAACCTGCCAATATAGCAATACCCTGGATCTGGTGTCCCAGCAGTTGCAGGCCAGATTTCATAGTATCCGCTTACACATATATTTTCTTCTGGGGTTAAATTAACCTGCCAATATAGCAATACCCTGGATCTGGTGTCCAAACAGTTGCAGGCCAGATTTCATAGTGTCCGCTTACACATATATTTTGTTCTGGGGTTAAATTAACCTGCCAATATAGCAATACCCTGGATCTGGTGTCCCAGCAGTTGCAGGCCAGATTTCCTAGTATCCGCTTACACATATATTTTTTTCTGGGGTGAAATTACCCTGCCAATATAGCAATACCCTGGATCTGGTGTCCCAGCAGTTGCAGGACCGATTTCATAGTGTCCGCTACACATATATTTTGTTCTGGGGTTAAATTAACCTGCCAATATAGCAATACCCTGGATCTGGTGTCCCAGCAGTTGCAGGACAGATTTCATAGTATCCGCTTACACATATATTTTGTTCTGGGGTTAAATTAACCTGCCAATATAGCAATACCCTGGATCTGGTGTCCCAGCAGTTGCAGGCCAGATTTCATAGTATCCGCTTACACATATATTTTCTTCTGGGGTTAAATTAACCTGCCAATATAGCAATACCCTGGATCTGGTGTCCAAACAGTTGCAGGCCAGATTTCATAGTGTCCGCTTACACATATATTTTTTTCTGGGGTGAAATTAACCTGCCAATATAGCAATACCCTGTATCTGGTGTCCCAGCAGTTGCAGGACCGATTTCATAGTGTCCGCTTACACATATATTTTGTTCTGGGGTTAAATTAACCTGCCAATTTAGCAATACTCTGGATCTGGTTTCCAAACAGTTGCAGGCCAGATTTCCTAGTATCCACTTACACATATATTTTTTTCTGGGGTGAAATTACCCTGCCAATATAGCAATACCCTGGATCTGGTGTCCCAGCAGTTGCAGGACCGATTTCATAGTGTCCGCTTACACATATATTTTGTTCTGGGGTTAAATTAACCTGCCAAAATAGCAATACCCTGGATCTGGTGTCCAAACAGTTGCAGGCCAGATTTCATAGTGTCCGCGTACACATATATTTTTTTCTGGGGTGAAATTAACCTGCCAATATAGCAATACCCTGGATCTGGTGTCCCAGCAGTTGCAGGCCAGATTTCATAGTATCCGCTTACACATATAATTTGTTGTGGGGTTAAATTAACCTGCCAATATAGCAATACCCTGGATCTGGTGTCCAAACAGTTGCAGGCCAGATTTCATAGTGTCCGCTTACACATATATTTTTTTCTGGGGTGAAATTAACCTGCCAATATAGCAATACCCTGGATCTGGTGTCCCAGCAGTTGCAGGCCAGATTTCATAGTATCCGCTTACACATATATTTTGTTCTGGGGTTAAATTAACCTGCCAATATAGCAATACCCTGGATCTGGTGTCCAAACAGTTGCAGGCCAGATTTCATAGTGTCCGCTTACACATATATTTTTTTCTAGGGTGAAATTAACCTGCCAATATAGCAATACCCTGGATCTGGTGTCCCAGCAGTTGCAGGCCAGATTTCATAGTATCCGCTTACACATATAATTTGTTGTGGGGTGAAATTAATTTGCCAATATAGCAATACCCTGGATCTGGTTTCCAAACAGTTGCAGGCCAGATTTCATAGTGTCCGCTTACACATATATTTTTTTCTGGGGTGAAATTAACCTGCCAATATAGCAATACCCTAGATCTGGTGTCCCAGCAGTTGCAGGCCAGATTTCATAGTGTCATAGTTTCATATATTTTGTTCTGTGGTTAAATTACCCTGCCAATATAGCAATACCCTGGATCTGGTGATCCAGCAGTTGCAGGACCGATTTCATAGTGTCCGCTTACACATATATTTTGTTCTGGGGTAAAATTTACCTGCCAATATAGCAATACCCTGGATCTGGTGTCCCAGCAGTTGCAGGCCAGTTTTCATAGTGTCCGCTTACACATATATTTTGTTCTGGGGTGAAATTAACCTGCCAATATAGCAATACCCTGAATCTGGTGTCCCAGCTGTTGCAGGCCAAGTGTAAATCTGTCCATAAAAGGATTCCTTTCATCCAGGGCCTAAATACTAGCCCTAAAAGAGATATTCCCCTAAATCAGTGGTTACTGCTGTGCCTGGATTAGTGTAATACGGTACATAAACAAATAGGCAGATAGTGTTAGGTGCCTGTAAAAAAAAGGCCTAAATTTGAAATCAATACATTGGGCCAAATATTTTTTTCCTTATTGTGGTGCTTGGTGAACGGTAACAATGAGGAAAACATCTAGTAAGGGACGCGGACGCGGTCGTGGTGGTGTTAGTGTACCCTCTGGTGCTTGGAGAGGACCACACGTCCTAGTGAACCAACTACCTCAGTTTCCAGTACCCGCCAGAATTTACAGCGATATTTGGTGGGGCCCAATGCCGTTCTAAGGATGGTAAGGCCTGAGCAGGTACAGGCGCTAGTCAATTGGGTGGCCGACAGTGGATCCAGCATGTTCACAACATTATCTCCCACCCAGTCTTCTGCAGAAAGCGCACAGGTGGCACCTGAAAACCAAGCCCATCAGTCTGTCACATCACCCCCATGCATATCAGGGAAACTGTCAGAGCCTCAAGTTATGCAGCAGTTTCTTATGCTGTTTGAAGACTCTGCTGGCATGGTTTCCCAAGGAAATCCACCTAGCCCTTCCCCACTGGTGGAAGACATAGAATTCACTGATGCACAACCACTGATGTTTCCTGATGATGAGGACATGGGAATACCACCTCATCGGAGTCCGCACGTCTCTGATGATGACGAAACACAGGTGCCAACTGCTGCGTCTTTCTTCAGTGTGCAGACCGAACAGGAGGTCAGGGAGGAAGACTGTGTGGAAGACGATGCAGGGGATGATGAAGTCCTAGACCCCACATGGAATGAAGGTCGTGCCTAGACCCCACATGGAATGAAGAGTTCGCCTGCTACTGGCTGCCGCCACCAGGGACCGAGCACCCTAAAGGCAGCTTCAAGGAGATCCCTGGCATGGCACTTCTTTAAACAATGTGCTGACGACAAGACCCGAGTGGTTTGCACACTGTGCCATCAGATCCTGAAGCGAGGCATTAACGTTCTGAACCTTAGCACAACCTGCATGACCAGGCATCTACATGCAAAGCATGAACTGCAGTGGAGTAAACACCTCAAAAGCAAGGAACTCACTCAGGCTCCCCCTGCTCCCTCTTCTGCTGCTGCCTCGGCCTCTTCCTCCGCCTCGGGAGGAACGTTGGCACCTGCCGCCCACCAAACAGAGGATGTGCCACCGACACCACCACCTGCGTCACCAAGCATCTCCACCATGTCACACGGCAGCGTTCAGCTCTCCATCTCACAAACCTTGGAGAGAAAGCATAAATTCCCACCTAGCCACCCTCGAGCCCTGGGCCTAAATGCCAGCATTTCTAAACTACTGGCCTTTGAAATGCTGTCATTCAGGCTGGTGGACACAGACAGCTTCAAACAGCTGATGTCCATGGCTGTCCCACAGTATGTTGTCCCCAGCCGCCACTACTTCTACAAGACAGCCGTGCCTTCCCTGCACAACCAAGTATCCGATAAAATCAAGTGTGCACTGCGCAACGCCATCTGTGGCAAGGTCCACCTAACCACAGATACGTGGACCAGTAAGCACGGCCAGGGACGCTATATCTCCCTAACTGCACACTGGGTAAATGTAGTGGCGGCTGGGCCCCAGGCGGAGAGTTCCTTGGCGCACGTCCTTCCGCCGCCAAGGATCACAGGGCATCATTCTTTGCCTCCTGTAGCCTCCTCCTCCTACTTGGCTTCTTCCTCCTCTGCTTCCACCAGCTCATCCAGTCAGCCACACAACTTCACCAACTTCAGCACAGCCCGGGGTAAACGTCAGCAGGCCATTCTGAAACTCGTATGTTTGGGGGACAGGCCCCACACCGCGCAGGAGTTGTGGCGGGGTATTTAACAACAGACCGACCAGTGGTTGCTGCCGGTGGGCCTCAAGCCCGGCCTGGTGGTGTGCGATAATGGGCGAAATCTCGTCGCAGCTCTGGGACTAGCCGGTTTGACGCACATCCCTTGCCTGGCGCATGTGATGAATTTGGTGGTGCAGAAGTTCATTCACAACTACCTCAACATGTCAGAGCTGCTGCATAAAGTGAGGGCCATCTGTGCGCGCTTCTGGCGTTCACATCCTGCCACTGCTCGCCTGTCTGCGCTACAGCGTAACTTCGGCCTTCCCGCTCACCGCCTCATATGCGACGTGCCCACCAGGTGGAACTCCACCTTGCACATGCTGGAGAGACTGTGCGAGCAGCAGCAGGCCATAGTGAAGTTTCAGCTGCAGCACGCACGCGTCAGTCGCACTGCGGAACAGCACCACTTCACCACCAATGATTGGGCCTCCATGCGAGACCTGTGTGCCCTGTTGCGCTGTTTCGAGTACTCCACCAACATGGCCAGTGGCGATGACACCGTTATTAGCATTACAATACCACTTCTATGTCTCCTTGAGAAAACGCTTAGGGTGATGATGGAAGAGGAGGTGGCCCAGGAGGAGGGGGTGGAGGATGAGGGGTCATTTTTAGCACTTTCAGGCCAGTCTGTTATAAGTGACTCAGAGGGAGGTTTTTTGCAACAGCAGAGGCCAGGTACAAATGTGGCCAGCCAGGGCCCACTACTGGAGGACGAGGAGGATGAGGAGGAGGTGGAGGAGGATGAGGATGAAGCAGGTTCACAGCGGGGTGGCACCCGACACAGCTTAGGCCCATCACTGGTGCGTGGCTGGGGGGATACGGAGGACGATGACGATACGCCTCCCACAGAGGACAGCTTGTCCTTACCTCTGGGGAGCCTGGCACACATGAGCGACTACATGCTGCAGTGCCTGCGCAACGACAGCAGAGTTGCGCACATTTTAACGTGTGCGGACTACTGGGTTGCCACCCTGCTGGATTCCCGGTACAAAGACAATGTGCCCACCTTACTTCCTGCACTGGAGCGTGATAGGAAGATGCGCGAGTTCAAGCGCACGCTGGTAGAGGCGCTCCTGAGAGCATTCCCAAATGTCACAGGGGAACAGGTGGAAGCCCAAGGCGAAGGCAGAGGAGGAGCAAGAGGTCGCCAACGCAGCAGTGTCACGGCCAGCTCCTCTGAGCGCAGGGTTAGCATGGCAGAAATGTGGAAAAGTTTTGTCTCCACGCCACAGCTAACTGCACAACCACCTGATACGGAACGTGTTAGCAGGAGGCAGCATTTCACTAACATGGTTGAACAGTACGTCTGCACACCCCTCCACGTACTGACTGATGGTTCGGCCCCATTCAACTTCTGGGTCTCCAAATTGTCCACGTGGCCAGAGTTAGCATTTTATGCCTTGGAGGTGCTGGCCTGCCCGGCGGCCAGCGTTTTGTCTGAACGTGTATTCAGCACGGCAGGGGGCGTCATTACTGACAAACGCAGCCGCCTGTCCACAGTCAACGTGGACAAGCTGACGTTCATAAAAATGAACCAGGCATGGATCCCACTGGACCTGTGCCTCCCTTGTGCAGAATAAACATTTATAACTGCCTCACCATCAACCATGTATTCTTGTACTCCGGGGCACTTCTTTATTGAATCCTCATTTTTTTTAACTTTACCATGATCTTGCGGTGCAACCCAAAGTTGAATGAACCTCTCCTCTGTCTGGGTGCTGGTCCGAAATAACTGAGAGTGGCCTTCTCCATTGGTGGTTGATATGACACATGATTCCTTGCTGTGGGACCTCTCTCCTCTGTCTGGGTGCTGGGCCGAAATAACTGAGAGTGGCCTTCTCCGTCTCCGTTGGTGGTTGATATGACGCATGATTCCTTGCTGTGGGACCTCTCTCCTCTGTCTGTGTGATGGGCCGAAATAACTGAGAGTGGCCTTCTCCGGTGGTGGGTAATATGACGCATGATTCCTTGCTGTGGGACCTCTCTCCTCTATCTGGGTGCTGGGGCCGAAATAACTGAAAGTGGCCTTCTCCAGTGGTGGGTGATATGACGCATGATTCCTTGCTGTGGAACCTGTATCCTCGGTCTGGGTACTGGGCCGAAATAACTGAAAGTGGCCTTCTCCAGTGGTGGGTGATATGACGCATAATTCCTTGCTGTGGAACCTGTATCCTCGGTCTGGGTGCTGGGCCGAAATAACTGAAAGTGGCCTTCTCCAGTGGTGGGTGACATGACGCATGATTCCTTGCTGTGGGACCTGTATCCTCTGTCTGGGTGTTGGTCCGAACTAAATGAGATTGGCCTTCTCCGGTGGTGGTTGATATGACGCATGATTCCTTGCTGTGGGACCTGTATCCTCTGTCTGGGTGCTGGTCCAAAATAAATGAGAGTGGCCTTCTCCGTTGGTGGTTGATATGACGCATGATTCCTTGATGTGGGACCTCTCTCCTCTGTCTGGGTGCTGGTCCGAACTAAATGAGAGTGGCCTTCTCCGTTGGTGGTTGATATGACGCATGATTCCTTACTGTGGGACCTGTATCCTCTGTCTGGGTGCTGGTCCAAAATAAATGAGAGTGGCCTTCTCCGGTGGTGGTTGATATGACGCATGATTCCTTGCTGTGGGACCTGTATCCTCTGTCTGGGTGCTGGTCCAAAATAAATGAAAGTGGCCTTCTCCGTTGGTGGTTGATATGACGCATTATTCCTTGATGTGGGACCTCTCTCCTCTGTCTGGAAGCTGGTCCAAACTAAATGAGAGTGGCCTTCTCCGTTGGTGGTTGATATGACGCATGATTCCTTGCTGTGGGACCTGTATCCTCTGTCTTGGTGCTGGTCCAAAATAAATGAGAGTGGCCTTCTCCTGTGGTGGTTGATATGACACATGATTCCTTGCTGTGGGACCTCTCTCCTCTGTCTGGGTGCTGGGCCGAAATAACTGAGAGTGGCCTTCTCCGTTGGTGGTTGATATGACGCATGATTCCTTGCTGTGGGACCTCTCTCCTCTGTCTGGGTGCTGGGCCGAAATAACTGAGAGTGGCCTTCTCCGTCTCCGTTGGTGGTTGATATGACGCATGATTCCTTGCTGTGGGACCTGTATCCTCTGTCTGGGTGCTGGTCCAAAATAAATGAGAGTGGCCTTCTCCATTGGTGGTTGATATGACGCATGATTCCTTGCTGTGGGACCTCTCTCCTCTGTCTGGGTGCTGGTCCGAACTAAATGAGAGTGGCCTTCTCCGTTGGTGGTTGATATGACGCATGATTCCTTGCTGTGGAACCTGTATCCTCGGTCTGGGTACTGGGCCGAAATAACTGAAAGTGGCCTTCTCCAGTGGTGGGTGATATGACACATAATTCCTTGCTGTGGAACCTGTATCCTCGGTCTGGGTGCTGGGCCGAAATAACTGAAAGTGGCCTTCTCCAGTGGTGGGTGACATGACGCATGATTCCTTGCTGTGGGACCTGTATCCTCTGTCTGGGTGCTGGTCCGAACTAAATGAGATTGGCCTTCTCCGGTGGTGGTTGATATGACGCATGATTCCTTGCTGTGGGACCTCTCTCCTCTGTCTGGGTGCTGGTCCAAAATAAATGAGAGTGGCCTTCTCCGTTGGTGGTTGATATGACGCATGATTCCTTGATGTGGGACCTCTCTCCTCTGTCTGGGTGCTGGTCCGAACTAAATGAGAGTGGCCTTCTCCGTTGGTGGTTGATATGACGCATGATTCCTTGCTGTGGGACCTGTATCCTCTGTCTGGGTGCTGGTCCAAAATAAATGAAGTGGCCTTCTCCGGTGGTGGTTGATATGACGCATGATTCCTTGCTGTGGGACCTGTATCCTCTGTCTGGGTGCTGGTCCAAAATAAATGAAAGTGGCCTTCTCCGTTGGTGGTTGATATGACACATGATTCCTTGCTGTGGGACCTCTCTCCTCTGTCTGGGTGCTGGTCCAAAATAAATGAGAGTGGCCTTCTCCGGTGGTGGTTGATATAACGCATGATTCCTTGATGTGGGACCTCTCTCCTCTGTCTGGGTGCTGGTCCGTCCGAACTAAATGAGAGTGGCCTTCTCCATTGGTGGTTGATATGACGCATGATTCCTTGCTGTGGGACCTGTATCCTCTGTCTGGGTGCTGGTCCAAAATAAATGAGAGTGGCCTTCTCCTGTAGTGGTTGATATGACACATGATTCCTTGCTTTGGGACCTCTCTCCTCTGTCTGGGTGCTGGGCCGAAATAACTGAGAGTGGCCTTCTCCGTTGGTGGTTGATATGACGCATGATTCCTTGCTGTGGGACCTCTCTCCTCTGTCTGGGTGCTGGTCCAAAATAAATGAGAGTGGCCTTCTCCGGTGGTGGTTGATATAATGCTTGATTCCTTGATGTGGGACCTCTCTCCTCTGTCTAGGTGCTGGTCCGTCCGAACTAAATGAGAGTGGCCTTCTCCGTTGGTGGTTGATATGACGCATGATTCCTTGCTGTGGGACCTGTATCCTCTGTCTGGGTGCTGGTCCAAAATAAATGAGAGTGGCCTTCTCCGGTGGTGGTTGATATGACGCATGATTCCTTGCTGTGGGACCTCTCTCCTCTATCTGGGTGCTGGTCCAAAATAAATGAGAGTGGCCTTCTCCGTTGGTGGTTGATATGATGCATGATTCCTTGATGTGGGACCTCTCTCCTCTGTCTGGGTGCTGGTCCGAACTAAATGAGAGTGGCCTTCTCCAGTGGTGGGTGATATGACGCATGATTCCTTGCTGTGGGACCTCTCTCCAATTGATATTGGTTATTTTTATTTATTTTTTTTTATTTTAATTCATTTCCCTATCCACATTTATTTGCAGGGGATTTACCTACATTTTGCTGCCTTTGGCAGCCCTCTAGCCCTTTCCTGGACTATTTTACAGCCTTTTTAGTGCCTAAAAGTTCGGGTCCCCATTGATTTCAATGTGGTTCGGGTTCGGGATAAAGTTCGGCTCGAGTTCGAATCCCGAACCCGAACATTTTCGGGAAGTTCGGCCGAACTTCTCGAACCCGAACATCCAGGTGTTCGCTCATCTCTAGTTGTTAATTCTTGTTGCTCTCTGGTTGTCTTTCCAGTTCCCACTTCCCAAAAGCTGTTCTTACCTGTCCGGAGGATTCCTGGCTCCCTGCCCACTTCAGTCAATGCCCGTTGCCGCTTCTGCTGACTTCCCATGTGCATGGGAACGCCTCCATGCTAAAATGTACTGTCGGATGTGAGAATCACAATCTCACAAATTTGACTAAGTTGTAATCGCAATGCGATTAATATAACCTGAATTTTTCGCATTGCAATATTCATTCTATTCTAGCAATACAACCATTAGGAACTTAGCTCTAAGATCAATTCGCAACGCGAGTATATGTTCGCCTCGCGAATGAAACTTAGAGCTAGCTGAGTTCCTAATAGTGGTATTGCTAGAATATAACGAAGATTGAGAATATAGTGCTATATTCGTGAATTCGAGATATTCTCAATCTTCGTTTTATTCTACAATACAACCATTAGGAATTTAGCTCTAAGATCAATTCACAATATGAGTATATGTTCACCTCGCGAATGAAACTTAGAGCTGAGTTCCTAATGGTTGTATTGCTGGAATATAACGAAGATTAAGAATATCTCGAATTCACGAATATAGCACTATATTCTCAATCTTCATTCTATTTCAGCAATACAACCATTAGGAACTCAGCTAGCTCTAAGTTTCATTCGCGAGGCGAACATATACTCGCATTGCGAATTGATCTTAGGGCTAAGTTCCTAATGGTTGTATTGCTAGAATAGAACGAAGATTGAGAATATCTCAAATTCACGAATATAGCACTATACTCTCAATCTTCGTTATATTCCAGCAATACAACCATTATGCGAGTATATGTTCGCCTCACAAATTAAACTTAGAGCTGAGTTGTTAATGGTTGTATTGCTGGAATAGAACAAAGACTGAGAATATCTCGAATTCACGAATATAGCACTATATTCTCAATCTTCGTTATTTTCTAGCAATAATGCAACCATTAGGAACTCAGCTCTAAGTTTCATTCGCGAGGCGAACATATACTCGCATTGCGAATTGATCTTAGAGCTAAGTTCCTAGTGGCTGTATTGTTAGAATATAACGAAGATTGAGAATATAGTGCTATATTCGTGTGATATTCGTTATCTTTGTCAATTGTAGCAATACAAGTTAACCATTAGGAACTGAGATCTAAGTTTCATTCGCGACGTGAATATAAATTCGCGTAAAATTCGCAATATATAAAATAATGACGAATATTCGATTTCGACGAATATATGACGAATATTCAATCGAATATTCGCGAAATATCGCGAAATCGAATATGGCACCTCCCGCTCATCACTACACATCAGGCCCTGATCACCCCCCATCACCCTAATTAACCCATTGATCACCCTGTCAATACATAAAGAAAGGGAAAAAAGTGATCAGTGTCACTTTTGTGAACTGTCACTTTTTTTTTTTCACTACAATTGACTGTTAGTCTTAGTTTAGTTTAGGCCCCTTTGTTAGGTAGTTAGCGTTAGCGCCAAGCCCACCGCTCCGCAGTCACTGATTCGCTGATTAGCGTAGCGTTTGTACTTTTATAGTATCTGTAAGTGATCAGAACTGATCACGGTCAGATCTATAATAGTATTACTGTCACTTTAGTTCGCCCTCCACCCCAAACGCAGTGTTTGCCCGATCAGACCTAATCAGTCGCCCACACCTGAGTTCACCCACGCCCGCCACGCCGCAGTGACAAAAAATTTTTTTTTTTGTATCACTGCACAATCACTTCACAAGTGCTGCGGCGATAAAAAAATCAGTTTTGATCTTTTTTATCAATCGCAGCGGCTTCTGTACTTCGCTACACTCCCATTTGTAAGACAGGCTTGCTTTTTTTCTTGGGTAGTCTCAGGGAATATTTAGTCGCCCAAATGTCAAACAAGGGGTATTCCTCTGAAGAGGCGTACAGAATTCTGACCCAGTCGGATGAGGAATGGGAACCCTCATCTGACGAATCTAGCGGGTCAGAATACGAACCTGTAGAGAGCAGTGACAGTCTGACTCAAAGTTCGGACGAGGAGGTTGAGGTCCCTGATACCACCAGGCGTACCCGGCCCCATGTCGCTAGACCGCAGGTAGCGCAGGATCAGTTTCAAGAGCAGCAGAGTGGGGTTGGCGCTGCCGGATAACGTGGTGAGGCATACACCAGCAGCGTAGCCCGTCCTGGACCTTCTACCAGCACTGCCGTACAACATGGTGAAGTGGCGAGCACCAGAAGGGCAGTTGAAGCTGGTACGGTGGCATGTGCAGTAATTCCCTCAGAGTCCCTGAGGTGCTGGCAAATCCTGATTGGCAGCCCCCAACTTCAGCCGCACCAGTAGTTCCCCCTTTCACCGCCCAGTCAGGAGTTCGGGTGGAGACAGCTCAGATCGAATCGGCGCTGGGGTTTTTTGAGCTGTTCTTCTCTGCGGAGCTCTATGACTTAGTCGTGGCAGAAACAAATCGGTATGCCACTCAATTTATAAACGCCAACCCGGGAAGCTTCTATGCCCAGCCTTTCCGGTGGAAACCAGTCCAAGTTTCCGAATTTAGAACTTTCGTGGCCTTCTCCTCCACATGGGCATTACAAAAAAGCATGAATTGCGGTCATATTGGTCCACGAACCCAATTCATCACATGCCCATGTACTCTGCTGCCATGTCCAGGACACGTTTTGAGACCATCCTGCGTTTCCTGCACTTTAGCGACAACACCACCTCCCGTCCCAGAGGCCAAGCAGCTTTTGACCGGCTCCACAAAATTCGGCCCCTCATAGACTATTTCAACCAGCAATTTGCAGATTTGTATACCCCCGCACAAAACATCTGCGTAGACGAGTCCCTAATACATTTTACCGGGCGCCTTGGCTTCAAACAATACATCCCAAGCAAGCGCGCGGTATGGGGTCAAATTGTATAAGCTCTGTGAAAGGGCCACAGGCTATACGCACAAATTTCAGATCTATGAGGGAAAAGATCAGACCCTGGAGCCGGTCGATTGCCCTGACTACCTGGGGAGCAGTGGGAAGATAGTCTGGGACTTGGTGTCACCCTTATTCGGCAAGGAGTACCATCTTTATGTGGACAACTTTTACACAAGTGTGGCCCTCTTCAAGCATTTGTTCCTAGAACAGATTGGCTGCTGTGGCACCGCGCGACCTAGTCGCCGGGGCTTCCCCCAACGGCTCCTTACCACCCGACTTGCAAGAGGGCAGAGGGCTGCATTGTGTAACGAAGAACTGCTCGCGGTGAAATGGAGAGACAAGCGTGACGTTTACATGCTCTCCTCCATTCACGCAGACACGACAATACAAAGTGAACGGGCAACCAGTGTCGTTGAAAAGCCCCTCTCAGTCCACGACTATAACCTCCACATGGGAGGGGTGGACTTCAATGACCAGATGTTGGCCCCATATTTGATTTCCCGACGCACCAGACGCTGGTATAAAAAGGTGTCTGTATATTTATTTCAATTGGCTGCCTATAATAGTTACGTTCTCTACAGTAAGGCTGGGAGAACAGGATCCTTCCTCAAATTTCAGGAAGAGATCATTTCGGAACTCCTGTATCCAGGAGGTTCCGTGGCTCCATCCACCAGTGTAGTGAGCCGTCTACACGAGCGACACTTTCCCAGTGTCGTTACCGGTACTTCAAACCCAACCGCCACCCCGAAAAAGATTTTGTGTCTGTAGCAGGAGTGGAATAAGGCGTGACACCCGTTATTTCTGTCCTGACTGTCCTGACCACCCTGCCCTATGCCTAGGGAGTGTTTCCGGAAGTACCACACTCAGGTACACTTAGGGACCTAGGGACAGCACATCACAGGTAGTTTTTACAATCAGGCTCAAGGGTCTCTCCGGATACTAGGTTTTGAGAGACCCTAAGGCCCCTTTCACACGGGCGAGTTTTCCGCGCGGGTGCAATGCGTGAGGAGGACGCATTGCACCCGCACTGAATCCGGACCCATTCATTTCTATGGGGCTGTGCACATGAGCGGTGATTTTCACGCATCACTTCTACGTTGCGTGACAATCGCAGCATGTTCTATATTCTGCGTTTTTCACGCAACGCAGGCCCCATAGAAGTGAATGGGGCTGCGGGAAAATCGCAAGCATCCGCAACCAAGTGCAGATGCGCAGCGATTTTCCCGCATTGTTGCTTAGCAACGGGACCCAATCTCTATTATTTCCCTTATAACATGGTTATAAGGGGAAATAATAGCATTCTAATAAAGAATGCATTGTTAAATGAAGAGAAGGGGTTAAAAATAATAAAGTTAACTTACCTTAGCCACTTGATCGCGTGAGTCGCGATCTGTCCTCTCTTTCCTGCAGCATGTATAATCTAAAGGACCTGTGATGACGTCACATGGTCCATCTTACCATGGTGATGGACCATGTGATTGGACCATGTGATGTGACGTCATCACAGGTCCTTTAGATCATAGATGCTGCAGGGAAAGAGGACAGATCGCGACTCACGCGATCAAGTGGCTAAGATAGTTAACTTTTATTATTTCTAACCCCTTCCTCTTCATTTAACAATGCATTCTTTATTAAGAATGCTATTATTTCCCTTATAACCATGTTATAAGGGGAAATAATCAATTCTCCAGTAGACCCGAAACCGGACTTCAGTGATGAAGTCCGGCTTCGGGTTGGGTACCAAACATGGCGTTTTTTTTCTCACGTGCGTGCAAAACGTGTTGCAAACGTTTGCACCCGCGCGGGAAAAACGCACATATTCCCGCAACACACCTGCCTCTTATCCGGGCGTCAAACATGACGCCCGTGTGAAAGAGGCCTAACACATAGGGGACGGTACTGCTGTGCTACTGCAGAAGTGTGAAACGGTAGAAACCTCTCCTTTCACTTGGGATAACGTGTATAGTGTACTTCTCACCATCTCTGTGTGATTTACACTTTACACATTGTCCCATGGGAAAGGAGAGGTTTCTGCTAGGAAAATAAAGAGTGATATGGTTAAAAAAAGAAAAAAAAATTAAACAGGTAGCAAGAAAAAAAAATCTTGAGTTAGTTCAGGTTTTAAAAGTTCCGTTTTTTTTTTCATGTTCATGTTTTATTCATGTTTTATAAAGTTTGTAACGTTCAAGTTATGTGCCTGCTGCCTGTTTTTTTTTTTTTTTCCCCTAACCACCCTTTATTTTCCAGGTAGATCAACGGACCAACCGATGAAAACGCCGCAGCACTGATGTGAATTCTGAGAGAAGCATTGCGCTGCTGTCAGAAGACACGTGAAGTCGGTGTATGCGGCGCTGCAAGACGAGATTTCTCCTCTGCAGGACAGGTACGTTTGCCCAGGCATATGAGCTGAGGAGAGGTGTTGGAGTTCATATGCTTTGGCAAACACTTTGTATCAAAAAATCTGGCAAAGATGTGTTCCTCCACAACGATCGATTGATCGATGTGAATGGAGAAATCACGTTTGCCAGGACATAGGAGCTGAGTGTGTATGGATGTTTGGGCGGAGCCCCTATGTCCTGGCAATCGCCAGGCCCCTCTTTTTTTTTTTGCATATTTTTTGACAGAGATTTTTTCATCCACATCGATCGATGCGAATGAGGAAATCTGTGCCGTTCATTTTTTCTTTCAGCTCAAAGGCTGAACGGAAAAAAAAATCTCATTACCCCTATAAGGAGAATAGCAATAGAAACTCCTAATGCTGGCCATACAGGTAATGATTGCAGAGACCCTCAAATGCCAGAGCAGTACAAAAACCTCACATGTGACCCCATTTTGGAAAGAAGACACCCCAAGGTATTCGCTGAGGGGCATATTGAGTCCATGAAAGATTGAATTTTTTGTCACAAGTTAGCGGAAAGGGAGACTTTGTGTGAAAAAGCAAAAAAAATCAAATTCCGCTAACTTGAGCCAAAAAAAAAAATCTTGTATGAACTCACCATGCCCCTCACAGAATACCTTTAGGTGTCTTCTTTCTAAAATGGGGTCACATTTGGGGTATTTTTACTGCCCTGGCATTTTAGGGGCCCTAAAGCGTGAGAAGAAAAATGCGTAAAAATGCCATTCTAAAAGGTACTCATTGGAATTGGGGCCCCTTTGTGCATCTTGGCTGCAAAAAAGTGTCACACATGTGGTATCGCCGTACTCAGAAGAAGTAGGGCAATGTGTTTTGGGGTGTATTTTTACATATACCCATGCTGGGTGAGAGAAATATCTCTGTAAATTGACAACTTTGTATAAAAAAATGGAAAAAGTTGTCATTTACAGAGATATTTCACACCAGTATGGGTATATGTAAAATACACCTCAAACACATTGCCCTACTTCTGCCAGTACGGCGATACCACATGTGTGGCATTTGCAGCCAAGATGCGCAAAGGGGCCCTAAATCCAATGAGTACCTTTAGGATTTCACAGGACATTTCTACTCATTTGGATTCAAAACCGCTTCTCACACTTTAGGGGCCCCTAAAATGCCAGGGCAGTAAAAATACCACACAAGTGACCCCATTTTAGAAAGTAGACACCCCAAGGTGTTCTGTGAGGGGTATAGTGAGTTCATGTAAAAATTTTTTTTTTTGTCAAAAGTTAGTGGAATATGAGACTTTGTAAGAAAAAAGAAAAAAAAATCCATTTCCGCTAACTTGTGACAAAAAATAAATACTTCCATGAACTCACTATGCCCATCAGCGAATACTTTAGGGTGTCTACTTTCCAGAATGGGGTCACTTGTGGGGTATTTTTACTGTCCCGGCATTTTAGGGGCCCCTAAAGCGTGAGAAGGAGTTTGGAATCCAAATGCGTAAAAATGCCCTGTGAAATCCTAAAGGTACTCATTGGATTTAGGGCACCTTTGCACATCTTGGCTGCAAAAAAGTGCCACACATGTGGTATCGCCATACTCAGGAGAAGTAGGGCAATGTGTTTTGGGGTGTATTTTTACATATACCCATGCTGGGTAAGAGAAATATCTCTGTAAATTGACAACTTTGTATAAAAAAATGGAAAAAGTTGTCATTTACAGAGATATTTTTCACACCCAGTATGGGTATATGTAAAAATGCACCCCAAAACACATTGCCCTACTTCTGCCGAGTACGGCGATACCACATGTGTGGCACTTTTTTGTAGCCAAGATGCGCAAAGGGGCCCTAAATCCAATGAGTACCTTTAGGATTTCACAGGACATTTCTAGTCATTTGGATTCCAAACCGCTTCTCACGATTTAGGGCCCCCTAAAATGCCAGGGCAGTAAAAATACCCTACAAGTGACCCCATTTTAGAAAGTAGACACCCCAAGGTGTTCTGTGAGGGGTATAGTGAGTTCATGTAAAATTTTATTTTTTGTCACAAGTTAGTGGAATATGAGACTTTGTAAGAAAAAAAAAAAAAAAAAAAAAAAAACATTTCCGCTAACTTGTGACAAAAAATAAAAACTTCCATGAACTCACTATGCCCATCAGCGAATACCTTAGGGTGTCTACTTTCCAGAATGGGGTCACTTGTGGGGTATTTTTATTGTCCCGGCATTTTAGGGGCCCCTAAAGCGTGAGAAGGCGTTTGGAATCCAAATGCGTAAAATTGCCCTGTAAAATCCTAAAGGTACTCATTGGTTTTAGGGCCCCTTTGCGTATCTTGGCTGCAAAAAAGTGTCACACATGTGGTATTGCCGTACTCAGGAGAAGTAGGGCAATGACTTTTGGGGTGTATTTTATATATACCCATACTTTGTGTGAGAAATACCGCTGTAAACGACAACTTTTTAAAAAAATGTATACAAAGTTGTCAATTTACAGTGATATTTCTCTCACCCAACATGGGTATATGTAAAAATACACCCCAAAACACATAGCCCTACTTCTTCTGAGTATGGCGATACCACATGTGTGACACTTTTTTGCAGCCAAGATGCCCAAAAGGGCCCTAATTCCAATGAGTACCTTTAGGATTTCACAGGGCATTTTTACGCATTTGGATTCTCAAGCTTTAGGGGCTCCTAAAATGCCAG
This sequence comes from Bufotes viridis, assembly GCA_033119425.1. Lineage (NCBI taxonomy): Eukaryota > Metazoa > Chordata > Amphibia > Anura > Bufonidae > Bufotes > Bufotes viridis. Next base: position 185,576,671 of record CM065591.1, read on the forward strand.
GGCAGTAAAAATACCGCACAAGTGACCCCATTTCGGAAAGTAGACACCCTAAGGTATTCGCTGATGGGCATAGTGAGTTCATGGAAGTTTTTATTTTTTGTCACAAGTTTGCGGAACATTAACTTTTTTGAAAAAAAAAAAACATTTCCGCTAACTTGTGACAAAAAATAAAAACTTCCATGAACTTACTATGCCCCTCAGTGAATACCTTAGGGTGTCTACTTTCCAAAATTGGGTCATTTATGGGGTGTTTATACTGTCTGGGCATTGTAGTATGTCAGGAAACAGGACAGGTGCTCAGAAAGTCAAGGTGCGGAAATTCAGTTTTTTGCACAATAGTTTGTAAAAGCTATAACTTTTACCCAAACCAATAAATATACACTTATTGCATTTTTTTTTATCAAAGACATGTAGAACAATAAATTTACAGAAAAATTTGTAGAGAAATGTAGTTTGATTTGACAAATTTTCAAACAGAAAGTGAAAAATGTCATTTTTTGGCAAAAATGTCAGCAGCAATAAAATAGCACCAAATGAAAGCTCTATTAGTGAGAAGAAAAGGAGGTAACATTCATTTGGGTGGTAAGTTGTATGACGGAGCAATAAACTGTGAAAGTAGTGTAGTGCAGAATTGTAAAAAGTGGCCTGGTCATTAAGGGTGTTTAAGCTAGGGGGGCTGAAGTGGTTAAAGAGGTGGATGAAAAGATCCCTAACATGACTCCTGAGGTCTTTTGTCAGTAAATGCTTATTGACCAGGGAGTTTCGAAGCCGGAGACCATCAGCACTCAAGCGGTTATGACCGGCATCTTCTACGTGACCTTCGCATAGATCAAAATCTGTAGAAGATAATGGAAAGTGGTGAAATTGGCGCAACTGGAATCTCCTTTTGGTCACTCTGTCTCGATTTTCCCCTTGCAAAAGGAAGAAAGAAAGATAACTGTCTCAATAAGTAACCCACACCCAGCAAGGACATCACCACCTACCTGAAGCGATTCTGCACAGTGGTGTGGGAACCAACCCACATCCTTAATGGAGCAGGAAATGGTGGGTGATCATCCAACTGAAAAAGAACCCAACAGACTAGTACCCGAATATTCCCCAGTTCTACCAGATGTGTGGCAAGAAGCTTCATGAGATAAAGAACTGCATGGAGGATCCATGCAGAATTTGCCAGGTCACAGGGCACAAAACCAAAGACTATCCAAATAAGATGGCTTCCAACCTTTGTGTATTGTCCTCCCATGTCTACACGAACTGTCCGAAGAGGGACCGCACCTGGATATTGTGAGAGATAGCATTTTTTAAAATCATGTAGTACACATTTTTGTTCACAAGATGGCCGCTATCCAGATGTGTGTGTAAGGTCACTGTAAAGGGGGAGGGGGAGTTAGGTTACAGGTTTCAAATCTACCTGTGAACTCAGAGTTAAAGTTGCTGAAACCACTCCTATGAAGTTAAGGAACCAATTACCTTTTCTTAAGGAACACCCCTTATGTGATGTCATGTCTACTTTTTAAGTGAATGGAACTTGAATAAAGGTCTTGTTACGGTATAACCCGGTATAGTGAGGGTTAATACCGTTCGGGCGATTCCCCTGGAGAAGAGCACAGCAACCCACAACCGCTGGAATCCACCGAACTGGAACCATACGAAGTCCTCCTTTCCTGGAACAGGCAAGAGAACGTTCTGACGTAGCAATTCCCCCCAAGTACGAGACGAGGCTCCGTAATAATGGTTAAACAGGGATTCTCTTTATTGAGGGCTACCTGCCCGGTATTTATCCAGGTCTCCCACCTGGTGGACACTCCCCTAGGGGACCAGAAGGAAGACTGCGACACAGGGGATACAGCAGCCAATCACACACAATGGGACAATACAGACACCCCCAGCATATCCCTCCCCTCTGCCTGTGATACAATTACCCTACACAGGTTAATGTAATCATCACAGGCAGGAGAATACACAATGTCTTCTGTCCTGGAGACAATTGAGGAGTCATTCAATTATCTCTCAGGACAAAGGGAAATCGCCAATACACATGTGGGGACAATAGGACAGACATCACTATTCACTTAAAAACTACATATTCACAATCAATCCATTCAGGTTAACAACATATTAAAAAATGACACGAATCAGACCAGGGGTTAACAAGTTAAGGGAAAGTCCTATTTGACCAAATGAAGCATGGCTTTTCTGGTTCAAACTGGTTTTACAGAGCCCTCTCTCCTGGAGACAATGGGGAAAATAATCCAATTATATCCAGGGATAGAGGCAGACTCCATTGAGCACATGGTTGCAAAAGGACATAAAATTACACAATGTTACAATTACTACATAAAACATATACATGCAACATATCCCCAGATGGCTTAGGTCTGAGCGCTCAATATATCCAAACAGCGCTCAGATGCCACAAACACAGTCAAATCGCCATGGGGTTTAAGTTTAGCGTGGGCTGATGAGAGGGGCCATAATCCTGGGGCAAGAGGCTGGCAATCTGTCCCCTCCAAAACTCAGTGGCGAGTTTGGTTTCGCCACAGGTCTCTTGTCTTGGGGGATCAGAAGTGCTTTTAATGGAACCAACTTGTGTGTCTGGTCTCATTATGAAAGAAGTAGGGCATGTGCATACTTAGACTTAGACTCATTTATTTGGCACCACACAAAAAGATGAGAAGCGCATGAATTGCGCTGACAATATCTGTTACTGACAAGACTCCAGCCAGTGGGAAACCCCAGCAGTGACGAAGCCCAAGGAGAAGCCATTTAAGGAGGGTAAGCAGACACCTGTCCTGCACCAGTTCCCACCTGCCCACATGGGGTTGCTATCCTCCTTAGGGGCAGCACTTTTACACTTGACACCATCTAGGAGCTCATTGGCAGAAGGTGTCTTGTGATAGATGGCTCATGGGCAGATAAACTGGTTAGGTTCATCAGTGTGTATGCTTCCCCTAACAGGGGTGAGCGACTGGGACTCTTCCAGGCCCTACAGCTGCAGCTTTCTACCACTAGAGCTGTAGTAATGGCCAGGGATTTCAACTGCCCAATTGAGGAGGAATGATGCAGCCCTGCTACCTCAAACAAGTTAGATGTCACTTCCAAACTGCTTATTGAGATGGTGACAGAAGTGTCCTTGCAGGACGTAGTGGGCTCCATGGGGATAATCTCTGAATTATACGTGGAGCCATCCTGATGGCTCATTTCGTTTGAGGATTGCCTTTGTGTTTGCCTCTCAGGAAGTCAGGCAGTGTGGTCCCCTGCTTCTTCTCTCACCACAGCCATTTGGGTCCAGTGTGTCCTAGATGGCGAGTTCCATCCTGGATCCTGAAAGCTGAACTGCTCTCTGTTGTAAAGACAAGATGTGCTTGTGGATCTAAAGGAGATCTACATAGCTTGGTGGAATAACAAATGCTTGTTTGAAAAGAATAGTGACTGATGGGACTTAAAGTCCTTTTTTTCAGACCAAGCAACAACAGGCGTGTGAAAGGAAGAGGGACTTCAGAGAGCTGCAGTATCAGTTGCGGTCCCTGTAAGACCTTCACCTGTGCAGCTGGAATGTTAAAGAGGAGCTGAAGGAGACCAAGAAGAGCCTGAAAAGGCCCTATGAGGAGGAATTCAAGCGACTGTAACATGAAACTCATTCTTCTTCAGAAAACTCCACGCTGGCCACACACTCCTGAATGAACTTTGACATAAGAAAAGTGACATACGATCAGGGAAGGAGAAAGTTATGGGAGTCATCACAGATTACTACAGGGACCTCTAACTCTCTGAAGAACAACAGAATCAACAGCTGCTGATAAGTTTCTGCCAGTTAACACTAACCCCCTTGATCCTGTAGGGGCGGTGGCCATGAATGACTCTCTGATGGTGGAGTAGCTGCTCTCTGCTGCTAGATCCTTTAGATCCAGCAGGAACCTGGGCAGTGATGGTTTTTCAGCGGAGCTCTTTGTAGCGCTGGGGACTTGATCTGTCTGGAACTGCTGGAACTCTATGAGGAGATGATGGTGGAGGGAAGAATTTCCCCATTGTTGAAGGAAGGCATGATAATGATCTTGTATAAGGCTACTTTCACATCTGTGTTGTGCTGTCCAGTCTTGAGATCCGGCATCGGCTCTCAAAACCGCAGCACAACGCTTTTGTTTTGCCCCCATTCATTGTCAATGGGGATAAAACTGAACAAATTGGAATGGAGTACACCAGAATGCATTCCGTTCCGATTTGTCGCGTTCCCATGCTAGACACGATACAGCTGCAAGCAGCGTTTTTGCGTGCAGCATGGGAAATTGAAGAAGCCGAATCCAGCACCTAAAACTGTGTGAGTCAATGGTGCCGGATCCGGTATTTCCGGACACGCGCCCATTGATTTAAAATGGTTTTAGTGCCTGATCTGGTTTCTTCATTTTCGATATAATACAACTGGATCCGTTTAGAACGGATGCAGCTGGTTGTATTATAATAACGGAAGCGATTTGCTGTAGTTTTGAGATCCCATGCCAGCACTCAAAACTGGACAGCAAAAGCGCAGATGTGAAAGCAGCCTAAATGGAAAGGGGAGAGATTTGACTTGAAAAACTGGCATCCCATCTCTCTCCTTAATGTGGACTATAAGATCATCGCCAAGGTAGTGGTCAACCGACTTAACCCCTTAAGGACGCATGACGTACCGGTACGTCATGATTCCCGAATCATTAAGGACCCATGACGTACCGGTAGGTCATATCTTTAAAAGTACATTGCAGAACTACAGGGGTTAATCGGAACAGGATGCGTCCGTAAAAACCTGCTCTATGAAAATATAACATGATCTAACCCCTCAGGTAAATACCGTAAAAAAAATTAAATAAAAACAATGTAAAAAAAAACATTTTTGTCACCTCTCATTACAAAAAATGTAATAGCAAGCGATCAAAAAGTTATATGCACTCAAAAATAGTGCCAATCAAACCGCCATCTCATCCCACAAAAAATTATACCCCTACATAGGACAATCGTCCAAAAAAATCAAAAATATATGGCTCTCAGACTATGGAAACATTAAAACATGATTTTTTTCTTGTTTAAAAAAAGATATTATTGTGTAAAACTTAAATAAATAAATAAAAAGTATACATATTATGTATCGCCGCGTCCGTAACAACCTGCTCTATAAAACTAACACATGATCTAACCACTCAGGTTAACAGCAAAAAAATATATAAATACCGTATCAAAAAACATTTTTGTCACCTTACATCACAAAAAGTGTAATAGCAAGCGACCAAAATGTCATTTGCACCCCAAGATAGTGCCAATAAAACCGTCATCTCATCCCACAAAAAATGAGCCCCTACATAAGACAGTCGACCAAAAAAAATATAAAAAAAAAGTGGAGACACAAAAAAAAAACATTTTTTCAAAAATGCTTTGTTATGAAAAGCTGAAACAAAAAAGTAGTCATATTTGGTATTTTCGCGTCCGTAACAACCTGCTCTATAGAAATAGCACTCAATCTAACCTGTAAGATCAACTAGGCAAATAACAAAAAATAAAAACTGTCCCTTGCAAATAAAAACGTTTTTTTGCAAATTTTCAATTTTAATCCATTTTTCCAGTAACAAAGCAAGGGTTAACAGCCAAACAAAACTTAATATTTATTACTCTGATTCTGTAGTTTGCAGAAACATCCCATATGTGGTCGTAAACTGCTGTATGGCCAAACAGCAGGGCATAGTAGGAAGGGAATGCCATATAGTTAGAGTTGAGCGAACTTCTATTTTTAGCTCGGAGTCCAAAGTTCGGGTTTAGGTTATCGTAGCATCCCGTTATGGATTCCGCTACCGCGGACCATAACGGCATTTGGAATCCATAAGGGGCTGCTTCAATGAACCCGAACCTTGGACAACCCTAAGGACCTGGGGTGCTACGATAACCCGAACCCGAAATTTGGACGCCGAACTAAAAATAGAAGTTCGCTCAATTCTACATATGGTTTTTGGAAGGCAGATTTTGCTGGTCTGGCTTTTTGACACTATGTCCCATTTGAAGCCCCCCTGATGCAGTAGAAACTCCAAAAAAGTGACCCTATTTTGGAAACTATGGGATAAGGTGGCAGTTTTGTTTGTATTATTTTAGGGTAAATATGATTTTTGGTTGCTCTATATTACACTTTTTTTGAGGCAAGGTAACAAAAAATAAAAATTCTGAAATTTCATCTCCATTTGCCAATAACGCTTGTGGAACACAAAGTTTGTAAAATCGGTTTTGAATACCTTGAGGGGTGTAGTTTATTAGATGGAGTCACTTTTTTGGAGTTTCTACTCTAGGGGTGCATTGGGGGGGCTTCAAATGGGACATGGTGTCAAAAAACCAGTCCAGCAAAATCCGCCTTCCAAAAACCATATGGCGTTCCCTTCATTCCGTGCCCTGCCGTTTGGCCATACAGCAGTTTATGACCACATATGGGGAGTTTCTGCAAACTACAGAATCGGGGCAATAAATATTGAGTTTTGTTTGGCTGTTAACCCTTGCTTTGTTACTGGAAAAAATGGATTAAAATGGAAAATGTTCCAAAAAAATCGAAATTCAGAAATTTTATCTTCATTTGCCATTAACTCTTGTGGAAAACCTAAAGGGTAAATGACATTTGTAAAATCAGTTTTAAATACCTTGAGGGGTGTAGTTTCTAGAATGGGGTAATTTTTGGGTGGTTTCTATTATGTAAGCCTCACAAAGTGACTTCAGACTTGAACTGGTCCCTAAAAAGTGGGTTTTTGAAAATTTGTGAAAAATTTCAAGATTTGCTTCTAAACTTCTAAGCCTTGTAACGTCCCCAAAAAATAAAATGTCATATTCAAAATGATCGATACATGAAGTATACATAGGGGGAATGTAAATCAATAACTTTTTTTGGCAGTATTACTATGTATTATAGAAGTAGAGAAATTAAAACTTGGAAAATTGCTAATATCTTTTTATAAATTAAAATGAAATTTTTCAACTCCATTTTACCAGTGTCATGAAGTACAATATGTGACGAAAAAACAAACTCAGAATGGCCTGCATAAGTAAAAGCGTTTAAAAGTTATCACCACATAAAGTGGCACTGGTCAGATTAGCAAAAAAATGGCCGGGTCCTTAAAGGGGTATTCCCATTTTAATGATCACTGGGAATATAGTATACTTGCTAGGAAGAAGTCACCAGGGCGCATGCGCGGCGGCGTGCGCGTTCAGTCCAGTGCGTGGCCCGGCAGAGAGAAGACTTCAATCAAGAAGGGTCCCGCCCCTGCCGAAACCAGGAAGTGGACGGCGCGCCGGGAGCAGGTAAGTATGAAACACGCAAATGGGAATAACCCTTTAAGGTGAAATAGGGCTGAGTCCTTAAGGGGTTAAAGAGGTTGTCCGATCCCAAAATCAAAATTCTTTTTGTGTGCTCCTAACACCCCTTACCCTGCATACATATGCCCCCTATCCCTGTTTTTCATGTCCGAGCTTTCCTTTCTCCCTGGAAGACATCAGATTATCCTGGCAGATCTGTTTTCTTTCTTCCCTTCTTATTTTGTTTAATAAATAACTTTATTGATACACAAGTCTGGCTGCACTGCACAGAGATGAGTCACAGGCTGGTCACGCCCCCCACACTGCTCTGTCTGCAGCAGCTACTCCCTCTATAACTCCTGTGTCCATCTTTCTGCACACAGACATGAATCTACTTCTCCGTGTCTAAATCTCATCACAGACCATCCATAGGCTCTTCCCTCACCATCTTCAGAGTGTAATAAACAGCTGGAATCAGCAAGCAGAACAAATCACTTGTGTATTTAATCCTAATCTGTGTGATACACAGCCTGTTGTGTGCGATACTACCTGCTGAGGGGGTGTATCTAATCCCATTTTTCATGATACAGCCTGCTGAGCTGTGTATCTAATCCCATTTTGTACGATACTGCCTGCTGAGTGGTGTATCTAATCCCATCTTGTATGATCCTGCCTGCTGAGCTGTGTATCTAAACCCCTGTGCACACGACCGTATCCATTTTGAGATCCACATATTTTGCAGTCCCATTGAGTTCTTTGAATTTGAGGACCTCATTTTTTGGACTAGAATAGGACATGTTCTATCTTTACTAGAACTGACACACTAAAGATATCCATGTGCTTACCACATCCATATGTTAGTTCTGCAAAATATAGGACATGCCCTATTCTGGTCCTCATAATGCAGATCTAAAACCCATAGAACTCAGTGGGACTGCAAAAAAATGTGAATAGCGCACGGATAGTATCCTTATTTAGTGGATCCACCACTTGCAGACTGCAAAACCGATATACTTCTGTGCATGAGCCCTATCACTTATACTGAGTGCCCATAACAGTGACATCCACAGCACCCCCATAACAGTGACATCCACAGCACCCCAATAACACTGACATCCACAGCGCCCCAATAACACTGATATCCACAGCGCCCCAATAACACTGATATCCACAGTGCCCCCATAACAGTGACATCCACAGCACCCCCATAACAGTAACATCTACAGCGCCCCCATAACTGTGACATCCACAGCACCCCCATACAGTGACATCCACAGTGCCCCTCATGTGCCCCCTTTGCCATCCAACGTGCCCCTTGTGTGCCATTCAGTGCCCCATTGCCTTCCATAGTGCCCCTCATCTGCCATTCAGTGCCCTTTGTGTGCCATGCAGTGCACCCTTTGCCACCGACAGTGCCCCATGTGCCATCCATAGTGCCCCTAATGACATCCACTGTGCCCCCAAGTGCCATACACAGTGCTCCTAATAACATCCACTGTGTCCCCAAATTGCCCCCATGTGCCATCCACAGTGCCCCTAATGACATCCACTGTGCCCCCAAAGTTCCCCCATGTGCCATACAGTGCCCCCAAAGTGCCCATGTGCCATCCATGGTGCCCCATGTGCCATCCACAGTGCCCCCAAAGTGCCCCATGTGCCATCCACAGTGCTCCTAATAACATCCACTGTGTCCCCAAATTGCTCCCATGTGCCATCCACAGTGCCCCCAATGACATCCACTGTGCCCCCAAGGTTCCCCCATGTGCCATACAGTGCCCCCAAAGTGCCCATGTGCCATCCATGGTGCCCCATGTGCCATCCACAGTGCCCCAAAGGGCCCCATGTGCCATCCACAGTGCCCCTAATGACATTCACAGTGCCCCTTGTGCCATACACAGTACCCCTAATGACATCTATTGTGCCCCCAAAGTGCCCATGTGCCATCCATGGTGCCCCAAATGACAGCCACAGCGCCTCCAAAGTGCCCCCATGTGCCATGCAGTGCCCCCAAAGGGCCCATGTGCCATCCATGGTGCCCCTAATGACAGCCACGGTGCCCCCAGTGCCCCATGTGCCATCCACAGTGCCCCTAAGGACAACCACTGTGCCCCCAAAGTGCCCCCATGTGCCATACACAGTGCCCTTAATGTCATCCACTGTGCCCCCATGTGCTATACAGTGCCCCCAAAGTGCCCATGTGCCATCCATGGTGCCCCTAATGACAGCCACAGTGCCCCCAAAGTGCCCTATGTGCCATCCACAGCTCCCCCAATGACCTCCACAGCATAGTAAAAAATACCCCTTTTTAGTGCCCCCAGTAGATGCCCTCACAGTGCTCCTCTTTCCCCATAGTACCCCCTCCCATAATGTGTCCCAGTCTAAAATGCCCCTATACAGAGCCTGACATATAAAAATACACCTTCTTTGTGCCCTCAGTAGATGGCCCCTCCAATAATGTGCCAATAAGAAGTGCCCCTAAATGCCCCCATAATGTAGCTGGACCCCTGCTGTATGCGCCGGCATCGGTGAAAATGCTGCTGTGACGGGGACCCGATGGCTTGGACAGCAACCCGATGCCTTCGTTAGGCATTGTGGCTGCCATCCGTGTGAGCCTGTGAGATCCAGCCCCCTGGATGAAATGTAATGCATTGTAAAGAGGATCAGATCAAATTTCAAGTAAAAAAAAAGTGTTATTTTCACAAAATAAAGTAAAAAAAAATTGTAAAAAAAATAGGGAAAAAGAGATATCACATGATCCACCCCACCAGGTGAACGCCGTAAAAAGTAAAAAATAAAAACAGTGCCAAAACAGCCACTTTCTGGTCACCTTGTCTCACTAAAAATGTAATACCAAGCGATCAGAAAGGCGTATTTATCCCACTATGGTAACAATCAAACCGTCATTTCATCCCACAAAAAATGAGACCCTACCTAAGACAATTGGCCAAAAAAGAAAAGAAAATGTCTCTCAGAAAATGGCAACACAAAAACAAGATTTTATTCTGTTCGAAGAGGCTTTCACTGTGTAAAACTTAATAAAAATAAAAATAATAGACACATTAGGCATTGCCACATTCATAACAACCTGCTCTATAAAAAAAAAATCACATGAGATGGTACCTCAGGTGAATGCTGTAAAACAAAATTTCACCTTGCCTCACAAAAAGTGTAATACCAAGCAATCAAAAAGCCTTATGTATAGGGTTGAGCGAACCTGAACTGTAAAGTTCGGGTTCGTACCGAACTTTAGGGTTTTTGGTAACCGGACCCGAACCCGGACATTTTCGTAAAAGTTCGGGTTTGGGTTTGGTGTTTGGCAATTTCTTGGCGCTTTTTGAAAGGCTGCAGGGCAGCCAATCAACAAGCGTTTCACTAGTCTCCCCTTAGATGCCATCACAGCCATGCCTACTATTGGCATGGCTGTGAGTGGCCAAGAGCAGCATGTGACCCAGCCTATATATAGGCTGGAGTAACGTAGCCCCGCACGTCACTCTGCTCTTCTCAGTGTAGGGTTAGGATGCTGCTGTGAGGGAGAGATTAGGGAAGAATTCTGTTGAACCTGGTGGTGTTAAATCTTTAAACTACAGCGATTATTGAGGGTGCTATGCTACATTTTTGTACCCAGCCCTGAGCCGAGTGACAGTGAAAAATAACTTTTAATCCATCTACTACTTTGGTGGGCGTCGGCGTCCATTTTTGCAAGTGCAGTGCACTTGCAACTGCATGTGAACTGCTTGTGTGCCAGGGACATTACTTTAATTCTGTTCTGCTAGCTCAGTGGAGGAAAAATTCCCTTTTTTGGCCAGTCAAGTACCCCTGTGGCCTGCAGTGCCTCCCTGGCAGTGAAAATTATTCAATTACATCAGTATGTCACATATTTTTGTGACCTAAAGCGATTTTTTATCTGTCTGCAACAGGCACTGCATATCTGACAGTTCAATGAAACTGTTAAATACTGCAGTTACTGTACTTTGCTGCTATAAAAAAAAAGCACACTTTTTTGCTAGATAGTAAATTTACGGGCTATGCTGCATTTCTGACAGTCCAATTAAACCATTACATACTGCAGTAACATTGCTGCCATAAAAAATTAAAAAAGATTGTGCTATATAGCAAATTTGTGTGCTACGCTACATTTCTGACAGTCTAATACAACCGTAACATACTGCATTTACATTGGTGCTATTAAAAAAAACACTTTTTGTGCTAGATAGGTGACAGGGAGGTAAATTAGTAAAAATCGTCTGTTACATTATTGGGTGACGTTAACCCAGTTTTTCCATATACAAACCCCTGCTCTGCATAGGTGACAGGGAGGTAAATTAGTAAAAATAATCTGTTACATTATTGAGTGACATTAACCCAGTTTTGCCATATACAAACCTCTGCTCTGCATAGGTGACAGGGAGGTAAATTTCTAAAAATCATCTGTTACATTGGTGGGTGACATTTTACAATTTTTGCCGTATACAAACCCCTGCTCTGCATAGGTGACAGGGTGGTAAATTAGTAAAAATCGTCTGTTACATTATTGGTTGGCATTAACCCAGTTTTGCCACATACAAACCCCTGCTCTGCATAGGTCACAGGGAGGTAAATTTGTAAAAATCGTCTGTTACATTATTGGGTGACATTAACCCAGTTTTGCCATATACAAACCCCTGCTCTGCATGGGTGACAGGGAGGTATATTTCTAAAAATCTTCTGTTCCATTGGTGGGTGACATTTTACAATTTTTGGAATAATCAAAAATGTATATATAAGAATATATATAGTAGGGGGCACTCTACTACAGATGGGTCACATGTGATAGAAAAATAGTTCAGGTTAAAATTAAAATTATTTATTATATATAAAAAACAACATCTAACCATTCATAACTTGATTAAGGTGCAATTTCAAGGTATTAGTGACGAACAATATTAGTGTCAAACAATATTAGTGTAACATTCGTGAGCCGAACACCTTTCTCATAAAACTTCCTCCTAAACGTCTAACAACAATCCACAGCTGACAGGAATCCACCATTCACAATTTCAATTCACCGTCAACAGTTTTCTGTACACCAGTACGTTTCCAGGATTATAAAGTGCAATGTGCAGGTATCTGAGTGTATTGGCTGTTATTCCTAATGTTGACAGCGCGCTGCTTTTACTATAGACACTGCCTTTTTAGTCCCGGTGTTACAAATTTTCTTGCACCATCTGCTTACTGGTTATAATCAGTAGGGTATAGACCGTTAACCCCTATAGCCGCAGCGGTTTCTCCTTACCTCCTTCCCGGCGTGTATGGGTCCATTCCACGCCGGGAAGGAGTTAAGGAGAAACCGCTGCGGCTATAGGGGTTAACGGTCTATACCCTACTGATTATAACCAGTAAGCAGACGGTGCAAGAAAATTTGTAACACCGGGACTAAAAAGGCAGTGTCTATAGTAAAAGCAGCGCGCTGTCAACATTAGGAATAACAGCCAATACACTCAGATACCTGCACATTGCACTTTATAATCCTGGAAACGTACTGGTGTACAGAAAACTGTTGACGGTGAATTACAATTGTGAATGGTGGATTCTTGTCAGCTGTGGATTGTTGTTAGACGTTTAGGAGGAAGTTTTATGAGAAAGGTGTTCGGCTCACGAATGTTACACTAATATTGTTTGACACTAATATTGTTCGTCACTAATACCTTGAAATTGCACCTTAATCAAGTTATGAATGGTTAGATGTTGTTTTTTATATATAATAAATAATTTTAATTTTAACCTGAACTATTTTTCTATCACATGTGACCCATCTGTAGTAGAGTGCCCCCTACTATATATATTCTTATATATACATTTTTGATTATTCCATAATATTGGGGCTCTGGGTGAAGCCCATTGGGTGAGCACCTACGTATCCTTGTCCGGCAACAGAGTGCAGCCACGTCTAGAGGATAACCTATATTTTACAATTTTTGCCGTATATAAACCCCTGCTCTGCATAGGTGACAGGGAACTAAATTTAGTAAAAACGTCTGTTACTTTGGTGGGTGACCACAAAAAATTAGGAGAGCATCAAATAAGGGACGTGGCCCTGGTGGTGTTGGTGGAGCTCCTGTTGCAGGGAGAAGACGTGGTTGATCTGTGCCAGCTACACGCCCAAATGAAACACCTTCCTCAGGTGGGCATAGACGACAGAGCCTTCAGCGTTATTTAGTAGGCCCGAATGCCGCTCTACGAATGATGAGGCCAAAACAAATACAGTCGCTAGTAGATTGGGTGGCTGATAGTGCCTCCAGTACCTTCACATTGTATCCCACACGGTCCACTCCTGAAAGTTCAGAGTTGGCACCTGCAGGCCATGGGCATCCATCTCACCCCCTTGCAAATCAGCCAAGCAGTCTGAGCCCTAAGTCATGCAGCAGTCTCTTATTCTTTTTAATGACTCTGCTGGCAAGGTTTCTCAGGGTCATCCACCTAGCCCTGCCCCAGAAGTGGAAGAGATTGAGTGCACCGATGCCCAAACACTTATGTTTCAGGATGTGGACATGGGAGGACCACAGCAGCACGTCTCTGATGATGACGAAACACAGGTGCCAACTGCTGCGGCTTTCAGCAGTGTGCAAACCGACAAGGAGGGCAGGGGTGAAGACTGGGTGGAAGATGATGTGGAGAACGATGAGGTCCTAGACCCCACATGGAATCAAGGTCATGCCAGTAACCTGTACAGTTCAGAGGGAGAGGCGGTGGTCGCACAGAGCCACCAGCACAGCAAAAGAAGGAGCAAGGTGCAAAAACCGAGCGGCTGTTCCCTAGACAGTACGCCTGCTACTGCCCACCGCACCCAGCACAACAATGCCAGCTCCAAGGAGTTCCCTGGCGTGGCAGTTCTTCAGACAATGTGCAGACGACAAGACACGACTCAAGTAATTTGCACGCTGTGCATTCAATGCCTGAAGCGAGGCATAAACGTTCTAAACCTGAGCACAACCTGCATGACCAGGCATCTAAGTGCAAAGCACGAGCTGCAGTGAAGTAAACACATCCAAAACCAAGAAAGGTCTCGGGCTCCTCCTGCTCCCTCTTCTGCTGCAGTCTCGACCTCTTCCTTTACCTCTGAAGTGACAGTGGCCCGGCCACACCGCAAACAGAGGATCTGGCAGCAACGCCACCATGTCCGTCACCTTCAACAAGCAGCACCACAATGTCCCATGGCAGCATTCAGCTGTCCATCTTCCAAACACTGGAGCAAAAAAACCTTTTTAAAAACCTGATGGCGTTTGCTGTTCCACAGTACGACGTTCCCAGCCGCCACTACTTCACTACCTGCACAAACAAGTGGGGGACAAAATCAGGTGTGCACTGCGCAACACCATCTGTGGCAAGGTCCACATAACTACCGATGCGTGGACCAGTAAGTACGGGCAGGGACGTTATATCTCCCTAAGAGCACACTGGGTAAATGCAGTGGTGGCTGGGCCAGAGGCTGATAGCTGTTTGGCGCATATCCTTCTGCCACCGAGGATTGCAAGGCATTTCTCTTTGCCTCCTGTTGCTTCCTCCTCCTACGCCGCTTCCTCCTCCTCTACCACCTCCTCATCCAGTCAGCGTAACACCTTCACCACCAACTTCAGCACAGCCAGGGGAAAACGACAGTAGGCAGTTTTGAGACTCTGTTTGGGGGACAAACCCCACACCGCGCAAGAGCTGTGGACAGTCATGGAACAACAGACCGATGAGTGGTTGGTGCCACTGAGCCTCAAGCCCGGCCTGGTGGTGTGCGATAATGGGCAAAATCTCGTAGCAGCTCTGTGCCTAGCCAGTTTGACGCACATCCCTTTCCTTTGCGCATGTGCTGAATTTGGTGGTGCAGAAATTCCTGAGAAACTATCCCGATATGTCAGAGCTGCTGCAAAATGTGTGGGGCGTCTGTGCGCGCTTTATGTGTTCTCACCCTGCTGCTGCTCGCTTGTCTGCGCTACAGCGCAACTTCTGCCTTCCCGCTCACCACCTCATATGCGACGTGCCCACAAGGTGGAACTCCACCTGGCACATGCTGGAAAGACTGTGCGAGCAGCAGCAGGCGATAGTGGAGTTTCAGCTGCAGCACGCACGGGTCAGTCGCTCTGCAGGACAGCACTACCTCACTGCCACTGAGTGGGCCTCCATGCGAGACCTGAGTGCCTTGTTGCGCTGTTTCGACTTCTCCACCAACATGGCCAGTGCCGATGACGCCGTTCTCAGCATTACTATCCCACTTCTATGTCTCCTTGAAAAAACGCTTCGGGCAATGATGGAAAAGGATGTGGCACAGGAAGAAGAATAGGAGGAAGAGGGATCATTTCCACAGTTATCAGGCCAGTCATTCACAAGTGGCTCCGAGGGTGGGTTCCTGCACCAACATAGACCAGGTACACAATTGTCCAGCCAGGGCACAGTTCTAGAGGATAAGGAGTAGGGGGAGGATGAGGAGGAACTGTGTTCACAGCGGGGTGGCACCCAAAGCAGCTCAGGGCCATCACTGCAACGTGGCTGGGGGTATATGGAGGACACAGACGATACACCTCCCACAGAGGACAGCTTGTCATTGCCTCTGGGGAGCCTGGCACACATGAACGACTACATGCTGCAGTGTCTGCAAAATGACCACCGAGTTGCCCACATTCTAACTTGGGCTGATTACTGGGTAGCCAACCTGCTGGATCCCCGTTACAAGGACAACGTGCCATCCTTAAATCCCTCACTGGAGCGCGATCGGAAGATGCGCGAGTACAAGCGCACACTGGTAGACGCGCTGCTGATGGCATTCCCACCTGACACCGGGGCCTCAGTGGAAGCACAAGGCGAAGGCAGAGGAGGAGGAAGAGGTCTCCAACGCAGCCGGGGCACCGCCAGCTCCACAGAAGGCAAGGTTAGCATGGCCGAAATGTGGAAAAGCTTTGTCACCATGCCACAACAACCAGCACCACCAGCTGAAATGCAACATCTTAGCAGAAAAGGAAGCAGCATTTAAGCAACATGGTGGAGCAGTATGTGTGCACATGCCTATACGTACTGACTGATGGGTCTGCCCCATTCAACTTCTGGGTCTACAAATTGGGCACATTGCCTGAGCTTGCCCTTTATACCTTGGAGGTGCTGGCCTGCCCTTCAGCCAGTGTATTGTCTCAACATGTATTTAGCATGGCAGGGGGCATTATCACAGACAAGCGCAACCGCCTGTCCACAGCTAATGTGGACAAGCTTACTTTCATTAAAATGAACTAGGCATGGATCCCACAAGACTTGCCTGCACCTTGTGCAGAATAGACATTTATACCGCCTCAACAATCCATTCTTGTACTCAAGTGCACTTATTCTTTGTTTTATTTTGGGGGCTACCCCAATTAAAAAAAACTAAAAACCAGTGTTGGCTACCTCCTCCTCCTCCACCCCGGCTTCCACCTACACCGCCATGGTCACCACCTCCTCAACCTCCCACTCCACATCCACCTCCTCCTCCTAGTTCAAGATTGTTATTTTAAATTTTTATTTATTTTATTTTAAGTTATTTCCCTATCCACATTTGTTTGCAGAGCACTTGCCATGCTCTTAAGCACATTTTGCTGCCTTTTGCAGCCCTCTAGCCCTTTCCATGACATTTTTAGAGCCATTTTAGTGCCCAAAAGTTTGGGTCCCTATTGACTTCAATGGGTTTCGGGTTTGGGGTCAAGTTTGGGTCCCGGACTCGAACTTTGCGACAAAGTTTTTCCGAAACCCGGCGAACCCGAATTTCCAGGTGTTCACTGAACTCAACTTATGTACCCCAAAATGGTACCAATCAATCCATAATCTCATCCCGCTAAAAATGAGACCCTTCCTAAGACAATCGCCTAAAAAATAAGAAAAATACTGCTCTGAGAAAATGGCAACACAAAAAAAGATTTTATTCTGTTCATGCTTTCACTTTGAAAAACTTAAGAATAAAAATGATAGACATATTGGTTATCGCCATGTCCCTAACAACCTGTCCATAAAAATATTACATTATATGTCCCCTCAGGTGAATGCTGTAAAAAAATAAATTAAAAAAATATGCCAAAACTCACATTTTTTCACCTTACCTCACAAAAAGTGTAATACCAAGCAATCAAAAAGTCTTATGCACCCCAAAATTGTATTAATGAAAACCTTAACTCATCCCGCAAAATATATTGAGCCCCACATATCACTTAAAAAATAAAAAAACAATGGCACCCGTAAACTACTTCCATTCTGAGTCCTGCCATCTGCCCCCATAGCAGTTTACAACCACATATGGTGTTGCCCTATTCAGGAGAAAATGGGTAACAAATTATGGCGTGCTTTTTCTCCTGCTACTTCTTGTGAAAATGAAAAATATGGGGCTAAAGCAACATTTTATTGGAAGAAATTAAACTTTTCATTTTCACGGTGTTTCCAAATTCTGTAAAATGCTTAGGGGGTCAAAGTGGTCAGTACCCTCTTAATATATTCTTTAAGGGGTGTAGTTTCCTAAATGGAGTAACTTTTTTAAGGGTTTCCACTGTAGGGGTACGTTAGGGTCTCTTCAAATTCAAAATGGTGCCTAAAAACCATTCTAGCAAAATCTGCCTCCAAAATCTATATGGTGCTCCTTTCCTTCTGACCACTGCCACGTGCCCATAGAGCAGTTTACCACCCCATACGGGGTATTTCTGTAAACTGCAGAATCAGAGTAACATATATTGAGGTTTATTTTGCTGTTAACCCCACCCTTAATTTGATTAACATAAAAAATCTTCCAAAAATTTTGAAATTTCACCTCCATTTTCCTTTTATTCTGTGGAACACCTCAAGGTTTAACAACATTTGTAACATCAGTTTTGAATAATTTCATGGGTGTAGTTTCTAAAATAGGCTAATTTATGGGTGGTTTCTATTACATAAGCCCCTTAAAATCACTTTATAACTGAATTGGTGCTTAAAGAAATGGTTTGGGAAATTTTGTTGAAAATTAGAAAAATTGCTTCTAAACTTCTAAGCCTTCTAACTTTCTAAAAAAATAAAATGACATTTAAAAAAAATATGCCAACATAAAGTAGACATACTGTATGGGGAATGTTAAGTACCATAATAAATATTTTATGAGGTATCACTTTCTGTATTAAAGGCAGAGAAACTGAAATTGTGAATTTTTCAAACTTTTTAGTAAATGTTTTCTTAAATTTTGTGATTTTTTTTTATAAATAAAGGCAAAATTTATTGACTCAAACTTATGACTGTTATGAAGTATAATGTGTGTTATGAGAAAACAGAATGGCTTGGATAAGTGAAAGCGCTCCAAAGTTATTACCACATAATGCAAAAATCGGCCTGGGATTTAAGGTGAAAAGTAGCTCGGTACTAATGGGGTTAACCTTGAATAAATGCCATAAGTAGTAAATACAGGAAAAATATATTTGCATTTCTGAATTGATTACCTATAAAATGTGTTCTGATTGTTATACAAGTCAATATTATAGATAAACACAATCTAATAGCACACAAAAAATGTACGATTCATATCTCTTATTAGTGACATTAAGCAAACAAACATAGAAAAAAGTAGGCACTGAATTAATTTATTAACCTATAAAACCTGTAGATCTACCTTTAGCAGCAACTGTCTCCACAAAATGTTTATTGTATTTACAAAAAGGCTTTTACAATGCTAAGGAAGAACTGAGGACCATTCCTCCCTATAAATGTGTTTCAGTTCATCTATATTTCTGGGATGCCTTGTGTGCACAGGTTCTGCCACAACATCTTGATAGGGTTAAGGTATTTTTTCTACCATTTTTTTAGTTGATGCGCTTTGTCATTGTCTTGTTGCATCACCCAACATCTCTTCAGCTTGGGATCATGGACATCTGCCTTTACATTCTCCTATAGAATAACCTGATATACCTTAGAATTCATTGTTCCCTCAATGATAGAAAGATGTCCAGGTCCAAAGGTAACAAAGCAGCTATAAACGATTATGCTCCGTCCACCATGCTTTATAGTTAGGACTCATGCACACGACCGTATGTATTTTGCGGTCTGCAAAAAACGGATCCACAAAAAATACAAATAACATCCAAGTGCATTCCGTATTTTGCGGAACGGAACAGATGGCCCCTAATAAAACAGTACTATCCTTGTCCGTAATGCAGACAACAATAGAACATGTTCAATTTTTTTGTGGAACGGAAATACGGACATACAGAAACGGAATACACACAGAGTACCTTCTGTTTTTTATTTGCGGACCCATTGAAATTAATGGTTCCGTATACGGTCCGCAAAAAACGGAAGGGACACAGAATGAAAATACATTTGTGTGCATGAGGCTTTAGAGTAAGGTTTGGTGTTGGTGTGCAACCTCCTCGTAATTTATTACTGTGAAGGAAGGAAACTGCTGCTGCTGCAAAAAAAAAACAACAACATTGCAGCCCACCAACACCTGACCCAAGTTTGACCAACACCACCTGGATGTTGCACAATGCTCCTTGAAGATTTCTATGTATGTTACTATAACTTTAGTCAGGACATTGCCACATATTTTTGTTGATCACTAGTAAAATGCCACCCCACATCACATGAACTACGCACATAAGTATTAGGTTAAAAATACCTCACACTGAATACATTGCACAATCATCGGTACAAAGGCTGGATAATTTGTGCTTGCAATTCCATTATTTCTCAGTTTAAAGAAAAGAGGATCTTCTAGACTTGTCTCTCCACATGTTGCAGGAATGGACAAATGCTTTTCACTTTCCTTCACTGCAATTTTACTGGGTAAGTGCCCACCTTTAAAATACCAGATTAAAGGACTTTATTTTAATTGTTAGTTTAAATAGTTGTGTACAGAATTAAATTTCATTTGTAAATTGTGGGGGTAATATATTAATATGATTACAGAGTAGAGATAGTTACATAGCTATATAGTTAATACGGTTGAAAAAAGACCATCAAGTTCAACTAAGGCATAGGAGGGGATGTGAATTTTGGAAAAGGAAGTGAGACCCAGATTTGTACACAGAAGTTTTGCCCATTAAAAATTGTAGTTTAGTATTTCTGCGATGAGAATTTTATTTATCCAGCCTTTTATCCTTGGAAAGCTTTTTAGTTTGTTTTTAGTTTTTTTTTTATACAAAAACACGACATTTCACAACAAGTAGCAATTTTAAGGTTGACCAATCACTTTTACACTGTAGACTGAAAGAGAGAATTTTAATTGTAATTAACTGGCTATACTCCATTATTAGTCCATGCATAAAGTAATACTACACTGCTCAGTATGCTATCAATTCTACAATTTATTTTGAAACATCTACTGTACGTTCAAGCTATTTTACTGCGCTGCTTGTTTTTAGGCAATGTGATGCCCCTACTCAGGTTTGCTTTTATCTGTTAAAAGAAATTGTATACATTATCTTGTGTATCTCAGTCAATTTCCAAGTTTTTTTTTTACCATGAATAATGTCCATCTTTTATCAGGAACATTAGGCTGGTGTCTGGCAAAGGATATTACAGTGTATTCAGGACAACTAGGAGAAACCATTAATGTTGTTTGTCCATATCAACAACGTGCAGATCGATGGAAGAAGAAAGTATGGTGCAAAGAAGATGAAGATGGATTTTGTCAGTCTGTTGTTAGTGTTAACTCATATTGGATAAAAATTGCGAAAAGAACAAATGGGAGTGCTGACATCTCTGACAATTATCAAAAGGGTTTTATTATAATCAATATGACAAATCTTCAAAAATCTGATGCTGGTGTTTACCAGTGTAGGACAGTTACATTTGGTGATGTTAGCACTCTGCAAAGGATCAAAGTGCAAATTCTTGAAGACCAACAGGAAGAAAGTGTTTCAGAAATTGAAAATACACAGTACAGCATATCTGGGTAAGATGATTTAAAGGCCATCTGTACCTATTAAACTGGCAGCCCTGTTACATGTGCGCTTGGCAGCTGAAAGCATCTGTGTTGGTCCTATGTTCATATATGCCTGCATTGCTGAGAAAAATGCAATAACATGCCTTAATACATGCTAATGAGCCTCTAGTAGCAACAGGGGCATTGTCAATATACCTAGAGGCTCAACTCTTTGTGCAACTGCCGCACCCTCTTCACTTTAATAGAGAGAGCCCGGTTTCTTTAATCAAAATACAGAGGAGCATGAGTTGCAGAGAGGGCTGAGCTTCTATGAGTAACAACAATGTCCCCATTGATAGATACCTGTTAATATTTCCATAATATAACATATAATTGACTTAATTGTATGTTTTCTTAAGGTTACCATCCGAAACCCAAATCCCTGTAATGTTAGTTGTAATTGGAAGCAGCCTCATCTCATGCAAGCTACTTCTGCTAGGATTCCTCTACATCTGGTGGAAAAGACATGAAGTGTAAGAAATCCTTAAATACTGCTTTAATTAACTGAAATATTAAGATGATATTACTAGAACGTGTTATTTATGAACATCATATCTCATCATGGCCTGAGACAATTCTCAATACAACTAGAAGACTACTATGGTATACACAAACAGCTGCACCACTAAATTATATGATATCAAAAACAATCTTTGTTAAAGGGTACCTGTCATTAAGGGTAGAGAACAGTGCAGGATCTGCCCTAAATGACAGCCCACTACTATGTGACAGTCCCTGACTTGACTAATTGCAGGGGCCTAAACCTAAAAGGAGTAAAAAGATACATTAGTCAGACAGTAGGTCAAAACCAGTCAGGCAAAGCAGGACTGGATCAGAATCCAAAAGCTAAGTCAAATACACAGCAGAGTACCACAAACCAACAGAGTCTAATACCAAACAGTGTCTAATATCAAGCAAAGTTCAAGAACAGGCAAAGTCAAATACAAGGAGGTCACATCAGAAGAAAAATCAGAATACAGGGGCAAAGTCAGAAAAGCAGGCAAGAGCTCAGCGATCTAGAGTAACAAACACAAAACTAGTGAGTAAGGCAGTAATACCAATCATAGGCAATTGTGGCCAGCAAAAGCCTTTTTAAATAGCCTGCCCCCAAGAAGCATATGAGAGCAGTGCCAAGCCTGATTTGTTCAGCATCCCTTCTCCCTGATAGGTCTACCAACCCAACCTTCAGCATAGCAAAAGAGTGATGGCAGCGGTGGCACCACCATAGTGAAGCCGGACTCTCCGCAAAAGGGCAGTTTGGTAAGTACATGATAGTACCTAAACCTTTACTTAAAGCACAAAAGGTGCAGAGCGCATCTTTGACATGGGTTCTGCTCTGCTTTTGAAGCATGCAGATACATGTAACTAATCCATAGTGCATATACAGGATTCATACACCGAAATCTGCAAAAGCAGAGCAGAGGCGATACAAGACACAGAGGCAGGGCACTATGAGAACCATTGCTTCACCTTCTGTGCTTTGAGTACAGGTTTAGGTACCCTTTAAATACTGTAATATAAAAAGAAATATAAAGAAATCATTCAAAGCATGCAAAACAAAAAGAGCATGAAGACAGAGTCAGGCACATTACAGGCAGCCTATTGACAACAAACAGAATAGATATCTTGGGTTAGCAGACATGAAAAAAATGCACAAAAAAAGATAAGAAAAAAGATATAAAAATACTAGGCATAAGATAACAGTAAATGTTCACAGAGAATACTCTTGGAAGGATACTAATAATATGACAAAATTAGAAGTGCACGAAACATAAAAAACAATATAATAGAATTAGTGTTGTCCAGCATTGCCATGAACTGTACATATATATTTGTGTAACAGTTTCTTAATTCTCATCATCTCTTTTAGCATCTACTCGACTAGTGTGGACCAAGAACCAATTTCTATGCCTTTGTCAGCTGGTCATTCAGATGCTGAATATTCTCTACCCACTGCCAGAGAGGAAAATGATGACTCTCCACAGTATATTAACTACATACACATGGGATATCTAAACCAAGCACATTATCAACAATAGATAATTCACATTTAAAGGGGTTCTCCGGGATTTACAGTAAACAGAATAAAGATCGTCAGGGTCTGTTTTCTTGGACCCCCATTGATTAGCTGTACATGGAGGCTGCAGTGTTCCATGAGCACTTAGGCCTCTTCCTAGGCCATTTAACATCATATTCATTGGTCACATGGCCAAGAGGCAGCTCAGCGACATTCAAGTGAATGAGGTTGAGGTACAATACCAAACACAGCCACTATACAATGCATGACTTTGTCAGGGCTGGCATGGGGGGGGGGGGGTTGTTCAAACTGGGCAATTGCCCAGGGCCCCCTCCTGCTTCAGTCACGCAGATGGCAGAGGGTTGAACAGTCCGAACTCCAGAGTGGGGAATTTCCCAGCTTAGGAGGCCCTTCTCTGACTAAATATATGGAGTCAGGGTTATGGACATGAAAAGGGTATTCCCAAGCATGGTCACTATGTGTATATAAAACTAATTTAAACTCTTAAACTCTATTATTGAAATGTTTTTGTGGGGATTAAAACTCCCAACCATCTACATTAAAGGCAAGAACCTTAACTACTGGGCTATAGAGCTCAATGCAAAGTCATTGCTGAAAAACCTCATAGAAAAACCTTGTAGACAGGATATGCCCCCATTGTCTTATAGGTGCGGGTCCCACCTATATCAAGAACGGAGCCCCGCAAATGAAGGAGGGGGCACTGCACATGCGCAGCCACCCTCCATTCATTTTTTACCCCTCCATTCACTTCTATGGGGAGCCTGCTTGGTGGTGGCCAGACCAGAGTCCTACAACCCTTTTAATATAGAAGGTTATGAGTTCAAATCCCTATATAAACTTTTTTTAAATAGAAGCTAAATAAAATTTTAATGCACAGGGTGTTTCCAACAGTGAACATTTTGATTTTATTAAAAAAGAAAAGGAGCAAAACATAAAATATGATAAAATAAAACGCGTATTAACCCGCACCAACCTTTTTAACGTGTGTAACCAATATTTTTTAAAATGTTTCTGTGGGGATTCAAACTTACAACCTTCTACATTACAGGTAAAAGCCTTAACCACTGGGCTATAGAGCTCAATGCTAAGTTACTGCTGAAAAACCTCATAGAAGTTTTCCTTGTATAATACAAGAGAACTTACTATGCGGTTCTTAACACAAAATAAACTTCTATGAGGTTTTTCAGCAAAAGCATAGCATTGACCTCTACAGCCCAGTTGTTAAGGTTTTTGATTTTAATATAGAAGGTTGTGAGTTTGAATCCCCACAGAAACATTTTAAAAATAGAGGCTAAATAAAACTTAAATACACAGAGAGTCCCCAACAGAGAAAGGTTTAATTTCATTGAGAAAAAAATGGAGCAAAAACTTAAATACACAGGGTGTCCCCAACAGAGAAAAGTTTGATTTCATTGAGAAAAAAAATGGAGAAAAAAGTAAAATATGATCAAATAACACCCGTATTAACCCACACCAACCCTTTTAACTTGTGTAACCAGTATTTTTTGTTGGATAAGGTGGACACCCTAACAGCACCCCCACTCAGGATGTCTACAGGCCTGCTCACTGCAGCAAGCTAAGCCTCAGCAGGACTCACTTCATAAAAAAAAATATATATATTTTCATTGCGCTATTCTGACCCTCATAACTTTTTTATAGTTATGTCCACGGAGATGTGTGGGGGCTCATTTTGGGTTGTGTATGACTTGATCACTTTTTATTAAATTTTCTTGGGAGATAAAGTGATGAAAAAAATGCGAATGCCTTTTTTTTCTGTTACGCCATTCACCATATGGGCTAACTTTTTTTAAATATAGTTTAATAGTATAGGCATTTTCATAATAATGCTATTTTTTTGTTTCTTTTTATTTTGGAGAATGGGAGTGATTTTAATTTTTATGTTTTTTTATATTTTTGAAACTTATTATTGAAACTTTATTATTTTCTTTACTTTTTGTTAAGTCCCACAAGTGGACCACAACTTACAATCATCAGATGTAAATTGCTCCATTATTCCTTATATAAATCACTATCACAGTTCAGTGCTGCCATGTAGTGGCCTGAACTGGGATAAACTAACAATGAGCCTGGAAGCCTAATACAGGCTGCGGCTCATTTTAAGAACAGGGTGCTTTCCCTAACCTCCGCTAGAAGAACTATGTCACATGTGAGGGAGGACCGGAATAAACAGAATGTAACTGTGTTGTTAGTACATTATTACAACATTTGACTCCCCACTTTTAATTTTGTCCACATTGTAAAACCGACCCTGGACGTTGTGCTTTGTAAGCTGCAGGGAGTACGGTGGTCAGGGAGAGCCATGCCAACTCATATTGATGACCTACCCCAAAGATATGTAAATCCTGGAGAACCCATTTAATTAACTAATTGTAAGCAATGGTCTTCCACTTGAATTCCTTTGCTTTGTGACTGTACAATAAAAAACGTGTGATATCATAAAATGTATTGGACGTTGTATTTCTGAATTTTTTTTAGAGCATCCAGACTTTACATTATAAACCAAACCCCCTAAGTGTTTAAAGGGGTTTTCTGGGAGTACAATATTGATGGCCTATCTTTAAAGAGGTTGTCTCACTTCAGCAAGTGGCATTTATTATGTAGAGAAAGTTAATACAAGGCACTTATTAATGTATTGTGATTGTTCATACTGTTTCCTTTCATTATCATTTTTCCATGAATCCAGCCACCCTGCAATCCTGCAGCAGTGGACATGCTTGCACACTATAGGAAAAAGTGGTGGCCTCTTTAGTGGCTAAGAACATAAGAGCTAGTGCTTTTTCCTATTGTGTGCAAGCACGGCCACCACTGATGGATTGCAGGGTGGTCTGTAACCATGGAAATGAGCGATGTATAATGTGATGAAAAAAATGAATCCAGCCAGAAAAGGAAGCAATATGGGTAATAACAATACATTAATACGTGCCTTGTATTAACTTTCTCTAAATAATAAATGCTATTTTCTGAAGTGAGACAACCCCTTTAAGGTCCAACTCCCCAAACCCCTGCTGATTGAAAGGGTTGCAGCATGCCAAGCACAGTGCCATTGTATAGTGGCTGTGCTTAGTATTCAAACCAGGCTATTAGCTTGAATGGGACTGAGCTGCCTATAGACCATGTGATCAATGAACATGATATCACTGACCTAGGAAGAGGCAACAGCGCTAAGTGGGAGTGGGACCCCCAAGGATCTGATATTGATAACCTATTAATCTTAAATAATTACCAGTCTTTAAAGAATAGCTTGGAACATTTATTGCTCTATTTGTTCTTTATGTTAACTTCTACAATTAAAATGTGTTTGACCAGTCAGATATTGGTAGCAGGTTGGGGAGCTTTTAATGTGTATGCCTTTAATATCTGAAAAGTTTTAGGAATTGTACAGAATAAAAATGAGAAATGAACAGTTTCTAAAACTGGATAGATTCTATTTTATATCCAGAAAAAAATACTTTTTAGCAGGTGCATTTAGATTCAATTATATAGATGTTTGGAAGCATTTTCTACCCTGCTAATTAGCTCTAGCCTGATGGCATCACATCCAACGTAAAATAAGAATTAGAATTGTTACTAAAGACAGCTTTCCATTTTAATTTGCATTAGTTGCAATAAATGTCCACCATTGTGGCTTATTTTCCACAGTTTGTCTTACAGTTGATTTTCACTTTTATGTTTTATTGGGGTCATTGTACTTAAGCCTTATATTATTCACCTCTATGTTTCTGAAGAAATTAATAAAGTACAGTATATAATTTATACTTTTACAGCATGAGAAAAAAATACAATATGTTAGTGTCTCATTTTGTTATTCACTTTATGTAAAGATCAGCCTATTTTTATAATGTGTATACTATACGGGTGGTCATAATATTATATATTTTGTATTACCTTTGAATGCCAAATTGCTTAAGAAGATTTTTTGGCAAATATTATTTTCCTGAGCATGCATCTAAGGCCTCATGCACACGGGCGTTGGTGCTTTGCGGTCCGCAAACCGCGGATCCGCAAAACACGGAAGCTGCTCCGCGTTGCGGAACGGAACGCGGCCCATTATCGAAATGCATATTCTTGTCCGCAAAACGGACAAGAATAGGAAATGCTCTATTTTTGGGAATTTTGGGGGCACGGAATGGAGCAACGGATGCGGACAGCACACGGAGTGCTGTCCGCATCTTTTGCGGCCCCATTGAAGTGAATGGGTCCGCGGCCGAGCCGCAAAATATGCGGCTTGGACGCGGACCACAACAATGGCCGTGTGCATGAGGCCTTATGCAGTCGATTTAAGGAATGATTGGCATCAGTATTTTACCTTTATGCATTCTGCAAAGCAGCTGGCTAGTGAGTGCTCCTTCTCAAACTTCCTCATTTGAACTACCCCATATTTTATACATGTTGAATCAGCTTCAGCGTGCATCTGACTCACAACCACAAAAATGAGCATGTCGACAAAAAACTAAGCTCAGTAAATATATATATATATATATTAGAGAGAGAGAGAGAGAGAGAGAGAGAGAGAGAATTTACCTTCTGTTATTTAAAAGTGCAAAGGAAAGACATATGTCAGTTTCAATAGCTCAGAGTGTTAAGAATAAAATAGTATATTACCCTTCAGGATACAGCCCCATTTTTCAAATCTAATATGCTGTCACTTTATATGGGAATAAGTTTAGAATGTGTATACTTAGACAAGTGTTTTGGATTGTTTTTTCAAGGCACATTGTCCCACATTTACTAAAATATACATACAAAAATAAACATGGCCTAAATGGGTGGAACTGCTCAAACCTCAAACACTTTTGCATATTTCTAATTGGGAGAGCAGCTCCTCTGCATGTGGTTCGCAGCGTGCGGCCATCCCCAGCAAAAATTGCATACAATGGGGGATGCCGGCGCGAACCACATGCACCATACAAACATCCTACACAAAATGAAACAATGTGCGGATGAAAATATATAAAACACATAAATCACAGAAAAAAGTGCACCACTAGCAGAAGCACCTGACAACACTGGGTAATCCTTCAAGCTGATGTTAAAAGCTGAGCCATTCGCCAATATCTCCCAGTCAGGAACATATCAGAGCCCCTCATGCACCACGTCAAGGCTTCTCAGCATGGCATGGGGTTCTAACGCTAAATCCTACCTGTTATGGGCCCCTGTTATGGGCCATGACAGCCACATAACATCCAGGGAGTGCAGGCTGTCATGTGGCTGTCATGGCCCATAACAGGTAGGATTTAGTGTTAGGACCCCATGCCATGCTGAGAAACCTTGACGTGGTGCATGAGGGGCATGAAATAATTAAAATGCCACCTATAGTGACCGAGTAGTATTCTTCCTAAGTGGTGGAAGTAAAAATATTTAAATTAAATTAAATTAAAATACTCCCCTAACTCCCACTCCATGCCGCTATCCGCAGAGCAGGCGACACATGGTTCTTCCAGCCCAAGGCCTGAGATGGCTGAATCCCGGCGCAGAAAGAAGCAATGACATCATAACATCTCTTGCATCCCAGGGCAGAAGTGCAATATTATTTAATCGAACCTACGACATTAATACACTGCCTCATAGGATTTAGGTCTAGTGGCCTGTTGCTAATAAGGGGGAAATCCAGGGCAGGAAGCCATTGGCTGCTCGCCCTGCTGCAGTGTTTAACTCTCAATGCTCACCACTCGGAGCCTGACAGCCAGGCTTGGACTGGCCCACAGGGGAATAGGTGAATCCCCCGCTGGGCCTCTGACAAAGTTGGGCCTCCAGTCCCTCAGAGCAGCATCTTAACCAACCTATATCCATGTAAAAACTGGGTAGATTATTTAAAAACTACCTACTTTACTATTATAGATGCATCAGATGGCTGAGATGACTTCTAGATACAGAAGCAGGCCAATTTGAATCCTCTTTCTGCATGAATCTGCCTTCTTTAAGTTGTTGCAGAGACCCTGCAATGTGAGCAGGTAGTATTTGCATGTAGGTCCATAGTGGGCCCCCAGAATGAATTTTACTGGTGGGCCCTAGGCACCCCAGTCCGACACTGCTGACAGCCATACAGTTGAATTCAAGGGAGCACCTGCAGTTTACCTCCTAGACCCATCTGACTTCTGGCCGTTAACACTGAATGGAACTAGCAGTTGCAGTTACACTGCACTGCTGCTACAAGGGAAATTACCTATCCTGAGGATAAGTCATCAATATTATACCATTACACAACCCCTTTAAACTACTTTCTTGTAGCATTTTTTTTTTCTTTATAACACATCCTGCCTTTTTTTTTAGCAATTTATTTCCTCAGCCACTTTGGAAGTTCTGCTTTTTAGTCATTTAACTGTAGTTTATCTCTTGTCAGACCAGTGTCTGATCGAGAGATCAAGTCAATCATAGAACATTAAAATGACATGTCAAGCATATTTAAATACTACAGTGGGTCTGGCTTGCCAGATTGGGATGTTTTGTCCTTAACAGCATGTTGAGTGATCCAGTAGATCACTGCTAAACATGGTTAAAGGGTTACTAACCTATCAGTAATGTACACTCTCATGCCATATATGTAAGAGCTGATATGGGAACAGTGTCCTGCTCGGTAGGAGATTGCTGGCCCTTCCACTCTGAGTTTGGTGCTGTTTAGTGTAATCTGAGAGCTTTGGACGCTTTGGTTGTTTGGAAAATTTGCAAAGTAAACATAGAATGGGACTGAGGGAAAAACACTACTACCATTATTACAACTATTGGGATCCTGGTCATTGTCTCCACCAGTCACCAGCCCTCACTCGACCTGAGCTCCTGCCTTGTACCCAGCCAAGCATCCACCATCAAAGGAACTCCAACTACTACCAGACAGGAGCCCCAGAAAGTCAGGGAGTGCCCTGAGGGAGGAAAGGGTGTGCCCTCCATTCACTGTGTGTACGGCTTGGGGACTGTCAAAAGGAAGATTGCCACTGTTAATTGTGAGTACTGCTCTTACCATCAAAGCCACTACTACTTATCCTCTAAAAAATAGACTAGTGCACACTATAAAGAAAAATTAGCAAGAATTTAGGATATTGAGAACCTGACTTAAGGTGGTAGTCCTGTTTCAGAAACTGGACAGCACACAGGATCCACCAGCAGTAAAGAATAGATTGTTACTTACCGTTTCTCTGATTCTCCCATCAGATCTCTGCTTACCCACCTGCAGCATCTGACCACTGCAGCCAATAACTGGCCTCTTCAGTGTACTGCTAAGTCCAGTGATTGGCTGCAGCAGTCACATGTTGTTGACATGATTTCACCACTGAAGCTGGGTAAACAGAGCCCCGCTGGGAGAACTGGAGCAGCAGGGTGGGAACTGTCAAGCAAGTAACAATCTATTCTTTATAGTAGGTGGATCACATGTGTTGTTCGTTTTCTTTGTGAAACTGTACAACCAATTTACAGGTAAAATAACAGAGAAAACTTGATGGATATAAGAAGGTCAATGGATAAAAACTGATCATAACAGTGTCAAAGGAAGTACTTAGGATAAAATTTATTAAACCGTCTGGGTCAAAAATGTCACAAATTTTGGTACAAGCCCTACTTGAGCAAAATTTGCAGACTAGTATATTAATTCTAATTGACAAAATTATACATGAAATCTACACCACCTCCTAGCTGGTAGTGTTGATCACGAATATTCCAATTGCGAATTCTTATTGCAAATATCGGCATTTTGAGAATTTGCGAAAATCTAGAATATAGTGCTATATATTCGTAATTGCGAATATTCTATTTTATTTTTTTTCATTAGTACTACTGCTTCTTGCTTGTGGGCCAATGAGAAGGCAGCAATATCTTTGTCAGAGCTTAGCAACATCCCTAGCAACCAATAGGAAAGTTGGCTACCCTTACTATATAAGAAACTCCCCATCAGCCATTTTCTGCAGTTTTTTGCAGTTCTGAGAGAGACAGCAGTGTAAATGCTGTGCTCTGTGCTTTGCAGACTCATCTGGATCCCTATTTAATTACATTAGATAGTAAGCTCATATATAATACAGATAGTTAGTGGGAGATAGTCAGTGTAGGTTAAATAGTGATATAGTGTAGCTGATAGGTTCCAGTGCAGGGTGTTAGGTAGTGTGATAGGAATTACTGTGCTGTGATAGGGATTAGTGTCTCTGTTGGACACAGTGCTGTGATGTCACAACGATACTTAGTGCACCAATCAGTAATACCTACTCAGACCTGATAAAATGTGAAGTTGCACGTATTGCGCAAAAAAATGCGCATCATTAGTGCCGATTTGCGCAATCGCGAAAATAATGACTGGAGAAATTCTAGAATTAGCGAATTTATTGCAAATAATATGTGAAAAATTAGCAAAATATTGTGAAAACGAATATTGCCTATGCCGCTCATCATTGCTAGCTGGTATAGATTTCAGTTCTGGCAAACAGACATCCTGAGATAGACCACAATTATTAAGAATGCTCCTTTTTAATAATTGTGGCACATCTGACCCCAGCAGATTAAGACCGGTGTATAAAATGGTGGCATCTTCATAAATGTCCTTTTCTCAGTTCACATTACACATCATTTTTATATTTATTTGCACTCCAGTGACGTACTTACCAGAATTTCCATGAAGACTACAATGCGACTACAATGAAGACCTGCATGGAACTTTTCCTTCTTACTGACATAGATCGATGACATTTTCCAGCAGCAAACACTAGGGGAGCTCAGTGTGCAGATATTTTACAGTTGCCATTGCGTTCAATAGTATAACTA
Source organism: Bufotes viridis (assembly GCA_033119425.1). Taxonomy (NCBI): domain Eukaryota; kingdom Metazoa; phylum Chordata; class Amphibia; order Anura; family Bufonidae; genus Bufotes; species Bufotes viridis. The sequence continues at coordinate 185,608,686 of CM065591.1, forward strand.
TAAATTCTGATGCACTGAGCTCCCTCTCCTGGTGGTTGCAGGCAGTCAAAGTTTTATCATGTTCTTTATTTAGTGAAGGATACATAGAGCTTAACGAGGGATGTTTATCAATGTATTTATGTCAAGTGTCTGGTGAAAATACATTGAGAAATCTATTATACACAATGAGCACCAAGTTTATAAAGCACATTGTCAGCACAGTAGGTAGGAACACACAGACAGTGAGCCCTAACTGGAACCCGGCTACTTTCCCTGCCTACTTGCAGAGCAAGTCCACAACTGGCTGACATTCCCTACTCTGCTAGATGCAGGGCTTACACACATACACAGAAGAAACTACACAAAATGAAGTTGTACAGGTATGGGTCAGAACTGGGTGGACAATACAGTGCCAAATCAGACAACCGAGGGTAGTCAGAACAGCCAAGCCTAAGTCAGAACCAGACGGGAAACACAGTACCAAATCACGAGATAGAGAGTGGTCAAACTGAGGTCAAAACAATAAGCAATCCAAACACACACAGAACAGAACCGAGAGCACAGCAAGGGAGTGAAAACATATAAACTGGCAAGGGTGAATTGCCAGCAGGAGATTTAAATAGAGCGGTAAGAACCTAATAGGTCCAGGCACCCCATTGGACCAGAACACAACTTGCACCACAATAGGATAGTTGGGGTGTCCCTCAGCCCGCATAATAACTAGACACACCTGAAAGCTAAAACCTCCTAATCTCCCCCATCGAATGTATGCTGCAGGGAGAAACAGAGCCTTGCGTTCAGTTACTATGGACGGCCAGGTAGCACAGCACAATGTCCAACAGAATGCAGAGATGAACCCCTGACAGGTAAGTTGGTGACACACATGTTCTACCTTTCCTGACATAAAAGTTGACTAAAATGGGTAAGAAGGAGAGTATTCTTTTTCATAAAACAAAATTCATTCACTATATACAAAAAAATGTATATTCATCAGATTCACTGTGCATTTCACTCGGGTATACTAGGTTTTGTTATGGGGCACTATAATATCTGGTTATGCCTTGGTCTTGCTGTTGTTCTTCTCATAGTTTGGGAGCTATTCACATGACGTATGTTCAGTCCTTGTCTGATCCGCATTTCAATGGGGCCACAAAAAAATGCGGACAGCACACCATGTGCTGTCTACATCCATGTTTCCTTCCCATGGCCCCTCAGAAGAGATTTTGAGGACAAGATTAGGCATTGTTACAACTGGCCCTGTGAAAAGTGTGGGATGCACACAGATCATATCCGAATTTTGCAGATCCTCAATATGTGGACCGCAAAACTTGTACGGTCATGTAAATAGCCCCTAAAGGACATCTTCTATAATCACTTTTGTCTTTATGTGTAGAGAATTTCTATCCTGTTCTCTCCCAGGTCTCTATTGGAACCTGTAACCATTATGTCCTATTACGTAGGGGTCATTATACTAGAACATTAATGCAATCCACTTACAGTACATGGATTGTTATATCTGTTACATAAGTAACATGCTTTTGGTCACTGAACTTACATTTTAACCTTTATCTCACTAAATATGGTCGTAAAATAAAAATAAGTCTTGATCTACTGCATGATGTTAGTTTCTAGACTTATTAGATATTGAACATTTTGTCTTTGAAAATGAACAGTATGTAAAGATAGTTTGTGGTTTTTTCCCATTTCATATAGCAGTGCCCATAATGACAAACCATTTCCTTTCTGTGGTTATCTGTGCCTTCCAAAGCTTCCTATGATTTAGACCTGGGAAGAATGATGAAGACACATTGCTCAGAATGATTGGATAGTGCTTCAACAATTGTATAGTTCTTTCTGACCAGGCACATAATTGGCATCACAGACATGATGTTGGTCAAGTCGTGGCTTTTTCAAGCAGTTCTGGTATCCATGGCTTTTCAGCTTTTCTTCTATACTTGGATCCAATGTAAGTTTTAGTTTATTTATTTATAGCATAAAACTTAGTAATGGTAATATAGTAAAAGAAAGTGGATATCATGGGGGAAAGACTTGGGTCAAATACCTAAAATATCAATTCTTCTAATCCATAAAAAGTATACAAAATGTACTATAACATTTCCATGGGTTTATACTGGACCATTTTTTTTATATATAATATAATAAAATGAAATTGCAGATATTCAAATGCATGGCTAAAGCATAATATAAGGTAGCAGTTCCAGTACAGGACTATTCAGTGAATTTCTATTTACTACAGTAATGTATTGTAACCTCTTTTTACTATCTTTATACTTGCATAGTAATGAAGTCTTTCTAAACTGTTTATCCTGATCTCCAGGCTCTTCAGATACACGAGTACGTGAGGTCCAGGCTGCAGTTATGGGCTCAGTGACCATTACATTTAAGTATGACACTTTCCGGTACAGGAATCTGATAAGCAGCTGGTGCAGGCAAGTAACCATTACAGAGTGTGAAAATATTGTGGACACACGTGTTACCAGCAATAATGGATATAAAGGAAGAGTGTTCATTTCACAAAATACGGAAAGAACTGGCATAGTTAATGTGACTATGGTGAATTTACAACATTGGGACACTGGTCTGTATAAATGGCGAATATGGACTGGAACAGAATATTCTATCATTGAGAATGTCCTACTGCAGGTGGTTTTTGGTAAGTAAAATATATGAAGTGAAACTTTGAATTTTTAAAATTTCCAGTTGCACAGATACAGTTGATTCACCAGGGCTGGGTGTTATCCTAGGAAGAGCAGACAAATTGCGAACCCCCCCATCCCCCCTGAATCAATTCACATTGACCCAACTTTCCAATACAAATTAAAACAAATCTCATAAGAAGCAGTCACAGGTATATCAAATGTATTTCTAGTGACTGAAAGGTGGTGTCTCCACAGTTTCTTGAGTTCTTTACTTCCCTTTTCATCTGGTCTAGGCCATCGTGTGCAGACATCTTTGGTCATGGGTGTTCTACCCCCTTTGCTATATAAGATGACACCAGGATTAATAAATCGTATATAGTAGATGGGGGCTGTTACAGATTTTACATTAGGGCCCAGGAGATTCTGTTACACCTCTGCCTTCACTTATTGCTTCTGCCATCCAAAGAAACCCCCCCCCCCCCCCATATAGCTGCTCTTTTAACATGCCTATCCTGTAGCTTCCACCAATGCTGTGCCCACTGCTGCCCCATGTGCCCACATTACTGTACCGACTGTGCTGCCTAATGCCCCCCCCCCCCCATCACTGTACTGCCAAAATAAAAGATCCAAATGATGGCTACAGAAAAAGAAAATGATGGTACACAGGGCAAGCTTTAGGTATCAAACCCCACAACAGTCCCCAAAATGAATACATACCTACTGACAGACGCTAAAATTAGTATAGACCCCAGATTAGCCCCACATTCATACAAACACCAGATAAGACCCCCAAATTTATACAGACCACAAATTCATACTGACTCCAGGATCATGTGCCCCCTATAATTCCCTTCCCTTTGAATCCCTTAAATGCAGACCTCAAATCAGACCCCAATTAATGTGGTTCCATATAACCCCCATTCCACCAATTGGGATTTCAGACCCCAAATTCATGTACCCCCTCCCACAGATCCCTGAAGACCTACGATCAGTCCCCAAAATCCATGTGCCCCCCCTCCACTCCCAACCTCAAATCCTTGTAGACCTCTGATCAACACACAAAATTAATCCACCAAAATTCATGCTGCATCTCCCCCCCCCCCCCAGATCACTGCAGACCTCACACTGGATCACAAAATTAACGAGCCCCCTCCTCATATCCCTGCAGACTCCAGTGTTCATGTGACCCCCCGTCCCCTCCCTCAGATCTCTGTAGACTCCAGTTTTCATGTGAATAAAGCAATTACCTCTCCAGCTCCAAACAGCTACTTCACTCTGTATCTTGCCTGTTCCTGCCACTCTGCACTGTGACCTAACGTCTGCACAGCATCAGGTCAGAAGGCATGTCTGAGTCTGAACTGAATCTGTATAATGTCAGGACACAGCGCAGCTGCTGTAAGGGTACTTTCACACTAGTGTTTTTCTTTTCCGGCATTGAGTTCCGTCGTCGGGGCTCAATACCGAAACAAAAAACGATTCAGTTTTATCCTAATGCATTCTGAATGGATATAAATCCATTCAGGATGCATCCAGATATCTTCAGTTCAGTCACTGTAGTGACTGACGGGCCATAGATGGGCGCCTACCTTTGCCTGCCCTTCGTCCTGGTCCTGTGATTTACCCAATGTTCTCTCTAGCTTGTTTCTATGATGTTATGCCATTTCTCCATTATGATCTTTAGAGTTTAGGTTCTCACCCCTAATAACAAAGTGGGTTGAACCAATCAGCACCGCCCCCCCCCCCTCTCTGCAAGGCTTCATGGCCACCGCATGGGCTACCCTTGGTGATTGGTAGAGGGTCCAGCCATTAAAGGACTAGAAAACAATAGGTGACTAACATTAAGGAACGGACAGTAGCTGTTCAGCAGATCATCAGCTGGGTAGCTACAGTATCTGAATTCAAGATGAAACAGTGAGAATACAAGGTGAATGATCAATTTGATCCATCAAAAAAGCAGGGTTCACATCCAGGTTTGAGTATGTTATATTGCTCTTCCTACTCTCAAGTGGCTATGCCTTGAACTTGTGGTAAACTGAATGAAAATCTGTAACAATTTGGAGCATTTTTGGCCCCTCCACTTTATGAAAAATCCACTAAACCTAATTTGCCAAAGGGGCAAGGCTTAGCAGGAAATGGTGTTGCATAATAGAAAAGGGGGTGGTCTAAAATTAAAGCATATCCATTAGGTGGTGTAAAATTAAACAAAGGTGTATAGCCATGCAATAAATTCATCATCCATCTTGACCGCCCACTGTTTTGCACATTTTAGAAGGATTAGAAAATCTGCTAGACTGAGTATACATGTACAGTGGAACTTGTTACTATAAATATGGTGCCCTCTCCCGAGCACAGTGGGTTCCATAGCTGCTGCATTTCTGCTGTTTTACATAGCAAAGGCCAGGGGCTAATGTCTGCATCGGGTGCTAATGCCAATTGCAGACATTTAACCCCTAAGATGTCTTGGTCAAATGTGATCAAGGTACCTTAACAGTGAAAATGTGGGAGCTGTCCATAACTTTATTTAGTTGCTTAGCGGTTACCTTGAGTTCCTTCGTGAAAATTAAGGAAAGAAACCATAAAAAAATGCAAATGTGACAAACTTTTAGAGGTTTTGTTTTATGACCTTCACTGTATTGTAAAAAATAACGTTACCTTTATCTTGTGGGTCAATATGATTACAGTGATACCAAATTTATACATTTTTTGTTGTTTTAATATGTAAAAGAAATAAAAAATTACCATATTCTGACACCCAAACGATGAGTTGTCCATTTAGATTTTTTTTCACGTCATACTATCCACCATATGGCATAAATTCTTTTATATTTTAACAGTTTGGTCATTTTCTTTTATTATATTTATATAGGGGTTTTAACTGTTTATTTTTAAATTTTGGAAAAAGAAGGTGATTTAATTTTTTTTTATATTTTAATCCTTTTTACTTTATTTTTATCCTCCTTGGAGCACTGTTTTTGTAACACCCCCTGTGCTCTGCACATACACCTGACAGGATGATAATAAAAGATGACTAGATGTATCAGCTTGGATTAAGTCTTTTCTGGCACCAGGAGAGTAATTATGACCATATCAGACACGACACATATGATGATCAAAATCACTCTGTTTATTGATAATAAGGTTCAAGCTTATATAGGACATTATACGCCCTTTCAATATTTAATCATCTTTTTCCAAACAATATAGCCTCCAATCATAATGAGACACATACCATCATACAACATACTTTCCCCAGTTACATCCTGGCCTTCATGCTCCACGTACTAGCTGACACGGACAAGATAAGGAATTCCGGTTAGATACTCGGCTGCCCAAAACATTTGGTTATGACAGAATGTTCTTACACAAAGTTCAAGACAGCATATTCCTTCAATCCCCTCTTAGAACCTTATATTCATATTATATGGTTCTCCTTGCCCCTCTTTTGCCTATAAGTTCTTAAGTATTCCATATAAGCCCCCAGGGGTATATTCTTCAGGTCTTGGTGGGGTATTGTTCATCTCACCTGTGAGCACTGGAGTGTAATAAGACGTCGAGCGCACCCTCTTTTCAGTGAAACTTTGACATGTGGAAAGAAGCGAGGGTACGCATTGTACACAGCAACATAAGCATATCATCATAGCAAATAACACTCCTAATACATATCGGATTTAACCAAAGTCAGGTATCCAGCTAAAAAGCCAATCCCACCATCCTTGATTAGCGTCTTGTTTTATGTGTTTTATCATTTCTTCTAATTGGCCCATCTTATCCTTTATCCCTTGGGAATGATCTGACAAATTAAAACTGCAGATACCTGAAAAAGCAGAGCACCCTATACCATGTTGTAATAGCAGATAATCAATCAAGTATATCTAGCAATGTATCCTGCAAGATTGCTGGTATGTACGTGTAACTAAAGTTTCCGCATGCTAACACCCATCCTGTTGGAAGGAGGACATGTTTGTCTAAGGATGGCACTATCTTTGTGATATTACATTGCATATTTCTTCCTGATATCATCTTTTTGCAACTACTTACGCCCCGTTGGCAAATATCTGGTTTGGTCTTATTTTGTTGCTTTGCTTGTATGCAAGGAGGTACCAATTTTTCATCACAAGTGAAATTCTAGCATACTTCTGCAGCTGTGACTAGACCTAAATATTCTGATCATATTACCTTGTAGATATCTATGTGTAGAGCAATTATAGCAGACATAATGAGGATTCACATGTCCATATCTAACATCATGTTCTTCTAAATCAGTGTCATTCCACTGGGAATGCAGGAGCCCTGTCCATACAGACACTGGAGTGGGCACTGCTACCAGGCAGGTTTCTAGAATATTGGATGCAGACAAGGTGGTTCGAAGACAGAAATCAGTTAGGTTCGGGGTCTTGGCCAGGTACAGCCACAGATTCTCCTTTGTCTTCCACAGATTGTCCTCCCCTCTGCATCCTGTTGTTAGGTACATCTGTCTGTCCCATGATCGCAGAACTGTTATTAGGATGCATAAGGCTGCAATTGTCAGAACTGAACGTCTCAGCCATTTTAAGGAATTCTCCGACTGTGTCATCTCGTTGGGGGTCAAGGCTGTCTGCCTCCGTTAGTACCCCTTCTTGTCTTTCCTTCTCGGCTGCCTTGTTCCTCTCTACCAATTTTATTCGCGTAGCGTGGATCCACGTGGGCGATTGCTCTGTCAGCACTGCTGTCCTGGTTACTGCCACGACGGTGGTGGGGGTGCTGTATGCAAATTCACCCGGTCTTTTCCCCTTTTTCAGTATCTTCACCAGCACAATATCACCGGACCTGAAAGGGTGCGTGGGTTCCTGTGGAAGAGAGGGAGATTTACAAGCAACTTTTTCCTCAGTTTTGCTAAGGATTCAGATAAGATGAGTAACTTATTCCTCCCGAATCTGGTCAATGTCTCCTTTCTGTGAAGGCTGGGCCTAGGTCAGACTAAATTACCAAGGGGCAACCCCACCTAGGGATAATTTGTTGGGTGAGTATTTTTGCTGTTGTTTTTGCATCCTCTGCCCTGGTGGGGAATACTTCTGGCCATCTTGAGAACATGTCTATTATTACCAATGCATATTCTTGTTTACCCTTTGTTTTGGGGATATGTGTGTAGTCTACCTGCAGATGGGTAAAAGGTGTAGTAGGAGTAGGGTAGTCCAGGCACTGATGTGGGATCTTAAGAGGGTTGTTTGGATTGTTTCTCGAACATGTAAGACATCTCCCTACATAATCAGCATAATCACTGGCTGGCAAAGTATAATAGTGTCCACCAAAACATATATTTTGTTCTGGTGTAAAATTACTTGCCAAAATAGCAATACCCTGAATCTGGTGTCCCAGCACTGGCTGGCAAAGTATAATAGTGTCTGCCAAAACATATATTTTGTTCTGGGGTGAAATTCAATTGCCAAAATAGCAATACCCTGAATCTGGTGTCCCAGCACTGGCTGGCACAGTATAATAGTGTCCACCAAATCATATATTTTGTTCTGGGGTGAAATTCACTAGCCAAAATAGCAATACCCTGAATCTGGTGTCCCAGCACTGGCTGGCAAAGTATAATAGTGTCCGCAAAAAAAATATATATTTTGTTCTGGGGTGAAATTCAATTGCCAAAATAGCAATACCCTGAATCTGGTGTTCCAGAAGTTGCAGGCCTAGTTTAAATCTGTCTGTAACAAGGTATATTTTGTTATGGGGTGAAATTCAATTGCCAAAATAGCAATACCCTGAATCTGGTGTCCCAGCACTGGCTGGCAAAGTATAATAGTGTCCGCCAAAACATATATTTTGTCCTGGGGTAAAATCACTTGCCAAAATAGCAATACCCTGAATCTGGTGTCCCAGCACTGGCTGGCAAAGTATAATAGTGTGCACTAAAACATATATTTTGTTCTGGGGTAAAATCACTTGCCAAAATAGCAATACCCTGAATCTGGTGTCCCAGCACTGGCTGGCAAAGTATAATAGTGTCCGCCAAAACATATATTTTGTTCTGGGGTGAAATTCAATTGCCAAAATAGCAATACCCTGAATCTGGTGTCCCAGCACTGGCTGGCAAAGTATAATAGTTTCCGCCAAAACATATATTTTGTTCTGGGGTAAAATTCAATTGCCAAAATAGCAATACCCTGAATCTGGTGTCCCAGCACTGGCTGGCAAAGTATAATAGTGTTCACCAAAGCATATATTTTGTTCTGGGGTGAAATTCAATTGCCAAAATAGCAATACTCTGAATCTGGTTTCTCAGCACAGGCTGGCAAAGTATAATAGTGTCCGCCAAAACATATATTTTGTTCTGGGGTGAAATTCAATTGCCAAAATAGCAATACCCTGAATCTAGTGTTCCAGCAGTTGCAGGCCTAGTTTAAATCTGTCCGTAATAGGGTATATTTTGTTCTGGGGTGAAATTAATTTGGCAAAATAGCAATACCCTGAATCTGGTGTCCCAGCAGTGGCTGGCAAAGTATAATAGTGTCCGCCAAAACATGTATTTTGTTCTGGGGTGAAATTCACTTGCCAATATAGCAATACCCTGAATTTGGTGTTCCAGCTGTTGCAGGCCAAGTGTTAATCTGTCCGTAAAAGGGTATATTACACCCAAGTGCTGAGAGGTGTATATACAAGTGCTGAGAGGGTCATCCTCAATAACTTTACACGCTACTGTGCATCTCCCATTGTATTTCTGTCCGTTAAAGGGTATATTACACAAAGTGTTAAAATACAATTGCTGAAGGCATAATCCTACATATTTTTTACTGTGCATCTCCAAGTGTAAATCTGTCCATAAAAGGGTACCTTTCATCCAGGGCCTAAATACTAGCCCTAAAAGAGATATTCCCCTAAATCAGTGGTTACTGCTGTGCCTAGATTAGTGTAATACACTACATAAATAAATAGGCAGATAGTGTTAGGTGCCTGTAAAAAAAGGCCTGAATTTGAAATCAATACATTGGGCCAAATATTTTTTTTCTTATTGTGGGGCTTGGTGAACGGTAACAATGAGGTAAACATCTAGTAAAGGACGCGGACACGCTCGGGGTGGTGTTAGTGTACCCTCTGGTGCTGGGAGAGGACGTGGCCATTCTGCCACAGCCACACGTCCTAGTGAACCAACTACCTCAGGTTTCAGTACCCGCCAGAATTTACAGCGATATTTGGTGGGGCCCAATGCCGTTCTAAGGATGGTAAAGCCTGAGCAGGTACAGGCGCTAGTCAATTGGGTGGCCGACCGTGGATCCAGCATGTTCACAACATTATCTCCCACCCAGTCTTCTGCAGAAAGTGCACAGGTGGCGCCTGAAAACCAAGCCCATCAGTCTGTCACATCACCCCCATGCATATCAGGGAAACTGTCTGAGCCTCAAGTTATGCAGCAGTCTCCTATGCTGTTTGAAGACTCTGCTGGCAGGGTTTCCCAAGGGAATCCACCTAGCCCTTCCCCAGTGGTCCAAGACATAGAATGCACTGATGCACAACCACTTCCTGATGATGAGGACATGGGAATACCACCTAATCGGAGTCTGCACGTCTCTGATGATGACGAAACACAGGTGCCAACTGCTGCATCTTTCTGCAGTGTGCAGACCGAACAGGAGGTCAGGGAGGAAGACTGTGTGGAAGACGATGCAGGGGACTATGAGGTGCTAGACCCCACATGGAATGAAGGTCGTGCCACTGACTTTTATAGTTCAGAGGAAAAGGCAGTGGTGAGACCGAGCCAACAGCGTAGCAAAAGAGGGAGCAGGGGGCAAAAGGAGAACAGCCGCCGCCAAGAGAGTTCGCCTGCTACTGGCCACCGCAACCAGGGACCGAGCACCCCAAAGGCAGCTTCAAGGAGTTCCCTGGCATGGCACTTCTTTAAACAATGTGCTGACGACAGGACCCGAGTGGTTTGCACACTGTGCCATCAGAGCCTGAAGCGAGGCATTAACATTCTGAACCTTAGCACAACCTGCATGACCAGGCATCTACATGCAAAGCATGAACTGCAGTGGAGTAAACACCTTAAAAGCAAAGAACTCACTCTGGGTCACCCTGCTCCCTCTTCTGCTGCTGCCTCGGCCTCTTCCTCCGCCTCGTGAGGAATGTTGGCACCTGCCTCCCACCAAACAGAGGATGTGCCACCGACAACACCACCTGCGTCACCAAGCATCTCCACCATGTCACACGGCAGCGTTCAGCTCTCCATCTCACAAACCTTGGAGAGAAAGCATAAATTCCCACCTAGCCACCCTCGATCCCTGGGCCTGAATGCCTGCATTTCTAAACTACTGGCCTTTAAAATGCTGTCATTCAGGCTGGTGGACACAGACAGCTTCAAACAGCTGATGTCCATGGCTGTCCCACAGTATGTTGTTCCCAGACGCCACTACTTCTCCAAGACAGCCGTGCCTTCTCTGCACAACCAAGTATCCAATAAAATCAAGTGTGCACTGCGCAACGCCATCTGTGGCAAGGTCCACTTAAACACAGATACGTAGACCAGTAAGCACGGCCAGGGACGCTATATCTCCCTAACTGCACACTGGGTAAATGTAGTGGCGGCTGGGCCCCAGGTGGAGAGTTCCTTGGCGCACGTCCTTCCACCGCCAAGGATCGCAGGGCATCATTCTTTGCCTCCTGTAGCCTCCTCCTCCTACTCGGCTTCCTCCTCCTCTGCTTCCACCAGCTCATCCAGTCAGCCACACACCTTCACCACCAACTTCAGCACAGCCCGGGGTAAACATCAGCAGGCCATTCTGAAACTCATATGTTTGGGGGACAGACCCCACACCGCGCAGGAGTTGTGGCGGGGTATTGAACAGCAGAGCGACGAGTGGTTTCTGCAGGTGGGCCTCAAGCCCGGCCTGGTGGTGTGCGATAATGGGCGAAATCTCGTCTCAGCTCTGGGACTAGCCGGTTTGACGCACATCCCTTGCCTGGCGCTTGTGCTGAATTTGGTGGTGCAGAAGTTCATTCACAACTACCCCGACATGTCAGAGCTGCTGCATAAAGTGCGGGCTGTCTGTGCGCGCTTCCGGCATTCACATCCTGCCGCTGCTTGCCTGTCTGCGCTACAGCGTAACTTCGGCCTTCCCGCTCACCGCCTCATATGCGACGTGCCCACCAGGTGGAACTCCACCTTGCACATGCTGGAAAGACTGTGCGAGCAGCAGCAGGCCATAGTGGAGTTTCAGCTGCAGCACGCACGTGTCAGTCGCACTGCGGAACAGCACCACTTCACCACCAATGATTGGGCCTCCATGCGAGACCTGTGTGCCCTGTTGCGCTGTTTCGAGTACTCCACCAAAATGGCCAGTGGCGATGACACCGTTATCAGCATTACAATACCACTTCTATGTCTCCTTGAGAAAACGCATAGGGCGATGATGGAAGAGGAGGTGGCCCAGGAGGAGGAGGAGGATGAGGGGTCATTTTTAGCACTTTCAGGCCAGTCTGTTAGAAGTGGCTCAGAGAGAGGTTTTTTGCAACAGCAGAGGCCAGGTACAAATGTGGCCAACCAGGGCCCACTACTGGAGGACGAGGAGGATGAGGTGGAGGAGGATGAGGATGAAGCAGATTCACAGCGGGGTGGTACCCTACACAGCTTAGGCCCATCACTGGTGCGTGGCTGGGGGGATACAGAGGACGATGACGATATGCCTCCCACAGAGGACAGCTTGTTCTTACCTCTGGGGAGCCTGGCACACATGAGCGACTACATGCTGCAGTGCCTGCGCAACGACAGCAGAGTTGCCCACATTTTAACGTGTACTGGGTTGCCACCCTGCTGGATCCCCGGTACAAAGACAATGTGCCCACCTTACTTCCTGCACTGGATCGTGATAGGAAGATGCTCCTGAGAGCATTCCCAAATGTCACTGGGGAACAGGTGGAAGCCCAAGGCGAAGGCAGAGGAGGAGCAAGAGCTCGCCAACGCAGCTGTGTCACGGCCAGCTCCTCTGAGGGCAGGGTTAGCATGACAGAAATGTGGAAAAGTTTTGTCTCCACGCCACAGCTAACTGCACCACCACCTGATACGGAACGTGTTAGCAGGAGGCAGCATTTCACTAACATGGTTGAACAGTACGTCTGCACACCCCTCCACGTACTAACTGATGGTTTGGCCCCATTCAACTTCTGGGTCTCCAAATTGTCCACGTGGCCAGAGTTAGCATTTTATGCCTTGGAGGTGCTGGCCTGCCCGGCGGCCAGCGTTTTGTCTGAATGTGTATTCAGCACGGCAGGGGGCGTCATTACTGACAAACGCAGCCGCCTGTCCACAGCCAACGTGGACAAGCTGATATTCATAAAAATGAACCAGGCATGGATCCCACAGGACCTGTCCCTCGCTTGTGCAGAATAGACATTTATAACTGCCTCCCCCTCAACCATGTATTCTTGTACTCCGGGGCACTTCTTTATTGAATCCTCATTTTTTTAACTTTACCATGATCTTGCGGTGCAACCCAAAGTTGAATGAACCTCTCCTCAATCTGGGCGCCGGTGCCTAAATAACTGAAAGGGGTCTTCTCCAGTGGTGGGTGATATGACGCCTTATTCCTTGCTGTGGGACCTCTCTCCTCAGTCTGGGTGCTGGGGCCTAAATAACTGAAAGTGGCCTTCTCCAGTGGTGGGTGATATGACGCATGATTCTCTGCTGTGGACCTCTCTCCTCTGTCTGGGTGCTGGGGCCTAAATAACTGAAAGTGGTCTTCTCCAGTGGTGGGTGATATGACGCCTTATTTCTTTCACAGTAATTTTTATTACGTTTAAAGTCATAGGACCAGTACAGTTTAAACACACTGTTACAATCCAACATTAATGACAGCGACATTTTGGTACATCCATCATGGTACGATATAGGCACAGGAGACATCAGATTCATAAGTCCTTAGCCACAATGCTCTAAAATGTGGAGCTGAGAACAGGAAGACACAATGGAAGTCCACCGGAATTATAACCACAGTGAGTTATAGCTCACAAGGTCACTGTACGTGACTCATCGCAAGCAAAAGTCCAAAGCAAAATGGAACCTAGCAATAGGCAGTGAAACAGAGGAGAGAAAAACAAGAAAAACAAGAAAAACAACAGAACAGCACCAGGGTTTGGGCACCATTGTCAGCAAGGGCACATTCTATTTAGACGAGGTCAGTGAGTATACATTATGTATAGTATATCCCCACTTAGTGTTGGCAGTGCTTCTACACTTGGTTAAGATGTATACCAGGAGCTAGAGGTCCAACTGGACCACGCGGCATAAAACTTATGACGCCTTATTTCTTGATGTGGGACCTCTCTCCTCTGTCTGGGTGCTGGGGCCTAAATAACTGAAAGTGGCCTTCTCCAGTGGTGGATGATATGACGCATGATTCCTTGCTGTGGGACCTCTCTCCTCTGTCTGGGTGCTGGGGCCTAAATAACTGGAAGTGGCCTTCTCCAGTGGTGGGTGATATGACGTCTTATTCCTTGCTGTGGGACCTCTCTCCTCTGTCTGGGTGCTGGGGCCTAAATAACTGAAAGTGGCCTTCTCCAGCGGTGGGTGATATGACGCATGATTCTCTGCTATGGGACCTCTCTCCAATTGATATTGGTTAATTTTTATTTATTTTATTTAATTTAAATTCATTTCCCTATCCACATTTGTTTGCAGGGCATTTACCTACATTTTGCTACCTTTTGCAGCCCTCTAGCCCTTTACAGCCTTTTTAGTGCAAAAAAAGTTCGGGTCCCCATTAACTTCAATGGGGTTCGGGTTCGGGATAACGTTTGGGTCGAGTTCGGATCCCGAACCCGAACATTTTCTGGAAGTTCGGCCGAACTTCTCGAACCCGAACATCCAGGTGTTCGCTCATCTCTAGTTATAAAGCCTTTTGTAGCGTGTATTAGTGGAAAAAGAAAAAATATATTTGCCAGTCAGCAGTACAGTTATATATTCTAAAGCCTTTATGTCGTGTATTAGTGGAAAAAGAAAAAATATATTTGACGGTCAGCGGTGCAGTTATATGTTCTAAAGCCTTTTGTGTCGTGTATAAGTGGAAAAAAGAAATATATATTTGCCGATCAGCGGGGCAGATATATATTCTAAAGCCTTTTGTGTCATGTATAAGTGGAAAAAAGAAAAATATATTTGCCGTTCAGTGGTGCAGTTTTATGTTCTAAAGGCTTTTGTGGCTTGTATAAGTGGAAAAAAGAAAAATATATTTGCAGATCAGTGGTGCAGTTATATATTCTAAAGCCTTTTGTGTTATGTATAAGTGGGAAAAGACAACTATATTTGCTGTTCAACAGTCCGGTTATATGTTATAAACCCTTTTGTGGCGTGTATAAGTGGAAAAAAGAAAAATATATTTGCCGATCAGCGATGCAGTTATATATTCTAAAGCCTTTTGTGCTGTGTATAAGTGGATAAAAAAATATATATATTTGCATTTCAGAAGATATTTTCTAAAGCCCTTTTTGGTGTGTATTAGTGGGGAAAAAGAAAAAGGGCTTATTAGCCGTTTTGTGTTGAAGTGAGAAAATTACAGCCCTTTTTAGTGTATATTAGTGTATTAGCAACTAGCAGAGTTTTCCTTGGAAAAGCTGTCCTGCCAGCCAGTAGAGTGGCATCAGAGCGGGTGTTTAGTGCGGCGGGGGCCATAGTTACCGCAAGATGAACTCGCCTGTCCATCCAAAATGTGGAAAGCCTGACCTTTGTCAAGATGAATCAGGTGTGGATCAGCCAGGATTTCTACCCACCAATGCCTGATGCATCAGACTAGATCATCCATGGTGCCACAAGAACACTTTGACAAATGAGACCGGTTTCTTCTAGCTACCTACTCAGCTACTATTCTGATGCTGCAACCCGCCTGATGCCACACATCTGATGCCAAGTGCTCCTTCTTTCACCCACCATCTTCCACTGGTACTCGTATTGCCACCCAACTCCCCAATCTATCATCGGGTCACTCTGTGGCCTCCTAATGCTGCTGCCACCTCCACACTCTGTCATTGTGCCACTCTTTGGCCTCCTCCTGATGCTGCCGCCACTTCCAGACTCTGCCATTGTGCCACTCTGTGGCCTCCTAATGCTGCCACCACATCCACACCATCATTATACCACTCTGTGGCCTCCTCCTAATGCTGCTGCCACTTCCAGACTCTGTCATTGGACCACTCTGTGGTCTCCTCATTCACATGTCATCTCTGTTTTTGATCCACTCCTGTTTTTTTTGGCATTAGCAATGCTGATGGATTACTTACCAAATGCTGACCAAGTGAAAACGGACGCTCAACAGACAGGATCCGTTTTTTGGGGGTTATTGTTCTAACTAGAGATGAGCGAAATTTTGAAGAATTCGATTCTCCGGTTCGCCGAATTTTGGTGAAAAATTTGGTTTGAGCCAAATATATTCGCGGCGAATTACGGTAAGTTAAAAAACAGCTATGTCCTGTCTGCAGAGAGCCTTTATTGTGGTGCAGAACACTGTGCCTTGCAGTAACACGCATAGGGAGTCTGATATGGTAGTGAAATAATACTGTGAGTCCGTATGACATGCAGATGACAGGCGGCGATCTTAGAATCACTGCACACTTCACTTATTTGGGCAGTCATGTGGCCAAAACTGACCAAATAAGTATGAACTTAGCCGTACAGGCCAATGTTAGCGCCAAGAAGAAGCGTACTCCTTTTACACCGTCATCAGCTGATTCCACATAGATGTCTACAAACCTGTTCTATTAAACACTTATACAAGTAGAGCCCCCCTGACAGAGTGGAGAGGCTGTCAGCAGTAGGTTTGTGTTGAAGTCACTGATTATTTTGCCCTTGTTCTCATCCGCCAGAACAATAACCCACAAAAAGCGGATCCTGTCTGTGGACATCCGCCTTCACTCGGTCAGAATTTGCTCAATAATCCATCAGTATTGCTAATGCAAAAAAAAAAAAAACAGGAGTGGATCTAAAGCAGAGATGATACGTGAATGGAATATTTGCATGTCTTCTGTGTTTTCTACCCACTACTGCTTTTGGCTACCAAATCATACGCCAATTTTGATGGGACCATACAGGCCTTACAGCTGATACACAGACAGGATCCGTACAGATCAGAAGAAAGGTCAAATAAATGATGATGTCAGCCAGGCTGAAAGCCAAAATAATGGACCAGCCATGAAGTGGGGAGGGTGTGAACAGCATGAGAAGTCCACAGAGTGGACCTATGACATAGTGGTGATGTGGAAGCAGAATGAGGAGACTACAGAGTGGCCCAATTACAAGGTCTGTAGGTGGAAGCAGTATGAGGAGGCCACTGAATGGCACAATGACAGAGTCTGGAGTTGGCAGCAGTATAAGGAGGCCACCAAGGGGCACAATTACACAGTCTGGAGTTGGCAGCATCAGGAGAAGGCCACCGAGTGGCACAATGACAGAGTGTGGAGTTGGCAGCAGTATTAGGAGGCCACAGAGTGGCACAATGAAAGAGTCTGGAGGTGGCAGCAGGATGTGGAGGACACAGAGTGGCACAATGACAGAGTCTGAAGGTGGCAGCAGTATGAGGAGACCAATGAGTGGCACAATGATAGAGTCTGAAGGTGGCAGCAGCAGCAATAGCAGCTTCAGGAGAAGGCCACCAAGTGGCACAATGACAGATTCTGGAGGTGGCTGCAGCAGCAGTAGCAGCATCTGGAGAAGGCCACCGAGCGGCACAATGAAAGAGTCTAGAGGAGGCGGCAGTATGAGGAGCCACCGAGTGGCACAATTATAGAATGTGGAGGTGGCAGCAGTATGAGGAGGCCACCGAGTGGCACAATGACAAAGTCTGGAGTTGGCAGCATCAGGAGAACGCCACCAAGTGGCACAATGACAGACTCTGGAGGTTGCAACAGTATGAGGAGGCCACTGAGTGGCAAAATTACATAGTCTGGAGGTGGCAGCAGCCTCAGGAGAAGGCCACCGAGTGGCACAATGACAGAGTGTGGAGTTGGCAGCAGTATGAGGAGGCCACCGAGTGGCACAATGACAGAGTCTGGAGGTGACAGCAGCATCAGGAGAAGGCCACTGAGTGGCACAATGACAGAGTCTGGAGTTGGCAGCATCAGGAGAAGGCCACCGAGTGGCACAATGACAGAGTCTGGAGTTAGAAGCATCAGGAGAAAGCCACCAAGTGGCACAATGACAGAGTCTGGAGTTGGCAGCATCAGGAGAAGGCCACCGAGTGGCACAATGACAGAGTCTGGGGGTGGCAGCTTTATGAGGAGGCCACAGAGTGACACAATGATCGAATCTAAAGGTAGCAACAGCAGCATCAGGAGGATATCACAGAGTTGCAAGGTGACATAGTGTGGAGATGGCAGCAGCAGCATTAGGATACCACAGAGTGGCAAGGTGACAGAGTGCGGAGATAGCAGCAGCAGTAGCATCAGGAGACCACAAAGTGACCCAGTGACAAAGTAGTGCGGTGGGTGGCAATACCAGTACCCACTGACAAAGGTGGGTGAAAGAAGGAGCACTTGGCATCAGATGTGTGGCATCAGGCAGATGGCAGCATCAGAGTAGTAGCTAAGGCAAGTAGCCAGAAGAAACCGGTCTCTTTATTCAAGGTTTGGGTGAGGCAGCATGGATGATCTAATCAAATGCATGAGGAATTGGTGCGAGGAAATCCTAGCTGATCCACTCCTGATTCATCTTGGGTCTCTCCACATTTTGGGTGGACAGGCGAGTTCTCCTTGGGGTTACTATGGCCCCGCCGCACTAAACACCCTCACCTATGCCACACTACTGGCCGGGCAGGACTGCTTTTCCAGGGCAAACTCTGGCAGTTGCGGCCACAAATCCAGTTTGGCTGCCTAGTTGTCCAGCGGATCTTGAATGTGGGGTGGCAGGGTGCTGTCCAAGTATGCCACCACCTGCTGGTTCAGGTCCTGCTCCAGGTCTACCTGCTGCTGGTGGTGAGTAGTTTCTTCACTATGCTTATGAAGAAAGCTGCTCATTAGCGACTGTAGACTCAGGCTGCTGCTGATGGAGCTGGTACTGCTCCTAAAACCCCACCCCTCCCCAGCAGTCATGGCAGTGGAATGTAAGTGCAGGGTCAGACCTGCGAGAAGATGGACGATGGCGCAGATAGGAAGCGGCCAACTGACTTCATAGGATGTCTCCGTAGTAATTAAGTTTGTCCTCCCTCTGAGTGGGTGTAAAAAAGGCCCCCATTTTGGACTGGTAGCGAGCGTCCAACACGGTGGAGAACCAGAAGTCATCCCTCTGCCGAATGGTGACAATTCAGATGTCACTACACAAGCAAGTGAGCATGCATCAGGCCATTTGTGCAAGTGCCTCAGAGGGACTTCCTGCCTCCATCTCCACTGTATACTGCCTTGGTGTGTCTGGGTCCTATGTCTCGCCGCATCGCCCTGTAGCTCCTCTGGCTGCTCCTGCTTCTCCTCTCCTGTCAGCTAAGTAGAAAAACCACACATTTTGCTACACATTGCCTGTGCTCCAATGTCCTCCCTCTCCCCTCCTCCTCTTCCAGTCCAGCCCCCACAGGGCTCATGTGGCTGTGAGATCTAGGCGCCACGTCTCCTGTCACCTGCAGCCATTGTTCCAACCATCTGTTCCAGGACATGAAGCAGTGGAATAACGTTGTTCATCTCATACTCCTGGCGACCGACAAATAACGTGGAGTCCTCAAAGGTCCTGAGCAAACGGCAGGTGTCACGCATGAGCTGCCACTTGCTGACATCGAAGTAACAAAGGGGAGTACTCCTATCCGCTTGGATCATCAAGAAATCGTTGATGGCTAGAGTTGAGCAAACACCTGGATGTTCGGGTTTGAGAAATTTGGCCGAACTTCACAAAAATGTTCGGGTTCAGGATCCGAACTCTACCTGAACTTCCCCCTAAACCCCATTGAAGTCAATGGGGACCCAAACTCTTGGGCACTTAAATGGCTGTAAAATAGCCCTGGAAAGTAAAATGTAGGTAATTGCCCTGCAAACATATGTGAATAGGGAAATGACTTAAAATAAAATACTGAAAAATAATAAAAAAAACATTCTAAACTTGAGCCCAAGTGAGTGACAGTGTCACCTAGCAAACAGAGGATGTGGCAGCAACGCCACCACATCTATCATTGTCACCAAGCATCTCCACCAAATCCCATGGAAGTGTTCAGCTATCAGCTGAACATCTCCCAAACACTGGAGAGAAAAAGAAATAGAAAGAGGAAGTACCCCCCTACCCATGGCTCTGAATGCCTTATTTCAAACTTCCTGGTCCTTTGAAATGCTGTCATTCTGTCTGGTGGACAGTTTTAAAAACCTTATGGCGGGGGCTGTCCCACATTACGTGTATCCCAGCCACCGCTACTTTTGCAGGCGAGCCATCCCTTCCTTGCACAACCAAGTGGCGAACAAAATCAAGTGTGCACTGCGCAACGCTATCTGTGGCAACGTCCACATAACCAACAACACAGTGGGTAAATGTAGCAGCTGGCCCAAAGGCGGTTAGCATTTTTGCGAATGTCCTTCTGCCCCCGAGGATTGCTGGGCATTTCTCTTTGTATCCTGTTACCTCCTCCTCCTTCTCGGCTTCCTTCTCCTCTACCTCCTCCTCATCCATTCAGTTTAACACCTTCACCACCCACAGCAGCACAGCCAGGGAGAAACGACAGCAGGTTGTTTTAAAACTTGTGTGTTTGTGGGACAAACCCCGCACTGCGCAGGAGCTGTGGACAGGCATGGAACAACAGAACGACCATTGGTTGGTGCCACTGAGCCTCCAGCCCGGCCTGGTGTTGTGCGCTAATGGGTGATATATACAGTTGTGTTCAAAATTATTCAACCCCCAATGCTGTAAAGGGTTTTAGGGAATTTAGTGTACATTTGTAATTGTGTTCAGAATGAAATCTTACAAGGACTTTTTAAAGAACCAAATGCAACTAAAATGACGTCAATTGTTTTTGTAATACAGTATTAAATGTTTTTTTTGTGATTTCTTCATTGACACAATTATTCAACCCCTTAAAGACTACCACTCTTAAGAACAGAGGTTCATTCAAGTGTTTTCCATCAGGTATTGAAAACACCTCTGGATGTCAAAGAGCAGCAATCAATCATAATAATCACCAATTAGGCAGATTTAAAATGACTGTGATCCTCGGCTCCTTCTAGACATTTACTGGTGTGTTTACAAACATGATGAAGTCAAGAGAATGGTCCAGGAAGACAAGAGAAGAGGTGATTTCTCTTCACAGGAAGGGCAATGGCTAGAAGATTGCAAAGATGTTAAACATACCAAGAGACACTATAGGAAGCATCATTCGCAAATTCAAGGCAAAGGGCACTGTTGAAACGCTACCTGGTCGTGACAGAAAGAAGATGCTGACTTCGACTGCGCTTCAGGTAGCGCACAGCAAAGTGGAGAAAAGTCCCTGTGTGACTGCTGAGGAACTGAAAAAAGATTTGTCAGATGCGGGTACTGAAGTTTCAGCTCAGACAATAAGGCGCACACTACGTAATGATGGCCTCCATGCCAGAACTCACAGGCGCACCCCCTTGCTGTCTCCAAAGAATAAGAAGAGTCGACTGCAGTATGCCAAAAGTCAGGTGGACAACCACAAAAGTTTTGGGATAGTGTTCTGTGGACTGATGAAACAAAATTAGAACTGTTTGGGCCCATGGATCAATGCTATGTTTGGAGGAGGCCTATGAAGAAAAGAACACCTTGCCTACTGTGAAGCATGGCGGGGGGTCAACCATGCTTTGGGGCCGTTTTGCTTCTACAGGTACAGGGAAGCTTCAGCGTGTGCAAGGTACCATGAATTCTCTTCAGTACCAGGAGATATTGGATGAAAATGTGATGCAGTCCGTCACAAACATGAGGCTTGGGAGACGTTGGACCTTTCAACAGGACAATGATCCCAAGAATAACTCCAAGTCCACTAGAGCATGGTTGCAGATTTAAGGCTGGAACATTTTGAAGTGGCCATCGCAGTCACCAGACTTAAATCCGATTGAGAACCTCTGGTGGGACTTTAAGAAAGCAGTTGCAGCGCGCAAGCCTTAGAATGTGACTGAACTGGAGGCTTTTGCCCATGAAGAATGGGCGAAGATACCCGTAGATCACTGCAAGACACTTGTGTCAAGCTATGCTTCACGTTTAAAAGCTGTTATAACTGGAAAAGGATGTTGTAATAAGTACTAAGATTGACTGTCACTTGGGGATTGAATAAAACTGATAATGATGTGAGCACAGAAAATACATTTGTGGTTATTTCATTATAAATGTTATGTTATATTTGTCTGACTTACAAGTGCCTCTTTGATTTAATTGTAAACAAGATGACTGAAATGATCAAAATCAATGTCAAACTGACCAAAACACTCAATTTCAGTGGGGGTTGAATAATTTTGAACACAACTGTACTAGCAGGTCTGGGCCTAGCCGGTTTGACACACATCCCCTGCCTGCCACATGTGCTGAATCTGGGGTGCAGAAATTCCTAAACACCAAACAGTGAAAATCAATTCAGTTAATCGAACACACACAACACCCCCACCCCCCTTTCACTCAAACCATTAACAAACCATTTACAAATTTTCTTAAAAACATATTAAAATAACTATAATGCAGCTAAACTTACTATATAAACAAACAAAACTATATACACGCCTTATTCTTAACTTAAGGCCAGTGACATCCAAGTGGCTCGAAGGGTGGGTTCCTGCACCAGCATAGTCCCTGGCTTGGAACACAATTGTCCAGCCAGGGCACAGTTCTGGAGGATGAGGAGGATAAGTAGGATGAGGAGGATGAGGGGGAACCGTGTTCTCAGCAGGGTGGCACCCAAGCCAGCTCACGGGCAGCTGGGTCACAATCAGCACCTCAGAAGGCTGGGTTAGCATTGGCGAAATGTGGGAAAGCTTTGTAATCACGCCACAACAACCTGCACCACCAGCAGATCTGGAACGTCTTAGCAGAAGGCAGCATTTCAGCAACATGGTGGAAGAGTACACGTACTTACTGATGGGTTTGCCCAGGGGCGTAGCTACAGGGAAGCATGGGAAGCACACTGTTTTAGGTCCCTGACCTAGAAGAGACCCATCCAGGAGGAGCAGGAGAACTAAAAGACTTTGTCAGGGCCCCCTCAACAGTATTATACAATGAAATTAGATACAGTGGGAGTATAGACAGTGTAGAAAGCGGATGGAAAATAAACCCAAACAGCCTCATACCCTACACACTAAACACCCCCCCCCCCCTTTCCACTCAAACCATTAACAAACTATTTACAAATTTACTTAAAAACATATTAAAATAACTATAAGGCAGCTAAACTAACCATATAAAGAAACAGAACTATATACACGCCTTATCCTTAACTTAAGGCCAACCAAATACAAGTGGCTCGGAGGGTGGGTATCTGCACCAACATAAACCCTGGCCTGGAACACAATTGTCCAGCCAGGGCACAGTTCTGGAGGATGAGGAAGAGGAGTAGGAGTAACGCTGGGGGATATGGAGGACACAGACGATATACCTCCCTCAAAGAGGATAGCTTGTCCTTGCCTCTGGGCAGCCTGGCAGACATGAGCGACTGCATGCTGCAGTGCCTGCGCAACGACCGCCCAGTTACTGCCACATTCTAACTTTTGCTGATTACTGGGTGGCCACCCTGCTGCATCCCCGCTACAAGGACAATGTGCCGTCCTTAATTCCCTCACTGGAGTGTAATAGGAAGATGAGCCCGCTAGTAGATATGCTGCTGATGGCATTCACACCTGACACCGGGGACTCAGTGGAAGCACAAGGTGAAGGCAGAGGAGGAGGAGGAAGAATTTGCCAATGCAGCTGGGTCACCAGCAACACCTCAGAAGGCAGGGTTAGCATGGGCAAAATGTGCAAAAGCTTTGTCATCACGCCACAACAACCTGGTGGAACAGTACACGTACTGACTGATGGGTCTGCCTATGGAAATAGCTACAGGGGAAGAAGGGGAAGCAACTGCTTTGGGGCTGTGACCTAGAAAGGGCCCATCCAGGAGGAGGAGGAGGACTAACAGTATTATACAATGAAATTATATACAGTGGCAGTATAGACAGTGTAGAAAGCGAATGGAACAGCTGCTGGGCCTGGTCTGAGAGAGCGATCTTTAGTAGCCACAGGCATGGCGGCATGAAAGGAAGGGGTTTACACAAAAATTACTGGGAGAGCGAGGCCCCATTCAAAAATTTGCTGTGGTGCCCAATCATTTCTAGTTACGCCACTGGGTCTGCCCCATTCAACTTCTGGGTCATTAAATTGGGCACATGTTCTGAGGTTGCCCTTTACGCCTTGGAGGTGCTGGCCTACCCTGCAGCCACTGTATTGTCTGAACGTATGTTTAGCATGGCTGGTGGCATTATCACAGACAAGCGCAGCCGTCTGTCCGCAGACAATGTGGGCAAGCTTTAATTTATTAAAAAGAACCAGGCATGGATCCCACAGGACTTGTTTGTACCTTATGCAGAATAGACATGTATACCGGCCTCACCTCACCACTGTTATACTACCGTGCACTTACACTTTGTTTTATTTTTTTATATTTTCCCAATGTTTTGGGGTCTACACTAATTTATTTAAAAAAATAAAAAATAAAAAAAAAGTTATTGGCGACTACCTTTGGCTTCAGAGCCCAAAAAGGCTTTATTTCATGCAAGAATGTAACCGCCAATTGTAAGTTCCCTGTCAGTTATGCAGTGCAGGGGTTTGTACCTGGCAAAAATGGTAATATTTCACCGAACAATTAAAAATTAAAATCTATCCTTTGCCGGACAATATTAAACTTGGCCAGCCACAGCTGGAACCACTGATTAACGGTATTGCTATTTTGGCAATTGAATTTCACGCCAGAACAAAATCTATCTTTTGCCGGACACTATTAAACTTGGCCAGTCACTGCTGGGACACCAGATTTAGGGGATTGCTATTTTGGCAATATAATTTCACCCCAGAACAAATTCTACCCTTTGCCGGACACTATTAAACTTGGCCAACCACAGCTGAAACCACTGATTTACGGTATTGCTATTTTGGCAATTGAATTTCACACCAGAAAATAATATATCCTTTGACTGACACTATGAAACTTGTCCAGTCACAGCTGGAATATCAGATTTACGGTATTGCTATTTTGGTAATTGAATTTAACCCCAGAACAAAAGCTATCCTTTGACGGACATGATTAAAACTTGTCCTGCCACAGCAGAAACCACTGATTTAGGGTATTGCTATTTTGGCAATTGAATTTCATCCCAGAAAATAATATATCCTTTGACGGACACTATGAAACTTTTCCAGTCACAGCTGGAACACCAGATTTACGGTATTTCTATTTTTGCAACTCAATTTCACCCCAGAAAATAATATATCCTTTGACGGACACTATTTAACTTGGCCAGCCACTGCTGATACACCAGATTTAGGGGATTGCTATTTTGTCAATTGAATTTCAACCCAGAACAAAATATATCCTTTGCCGGACACTATTAAACTTGGCCAGCCACTGCTGGGACACCAGATTTAGGGTATTTCTATTTTTGCAACTGAATTTCACCCCAGAAAATAATATATCCTTTGACAGACACTATAAAACTTGTCCAGTCAGAGCTGGAACACCAGATTTACAGTATTTCTATTTTTGCAACTGAATTTCACCCCAGAAAAAAAATATATCCTTTACCGGACACTATTAAACTTGGCCAGCCACTGCTGGAACACCAGATTTAGGGGATTGCTATTTTGGCAATTGAATTTCACCCCAGAACAAAATATATCCTTTGCTGGACACTATTTAACTTGGCCAGCCACTGCTGGGACACCAGATTTAGGGGATTGCTATTTTTGCAACTGAATTTCACCCCAGAAAAAAAATATATCCTTTGCCAGACACTATTAAACTTGGCCAGGCACTACTGGGACACCAGATTTAGAGGATTGCTATTTTAGCAATTGAATTTCACCACAGAAAAAATCTATCCTTTGCCAGACAGCAGACAGTATTACACTTGGCTAGCCACAGCTGGAGCACCAGATTTAGGGAATTGCAATTTTGGCAATTTAATTTAACCCCTCAATAAAATATAGAAATTTCTATCCTGAGTTTCTAGGGATGACAATAAGCACAGCCAAGCCACTGATGTAGGATATAGCAAAAAAAAAAACCCTAGTATTGATGGATTGATGGACTTGGTGGCAGCTTGTGCTGGTGCGCCACAAGACACAAAATGGCCGCCGATCACCCCAGAAAAAAGTGACAGAAAAACGTTCTGTGCAGCCTAAAAACCAGTGAGCAATTAACTAGCAGAAGTTGAATGATTCACAGCTGTAGATCGATCACTTCATTAGGTGTTTTTGCTGAGTTTTCACTGCCTAATCTCGCCCTCACAGCAGCTGCATCCTATCCCTACACTTATCAGAGCAAAGTAACGTGCGGCGCTACGTGACTCCAGCTTCAATAGAGGCTGGGTCATATGCTGCACTTGGCCAATCACAGCCATGCCATTAGTAGGCATGGCTGTGATGGCTTCTTAGGGCAAGAAGTAAAACGCTAGCTGATTGGCTGGTGGAAAGAAAAGCCCTTCAGAAAGCCGGAAGAAATCACCGAACAACGAACCCCAACTCAAACTTTTTTGAAAATGTTCGGGTCCGGGTCCGAACAACCCAAAATTCGGTACGAACCCGAACTATACAGTTCGGGTTCGCTCATTCCTTTTGATAGCCTTTCTCTGTTCGCATAGTCGGTCCAACATATGGAGGGTGAAATTCCAACAGGTGGAAACGTCGCATATCAGCCTATGTTGGGGGATGCTGTTCTGCCGCTGCAGCTCGAGGAGGGTGTTCTTTGCACTGTAAAAGTGGCTGAAGTACATACAAAGTTTCCTGGCCATTTTTAGGATGTCTTGCAGATGGAATGAAAACTTTAGGAACCGCTTGACAACCAGATTAAACACGTGTGCCATGCAGGGTGCATAGCTCGACCTTCCTTGATGCAGCGCCGTCACCATGTTCTATTCTCACCATGCACTGTTTCTTGGCAATGAAAACCTCATTAATGTAGAAGATATTCTGCATTAGATCATCCCAGAAATGCTACACTCTTGAGCATCATTAAATTGCCGGCCACTACTATCTAAGAAACCATTTAATCAATAGAGAAACTACACTGTATGTAGTGGATGTGGCGCACAGGATTCACCATTAACCAAATAGAGGTGCACACAGTAAAGCGGACCCACCCTGTCCACCCAAAAATCGAAACTGAGTATATCAAGAAAGGAACTGGGCACTCTCAGGATTTCTGAATCATATGGAAATGTATTATATATAAAATAAAATATAATACAACAAAAAGCGTATAATGGTGGTTTGAACTTATCAATTAATAGCATATAAATAACCCTACCAATGACTATATCTTAGAGCAAAATCACTAAAATGGTATCTAGGTACATTATATTTATGAAAAATATAGTAGCAGCAATATTCGCATGTGCGAAATAGTCCTAAGGGAAAATGGTGGCAGCAGTTGTCATATTGCTCAGACCTTTACCAACGCGAAATAGTCCCAAAGTCAAATAATAGGCCAATAAACGCTTTCACTATAAATAACTGCAACAGTAAAGTCCGTATATATTTTTCTTTCTGTTCTGAAATAGGCCACTAAACGCTTTCACCACATATAACTGCAGAAGTGAAATGTGTAGATATATTTTTTTGTACAGGCCACTAAACGCTTTCGCCACAAATAACTGCAACAATGAAGTGTGTACATATTTTTCTTTCTGCTCCGAAATAGGCCACTAAACACTTCACCAATCATCACCTATAACTGCTGAAGTGAAATGCATATATATTTTTCTTTCTGTACTGAAATAGGCCACTAAACGCTTTTGCCACAAATAACTGTAACAGTAAAGTGCGTGTATATTTTTATTTTTGTACGGAAATACGTCACTAAGCGTTTTTACCGCAAATACCTGCAACAGTGAACTGAGAATATATTTTTCTTTTTGTACTGAAATACGCAACTAAATGCTTTCACCACATATAACTGCAGAAGTGAACTGAGAATATATTTTTCATTTTGTACTTAAATGGGCCACTAAATGCTTTTACCGCAAATAACTTCAACAGTAAACTGCGTATCTATTTTTCTTTTTGTACTGAAATACTCCACTAAACGCTTTCACCACATATAACTGCAGAAGTGAACTGAGAATATATTTTTCATTTGTACTGAAATAGGCCACTAAACGCTTTCACAACATAAAACTGCAGAAGTGAACTGCGTATATATTTTACCTTTTTGTTCTGAAATACATCACTAAACACTTTTACCACAAATGACTGCAACAGTGAACTGTGTTTATATTTTTCTTCTAGTACTGAAATACGTCACTAAACACTTTTACTGCAAATAACTGCAACAGTGAACTGCGTATATATTTTTCTTTCTGTACTGAAATACGCCACTAATCACTTTCACCACATATATGTAACTTCAGAAAGGAACTGTGTATATATTTTTCCTTTTGTAATGAAATACGCCACAAAACGCTTTCACCACATATAACTGCAGAAGTGAACGGCGTATATATTTTTCTTTTTCCACAGATATAAGCCACTAAAGGCTTTTCAACATAGCACTTGCACCGCAAGAACAAATTGCAGAGCTGTCTAATGGCTATTTGGATCCCCAAATAATCTTTCCCTGCACTTGTAAATAGCTTTTTTTTTCACTATGAGGTATTTCCTGTCACTGCCCCTTGCGCCTTCTGACATCTCTCCCTGCACTAAGATGTTGTGAAATCCTCCCTATCCTTTCCCTGCCCTTATAAATCATTTTTTTCATTTTTTTTCCCCACAATAAGGTTTTTCCTATTGCTGTCCCTAGTGCCTTCACACTCAGAAAGCTGTAAAATGTCTGAATCAAAGATGGTCGCCATATTTATAGGGCTGTGACATCACAGGGCAGGCTGCCGATTGGCTGCATGCATGGCATTACGGGTCATCCAGCTCCTTGCCCCATGTCCTCACACGTGTACCCGCCATGTTAGCCGCGATATTAGGAAAAATTGCGATTTGTTAACACGAAGCGCGAGGAAATTTGCATTTGTTGCAAATAAAATTTTTCCTGAAATTCCTTACGAATTCCAATTAGTCAGCTTCGATTCGCTCATTTCTAGTTCTGATAGATCAGAGGAAGGACAAAATAATCAGTGACATCAACACAAACTTACTGCCGACACCTTCTCCACTCTGTCTTGGGGCTCTACTTGTATAAGTGTTTAATAGAACAGGTTCTGTAGACATCTATGTGGAATCAGTTGACGGCGCTAACATCTACCTGTAAGGCTGAGTTTATATTTGAGTTATTTGGTCATTTTTGCCCAAATAAGTGAAGTGTGCAGTGATTCTAAGAACGACGCCTGTCATCTGCATGTCATACAGTGGCGTAGCTATAGGGGTCGCAGCAGTCGCAAATGCGACAGGGCCCCTAAGTCAGGGGGGCCCACGGGGCCCCCTTCAGGAGAGACAGTCTAAAGCCCTATTTAACTTTAGTTTAACTTACGCACCGCTTCCTCCCGACAAGTTATTTGAGGTCTTGAGGACCTTTTTCACTCAGCCAATCAGTGGCTGCAGCTGTGTCACATGTCAGGCCAGTGATTTCCTGCTGAGCCAATCATTGGCCTGACACATGACATAACTGTGGCCACTGATTGGCTGAGTGTGAAAGGTCCTCAAGACCTCAAACAACTTGTCGGGAGGCCAGAGAGAAGATACCAGGAGTCAACCAGTGCCACACAGAGGAGAAGAGGAGCTGCTACAGAGGGGACCAAGACCAGGTGAGCATAATGTTTTTACATAATATTAATAGAGGGGAGAACTGTGACATGGAGAGGGGAGAAATGTGACATGGAGGGGGGAGAAATGTGACATGGAGGGGGGAGAAATGTGACATGGAGGGGGGAGAAATGTGTCATGGAGGGGGGAGAAATGTGACATGGAGGGGGAAGAAATGTGACACGGAGGGGGGAGAAATGTGACATGGAGGGGGGAGAAATGTGACATGGGGGGATGTGACATGGAGGGGGAAGAAATGTCCTCCATGTCACATTTCACCCCCCTCCATGTCACATGACCCCCCTCCATGTCACATTTCTCCGCCTTCCCCCTCCATGTCACTGGTCACCATTCGGCTAAGTTCACATCAGTGTTTGGCCTTTCCGTTCTCCTGCTCTGTTATAGGAGCAGGAGAAAGGAAAGTACGCATTCGGGACATAACTGAGCCGAACAGAGCCTAAGGATCCCATAGACTATAATGGCGTCTGTTAGGTGTCCGCTCCGAAGATGATTTTGGAGAGGAGTCAAAAGTCCTGTATGCACAACTTTTGTCTCCGCTCCAAAATCATCTTCGGAGCGGACACCTAACGGACACCAATATAGTCTATGGGATCCTTAGGCTCTGTTTGGCTCAGTTATGTCCCGAATGCGTACTTTCCTTTCTCCTGCTCCTATAACAGAGCAGGACAACGGAACGGCCGAACGGGGGGGGGGCCCAAATTGAACTCTTGCACCAGGGCCCATGAGCCTATAGCTACGCCCCTGATGTCATACGTATTATTTCACTAACACAGCAGGTAGCAAAACAGTAGATAATGCACTATTTTTATAGAGCAGGTTGTTACGGACGAAATGATATAAAAAATGTCTACTTACTTTTTTGTTTTTTTTGTTTCAGTTTTT
Organism: Bufotes viridis; assembly: GCA_033119425.1. NCBI lineage: Eukaryota > Metazoa > Chordata > Amphibia > Anura > Bufonidae > Bufotes > Bufotes viridis. The sequence goes on from CM065591.1 coordinate 185,639,088, forward strand.
ACATAATAAAGCATTTTTGAAAAAAAAAATATGTTTTTGTGTCTCCATTTTCTGAACGCCATATTTATTTTATTTTTCTGCCGATCATCTTGTGTAGGGACTCGTGTTTTGCAGGAAGAGTTGATGTTTTTATTGGTAACATTTTTGGGTACATAAACATGCTTTTTTGGGCATTCATTATTACACTTTAGGGTGCAAGGTGACCAAAAAATTAGTTGTTTGAGCACAGTTTTTATTTATTTATTTTTACAGCATTCACCTAAGGGGTTAAATCATGTGATATTTTTATAGAGCAGGTTGTTACGGATGCAGCAATACATAATATGTATACTTTTTCTTATTTATTTAAGTTTTACACAATAATAGCATTTTTGAAACCAAAAAATTGATGTTTTAGTGTCTCCATAGTCTAGTAGCCATAGCTTTTATATTTTTTGACCGATTGTCTTAGTTAGGATCTCATTTTTTGTGGGATGAGGTGACGGTTTGATTGGTACTATTTTGGGGGGAATATGCCATTTTGATCGCTTGGTGTTGCACTTTATGTGATGTTAAGTGACAAAAAATTGCTTTTTTGGCACTGTTTTTATTTTATTTTTATTACGGTGTTCATGTGAAGGGTTAGGTCATGTGATATTTTTATAGAGCTGTTTTTTTTTTAATGCGGCGATACCTAGTATGTATACTTTTTTTAAAGTTTTTTCACTTTAACACAATAATAGCTTTTTTTAAACAAAAAATTATGTTGTAATATCTCCATGTTCTGAGAGATATAATTTTTTAATTTTTTGAGCGATTTTCTTATGTAGGGGCTCATTTTTTGCGAGATGAGGTGACGGTTTTATCGGATTCATTTTGTGGGACATATGCATTTTTGATCGCTTGATGCTGCTTTTTTTGTGATATAAGATGACAAAAATGTTTTTGTTTTTTTTTACACTTTTTTTTTTCTATGGTGTTTATCAGACGGGGTGGATGATGTGATATATTTATAGAGCCAGCCATCACGGAAGCGGCAATACCAAATATGTCCAATTTATTTTATTTTTTCTATTTTTAACTTTTTTTTTTTATTCATTAATTGGGGATTTTTTTTAAATGTAAAACCATTTTTTTTTAAAACACTTTATTTTTTATTTTTTATTTTACACTTTGCTTTCCACATAAGGTCATACAAGACCTCTGGGGGACATTTAACTTCACTTTTTTTTCTTTTTCACTATTGATTTCTCCTGTAACTGGGGCTGACATAGTAGCCCCAGTTACAGGCGAAATACACCCCCCAGAGAGGCTGTACAAACTCAGTGCAGGGCTGATCGAGGTCTGTGAGAGACCCGACACCTCCTGCACACTGCCGGCCCCGACGGTCTGTCGCGGATATAAAGTGCAAAAATGCTTTATATACAGAAAAAAACTAAAGAAAGGATCAAAGGAAAAAAAAATATCAAAGTTATTGATCCTATTGAGGAGAGGGCGACATAATAACCTCTCAGCTCGTTGACGAGAGCCTTAATTATTTTGTGCAACTAGAAAGAAAACAAGGTACCGTTATCTATGCAAAAATATATGTGAGTTTATTATACATAAGTGCTAAATACAAAATCGATAATACAACCTGTACAATGATAGATAATGAAATATAATACCAATACTTTCTAATTAAAGAAGAGTAGGGGTATCAACCCCTTCCTATCACCTTTTTACCACTTGAGGTATATGGCGCACTATAAATTTACCAGCTCGGTATCAGGCTAGGGAGTATCAAAGTTCCCAAGGACTAGCTACCAATGTCTGATCCTCAATTAACAATATGCATCTTTGCTAAGAGAATGATCAAAATTGATCAGAAGCCTTATCAATACAGATCCACAATTGGGGATCTTTGACTATATACCAGGCTAAGTAACTTATCAATATCGCAAGCAATAAACAAAATATATAAGAAAGTGGTATGTCGCACTAGAGTGATATAACACCCGAAAGTAGGTGCTGCTAACTGTAGATTCACCAGTGCTACACAGCAGATAAAAAAGGGTAATAATGGTAGGTAGGGCACTCTAACATTTGGGTACCGCAGGGGTAATAATATGGATCAAATGTTATTAAATCCTTGTGTGGTTTATTAATTTAAAATAAAATCAATGATAAGAACATAAATACCAAACAATCCAATCCGAAATCAGAGGCCTTCTGAATAAAGTGCATATGTAACGCATATATATTAAATCGGATCTATTTTCGGCTCCACCAACCAGGCAATTGCGATAATATTTTGATATTCCTTAATGTCCCAGATATATTAAAAACAAGTCCAATCCACATGTAGGGTTAAATGTACAACGTCCACCCTATATTCATACAATCTCCGTTACCTTAAATCAAGATCGTTCCTCTGCTACTGGCGAGAGCGGCGTCCCGCTGCCCAGTGTATACTCGCAGAGTCCCGCTGAGTTAAATGCGCATAATGAATACAGTTAGCGATCGCTTCCTTACCACCTTAGTGGTGACCACTGGATGGACCTTACCGGGTGTGTAATGATGTGCCCTCGACACGGTACTTCTCTGTAGATGCAGATTGTTGTCCGGTCTCAAGAGCTGCCTCCCTGTACCTCACCTTGGCGTTGCACGTGCGGGTCACATGTGTAAAGGTTCCCGATTATGCCAACATCAATTTCTGTGGGTTTTGGGGTTATTCTGGCCGTTAAGCTGCAAACCTCCTGGTAAATAATGGTCCGGCAATCGTGGACATGAATTCCCAAGGGGGGATATTACCAAACACGTTTCGGGGTTTATTTCAAAGCGACCCCTTCTTCAGTGGTGAAAGTGCCCCCTCTGTTACCCCTCCTTTATAGGGGTTACGGAGATCCCAAAACATCGGAGTGGAATTCGAGTCCATAGGGATATATATACATATGTGCATATAATATTTATAAATCTGTGTATTGGAAAGGGAGATGAGATATATATGTATCTTCCAGACAGAGCTGCATACAAACACACATTAATAAAAGCCTTCAAGATAAAATCTTTATATTACCGTACATAATTTGTCCCTAAAAATATTCTATATCTCTTCAATGCAACCAAATTTTTAAAAAAACTTTTATAGGAGTATCGTAAAAATAGAACCAAATCCAGAGCTTCAAAAAACGCATCAAAATGCATCTGCGGTTTCCGTTGCGTTTTTGATGCGTTTTTAATGTCAACATGTCAGGAATGATGAAATTCATAGATATATGTAATAACATAGGAATAGAGTTAAAATAAAAGGTCTTAAGATGATTTTATTCCTTAAAAAACTTCAGCCTTTTAACTTCAAATAAAAGACAAGGAGCAGGAAGGTTCAACGCTGAAATTTCAATCTTTTGGAACTCTTCAATAGATATTCAGTAATTATTCAATAAATATTGGCGAAGAACTATATAGAAGGGGTGGGCGCCCTTCGCCAAGGTACAACCGAGTGAAAACAAAATCTATCCACAACAGTTGACATCGGCGAAGGGCACCCACCCAAGGGTCACAGGAAACCAAATAGTTCGAATTCAGTGTTCAAGCCCTTTGGAAGTAGACCATTAAATTTGTAAATTCATTTTGTTTCCAACCGTGACATTTTTTCAATATGATTTCCTCCCCTCCAATCCTTTAACACTTTGTCAATGGCTGCAAACCTCAAGCCCGACGGATCCTGGTTGTGACATATCTTAAAATGATTTGACAGTGAGTGATTAACAAAACCTTTCTTAATATTCGCCACGTGTTCAGATATACGTTTTTTCAACGGTCTTTTGGTCCTTCCAATATACTGACGGCCACAGGGGCATTCTATTATATAAATTCAAATTCAAATTTATTTGTCACATGCGAAATCATACAGTATGACATGCAGTGAAATGCTTTTTTATGACTGTCTTACCATTTCAGTAAAAGTAGAATAAAATGAAAATAATAAAATATAAAATATAAAAATATATGCATATCTATTTTTTATATATATCTATATTATATACACTGTGTATATGACTGATATGCATAGTGCAAACAATTGTGCAAACAATGTGATTGTGCAAATGACGGATGAGGTAGTGACTTTGAATGATAAATGTATTGGGGTAGTTGTGTGGAGGGGTAAGTCCAGAAGACCAGTACTAATTGTGTTGGTTAAGGGCCCGCGGGAAGAAGCTCCTCCTCATTCTCTCTGTGTTCGCCTTCAGGGAACGGAAACGTTTCCCTGACCTTAACATAGAGAACAGTCCATTGTTGGGATGGTTGAGATCTTTCATTATCTTCCTGGCTTTGGTCCAGCACCTCTTGCTGTATATAGAGTCCAGGTCAGGAAGCTCGGTGCGGATGGTTCGTTCGGCCGAGCGCACCACCCTCTGAAGAGTTTGTCTGTCCTGTTTAGTGCAGTTCCCAAACCAGGCTGTGATGCTTCCCGTCAGGATGCTCTCAATGGTGCAGGTATAGAAGGACTTTAACACCTTTGAGGGCAGTTTGAAGTCCTTCAGGCGTCTGAGATGGTAAAGACGCTGCTGGCCCTTCTTCACCAGGGTGTCCACGTGACAGGACCATGTCAGATCCTGCGTGATGAAGACACCTAGGTACCGGAACCTGTCCACTCTCTCCACTGGGGACCCATTGATAGTGAGGGGCTGGTAGTTCCTCTTCTGCTTTGTACAAAAGTCCACTATCAACTCCTTAGTCTTACTGACGTTTAGGAGGAGATTGTTGACCTTGCACCAAGTCGTCAGGTTCCTAATCTCCTGTATGTAGGCCGTCTCATCATTGTTGGAGATCAGGCCTACCACCACAGTATCATCAGCAAACTTCACGATGGTGGTGGAGCTGGAAGTGGCCACACAGTCAAATGTGTACAGTGAGTACAGCAGGGGGCTCAGAACACAGCCCTGGGGGGCCCCAGTGCTGAGGGTTAGTGAGGGTGAGACATGATTGCCCACCCGTACTGCCTGAGGTCTGTCATGCAGGAAGTTGGATATCCAGCGGCACAAGGATTGGCTAAGGCCCAGGAACTCCAACTTGGAGGTGAGTATGGAGGGAATAATAGTGTTAAACGCTGAACTGTAATCAACAAACAGCATTTTAACATAATTCCCCTTCCTGCTGTCCAGATGGCTCAGGACTGTGTGATGGAGGTGTGCGATGGCATCCTCAGTGGATCTGTTAGGACGGTACGCGAACTGTAGAGGGTCCAGGGTATCAGGTAGTGAAGAGGTGATGAAGTCTCTGACAATTCTTTCGAAGCACTTCATCACCACCGAAGTCAGGGCCACAGGGCGGAAGTCATTCAGGCAGGCGGGCTGGGGTTTCTTTGGGACAGGAACGATGGTGGACCTTTTGAAGCACGTCGGGATTGCCGACTGTTCCAGGGAGAGGTTGAAGATCTCAGTGAACACAGGAGCGAGCTGGTCAGCGCAGGCTTTCAGGACCCGACCGGTGATGCCATCAGGTCCTGCTGCCTTCCTAGTGTTCACTCTCCTGAACGCCCTCCTCACGTCGTGCTCCGAGATGATGAACGCGTTGTCCTCTCCGGCATGCTCTATGTGTGTGCTGCCTGCAGCGCTGTTAGCATTGCTACCGCCGTTAGCGCTCCGTGCTGCAGCCTCGAAGCGAGCATAAAAGGTGTTTAGCTTTTATAGATCACGTCATCTGAACTACAGGTAAGAAAATCCTTAATAGTATGGCGATGGTTATTTGTTGCGGAAGTTACCTCTATTGTCTTCTTAGGGAAGGAGGTTATACGGCAATTGGTACACTTACCGCACCAAATGCATATTTGTCCAATTTTGTATTGTGTTTTCTTTCGTTGCAACCTTTTTCACTGTCAGTGCAACTTTAATATGTAGATTAGGTGCTTTTAGGAATGTGATTTTTGGATTAGGGGGTAACATTGGTCCTATTACTTTATCTTTTTTTAGTATGTGCCAATGTTTGCCCACAATATGACGTATCTTTTTATAATTTTCATTAAATGGTAAGATCATTCTTATGTCTTCCTCCTTTCTATTTGCCTCCTTAGTTTTCTCTTCAAAGAAGGTTTCTCTGTCCATATTTTTCCATTTTTCTAGGGTACTCTCTGTCTAAAAATTGTTTTTTCATATGTTCGGCCTCAATTTCAAATTGTGTCCTCTGGGTACCAGTGTCAGGCAGCTGCTGCTAAGGCCAATAAGATAATGGGTTGCATCAAAAGGGGCATAGATGCCCGTGATGAAAATATAGTCTTACCACTTTATAAATCACTAGTCAGACCACACATGGAGTACTGTGTACAGTTCTGGGCTCCCGTGAACAAGGCAGACATAGCAGAGCTAGAGAGGGTTCAGAGGAGGGCAACTAAAGTAATAACTGGAATGGGGCAACTACAGTACCCCGAAAGGGTATCAAAATTAGGGTTATTCACTCTAGAAAAAAGACGACTGAGGGGAGATCTAATAACTATGTATAAATATATCAGGGGTCAGTACAGAGATCTCTCCCATCATCTATTTATCCCCAGGACTGTGACTGTGACGAGGGGACATCCTCTGCGTCTGGAGGAAAGAAGGTTTGTACACAAACATAGAAAAGGGTTCTTCACGGTAAGAGCAGTAAGACTATGGAACTCTCTGCCTGAGGAGGTGGTGATGGTGAGTACAATAAAGGAATTTAAGAGGGGCCTGGATGTATTTCTGGAGCGTAATAATATTTCAGGCTATAGCTACTAGAGAGGGGTCATTGATCCAGGGAGTTATTCTGACTGCCTGATTGGAGTCGGGAAGGAATTTTTTCCCCTTAAGTGGGGAAAATTGGCTCTACCTCACAGGGGTTTTTTGCCTTCCTCTGGATCAACTTGCAGGAAACAGGTCGAACTGGATGGACAAATGTCTTTTTTCGGCCTTATATACTATGTTACTATGTTACTATGGGTACAATTTTTTTGTACATTTTTTGTACATTTAACCCTACATCCTAACCCATCATGGTAAAAGAGGAGAGAATATTTAACCCCTTTGGGACACATGACGTACCGGTACGGCATGTTTCCCGAGTCCTTAAGGACACATGACGTACCGGTACGTCATGTTTCTTAACGGCGATTGCGGCAGTGAAGGGGTTAATACAAACGGGATGCCCGCTAAAATCATTCAGCGGGCATCCCGACACAACGCCGAGGGGGGTCATGTGACCCCCCCCCCGTATCGGCGATCGCAGAAAACCGCAGGTCAATTCAGTCTCCGGTGACCCGATGAACCGGAAAAGAATGGTGATCGGTGGTGTAATATCACACCACCAATCACCATTCTTGAATTGTGTGCGTTGGTGGCGGTAGTGGCTGCTGATTGGAGGAGGAGAGAGGCGGGTGATTCAAACACCCAGCGCTCCTCTCTCCCCTCCTCTTTCTCCCGCTGCTGCCGACGTGCCCGCACCTGCCCGCACCGCTCCAGCTCTGCTTCTTCTCCATCCTTGCTCTCCCCCTGCTCCATCCAGAACCCTCCTGCACCCTCCAGGTAGGTTAGGGTCAGTGAGGGAAAGGTCTATTTAGGCAGGGCTAGGAAGGGAAGTTTTAGGGAAAGAAAAAAAAACTTTTTTTTTTCAGTGCCTCTGGTGGTTGGGGTCCACAGACCCTAAAACCAACCCAGGCGTCAGGCAATACTGGAGTGGGGACGTCCTCTATCAGACCCCACTGTACAGTATGGCCATGACGCGCTCAAGGTTTGAGGCCATCCGGAAATGCCTGCATTATGCAGATAATGCAGCATGTCCCCCCCAAGGTGATCCCGCCTATGACCGGCTGTACAAGATACGGCTGATCATCGATCACTTTGGGGCCGCATTCGTGCAGGCCTACGTACCTGGAAGGGAGGTCGCGGTTGATGAGTCTCTCGTTGCGTTCAAGGGGAGACTCAGTTTCCGCCAATAGATTCCCACTAAGCGGGCGAGGTATGGCGTCAAAATGTACAAAATTTGTGAGAGTGCCTCAGGGTACACTTACAAATTTCGTGTGTACGAGGGACGAGATTCCCGTATTGAACCCCAGAATGTCCCCCACTCTGGGTGTTAGCGGGAAACTCGTGTGGGACCTTATGTACCCACTACTGGATAAGGGTTACCACCTGTACGTGGATAACTTTTATACCAGTATACCCTTGTACCAGGCCCTCTACGCCAGATCCACGTTCGCTTGTGGGACCGTGCGGAAAAATCAGCGCGGCCTCCCTGCCCACCCCTCCAGGTACCTATCCCCAGGGGTGAGACCCGTGCCCTTACTTGTGGAAACCTGCTGTTGGTCAGGTATAAGGACAAGAGGGATGTCCTTATGCTGACCACAATCCACGATAATGGCACCACCCCAGTCTCTGTGCGAGGATCCTCGGCAACGGTCCTCAAACCCGATTGTATCGTCGACTACAATCGGTATATGGGTGGAGTTGATCTGTCTGATCAAGTTCTCCAACCATATAATGCCATGCGGAAAACCCGGGCATGGTACAAAAGGTTGCGGTCAACATGGTGCAGGTTGCCATGTACAACGCTTTTGTACTATGCCGAGCGCTGGCAGCACAGGGACTTTCCTCCAGTTCTATGAGGCAGTCCTCAAGGACCTGATCTTTTCAGACCGGGAAAGAGCAGGTCGGAGTACCTCGGGAATTGGAGCGCCCGGGTCGATCCCTGGCCAACATTTTCCAGGTGTGGTCCCCCATACTGGAAAAAGGGACGAACCCAAAAAGATGCAGAGTGTGTCACAAGAGGGGGATTCGGAAGGACACCACCACTCAATGTGACACTTGCCCGATCATCCGGGCCTCTGCGTCATCAATTGCTTCAGGGAGTATCACACTTCCATGGAGTACTAAATTTTACTAAGTCCCGACAGTCCCCTAGAAAACATAAAAAGTATGGCTCTAAGACTTTGGAGGCACATAAACATTTTTTTCCCAAAAATATTAGTTTTAGTGCAGGCATCCTCAAAATGCGGCCTTCCAGATGTTGTAAAACTACAACTCCCAGCATGCCCAGCTACAGGTATCAGCAGGGCATAGTGGGAATTGTAGTTTTACAACATCTGGAGGGCCGCTTGAGGATGCCTGTTTTAGTGTCACCTAAGTCTGAGAGCCATACATATTGGGCATCGCCGCGTCCGTAAAAATCTGCTCTATAAAAATAAAATTTGACCTAACCTCTTTGAAAAACTTCTTAAAAAAAAAAAAAAACTATGTCCAAAAGACATTTGTGTTATTACCTAACACTACAAAAATTGTAATAGCGAGCGATCAAAAGTTGTATGCACCCCAAATAGTGCCAATAAAACCGCCATCTCATCCTGCAAAAAATGAGCCCCTACATTATATATTCCCCCAAAAAAAAATGCAGCTACCAGGCTATTTAGATAGTAAAATTATCTTTTTTTTTCCTAAAATGATAATCTAGTGTCAAATCTGAATAAATCAAAAATGTAGACATATTAGGTATCGGCGTGTCCGTAATAATCTGCCCTATAAAAATAACATTAGAACCAACCCCTCGGATGAACGGCGTTAAAAATAAAAATAAAAACAGTGTTAAAAAATCCATTTATGTCTCCTAACACTACAAAAAGTGTAATAGCGAGCGATCAAAAAGTTGTATGCACCCCCAAATAGTGCCAATAAAACCGCCATCTCATCCTGCAAAAAATGAGCCCCTACATTATATATTCCCCCAAAAAAAAATGCAGCTACCAGGCTATTTAGATAGTAAAATTATCTTTTTTTTTTCCTAAAATGATAATCTAGTGTCAAATCTGAATAAATCAAAAATGTAGACATATTAGGTATCGGCGCGTCCGTAATAATCTGCCCTATAAAAATAACATTAGAACCAACCCCTCGGATGAACGGCGTTAAAAATAAAAAATAAAAACAGTGTTAAAAAAAAGCCATTTATGTCTCCTAACACTACAAAAAGTGTAATAGCGAGCGATCAAAAAATCGTATGCACCCCCAAATAGTGCCAATAAAACCGCCAACTCATCCTGCAAAAAATGAGCCCCTACATTATATAGTAACCACCCCCAAAAAAATGCAGCAGCCAGGCTATGGAGATAGTAAAATTATCTATTTTTTGTTCCTAAAATGATAATCTAGTGTCAAATCTGAATAATTCAAAGAAAGTAGACATATTAGGTATTGGCGCGTCCGTAATAATCTCCCCTATAAAAATAACATTAGACCCAACCCCTTACAGGAGCGGTGTTAAAAAAAAAACTGTGCAAAAAAAACAATTTTTGGCCAAAATTTCCGTTTTAATCCATATTTTCCAGTAATAAAGCAAGGGTTAACATTAAAAAAATATATATTATTTATTGCCCCAATTCTGTACTTTGCAGAAACACCCCATATGTGGTCATAAATGGCTATATAGCCACAAGGCAGGGCACAGAATGAAGGGAACGCCATATGATTTCTGTAAGGCAGATTTTGATGGACTGGTTTATTTACACCATGGCCCATTAGAAGTCCCTCTGATGTAGCCTAGACTAGAAACTCCAAAAAAGTGACCCCATCTAAAAAACTACACCCCTCAAGGTATTCAAAAATTACTTTACAAACTTTGTTAACCCTTTAGGCGTTCCACAAAAATTAATGGCAAATGTATTAACAATTTTAGAATTTCAATTTTTTGTTATATTGCCTCAAAAAGTATAATATAGAGCAACCAAAAAAAAATTTACCCTAAAATAGTCCCAAAACAACAACCACCATATCCTGTAGTTTCCTGGATGGGGTCACTTTTATGGAGTTTCTACTCTAGGGGTGCAGCAGGGGGCTTGAAAGGGTACATGGTGTAAATAAACCAGTCCCATAAAATCTGCCTTCCAAAAACCATATGGCGTTCCCCTCCTTCAATGTCCTCCCGTTTGGCCAAACAGTAGTTTAGGACCACACATGGGGTGTTTCTGTAAACTAGAGAATCAGGGCAACCCATATTGAGTTTTGTTTGGCAGGTAACCCTCACTTTATGACTGGAAAAATGGATTATAATGGAAATTTTTCCAAAAATTCCAAATTTCAAAACAGTTTCTCCATCTTCCACAAACTGTTGTGGAACACCTAAAGGGTTAACAACGTTTGTAAACCCAGCTTTGAATACCTTGAGGGGTGTACTTTCTTAGATGGAGTCACTTTTTGGAATTTGTATGCTAGGGTGCATCAGGGGGGCTTGCAATAGGACATGGTGTAAAAAAAACCAGTCCCGCAAAATCTGCCATTCAAAACCCATATGGCGTTCCCCTCCTTCAATGTCCTCCCGTTTGGCCAAACAGTAGTTTAGGACCACACATGGGGTGTTTCTGTAAACTAGAGAATCAGGGCAACCCATATTGAGTTTTGTTTGGCAGGTAACCCTCACTTTATGACTGGAAAAAATGGATTATAATGGAAATTTTTCCAAAAATTCCAAATTTCAAAATTGTTTCTCCATCTTCCACAAACTGATTGTGGAACACCTAAAGGGTTAACAACGTTTGTAAACCCAGCTTTGAATACCTTGAGGGTGTACTTTCTTAGATGGAGTCACTTTTTTGGAATTTGTATGCTAGGGTGCATCAGGGGGCTTGCAATAGGACATGGTGTAAAAAAAACAGTCCCATAAAATCTGCCATTCAAAACCCATATGGCGTTCCCCTCCTTCAATGTCCTCCCGTTTGGCCAAACAGTAGTTTAGGACCACACATGGGGTGTTTCTGTAAACTAGAGAATCAGGGCAACCCATATTGAGTTTTGTTTGGCAGGTAACCCTCACTTTATGACTGGAAAAAATGGATTATAATGGAAATTTTTCCAAAAATTCCAAATTTCAAAATTGTTTCTCCATCTTCCACAAACTGTTGTGGAACACCTAAAGGGTTAACAACGTTTGTAAACCCAGCTTTGAATACCTTGAGGGTGTACTTTCTTAGATGGAGTCACTTTTTGGAATTTGTATGCTAGGGTGCATCAGGGGGCTTGCAATAGGACATGGTGTAAAAAAACCAGTCCCGCAAAATCTGCCATTCAAAACCCATATGGCGTTCCCCTCCTTCAATGTCCTCCCGTTTGGCCAAACAGTAGTTTAGGACCACACATGGGGTGTTTCTGTAAACTAGAGAATCAGGGCAACCCATATTGAGTTTTGTTTGGCAGGTAACCCTCACTTTATGACTGGAAAAATGGATTATAATGGAAATTTTTCCAAAAATTCCAAATTTCAAAATTGTTTCTCCATCTTCCACAAACTGTTGTGGAACACCTAAAGGGTTAACAACGTTTGTAAACCCAGCTTTGAATACCTTGAGGGTGTACTTTCTTAGATGGAGTCACTTTTTGGAATTTGTATGCTAGGGTGCATCAGGGGGCTTGCAATAGGACATGGTGTAAAAAAAACAGTCCCGCAAAATCTGCCATTCAAAACCCATATGGCGTTCCCCTCCTTCAATGTCCTCCCGTTTGGCCAAACAGTAGTTTAGGACCACACATGGGGTGTTTCTGTAAACTAGAGAATCAGGGCAACCCATATTGAGTTTTGTTTGGCAGGTAACCCTCACTTTATGACTGGAAAAAATGGATTATAATGGAAATTTTTCCAAAAATTCCAAATTTCAAAATTGTTTCTCCATCTTCCACGAACTGTTGTGGAACACCTAAAGGGTTAACAACGTTTGTAAACCCAGCTTTGAATACCTTGAGGGGTGTAGTTTCTAAAATGGGGTCATTTTTGGGTGGTTTCTATTATGTGAGCCTCACAAAGTGACTCCAGACCTGGACTGGTCCATAAAAAGTGGAATTCGGGAAATTTCGGAAAAATTTCAAAATTTGCTTCTAAACTTCTAAGCTATGTAACATCTCAAAAAATAAAATGACATTCCCCAAATGCTCCAAAAATAAAGGAGACATATGGGAAATGTAAAATCATCCCTTTTTGGGGGGGTATTACTGTGTATTCTAGAAGTAGAGAAACTGAAACTTTAAAATTTGCTAAATTTTCCAAATTTTTTGTAAAAATTGTATTTGTTTATGCAAAAAAATTGACTTTTTTGACCCAATTTTAGTAGTGTCGTGAAATACAATATGTGACGAAAAAACAAGCGTTTTAAAGTTATCCACACTTAAAGTGACAGTGGTCAGATTTTGAAAAAATGGCCTGGTCCTTAAGGTGAAATAGGGCCGTGTCCTTAAGGGGTTAAAAGAAGAAAAACTGCTACAAGAGGACATAGTTTTAAATTACTTTACTGAGAGAGTAGTGGACGCATGGAATAGCCTTCCTGCAGAAGTGGTAGCTGCAAATACAGTGAAGGAGTTTAAGCATGCATGGGATAGGCATAAGGCCATCCTTCATATAAGATAGGGCCAGGGGCTATTCATAGTATTCAGTATATTGGGCAGACTAGATGGGCCAAATGGTTCTTATCTGCCGACACATTCTATGTGGATTGGACTTGCTTTTCATATATCTGGGACATTAAGGAATATCAAAATATTATCGCAATTGCCTGGTTGGTGGAGCCGAAAATAGATCCGATTTGATATATATGTGTTACATATGCACTTTATTCAGAAGGCCTCTGATTTTGGATTGGATTGTTTGGTATTTATGTTCTTCTCATTGATTTTATTTTAAATTAATAAACCACACAAGGATTTAATAACATTTGATCCATATTATTACCCCTGCGGTACCCAAATGTTAGAGTGCCCTACTTACCATTAATAAACAAAATATACGTTACCAAGGGTCAAAAAGTTGAGTAGGGCTCCGAAGGGAAGGTCAGCTCTCCAGAGGGTTCCCCGTGATCCAGGATAAAATCCAAAGCTTTACCATGTTCTGTTTTAGTCCTTTGTTTGCATAACTTTTTTTTTCTTTCTTTTGGACTCCCTTCTCTCAACCCGTCTATGATTAATATTCACAGACTTATCAAAAGAATACACCCCTTTAGATAACAGTTTTCCAACCAAACCAGAGGGTGTGCACATATGGTAATGGTACTGTGAGATCATACATTACCTAAAACGCTTTGTGGTGAACGTGTAATGTTACCTGCCGATACCTAGGCGGCAATGTTGTGTAACCTATAAATGTGAAACTTTTAAAAGTTAAATTTATATAATGTGACTTCATGTTAAGTGGTAAACATCCACCACCTGACACTTGAAGCAATTAAAAACCTAGATTCCCAGAAACTACTATAACTGTTCTCACGTCATACAGCTAAAATGTAGGCAACAAATGTGTGGGTTTTTGATTTCAGAGGTGCCTTATCTTATGAAAATAACACAACTTTTCTGAGCAACTTCTCATTAAGAGAAGTCCAACTGAGCATACTTTCCCACATTCCTCAGGAATACACCCTTCTGGTGATATACACACAGAATATATATACGTTAGTATATGATTATAACATGTAACAAAATAAAACCAATATATGAAATAATATAAAACAACACATGTGTGATATGTCGATTAACTTGTGTCAAAACTAAATACGATCCACTATAAGAACAAACATTGTATGTTTGTCTCATTAATACATCTCATTATAAAGAGATGCCAGACGAGTGCCAGGAAGTAACTTTATCTCGGCTCATAGCCTAGTGATGAGGTAAAATCACTCCCTTAGATAGGCCCACATCTGCCAGGAAGAGTCTTTCCTTGAACCCATATTTTTTCCTTTTACACAATGAAGGTTCATACAGGAGGGTGAATATAAGTACAACATGGCTTCTTATAGGCCATGAATACACGTTATAACAATAATAATGTATAAATGTTTATATACTTATGAAAAGGCATTACAGGTCACATGACCAATAGGCCGGGAGCAGGAAGCACATAACGCTTCCTGCAAAGCAGACACAGCACTCACAGCGGTGATTTAGAAGGCAGGGACACTTGGGCACTGTCCCTGCCTTCTCTCTGGGTTGCCATGCTGTCACTGACAGCAGGCAACCCGCTCGGCATCAGTACGATTAGCGTGCAGATGCCTTCTCTAAATGGACGTTCTAAAACATCCATTCAGAGATAGACAACCGCCCATAGGATGTTTATAGTCTATGGGCGGTCATCAAGTGGTTAACAAAATTCACCACGACTAAATTCGCACCAAACTGAATTGTTTCAAAAATAATTGGCGAACCAGCGAATCGAATTTTTAAAAAATTCGCTCATCTCTAGTGCTATATGCTATGTCCAATATATAGCCATGTTATAGTGAATTTCAGAATGAGGCTTCTATACAAGAAAGCCCAACACACAATTCATTGCACAGTAAGGTCTGGTGCGCATTTATGGTATGGTAGATTTTAATGTACAACCATTGAGAACAATGGCCCAAATCGCAGTCAAATATTCAGGCAAACTGTACTCTCTCATCCCATATCCAGCTAGACTGCACATGCACTCTACATGCAGCACATTAATAAAATACCTCTTTTGGCAGACTCAATGTACTATAAAAAAGTTATGGCTCCAGAAAGGCAGGGAGAAAAAATGAAAATGCAAAAAAGAAAAATGCTCAAGGGGTTAAGGTGCATTCATTATTTGTATTTTGTTGTTTTTATATATTTTCTTTGCTTTTATTTTAATACCTACAGGGCTACCAGCCAGATTACATGTGGCTATTTTTAAGGCTTATGACAGTGTGGAAATGAATTGTGAATATAATCAGAAACAGGCATGGTCAAAAGCCTGGTACAAGATCATGGGTCTTGATAATCTTCAGTGGATGGTTCATTCTGACGGAAACATCAATATGGACTACAGTTCAAGATCTACGGTGTTTGTTAATGAACAAAAGAGAGTTCTGGTAATGAAGATCACAAACCTGGAATTTTGGGACAGTGGTTTATATCAGTGCCGTGAATCAGGAGGTGAAACCATCTTAAAGGAAATCTTGCTGCTAGTAACTTTAGGTAAGTGTTACATATTTTGTGGACCATGCTGGCATTATCAAATTCATAACCTACTCACCCCACACCCCAAAAGAAATTCCATACAAAAATTAGGTTTGCTACCTGTATAGCCAACTTTCTATTACAAAGTTTCAAATACCCTTTTGGCAATTACATAGGCATGTTCTATTCAGAACTTTAAAAAGCATCATTCTGTTAAAGCTATACAATTTTCTTATCCCTTATGAAACAATTCCAGTAACATAGTAAGGCTTCATGTACACAATAATATTTTTGCTCTATATCTGATCTGCATTTTGTCTGATTCGGACACAATGCTGTCTACATTTTTTGGGGTTTCAAAACATGCGGACAGCAATAATGTGGCCGTTCTGCAAATTATAGAACATGCCCTATTGTTATGCATGTTGCAGATAAGAATAGGCATTTCTATAATAAGGACTGAGGAAAGTGGGAGATGCACTTAGCTAGCATCTGTGTTTTGCGAGACCACACTGAACTACTACCCCAAAAGGTAAAAGCCAATCTTCATAAAATTTCCTTCTCCACTCCAAATATGGCAATGAAAAAAACTCCTTGGATCAACATCCCACCACCAGTAGCACCCATAATTAGTGTTGAGCGAATCAAAGCATCCAAAGTGGAATTTGACCCAAAGTTGGGGGAAAATTAGATTTGCTGCAAAGCCGAATTTCCTTGTGCTTCATTGTAACAAATAATTTTTCCTAAAATGGAGGCTAGAGTTGTCTTAGAAAGAACGGGGAAAAAAATACTCAACTCATCCACTTGCTCGGGCAGAAGCAGTCCGTTCCTCTCTTGAGTGGAAAAGACCTGCCGAAGGACCTGCACTTAGCGTGATAACGTCACCTAGCTCTCCAAGCATGATCACGTGGTGACGTCATCATCAAGAGAGGAGCGGACTGCTTCTGCTCGAGTAAGTGGATGAGGTGAGCGATTCAAAAAGCCATATTGCACTGGCGTATTACCTTTTTTAACAGCTGTTAGATTGTTACACTTTTGTCTAAGTGGCGTTAAAAACAGTCCCATTGATTGACAGGCTGAATAGGGTTTTAATGTAGTGATTCATGTCAAATTAATTTGTAACAAATCAAATTTCTTGTCAAACTTTGGCGAAGCTGCCGAATTGAATTTTTCAAAACTTCGCTTATCTTTACCCATAATGTATTACTTTCAGGAAAAGCATGCACGACAACTCTTTCAATAAATATACTATGACAGCATTCTCTTGTATAGCTCTTGTTTAACAGTGAAAAAAACCTCTTGAATTAAAAGTTCTGCGTATAAATAGACTTCTGAATTAAACTTTGATATATTTGTATATTTGTGGTCCTGGCTGCGGGCGAGAGCAACCGAGGAGAAGATTAAACATCCTAAAACTAAAACCGGCTAGTGGTGTGCCTTTAGCCATGTACGAGGGGATTCCAAAAAAGGGGGCATACCCTGAAGCTGATTGAAGAATAGGGCAGGCGGGTGGGGCGCTGCAGATTGGTAAAAGGAGGATGAAATGACCATGACTCTGCACCAGGTAACTTTTGCAAGGCCCGGGATGTATAGGGGAAGTGCTGGTGAACTCGTCGGTTCTTAAAAAGCCGTAAAAGCTCAGATACAGAGCAGCCTTGAGGACCAGGCTATTGAAAGGCCCAAAAGGCTTCCCATCTAGGGATGAGGATAGTTCCCTAAATAAATCCCCAGAAAATGGCTGCCTAACCGGAGGAGCTTTGGGGCGACTTTTCATGATACCACGTGGGGTGGCTTTCATGATTTGCAAATTAAAAAATGACTTGCGGCCAGGATGCCTAAACATGTAATGGTACTGAACCCCTGTGAGATAAAGCCTAATAGTATTATAAGACAACTTCAGCTCCTTGTGGCAGTAAGCTAAAAAGGCAGTGATATAAGTGACTAAATCCGTGCTGGCCCTCGGATGACGACGGGAAAATTGCTTAAAAATAGGCTAGGGATCTACGAATTAATGCTTTAGCTTCCGAGATATGTCTACTTAGTCCATTACCAGGGTCTTGAAGGTTGGTGGTACCAATCCAACCTTTTCTGCTCCTGGCATTACCTGAAAGAAAAGGTCGAAATTGAAGGGGGATAGGGCATCTGCCGCCACGTTCCTTACCCCCTTACTATGTCTGCAGACAATCTGAAAGTTATGCTGGAATGACAGCCAGGTTAGCCTGCGGATGAACCTCATGACCCTGGGTGAACCGGACCTGCCTTTAGTGATAATGTCCACCACTGCCTGGTTATCATTGATGAAAGCTACCGGAGAGTTGGCCCAGAGCCTACCCCATACTTGAGCTGCTGCCACGATGGGGTAAACTTCCAGAAGTGGGGAAGACCTGGAGTATTCTTGCTGCAACGTTACTTGAGGAGGCCAGGAGTTAGCGAACCATTGACTGCCGTATATTGCCCCAAAGCCAGTGGATGCCACTGCGTCAGAAAAAACGATGGGAAAAGACTTATCCCAGTGGGGAGCGAACAAGGAAATGCAGTTTCAATCTGCCAGGAAAACCCTTCACATAGCGAGATCAGCAATTGTTTCGTGGTCAAGATGAATAAGGGAGTCTTGGTCGGGTGCCAAGGGTAATAATTGAAGCAGCCTGGAAATAAAAGATCTCCCTTGGGGCATGATCCTGGAGGCGAAATTCAGCATTCCTAATAAAGACTGCAATTACAGCTTTGAGAGCGTTCTAAACCCCACGTATTTGGATACAGTCTCCTTGAGTCTGGCTAACTTGTCCTCGGGCAACCTAGCCTCCATTTTTCCGGAATCTAAAACTATGCCTAGAAAGGTGATGGCAGTGGTGGGGCCTTTGATTTTTGAAGGGACCACGGGGAAGTGCAAAATTGAAAAAATGGACAGAGGGTTGCAAAGGCTGTCAGGGGTGATACTGGTGCTCCACCAGTAAGAAATCATCAAGGTAATGAATTACCCTAGAGCAGAGGCCGTAGTTAACCAGTATCCAGTGGAGGGCCTGGGCGAACTGATCAAAGAGCCAGGGACTGCTCTTTGACCCGAAAGTCAAGCGGGTGGTAAAATAATAGCAGTCCCTCCACTTGATTCCATAGAATTTCCAAAGATGAGGGTGAATCGGCAGCAGCTTAAAGGCGTCTGAAATATCTGCTTTGGAGAGCCAGGCACCCTTCCCAACCTGCAAAATTAACTGAATTGCCTCATCTATGGAAGAATACTGCATTGAGTATTCGTCATCGTCAGTGGGAATAAGCGAGTTGAGACTGGGAATAGCAGAAGCAAGAGGCGCCGACAGGTAGTAAATCAATCTTTTTTTATTAGTAAATTTTTTGGTAACAAGACCGATAGGACTGAATCTCCAAATATTAAAGGGGGGTTACGAAAAGGGGCCGATGATGAATTTCTTTTGCAACTCGGCTTCCAAAAGCGAATCCACGGTCGAAGGATCTGACAATGCTGATTTCAAATTAGGGCATTCCCAGGTATCTTGGGGCAGAGAGACAAGACCAGTATGAAAACCTTCAAGAAACCCTGACTTGAGGAATTGCACAAAATTAGGATCATGATGATCCTGTAGGAACAGCAACAGGGCATCTATTGTCGGTTAGTCAGAAACTTTTTGCTCTTTGAGAGCAGGAGGACTGAGGGTGGGCGCCAAAACAGATAGCGCAAATGTGAAGGGCTTTGCATTTGACGAAATTGCAGAACGTGGAATTATAATTATTACAAATTTGGTTTTTACCTAAAAAGGTAATGGGTTGGCCTAATTTGTCTAACAACTTGTCTTTGTGCTGCGGGAAGACTGGAAAGCTGCCTTGGTTGAGAGGCGGGATTCACATTAGGGCACCAGTCAGAGATGTGCAGGACTGACTGGCAATTGGCGCAGGCAGGGGCTTTGAGCCAGGCGAAATGTCTGCAAAAGTGTTCTGTGTCAAAAACAGCCCAGTTTGTAACGTGCTGAAATTGGGAGAGCACGGCGGCAGCTTTTGCAGAAAAGGAATGATGGTAGTCGTGGAAAGCGTGACCTCCATACTTGTACCCTAATTCCATAACCCGATACAGGTAGGTATCCAGCTCTTCCCGTCTATCTGGCTGAGCGGAACATACTATGTCTCTATACAGGCTAAAGGCGAGTACAAATTCGGGAATTTATAATTTTCTGTTTAGACGTGCGTCTTTGGACTTGAGTATGATCGGCACGTCGCCACAAGCGATAGTTTTATTTTCAACGGTATCATGAGTGGACATAAGGATGGAAGCTAAGTTGACACCTCTACCGGCCAAGATATCTTTCCTGAGATTTTCTGGAATGAAAAACGAAGGGGCAACGACCGGGGGGGAAGTGACCCTGCCTGGAGAAAGTGAACGTGATGTGGATGGACCTGAGGCTGGAGGGATGGACGAGGTGGTGGATGGATCCCTGTTCTCGAGCACCTGTACCTAGCATTGACGTCGGACAATGAGCTTGAGAGACTGTTAATGGTAGAGTGAAATTGGGTCAAAGACAGCTGTATGGTGGATAATGACACTTGTTCAGACGAGGAGGCCGACGGGTCAGGAAACAGCAGATGATACAACTCGGCCTTCCTGGCTGAAGCTTAGTGCGGTATCCCTTTTTTGTTAAGCTCCAGGACTAATTTGGAGATGGTCCAACTTCGGTAAGACATGCGACTGGCCTGATTGGAGGCCGCTGATTTGGGAATTGACAACACGTCTTTGATATTTGACCCATGCGACATGATGGAGCTGAAAAGACAGAACAACTGGTAGAACCTGGAGTAACAAAGATATCCCTGGAAAAACAACCAAGAGGTCTAAACTGAGGGATGTGCGTGAAGACGAGAAGCAAACCTGCCTAACTAGGAATGCGAAATGGGCCGGGTAACCCTGGACGCGACTTACCTGAACCACAGGTAATTAATCCCTAGAAAATATTAACCGCAGCGGCAGCTTAAGGAAGACCTCAAACCGGAAATAAAGTGTATATGATAAAACGTTGATCTGCTGAAATAAATGAACAAATGGCCTTAACCAGATGGACTGTAGTACCTTGTAGCTGAATCGAGTGACTAAGATAGCAGCAGGCTGAGGGGCCCTGGCTGGGGGAAATAACGCTTGAGGGTACCTGAGAATGTAGCACCTAGGTAACATAACAAAATGGAAGATGAAAGTAATGAGAACTGGGGGTCCCAGATAACGTGCGAAAGAGCGAGGAGAGGCTCAGTGGCCTATACCAGACTTAAGTGTACTGGGTGTACCAGAGAAGACGTGACCTGGGCGTACCAGGAAGGCATGGAACAAGAGACTGATGTGATTAGTATAGAAAGATCTGGGCGTACCAGAGATGAGCATGGGAGACTCAAGTATGCTGGGCGTACCAGCGCAGACGTGACCAGGGCGTACTGGGGAGTGCATAAGAAGCGTGATGAGTAAGAGAGTTTTGATGTACCCAAATGACGAGTGAGAAATGGACGAAACGAAGATGTAGTGACCTAAGGCAGACCCTAGTGTGTTGTGCGAACCGGTGAAGACGAGACCTGGGTGAACCAGGGAGTGTGGAGTAGTAAAGAGAGACGTGCATGGGCCAGAGTGCCAAGAGAAACAAGAATTAGGCTGGTGATCCAAAGAACGACAGCCGGGAACTGTGAGGAAACTACAGTTTGCCTGGGCATACCAGGACAAAACTGAGAATTAATGGAAGATGAGAACCGGCAAATCAGGCAGAATAAAAGCTGAGTCGCGTGTACCCTGAGCGTGCCAGGGAAAAAAGGGGGTGAAGACAAAGGCAGGCGGGAAGACCGAGATATGTGATCTGGGCGTACCAGAAAAGATATGCAAAACTGAGGCGCAAGAAGTGAAAATGGCGAGAGAGGTACCTGGGCGAACCAGGATGGCCGAGAGTAAGGGAAAGAAGAGCATGTGAAAGTGGAGACCACATACGTGTGCTTTGTCACTTGGACCGAATGAGTCTGGATAAACAAAGGAGTCCACGAATCAGGAAAGCTCACCTGTAAATAAAACCATGAGGAATACTACTGAGGAAAATGAAGCAAAAAGATTATTTTTTTTTTTTGTAATGTGCGGATTCCCAGCGTATGGGCAACAGATGTAGTGTGCGTATGCCCAGCGTATGGGTGACAGATGTAGTGCGCGTATGCCCAGCGCATGGGCGACAGACGTAGTATGTGTAAGCCCAGCATATGGGCAAAAGATGTAGTGTGCCCAGTGTATGGGCGACAGATGAAGTGTGCGTATGCCCAGCGTATGGGCGACAGATAAAGTGTGCGTATGCCCAGCGTGTGGGTGACAGATGTGTGCGGATGCCCAGCGCATGGGCGACAGATGTAGTGTGCGTATGCCCAGCGTATGGGCGACAGATGTAGTGCACGTATGCCCAGCGCATGGGCGACAGACGTAGTATGCGTAAGCCCAGCGTATGGGCGACAGATTTAGTGTGTGTGTGCCCAGCGTATGGGCGACAGATGAAGTGTGCGTATGACCAGCGTGTGGGCCACAGATGTAGCGTGAATTTTATAAAAATTTTATTTATTTTTTTATTTACCTTGGCTCTCTCATAAGCTAAAAACAACATGGGCTGATTAGACCTGTCCAGACACTAACCCTAACCCTAAGTTCACACCTGAGCGTTTTATAGCGCGTTGGAACGCGCTGTAAAACGCTCAACACATGAAAACCAATGCTTTCCTATGGCCCTGGTTCTCACTTGAGCGTTTTACAGCGCGTTTGAATGCGCTGTACAACGCCCGACGCATAAACAAGTACTTGAGCTTTTTTTGGGGCGTTTGTCGCGCGTTTTGTGATTGACACCACAGAAGTCAATCACAAGAACGCGCGTACGAACGCGGGTTTCCCATTTGCAAAAACGCGCTGAAATACGCGCGACAAAAACGCGCGTTTTTAGAACGCTCAGGTCTGAACCCAGGGTAAAACAGTGCATTAACCACTTCAGCCCCCCTAGCTTAAACACCCTTAATGACCAGGCCACTTTTTACAATTCTGCACTACACTACTTTCACCGTTTATTGCTCGGCCATACAACTTACCACCCAAATGAATTTTACCTCCTTTTCTTCTCACTAATAGAGCTTTCATTTGGTGCTATTTCATTTTTGCTGACATTTTTACTTTTTTTGATATTTTGCCTTTTTTGACGAAATTTTTGCAAAAAAATGAAATTTTTCACTTTCTGTTTGAACATTTGTCAAATAAAACTACATTTCTCTACAAATTTTTCTCTAAATTTATTGTTCTACATGTCTTTGAAAAATGCAATAAGTGTATATTTATTGGTTTGGGTAAAAGTTATAGCTTTTACAAACTAACGTGCAAAAAACTGAATTTCCGCACTTTGACTTTCTGAGCACCTGTCCTGTTTCCTGACATACTACAATGCCCAGACAGTAGAAACACCCCATAAATGACCCCATTTTGGAAAGTAGACACCCTAAGGTATTCACTGAGGGGCATAGTGAGTTCATGGAAGTTTTTTTTTTTTGTCACAAGTTAGCGGAAATGTTTTTTCAAAAAATTTCATTTTCCGCAAACTTGTGACAAAAAATAAAAACTTCCATGAACTCACTATGCCCATCAGCGAATACCTTAGGGTCTCTACTTTCCGAAATGGGGTCACTTGTGGGGTATTTTTGCTGCCCTGGCATTTTAGGGGCCCCTAAAGCGTGAGAATCCAAATGCGTAAAAAGGCCCTGTGAAATCCTAAGGGTACTCATTGGAATTAGGGCCCCTTTGCGCATCTTGGCAGCAAAAAAGTGTCACACATGTGGTATCGCCATACTCAGGAGAAGTAGGGCAGTGTGATTTGGGGTGTAATTTTACATATACCTATGTTGGGTGAGAGAAATATCACTGTAAATTGACAACTTTGTATAAAACTTTTTAAAAAGTTGTCGTTTACAGCGGTATTTCTCACACAAAGTATGGGTATATATAAAAATACACCCCAAAAGTCATTGCCCTACTTCTCCTGAGTACGGCAATACTACATGTGTGACACTTTTTTGAAGCCAAGATGCGCAAAGGGGCCCTAAAACCAATGAGTACCTTTAGGATTTCACAGGGCAATTTTACGCATTTGGATTCCAAAATCCTTCTCATGCTTTAGGGGCCCCTAAAATACCGGGACAGTAAAAATACCCCACAAGTGACCCCATTCCGGAAAGTAGACACTCTAAGGTATTCGCTGATGGGCATAGTGAGTTCATGGAAGTTTTTATTTTTTATCACAAGTTAGCGGAAATTGATTTTATTTTTTTTTCTCTTTTCTTACAAAGTCTCATATTCCACTAACTTGTGACAAAAAATAAAATTTTACATGAACTCACTATACCCCTCACGGAAGACCTTGGGGTGTCTTCTTTCTAAAATGGGGTCACTTGTGGGGAATTTTTACTGCCCTGGCATTTTAGGGGCCCCTAAAGCGTGAGAAGCGGTTTGGAATCCAAATGAGTAGAAATGTCCTGTGAAATCCTAAAGGTACTCATTGGATTTAGGGCCCCTTTGCGCATCTTGGCTGCAAAAAAGTGCCACACATGTGGTATCGCCGTACTCGGAAGAAGTAGGGCAATGTGTTTTGGGGTGTATTTTTACATATACCCATACTGGGTGTGAAAAATATCTCTGTAAATGACAACTTTTTCCATTTTTTTATACAAAGTTGTCAATTTACAGAGATATTTCTCTCACCCAGCATGGGTATATGTAAAAAATACACCCCAAACCACATTGCCCTACTTCTTCTGAATACGGCGATACCACATGTGTGACACTTTTTTTGCAGCCAAGATGCGCAAAAGGGCCCCAATTCCAATGAGTACCTTTTAGGATGGCATTTTTACGCATTTTTCTTCTCACGCTTTAGGGCCCCTAAAATTCCAGGGCAGTAAAAATACCCCAAATGTGACCCCACTTTAGAAAGAAGACACCTCAAGGTATTCTGTGAGTGGCATGGTGAGTTCATACAAGATTTTTTTTTTTGGCACAAGTTAGCGGAATTTGATATTTTTTGTTTTTTTCTCACAAAGTCTCCCTTTCCGCTAACTTGTGACAAAAAATTCAATCTTTCATGGACTCAATATGCCCCTCAGCGAATACCTTGGGGTGTCTTCTTTCCAAAATGGGGTCACATGTGATGTGTTTGTACTGCCATGGCATTTGAGGGTCTCCGCAATCATTACATGTATGGCCAGCATTAGGAGTTTCTGCTATTCTCCTTATATGGAGCATACAGGTAATGAGATTTTCTTTCCGTTCAGCTTCTGGGCTGAAAGAAAAAATGAACGGCACAGATTTCTCCATTCGCATCGATCGATGTGGATGAAAAAATCTCTGCCAAAAAATATGCAAGAAGAAAAAGAGGGGCCTGGCGATTGCCAGGACATAGGGGCTCCGCCCAAACATCCATACCCACTCAGCTCCTATGTCCTGGCAAACGTGATTTCTCCATTCACATCGATCAATCGATCGTTGTGGAGGAAGACATCTTTGCCAGATTTTTTGATATAAAGTGTTTGCCAAAGCATATGAACTCCAACACCTCTCCTCAGCTCATATGCCTGGGCAAACGTTCCTGTACTGCAGAGGAGAAATCTCGTCTTGCAGCGCCGCATACACCGACTTCACGTGTCTTCTGACAGCAGCGTAATGCTTCTCTCAGAATTCACATCAGTGCTGCGGCGTTTTCATAGGTTGGTCCGTTGATCTACCTGGAAAATAAAGGGTGGTTAGGGGAAAAAAAAAAAGAAGAAAAAACAGGCAGCAGGCACATAACTTGAACCATGAGCAACCAAAGAAAAAGAAATACCACAAATGGGCCGCACCTCTTAAGATAAAACAATTAATTTATTGAAACACACATGATTAAAAGCAAAAATACATGAAGACATCCCCCATAGTGGGTTGGATAAAGTGCACAATGCAGCCAGTACCACCACCTGTCGATGAATGAAGGCTAAGTGTACAAAAATATATACCACAAGCAAATCACAAGAGATAGTATACTTATCCAACAAGACAGTGGTGGCACAAGGCAAATAGAAATCCACAAAGGGGAAACCCTCACGCGTATCGTTAGAGTATATACTAGCTTCCTCAGAGGTCCATGTATGTTTGCATGCTTGTGTTACAACATTATATATTCAATCCAATTACTCATAGATAACATTTAGATGTGGTCAAAATGCATGGCAAAATGCAAAACAAGGAAGAGAAGGAAGGGGGAAGGGGGGAAGATGGAAACGGTGATACCTGTTTTCTCCCCGGTGCATGATCCATGTGCATGCGATGGCGCCGGACTGAACCGGTGTACGAACCCAACGCATGCGCATGCGCAAGATGGCGTCCCAGCAGAAGTGGATGCGACGATGTGTTCCAAAGAGCGGAAATACATAATCTCACCCCCAAACGCGGGGGCGCATGCGCAATTGTGCGCATTAAGGCATCCGGGCACAAGGGGGCGTGGCTATGCGCTCCAAAACACCGAAAACGCACCACAGCCCCCAAGATGCCAACAGGTGCCTGCGCAACAACATGAACTCTCATCTGGATGAAGCAAAATACATGTGTAGGTACATAATAGTAAATTTAATAGTATTTAGAATAGTAAATAATATTTGTGTGTTTGTGTGCTGGTGTATTCATACACATGCACATGCACACATACGCACAAAACAACTTTGAATGGATAGGTAGATAATTAAGAATAATAATGATAAATAATAACTAATAAAAAATGTAATAATGTATAAAAGTATCATTATCTACTTTGCACCTCTTTTGTATGTATACTTATGGCGTATTTATTGATTCATTTCTATCTTAATCATCAATGTATAATTTATACAGATTTTATGGTGTATTTTGGGTTATGGTCACCCCTTCTTTTATTTGCTGAATGTGTTGCAGATATCTATCCATACATATATGCAGGCTATTTGGGCGTTATGCATTGTATATGTCGCTTATCCTGTTATTATGTACCTACACATGTATTTTGCTTCATCCAGATGAGGGTTCATGTTGTTGCGCAGGCGCCTGTTGGCATCTTGGGGGCTGTGGTGCGTTTTCGGTGTTTTGGAGCGCATAGCCACACCCCTTGTGCCCGGATGCCTTAATACGCACAATTGCGCATGCGCCCCCGCGTTTGGGGGTGAGATGATGCATTTCCGCTCTTTGGAACGCATCGTCGCATCCACTTCCGCTGGGGCGCCATCTTGCGCATGCGCATGCGTTGCGTTCGTACACCGGTTCAGTCCGGCGCCATCGCATGCACATGGATCATGCACCGGGGAGAAAACAGGTATCACCGTTTCCATCTTCCCCCCTTCCCCCTTCCTTCTCTTCCTTGTTTTGCATTTTGCCATGCATTTTGACCACATCTAAATGTTATCTATGAGTAATTGGATTGAATATATAATGTTGTAACACAAGCATGCAAACATACATGGACCTCTGAGGAAGCTAGTATATACTCTAGCGATACACGTGAGGGTTTCCCCTTTGTGGATTTCTATTTGCCTTGTGCCACCACTGTCTTGTCGGATAAGTGTACTATCTCTTGTGATTTGCTTGTGGTATATATTTTTGTACATTTAGCCTTCATTCATCGACAAGTGGTGGTACTGGCAGCATTGTGCACTTTATCCAACCCACTATGGGGGATGTCTCCATGTATTTTTGCTTTTAATCGTGTGTGTTTCAATAAATTAATTGTTTTATCTTAAGAGGTGCGGCCCATTTGTGGTATTTCTTTTTCTTTGGTTGCTCATGGTTGCTGTTCTGTACCTGGGCCTGCACTCTTATATCCAATTTGTAGGTGTGCCCCCCATCAAATATTAGTGGCACATAACTTGAACGTTACAAACTTTATAAAACATGAATAAAACCTGAACATGAAAAAAAAACGGAACTTTTAAAACCTGAACTAACTCAAGATTTTTTTTTCTTGCTACCTGTTTAATTTTTTTTTCTTTTTTTAACCATATCACTCTTTATTTTCCTAGCAGAAACCTTTCCTTTCCCATGGGACAATGTGTAAAGTGTAAATCACACAGAGATGGTGAGAAGTACACTATAC
This sequence comes from Bufotes viridis, assembly GCA_033119425.1. Lineage (NCBI taxonomy): Eukaryota > Metazoa > Chordata > Amphibia > Anura > Bufonidae > Bufotes > Bufotes viridis. Next base: position 185,667,115 of record CM065591.1, read on the forward strand.
ACGTTATCCCAAGTGAAAGGAGAGGTTTCTACCGTTTCACACTTCTGCAGTAGCACAGCAGCACCGTCCCCTATGTGTTAGGGTCTCTCAAAACCTAGTATCCTGAGAGACCCTTGAGCCTGATTGTAAAAACTACCTGTGATGTGCTGTCCCTAGGTCCCTAAGTGTACCTGAGTTTGGTACTTCCGGAAACACTCCCCTAGGCATAGGGCAGGGTGGTCAGGACAGTCAGGACAGAAATAACGGGTGTCACGCCTTATTCCACTCCTGCTACAGACACGACATCTTTTTCGGGGTGGCGGTTGGGTTGAGGTACCGGTAACGACACTGGGGAAGTGTCGCTCGTGTAGACGGCTCATTACACTGGTGGATGGTGCCACGGAACCTCCTGGATACAGAAGTTCCAAAATGATCTCTTCCTGAAATTTGAGGAAGGATCCAGTTCTCCCAGCCTTACTGTAGAGAACGTAACTATTATAGGCAGCCAATTGAATTAAATATACAGACACCTTTTTATACCAGCGTCTGGTGCGTTGGGAAACCAAATACAGGGCCAACATCTGGTCATTGAAGTCCACCCCTCCCATGTGGAGGTTATAGTCGTGGACTGACAGGGGCTTTTCAACGACACTGGTTGCCCGTTCAATTTGTATTGTCGTGTCTGCGTGAATGGAGGAGAGCATGTAAACGTCACGCTTGTCTCTCCTTTTCACAGCAGTTCTTCGTTACACAAGGCAGCCCTCTGCCCCCTTGCAAGTCGGGTGGTAACGAGTCATTGGGAGAAGCCCCGGCGACTAGGTCGCGCGGTGCCACAGCAGCCAATCTGTTCTAGGAACAAATGCTAGAAGAGGGCCACACTTGTGTAAAAGTTGTCCACATAAAGATGGTACCCCTTGCCGAATAAGGGTGACACCAAGTCCCAGACTATCTTCCCACTGCTCCCCAGGTAGTCGCTTGCTTGGGATGTACTGTTTGAAGCCAAGGCGCCCGGTAAAATGTATTAGGGACTCGTCTACGCAGATGTTTTGTGCGGGGGTATACAAATCTGCAAATTTCTGGTTGAAATGGTCTATGAGGTGCCGAATTTTGTGGAGCCGGTCAAAAGCTGGGTGGCCTCTGGGACGGGAGGTGGTGTTGTCGCTAAAGTGCAGGAAACGCAGGATGGTCTCAAAACGTGTCCTGGACATGGCAGCAGAGTACATGGGTATGTGATGAATTAGGTTCGTGGACCAATATGACCGCAATTCATGCTTTTTTGTAATGCCCATGTTGACGAGAAGGCCCAGAAAAGTTCTAAATTCGGAAACTTGGACTGGTTTCCAACGGAAAGGCTGGGCATAGAAGCTTCCCGGGTTGGCGTTTATAAATTGAGTGGTATACCGATTTGTTTCTGCCACGACTAAGTCATAGAGCTCCGCAGTGAAGAACAGCTCAAAAAACCCCAGCGCCGATCCGATCTGAGCTGTCTCCACCCGAACTCCTGACTGGGCGTTAAAAGGGGGAACTACTGGTGCGGCTGAAGATGGGGACAGCCAATCAGGATTTGCCAGCACTTCAGGGACTCTAGGGGCTCTACGGGCCTGTCTGCGCGGTGGCTGCGACGGGGGAATTACTGCACGTGCCACCGTACCAACTTCAACTGCCCTTCTGGTGCTCGCCACTTCACCATGTTGTACGGCAGTGCTGGTAGAAGGTCCAGGACGGGCTGCGCTGCTGGTGTATGCCTCACCACGTAATCCGGCAGCGCCAGCCCCACTCTGCTGCCCTTGAAACTGATCCTGCGCTACCTGCGGTCTAGCGACACGGAGCCGGGTACGCCTGGTGGTATCAGGGACCTCAACCTCCTCGTCCGAACTTTGGGTCAGACTGCCACTGCTCTCTACAGGTTCGTATTCTGACCCGCTAGATTCGTCAGATGAGGGTTCCCATTCCTCATCCAACTGGGTCAGAATCCTGTAGGCCTCTTCAGAGGAATACCTCTTATTTGACATTTAGTCGACTAAATTTAGGGGGTATTCCCTGAGACTACCCAAGAAAAAAAGCAAGCCTGTCTTACAAATGGGAGTGTAGCGAAGTACAGAAGTACAGAAGCCGCTGCTTGATAAAAAAGATCAAAACTGATTTTTTTTTTATCGCCGCAGCGCTTGTGAAGTGATTGTGCAGTGATACAAAAAAAAATTTTTTTTTTGTCACTGCGGCGGGGCCAGCGTGGGTGAACACAGGTGTGGGCGACCGATCAGGCCTGATCGGGCAAACACTGCTTTTGGGGTGGAGGGCGAACTAAAGTGACAGTAATACTATTATAGATCTGACCGTGATCAGTTCTGATCACTTACAGATACTATAAAAGTACAAACGCTGATTAGCGCTACGCTAATCAGCGAATCAGTGACTGCGGTGCGGTGGGCTGGGCGGTAACACTAACTACCTAACAAAGGGGCCTAAACTAAACTAAGCCTAACAGTCAATTGTAGTAAAAAAAAAATGTGACAGTTCACAAAAGTGACACTGATCACTTTTTTCCCTTTCACTATGTATTGACAGGTGATCAAGGGGTTAATTAGGGTGATGGGGGGTGATCAGGGCCTGATGTGTAGTGTTTGGTGCACTTACTTGGGATCTGTGCTCTGTGCTGGGTCCAACCGATGAAAAGGACTCAGCACATGGCACAGATCCCTTATAAAACCCCTATATCTATAAATATAACTTGAATCACCATTTTCCATAGGTGATTTTTAAAATCACCAGCCTGCCAGCGCTGATCATTGGCTGGCAGGCTGGTGACTCACCTCTCCTGAGTCCGGCGGTGCGTTCCACTTGCGTTCCACCGGACCCAGGAGCGCGTCAAGGAGGAATAAACCGACCACCCGCAGGATGCAATCCTGCGTTAGGCGGTCGGTAAGAAGTTAAACAAAGTGCATAAAGAAGACAATATTGGGGATATGCCCCAAACAATCATCACATAAGATGAACCCCCTGAACCCATATTAAGGCAGTCATACAAGAAGAAGCTTAATATAAGCACAGCCTTGTGAGAATGAAACTGCGGGTGCAGATAAAATGTGATGCGCCGTCTGGAGCTCTGGCTGCGCAGGCGTCTTGTGAGGGGAGACTGCATGTGCGCACCGGGTGGCGGCGGCGGTAGTGGCCAAATCAATAGGGGAGAATAAGAGGAGGCACGGGCGCCAAGGCTCCCTGAGACCAGAAGCCTGCCAGGCGCCCAAGCCACTTACCACAGAGAAGAACGCAGGAAGGAGGAACGAACCCGGCTTGAGATGACCGGAAGTACGTCAGGCGCGCAAGCGAGCGTCTCCGGCCTGCGGTATGTGCTGGCATATAAACCCTATGCCCCTTCCACAAATGCAGGCTGATACCAGTTTGCTGTATTTGTTATTAGGCCCCTTCAGCTGTATTTTTCTAAACTAAAGTAACCTCAAATTCTGAAGTTCATCCTTTCCATTTATTGCTTTAGTCACCCTTCTTAAAATCTGCGCCCTCTCTACTATATCTTGTACACAATTTGGAATATTGTGTAATAGTTGTCAGCACTAAGATCTGACTACTGATTTAGAAATTGGAAGAATTATTTTCTTACCATATTTGTAGCTATCCTCCCTTTGATGCATCCCATAATCTTATTTTACTTGGCAGCAGCTGCCTGGCACTGAACCTCACAGTTAAAATATCCTTATGTCTATTTTATTATGTGCTTTTGCATTTAGTATGAAATGTTGGCATCCATGTTCCTTTAACCAAGTTCTTAACCTTATATTAAGCGATATCACCCTCCTTTGCACTTTTATGTGCAAGCCCCCAACTTACATTATTATACATTATTTCCTGTCACTGTTTAATATAATCTGCAAATGTATACTTTACTGTGCAATCTACAAGGTCATTAACTCTACTGACTACTCTAGTAGCGAAACTCAAATTTGATTATGTACTATTAATAACCACTACTACATAAACACTTGTCTGTCGCTAAACCTTCAAAGGATAAGGGATGTGTCTGATTGGCAGGGGTCCCACCACTGGGGCATCTGCCGATCACAAGAATGGGAGCCTGTGCTCGCCGTTTGAATGGAGAGGTGGTCATGTATGCGCACTGGCGCTTCATTCAGCTCTGTCGGGCTGAAGAAGATAGCCAAGCACTTGTACTCAGCTATCTATAACAGTCCCAAAAAGTTGAATTGAGCAGCGGACATGCATGCATGTTTGTTGCTCCATTCAAATGAGAAGCATAGGTCCTCATTCTTGTGATCGGCAGGGGCCCCAGTGGTTGTTTTAAATTGTCTTAATGGGACAATCCCTTTAAGTATACAGTCAACATTCAGTGTTGAATAGTTGATTATCTATACGCAAAGAAGTAGTTGAAGAAATAGCAGTCGCTCCCAAGTTCTGGTGCTTTGGGGCCCATAGGCCATGATTGTAAATTGTTGATGGGTGGCCCTATAAAAGATTTAGCATCATAGCTCATGAGCTACAAGTTATGCCTTTGTACAGTGCATTAGAAAAGTCTCCAGACCCCAGAATGTTTAACATTTTTGCTAATGTATTTAAAAGGAAAGCTAAAATATTGTAGTAGCATGTAGACCCTTTACTCAGGACTTAGTTGAAGCACTTTTGGTAGTGATTACAGCCTGCAGTTTTTTGGGTATGATGCCACAAGGTTTGGATAACTGATTTGGGGATTGTCTGCCATTCTTCTTTCTAGATCCTCTCAACTTGTGTCAAGTTCGATGGGGAATGTTTTAGGACAACCATTCCAGTCTCCCTGTCCCAGGTTCTGAAAAACACACTCACTGCATGATGCTGGCACCACCATGCTTCACTGTAGCGATGGAATTAGGCAGGTAATGAGCAGTGCGTGATTTCCACCAGACATTACGCTTAGAATTGAGAATACCGTACAAAGTTCAATCTTGGTTTCATCAGACCAGAGAATATTTTTTCTCACAGTCTGAGAGTCATTTAGGTGCTTTTTTGAGGCTTCTTTCTGGCCACTCTGCCATAAAGACCAGACTGGTGGAATACTATACTGATAGTTGACTTTCTGAACATTTCTCCCTTATGCACACAGTATGTTTGCAACTCCAGAGTGACCATTGGGTTTTTGGTTATCTCTCTTACCAAGGCCCATTCCCTGACTATTTAGTTTGGTGGAGTAGTCAGATTAGGAAGAGTCCTGGTGGTTCAACATTTTTTATATTTAAGAATTATGGGGGCCCCTGTGCTTTTGGGAACTTGCAATGCAGCAGAATTGTTTTGTACCGTTTCCCAGATCTGTGCCTCTATACAATTCTGTGTCTGGAATATATACGCACTTATTTCCTCCTCAAGGCTTGGTTTTGGCTCTGATATGTATTGTCAGCTATGCGATCTTATGGACAGAGGTGTATATTTCCAAATTATGTCCAATCAACTGAATTTTCCACAAGTGGACTCCAATCAGGGTGTAGAAATATCTCAAAGATTATTATGAGAAATGGGAAGCCGCCACAATGTCATAACAAAGGGTCTGAGTAATTAGTGTATGTCCATGTGGAATTTTAGTTTATCCTTTTTATTACATTTGCAACCATTTCTAAAAGTCTGTTTTCACTTTTTATTAAGACATTTTGAGTGCAGATTGAGGGAAAAAGTCATTTTTTTTAGCACAGGCCACAACATAACAAATGTGATAAAAGTGAAAGGGTCTGAAGACTTTCTGAATGTCCGAAGGCACTGTATGTAGCAAAAAAACTTGCAAAAAATATCTTGTTTCTTTCAGAAGGGATGTATGAAGACAGTTCAGAGTACTCTACATTATCGGTCTCAGAAGGTTCAAGTACCTCTCCTAACATAGTTCAAGATAATCTAGGTAAATAAAACACAGTCATAATGAGCATTGACTAGTTATGACAATTGATTTTTTACTGAATTATCTTTGCAGATAAAAAATATGTGAGTCCAGTTGATGTCAAAGCTAATGTCAGCAATGGACAGAATGGTAACTCTACAGTGGAAGGCAAGTAAGTAGATATATTCTGTCAACTTGAAATTACTGTAAATATTATGTTTAATGTCCCGCTGTGTGGCCCATATGACCAATCTATTAATTCATCTTTGCATCAATGAAGTCAATTTCAAAGCTTAGAAAAAGCTCCATATGATATCAAACAACCTCTAATAATATTTTTCAAACATATGTTAGTTGGGCCCCTAAACCACATCATTATTAAATAAAGTTATTTCTTTATAAAAGTAAATCAAAATGGCCAGATCTGATTAATGAACATGAATATGACAAATTTTTGATAATGCATACAGAACTTTTCTAACATACACTATTTGAGCTAATTTGTGGGATGATGATTTTAACTGCTCATGATATCTCATTCCAATGCCACTTGAGGACAGACAGCCATGCTATTGATCCATTTGTCTCTTCGTATGTAATAAAAGTGCATCTAAATAGTGTAAGGTTAACTTTGTGTGGAATGGTGATGTACATTATTAATGTGATTTAACATGGGCACAAAAAAAGCAACCCTTCTGCACTTGCATTGACAGAATTTGCAATGTATAGGTGTGGGCTAAAGATGAGCGAATCAAAGTTGACGAAGTGAAATTCGATCCGAATTTCAGGAAAAATTTGATTCACACCGAAGCCGTATTTCTTCCCGCTTCATGGAAACGATTGCATGTTTTCCTAAAATGGCTGCTGCACGTGTGAGGACATGGAGCAAGGAACTCTGGGAAGGCGGCATCACCCATAATGCCATGTATCCAGCCAATCAACAGCCATCCAGCCCTGTGATGTCACAGCCCTAAAAATAGCGTCAGCCATCTAAGATTCTGCCATTTAACTGCATACTTTAGTGAGGGCAGAGATGTTACAGGCGCTAGGGACAGTGTTAGAAAAAACTTCATTGTGCTAAGAAAAACATTTTACAAGTGCAGGGAAAGAGTATTCAAGGTGAAAGAAAAAATATACTTGCCGCTCAGCAGTGCAGTTATCTGCTGTAAAGACTTTTGTGGAGTGTATTAGTGGAAAAAGAAAAAATATATTTGCTGGTCAGCGGTGCAGTTATCTGTTGTAAATTCTTTTGTGGCATGTATTAGTGGAAAAAGATAAAATATATTTGCCGCTCAGCGGTGCAGTTATCTGTTGTAAAACCTTTTGTGGCATGTATTAGTGGAAAAAGAAAAAATATATTTGCCGCTCAGCGGTGCAGTTATCTGCTGTAAATTCTTTTGTGGCGTATATTAGTGGAAAAAGAAAAAATATATTTGCCGCTCAGTGGTGCAGTTCTTTGTTGTAATCCTTTTGTGGCGTGTATTAGTGGAAAAAGAAAAAATATATTTGCCGCTTAGTGGTGCAGTTATCTGTTGTAAAGCCCTTTTGTGGCGTATATTAGTGGAAAAAGAAAAAATATATTTGCCGTTCAGCGGTGCAGTTATCTGTTGTAAAGCCTTTTGTGGCGTGTATTAATGGAAAAAGAAAATATATATTTGTCGCTCAGCAGTGCAGTTACCTGTTGTAAAGCCATTTGTGGCGTGTATTAGCGGAAAAAGAAAAATAAATATTTGCCGCTGATCGGTGCAGTTATCTGTTGTAAAACCTTTTGTGGCGTGTATTATTGGAAATAGAAAAAATATATTTGCCACCCAGTGGTGCAGTTATCTGTTCTAAAGCCTTTTGTGGTGTGTATTAGTGGGGAAAAAAGGACTTATTAGCCGTTGTGTGGTGAAGTGAGAAAATTACAGACTCTTTTGGGGTGTTTTAATTTCCTTTTTATTTATTTTTCATTTCATCTAACAGTATGTCAGACAGAGAAGTGCCAGGCCCTGCACAGGGGAGTGGCAGAGGCGTAAATGTTTCTGGCTGCAGGTCGCAGCAGAGTAAGGGGCCCTGGCAGCAGGGGCCACTTTGAGAGGCCTGAGCTCCCAGTGTCAGCTAGCGGTCGTGTCGTTACCAGCAACCAAGTGGATCTTGAGTGGTTGACTCGATCTTCCACTTCATCGCAAGTGACATCAGACACACCCAGCCAAGAGTCAGTGGGTTCGTCAGCACAACCCTTAGTTGGCATGGCCTGGAAGCGGCCCTGTGCCCTCACCTGTCCTTAACCTCCCTCTGTCCTTTTCTGTTCCCAGAGCCAGAAATTTGTATTGTATGGTGTGGGCTCAACTCCACTATACAGTGAGGACGAGCTACTAGAAGACAGTCAGCAGCTCCTGGCCAGCCAAGATGTAGAGGAGACATCCGCAGCTTCCTCCACTAGGTGGGCAAGTAGTGATGAGGAGAGTGGCATGGGAGCTAGTGTTGTAAGCCTCAGTATGGACACCAAAAATCATACGTGCTCCAAAACATAAAGATAATTGGAAGCAGGTCCCAGTCGACACCAAAGATCCAAGGAGGGGGGTGGCAGGAAGCAGCAGAGACTGAAACATCAGAAGGAGGGCGACCGCCCCATCTGTGAGCGAGGCAGCAAGCAGACCCCGCCAGACAAGGCAGACAAATGCAGGGGATCCGCTGAGAGTCTGGTCCAGAGGTGGGGGCGTACCACAGTTCAGATAGCAACGCTTGTGTCTTTTATAGTGCGGCGGAATAGAACGGTTGGAGGGAGGAGTGACGTAGCAAACTTACGTCATCACGTCTTCACCCCCTCTGACAAAGGGGCTTTATCATTTGGAAAAGAGCCAGCAAGTTGCTAGCATGGCCCGGAGTCAGCAGTGTGTCACTAGTGTGTCCCGGAGTCAGCAGGGTGGCAGCAGTGGGAGGTCGGTAGCCAAACGGTAGTCAGTCTGTCAGTGCGTAGTGTTGGGGGTAAAATCACCTACTCGGCGATGTGGCAGTTTTTTGTTAAGCCACTGGAGGAGGTGAACATGGCCATATGTAGAATCTGTGGGCAGAAGGTGAATCGTGGCCAGGGTGCCAATGTTGGCACCACAGCCCTGAGTAAACATATGCAGTGTCACCATAAAGTGGCCTGGGAGAACCGTGGCTCCGATGTGGTGGTCCAGCCTGCCGCAGGAACCGCTGCATCACCCAGTGGCACGCAGACGATTTCAGGCAGTCAAGGCTCCACCACTTCAGCCGAAGGGAGCTGTCTGTCCTTCCCACAATCTACCGGTCCTGATGCTCCTGCTTCTTGTCCTCCTTTTCCTCGTCACTCATTCCATCAGCAATCGATCACCGAAGTGATTGTCAAGAGACAATAGTATGAGTCCAAAGCCGTCATTTCTTTGCCAGAAGGTGGGCCAGTCCTTGAGCCTGTTGGAGTCTGCCAAAGTGCAACTTGGCCAGGTGACGCCGCTTCTGCCTCCACATTTTTACGCCATTGGTCCTGCGACAATGTCTGCCTCTGCCTTCTCATCCGCCACCTTGTCCTCAGTCTCCACTGCAGAGACAATTCACAGTGCTCCTGCAGCATACCACATGTGCAGGGCATGGCGGTGTCACGCTGTTCTGCACCTCGTTTTCTTCACAGACAAGATCTGTTTTTTGGGGGTTATTGTTCTGATGGATCAGAGGAAGGGCAAAATAATCAGTGACGTCAACACAAACTTACTGCTGACACCCTGTCCACTTTGTCAGGGGGCTTTCCTTGTATAAGCGTTTAATAGAACAGGTTCTGTTGACATCTATGTGGAATCAGTTGACAACGGTGTAAAAGGAGTGTGCTTCTTCTTGATGCTAACATTGACCTGTAAGGCTGAGTTTACACTTGAGTTATTTGGTCAGTTTTGGCCAAGTGACTGCCCAAATAAGTGAAGTGTGCAGTGATTCTGAGCAACGCCTTTCATCTGCATGTCATACTGACTCACAGTATAATTTGACTACCACAGCAGACTCCCTATGCGTGTTACTGCAAGGCACAGTGTTCTACACCACTATGAAGGCTCCCTGCAGCAGGGAAATAGCCGTTTTTCAACGCGATTCACCTCGAATAAATTCGGATCGAACCAAATTTTTTCAGAAAATTTGGCCGACCGGCCTAATCGAATTTTTGAAAAATTCACTCATCTCTATTGTGGGCAAAAGGTAGACCAACAAGTATTTATTAAGCACTAATATTAAATAGACCACACAGTTTTCACCGGAGTGTCAAGGACACCACTGCCAGTGTTAGGGTCCATTCACACGTCCGCAATTCTGTTCCACATTTTGCGGAACGGAATTGCGGACCCATTAATTTCAATGGGGACAGACGATGTCCCGCCCGGGTCCGCAACTGCGGATCTGCACTTCCGGGTCCGCAATCGCGTTCCCGAAAAAAATAGAACATGTCCTATTCTTGTCCACAATTGCAGAGAAGAAAAGACATTTTCTATGTAGTGCCGGCGATGTGCGGTCCGCAAATTGTGGAACGCACATCGCCGATGTCCGTGTTTTGCGGATCTGCAAATCCGTGGATCCGCAAAACACACATGGACGTGTGAATGGACCCTAAAGGTGGAATTAAGGAAAGAAAAGTGCATGTACAAGGCAGCAAGGTAAACCAATATAATTTATACTAGAGGAAACGGGGTAGTAACTGGGGCAGTTGTCAAGTGATAGAGAGTTAGTTTTACTTGAGTTTGCATTGGCGTATTTTATGTCACATTTATCAAATGTCACATGTTTAATACATTTGTCTTATCCTTAAAGGCTATGTATACCTTTGGGGCCATTTTTTTTATTGCTGCACTGTACTCATTTTGAGCTAAAAATCATTATTTCAATTTGTCATTTTTAAAAATGTTGAGCCCCTTTCTCTGTAAGCCTTGAGATTCTCTAGTAGCCGGTTCTGTACTTTTGCTGTTTGCCGTCAGGCAGCTCAGATGACAGCTCTCATCTCTGATTGTCAACCTTATAAACACTCATAGCTCAACTCTAAATAGGCGCTTATGACCTTTTAGGACGGGTCATTTATTAAGACTGGCGTTTTTAGATGCCGTTCTTAACACCCCTTTGTGCTGGATGCACCTAAGTTATGGAGAGGCGCCGGCCTAAATGTATGCCAGCTCCCTTGCTGGTGTAGATTTAGACCATTTTGGCATAGAAAATGATAAATGAGATAGGCCTCCGGGCCCGCACCCTTCCCCGCCTATGCCACACACACTTTTTTAGACCTGGCATGAGCGGGGAAAAGTTGGCATATATCTGATAATAAATGACCCTCCAGGTTTATTAAATGACCGGCACAAAGTGAAAGTACGATTCTAACAGCTAAATGGCTAAATATTTTTAATAACGAGCAAGTAAAAAAAAAATTTTTGCCAAAATGAGTAAAATGGAATAATAAAAAATGTGTACAATTCCTAAATCTAACACTTTTGTCCAGAAAAACGACTCCAGTTTTCCAACTCCACCCTCCAACTGGTGAGATTGCGACTTTTTAAAAAGTGTCAGTGATAACTTTAGAGTGAAACCATTTTTGCATAACTGAGCTAAAAAAAATGGCAAAAGCCTTATTTTGCTACTTTTTTAAGCCAGAATTCTGGAGTGAAGGCATGATAAATCAGGGCCGTAGAGTGTGACATGCAATAGAGAAAACAAGAAATCCGTATAAGAAGAGAATAATAAAAAATAAAAAAACAATGAAACTTACAGAGGAGTGGAGACAGAAAGAGACAGTTATGATAGATTAGCAAGTATTGGAAAACTAAATAGCAAAATATTGAATCTCTTCCGAGTGCAGAGGTGACGTCATCGGCACAGGCGCACTGTGGAAGTGCTGATGAAGCGAGCATCCTTCTCTCAGAGCGCATGTGCCGAATGAAGACACGTAAGGAGCAGGCGTGGGATTTGAAATGCAGACAGGGCCAGCTGGAGGAGGAGAGCGCTCGCTGGAGTTGTCAATCGACCGGAGGAGGGGGCGTTTTTTTTAAAGGAGTATGCAGTGGCTTCCAGCAAGTAACTGCCCTACTTGCTGGTAGCGAAGTAATTAACATATTATAAAAGTGTGATTTTTAAAGAAACTAAGCCACAGAAAAAAGTAAGAGCACTATATATTGAATAATCGCACAATAAGGATTTTAATAAGCCCAAAAATGAAAAATGACTTTTGGGGGGTAACAGAAGCCCCTTAAGGTTCTGGAGGGTCATATATAAACCCTGAGTTGGTGTAGCATCTGTAATATCTAAACCCCACAGCCCCGCAAATTGTTTATCAGTCAACATTGCTAGTTCAATGTCTGCACCTAAGGGTCTATAAGACAGAACACACAGGAGCAGCCACCTCTTCAACTGGACAGCTTTATGGTAATGAGCCAAGTCAGGAAGGCCAAATCCCCCTTGAGGGCGAGGTCTGATTAATTTATCGTATGCTACTCGGGGTTTTCTATTTTTCCAATGAAAAGCAGCTATTGTCTGCTTGACCCTCAAGAAGAATGATTGTGGAATTCTGATTGGGACCATTTATAATAAGTAGAGCAGCTTTGGCATTACATATGCTTGGAGGACATTTTTCCACCCAATCCAGGAAACCCATGGGAGGGATAAGGACTTCAGCTGGGCTTGGATTTTCTTTAAAAGCTGTAGATAGTTTATATTAAAGAGCTTTGCGGGATCCCCTGTCAGTTCAATACCTAGATATGAGAGTGAAGTATCATTCCATTTAAACGGGTGGGCAGCCTTCAAAGCCCTTAATGTTGCTGTTGGCATAGACACACCTATTGCTACAGATTTCGAGTAGTTAATCTTAAAATTAGATAGCGATCTGAAAACTGAGAATAGGTCCAAAATTAGGGGAAATGCCTGTTTGTGCTTAGTTATCATAAGTAGCAAGTCATCTGCGAATGCCGCACATTTGTGTTCTGTTGCACCAAAACAAAGGCCTCTAATCAAATGATTGTCTCGAAACGCCTGGAGCAAGGTTGCCATTACCATAATAAACAGTGATCAAGACAGAGCACAGCCTTGGCGGGTGCCATTCGTTATATGGAAAGGCTTCGACAGAGTCCCATTAACTCTGACTCTTGCAATGGGATTGTGATACAATGATATAACTGCTTGAATGAACAGGGGGGGATTCCAAATCTGTGAAGGGTACGTTGCACATATAGCCAATCTACCCGATCGAAAGCCTTTTCGGCGTTGGTGCTTAACAACACAAGGGACTGCGATTTAGCTCTCGACCAGGTGATGGAGTTAATTAGACGACAGGATTGGAAGTTCCCCTCCCTCCCCAGCATGAACCCAGCCTGTTCTCTGTTGATGACACTCGAAATAAGCACATTCGGCCTGTAATTGCCACACTCTCTTGCATCTTTACCTTCTTTAGGTATGATTGTGATTATCACTTCTAGAGCTTGATTTGGTAGGGGATTTCCCTCTGCTAAAGTCTGACACCATATCGTCAACTGAGGCAGCAGGGATGGAGGGATTTTTTTTTATAATAACCTATTGGTAAACCATCTGGTTCCGGAGCTTTATCTTACGACATTCCCATGACTACCATTTTCAGCTCATCCTCCGAGAGCGGCCGCACTTAAGAAAGGCGATCTTCTGAGCTTAAAACCGGAAGGCGCAAAGTCTCTAAAAATTTGTCTATGCGGTGGATTTTTTGATTTTCTGACGGCATTTTAGAGGACGCGTCTGATGAGGTACCTATAGGTCCCTATAAAAGGAACAGAATTCCTCTGCAATTTCTGCAGTGAAGGAGACATATCTTCCCCCCGAAGATTTAATCGCAGCGATAAATTGCGCATCTTTCCTCTGTTTGATCTGATGCAACATCAGCTTGCTACCTTTATCTCCATGTAAAAATTGTTTGAATTTGGTATATTGATAAACTCTTGCACATTTGATGTTCAACAGCTCTTTCAGTTGCCTCCTCAAGGACTTGAGTTCATCCTGAACAGGTACCCATTTTGACTGTTTTTGTATAGACTTAATGGCCGCTGTTTGGCCTAATAACGGGTTGAGTTATTTCTGCCTTTCTTTTTTAAGTCTGGAACCTAAGGCTATCAGTTCACCTTGCACAAAGGCTTTATGGGCTTCCCATATGATTGTTTGGGGAGAGTCTTGTATGGTATTCTCTCTAAAATAGTGAGCTAACTTCAACGATAGGTCGGATACATGTTGCTCCTTGTCTAGCAGAGTCTCATTCAGGTGCAAAGACCATTCTTTGATTGGTAGATTAGTGAACGAGATCGTAGAAGTCACCGGGGCGTGGTCTGAAACCATTATGGAATCAATGTGAGATGCCCTCAGCATCCCAAAGTGCGTGTTTGAGAGAAAAATATAATCAAGGCGCTGGAATGATCTGTGCACCTGGGAGTAAAATGTGTAATCCTTTTCACACACATGTATAGCTCGCCAAGTATCTGTCAGTTGAAGGTCTCTCAGTAAGTTATTTATCCCGCCTAACGTTTTTTGGGATATGGAGGAAGCATATGTCTCTACCTATTTTCCTCAGGAGTATATATATCTGGGACCTCTTCTGGGCATATTAAACCCTCTTACATTAAAAGTAGTGATTTTCAGTTCTGCCATTGTATAACATTAATGGAAGAACATGGTAACAGAATACCACAGGGACCTTGTGCATACCAATATCGCCAAAAGAGTACCTCTATAGGGATAATCTTGTGTGCGGTGACTTCAGCTATTGCAGAGATTCCGGCCTTCCATGCAGCCTCCTCCAGTAGATGCGCCAAACCAGGCACACAGGAACATAAATATGAGCTGGGTACATAAGAATAGACAATACGGCTGGGTACATGTTCACAAGCATATATGTTGGGTATATAAGTATTGGTAACTAGACTGGGTACATGTGGGCAGTCAAAAAAGCTGAATACATGAGCAGAGGGAGGCAGACTAAGTATTTAGACATTAGTGGCAAAGCTGAGTACATCATTATGCATAAGCAAGCTGAATACATAGGTATAGGTCATAAAGCCGAGTACATAGGAGCTTACAGGCAGGCCGAATACAGAAATACTACCACTAGCGCTGAATACATAACTATACATAAATACATAGGGTACGAACATAAGCATCAATGAGGTAGTTGAGTAGTATCACACATCTAAGCTAGGTACATTTGTGTAAGAGCATAAAGCATGGAGCGGGGCACACAAACTGAGCACAAGTTCCCGCTGCATTGGGCATCTTACCAGGAGGGCATCCGGCTGCGCACACGACGACAAGCCGAACCAGGCATCTGAGAAAAAGGCCAAGAAAAGCTAAAATAAACTGAAAAAGACACGTAACAGTCATAGAAGAATCTATGATAAACTGAGATAACATAACCTACCAAGTAGACTATATAAGAAAAAAGCCAAATATGCATAGCAGGATGGGGAGGGGGGTAACAATGCGACCGGAGTTCTATCATAACCCAACTTCCTCCACTACCCTGCTCCTCTTCAATGCATCCGTCGAGCTGGGGTTTGACCCTATTGGAATGCGCACCCAAGTAACTGAATATGGCACGATAAGTGAGACGGGTGTTTGATCAGCTGCTATTCAGATTAAGCTAACCTATAACATATTGTGACGGTCATCTAAGACCTTAGGAGAGTGATATAAAACACTTTACACTAACGGTCCATGAAACTAAAGAACCAAATAACTAGAGAAGGGGCCCTTGAAGCCCATAGGTTCCATTGGTGGTATCTCTAACCAGAAGCCTAGTGGCTCTCTTCAGATGGGCATTTTTCTGCCGATGGACGACCGCCGCTTAGTGGTGGCTGTTGACCAGGTCTCTAGAGCTGGTAATGGTGGAAGGCTGGAAGTTGAGTAATCAAGAGGCAGCCAGGAGTCCAGGGCTAGAGGCGCAATGTCAAAGATATTCCATGCTGCTCGCAGGTCTTGCAGTGAGCGTACTGTACACCTCCAGCCATTTCTGGAAAAGGTAATTCCGAAAGGAGAAAGCCAATTGTACATTATCTTCTGGCTCCGGAGGTGATCTGTTAGCGGTTTCAAAACTCTACATTTTGCCAACGTGGAGGAAACTAGGTCCTGGAATAAGGACACGGCTGAGTTTCCATATGAGATGTCCGGCTTCTTCCTGAATGCCTGTAAAATTGCTGCAGTATCTCTATAGCTGAGCAGGCCACAAATAGCATCTCTCAGAGGTTCATCGCCTTTAGGTAGAGGACAAAGGGAGCAGTGTGAGTGCTCAATTATAATGGCCTCAGCTCTCTCACCTTCCAGAAGATCCGCAAATATAGTGCTAGCTGTCTGTTCAAGCTCTCCTGCCTTCAGACAGTCCTTTAAGCCTCACATTCTTCCTCCTACTTCTATTCTCTTGGTCTTCCGCCATTAGAAATGCGTTAAGGAGGTTATTTGTGCTTTCGAAGTGTCAGCCATGGCTGCACTGTGAGCTATGATTTGCTCTTGGCGGGTTTCCAAGGTCTCAACCCGGAATCCCGCTCTACTGGTCTGGGCACCATATTAGCTGAACAAGCAGGGGAGAGTGTAGATCTTTTGCTCAGGAATCTATCTAGATTCGTTTAATTTATTTTTCTTTGGAACTTTCTCTGCCCAGTTTACCCATCTCCGCTGCAGTTTCGGTGCGCAAAAGCTACAAAGCGGGGTATATGGAGGAGAGAGCTCTCTCTCAAGTCTCCGTCTTTCACAGTGGCTAGGCTCCGCCCCCCAGGTTCTCTTTTTTAATTTTCACAGTACTTTGCCATTGAAAATGAAACACAAATCATTGTTCTGTAACAGTAATAACAGAGTGAAAAAGTTGTGCATGGGACAACAGAATAATCTCAGTTTACAACACTGGTGTACAGGGAAGGATTATCTGAAAAGGTGATCCCCATTGAAATTGTAGGTGGAGGCCGTATTTTTTGAGGAGTGCTCAAAGACAATTTTTATGGCGCTATGCACATAGCTGTATTTTTTGTGGATCTGTGTTAAAATTCCACCTATTATAGAACATATCCTCCTTGTCTTTGTAACACCCCAGAGTGGTGTTACTGCTCCTGCACCAAGCTACTGTCCTTATTGGGCTAACAAAACTTAATATTGTATATTTATTTCCAGGTCCTCCGCAATGTGCATCTATAATATTTTTATGCAACTGTTATGTTCATGTAATGTGCCTGGTTCACCATCAGGTGGCAGAAAACACAGCAGAGCTATAGTTAGAGAGAATGGAACTTACCAGTCAATTCTACCCCCCCTCTGGAGAGAAGTAGGTGAGTCTTACTTCCTGCAAGAAGGGTGGGGACCAGTTAATTCCAGTTTAGGTTTACCCCCTGCAAGAGTAACGATGTGCAGGGGCACGTCTCTGATGAACATGCCCATGCCAGCCACAGCACCTTAAGCTGGAGGCAGAAGCATGAAGCCTCATAAGCCAGGAGTAAAGTTCATTGGCTGAAGATAAGTCCGACTACAGAGTAAAGTGCAACATAAAGAAGAAGCCAAGTTACTAAGTCAGCTTGTCAGTACATCATAGTGAGAGAAGGATAGATCATAGTTGTTTGCCTGCTGGAACCAAGACAAAGCCTGTAACTGTTGGAAGAAACGTTTATTCAAATCAAGCTGCAATTGAACTTCATCTCAAGTTCTTTCCAATCCCCCAATTATTCCCCCTTTTTATTGCTTCGGAGCCAAAGCCTGGGGTTCAGCAGTATCCAGGTAGGAGAACCGTGACACATAAAGAGACATTTAGGCCGCACTACACCACTCGACATTCCTGCACCTGGGATAAAATATATAGGAGGGCACTGGGGGGAGGCGTCCATTACATCTGTATTGCGGACAAAAATAACCCCTTCTATTGATGGGAGTGAGAAAAATATGTAATGCACATGGAAGGCATTCGTATTTAGTTGATCTCTGATTTATGGCCCAAAATACGGACATGTCCACATGCATGCAGCCTAAGTGCTTACAGCAGGGATACATATTGTTTATGAGAAGTTTACAAAATAAGGCTCCATTCACACAACCGTATTTTTGTCCACATCTGAACCACATTCTTTGTTGATAGGATGCAGACTCATTCATCCATTAATTTCAATTGGTTCCGCAAAAAATTCAGACAGCACACGTGTGATGTCCGCATTCGTATATTTGTTCCGTCGCCCCGCAAAACAGATAGAACGTGTACTATTTTTGTCCGTGAGATATCGTTACAATGGATCCGCAAAAAAAAAGGATGCAACATGGACATCATCTGTATTTTTTGCGGACCACAAAATACATATGGTCATGTGAATGTACCCTAAGGGCTCATGCACAAGAACGTATTTTCTTTCTGTGTCCATTCAGTTATTTTTGCGGACCGTTTATTGCCAAAAACATTTAACATGTCCTATTATCGTCTGCATTACGGACAAGGATAGTACTGTTCTATTAGGGGCCAGCTGTTCCGTTCCGCAAAATATGGAATTCACAAGGACATCATCCGTATTTTTTTGCATATCCATTTTTTGCGGACCACAAAATACATATGGTCGTGTGCATGAACCCTAAAGGAAATGACCCCTACTGTCTCTCAGATATTTCCCCTCATAATTTTAACTGCTTGCTGACAACCCATATACATCCATTGACCACCCATTAAACGTCCAGGAGATCAGCATATTAATTCTGCAAGCACATTTCTGAACGTCCTTGCAGAATTAGCAGTTGCATGCTAAGGATACAGCTACAGCAGCTGGGAGCTAGTTATCAGTGACAGCTGAGAAGAGAAAAGAGGGACCATTTTTTACCGTTCCTGCCTTTTTTATTGCTATTAAACGCTCCAGAGGGCTATATTCCCCTTGTAACTGTGGCTAATATGTCAGCTCCAGTACTAATTAGTAAAACAAAGTGTAATGTTAAATGACCTTAAGGGGGACACAAAGTAAAAAAAAGAAAAAAATAAAGACAACAAAAACATAAAACAAAATGCCACCCTAAAAGACACCAAAGTTTCTAGCCTCACCCCGGAGACCATAACATTACCTATTTCAAAACAACAGTTAGGCTAGGGCTACACTGAGACACTGGTCGCGCATCAACTGTCGCGGCCAGGATCGTTCAGCAGCGGTGATTCTATAGAAATGAACGGGATTACCGCGGCAGTCGCAAGAAATCCATTACTACTGGATTTCTTGCAACTTCCGCAAGTGTAAAAACCTGATCCATTTGCTCGTGATGGGTTGGCCACCACCATCTTGCTTGAAGATCTTGCACGAAATCTCGTGCACAGTGATGTTATCATGGGCCACACAAGATTTCATGCTAGACCCTCAAGCAAGATGGTGGCAGCCGGCCCATCGTGAGCAAATGGATCAGGTCAGTATGATTATTTTTTTTTTATTATTGCACACTCTGTTATTTATATTAGATGCTGCAATCATCTATGAACGCAGCATCTGAGGGATAAAATGACGGGGAGCTGCGCAATCGCCGCTCCATTTCATTGCACCCACTACTTACAAAGAAATGCGCTCCATGATAAAGTAATTAGTCACAAAAAAATTTGAATAATTCGCTCATCGCTGTACATAACCAAATGGAAAAAAAAGTTATGGCTTTCAAAGACACATGTACTAAATAGAAGAAAAAGGCATCTGGTCAGGAAGGGAGTAAATACCCTGGGCCATCTTGATCTGGTCAACCTCTAGATGACCAGCACCGTATATACATGGTACTGCGGGCAGTGACTTGCTTCCCAGTGCTGTACATGTATGGCATGCTGATTGAGACGGCTCAGGTGCTCTGCCATACTGATCAGAGGCTGGAATCGGTGACGACTCCGATGCTGCAAGATAAACCCCTTAGATGCTGCAGTTAATGCTGACTGATGCATTTAAGGGGTTTACAAAGGAAGGTATGCAATCACAGGGTGCTGATGGCTGCTAAGACTTTTGATTCTTGGCATGCCAGCTACAGAAGCCTATGAAAAAGTAAAAAAGTGTTTTGTAAAGATAAAAAAATAAAGCTTTCAAGTAAAGAAAAAAATGCTCCTTTCATCTCATCAAGTCATTTACAATTGTAAAAAAAATAGATATTAGATTTCACAGCATCCGTATTTACATGCTCTATAAAAATATCACATCATCTGCTCCATCAGGGGAACCTCGTAAAAAATGGTGCCAGAACAGCCATTTGTTTGGTCACCTTACCTCACAAAAGGTGTAATATCAAGCTATCAAAAAGTACAAAGTAACCCAAAATGGCACCAATGAAAATGTCAACTCTTACAGAAAAAAAACGAGCCCTCAAACCAGAAGCCATCACCAGAAAAATGAAAACATGTGGCTTTCAGAAAATGGCAATACAAAAGTGTAGCACCTCAGCCAAGGGGTACTACAAATTGTATTGTTGTGCGTAATGTATTTTATTGTTTTACTTCTGGCTGTAGCGACCAGCAGGGAATTGATGACAAAGATTGGCAAGGAATAGGGCTAACCACCCTGTTCCTCTTCCAAGAGGGTGAGTTTCTGTCCAGATAAAGAGCAGAGAGGAAGCAACCTGCAAAGCTCCTGCTCCTAGAGAGATTCTCCAGATAGAACAATGAACAATTTTAAGGGATTGTCTCACTTCAGTAAGTGGCATTTATTATGTATATAAAGTTAATACAAGCCAATTACTAATATATTGTGATTGTCCATATTGCTTCCCTTGCTGGCTGGATTCATTTTTCCATCATATTATACACTGCTCGTTTCCATGGTTACAGACCACCCTGCAATCTGTCAGTGGTGGTCGTGCTTGCACACTATAGGAAAAAAACTCCACCATATATGCTCTCCCACGGTCTCGGCCACCAGAGAGGCTAGCGCTTTTTTCTATAGTGTGCAAGCAGGACCACCACTGATGGATTGCAGAGTGGTTTGTAACCATGGAAACGAGCAGTGTATAATGTGATTGAAAATTGAATCCAGCCAGTAAAGGAGACAATATGGATAATAACAATACATTAGTAAGTGCCTTGTATTAACTTTCTCTACATGATAAATGCCACTTACTGAAGTGAAACAACCCCTTTAAGTGAACTCTTGAGAAACTTGACAGCAGAGTGAACAGCTATAACTAGCATCTGCAGACACTGCTGTAAGGTGAGGGACGATGGCTAAGACACCAATTACTAAGAATATTAGTAAGACAGTAGGACCTAAGCACTGATTTGCAGCGATCCAACCTGCCACCAGATCGTAAGACTGCTGCTACTATATGTATTTAAAGTCCTTTGTTGTACTTTTAAAATAAATATTTTGTTACATTCAACCCTGCCCTCCTTCTTAATTACTATTTTTCCACTGCACTGATCCCTTGGGGGTAAAGGCCTGAGGGAGTACACGTGGCACAACACTTCATCAGGAAGTTGCTGTAAAAGCATGATTTTTTTCATTTCAAAAATAATTTTATTGTCTAAAACTGAAAAAAAAAGTATAAAAGGTATCACCATGTCCATGATGACCTGTTCTTTAAAAACCTCACATAATCTCCCTGTTGGGTGAATGCTCTAAACAATAATAATAAAAAATACTATGCCAGAACATGAAAAAAGTCACCTCATCCAGCAAAAAACAAGCCCTCACACAGAAAAGTAAAAAAAAAAATGGCATTCAGAAAATTGCAAAACGTTTTTTTTAATTTAAAAATGTGTTGTCTTACAGTGGTAAAAGTATACAAACTTGGTCACACTGACCAGCAAAGTTAATATGTCATTTTTCCCACATGAGGTATACCACTGTAAGACAACAAAACCCAAAAATCAACGGCAGAGTTGCTGCCTTTTCTTTACCCTGCTTCTGAAAACGCGATTGAAAAAAGTGATCCAAAAGTCATATGTGCCCCAAAATAGAACCAATGATAATGGCAACTCATCCCACAAAAAATAATCCTACACACAGCTCCATCAATAGAAAAATAAACATATCGGGGGTAAGTTATTATCCTGAAATATGCCTATATTAGGCGTATTTTGTAGTGTTAATCACGAATTTTCAAATTGCGAATTTTAATCGCGAATATCGGCACTTTGAGAATCTGCGAATATTTAGAATATCGCGAAATATATTCGCAATTGCGAATATTCGTTTTTTTTTTTATTCCAGTTTATGCGAATTTTTATGCAAATTTTTATGCTAATTTTTTTATATGCAAATTTCCGCAATAAAGAAAATAATGTCATTTTTTTCTTGATTACCGAAAATTCGCATATAAAAATTTGATACCTTTTAAATACCAGTTTATGCAAATTTTTATGTGAATTTTATGCGAATTTTTATATGCGAATTTTCGCAATCACGAAAATGATGACTGGAGATTACGAATTCTCGAATATATGGAGAATATTCGGCCAAACATTCACGAAATATCGCAAATTCGAATATTGCCCCTGCCGCTCATCACTAGTATCGCTAGCCTCAGCTTATTTGGCACTGAAATTCATTTGTCACAATCCCCTGCTCATTCATTTCTGAAAAAAAACACCTGTGTTGTCAAATGCTCTCTACACTTCTTGGAACATACTGTGAGGGGTCTGGCTTCTAAAATAGGTAAAAAAAACTGTGTTGGTGTAGGTGAAAATTAAAAATGTGGTGGTAAAGCAAAATTTTATTGGAATTTTTTTTCACATCCAAGTGTTTCTAAATTCTATAAAACACCTATATCTGTCAGGAAGGGGTTATAGGGTATCTATTGGCATATTTAAGTATATTAAAACATTTTTCTCAGCAATGCGGTCACATAAACGTGGGACCAACAGAGATGCCTTCAGCAGCCAACCACACATGTAACAGGTCAACTAGTTAAATATGTTGAAATCTGCTTAGAGAAGCCCTTTAAAAGTGTTGTCCAAGTTATGTTTTTTTTTTTTTTTTATCTTTTGTATGTTTCTAACTAAGCAAATGTAAGGGGTTTTAAATTCACTTACTTCATCTACAGTGGCCCTGTTCTCCTAGTTAGCTGAGCATCAGGGAGCAGGTCTGCCTCTGTGCATGGAACGTCACTGCGAAGGCTGTGCTGTTTGGAGCGACAAGCCACGCCCCCTACACTCCCCAATCTGCTTGCTGAGCTTCTGCCCTTTGTCTCCCCTCCCACTGGATTCTTCAGTAACACCTTCTACGATAAGCAGCACAGACTTAGGGCTGGATGCTCTGACTCAAGTACTGAGCAGCTGCAGGGTTTTGTCTTCTCTGGGTACTGAGAAGACAAATGCTGTCCAGAGGATCCTCCCTCCCTCCTCACCGTGCAAACACAGGTGACAGACTGAAGGAGTTCTCTCCTCTGTACTCTTCTGCTGGCTGTGAAGAAGTGTTTGCAGAGCATTGCACAAGAACAGGTAGGCGGGAGGTCCTGTGTGTATCAACAATGCCATCGCACTGTACAGCTGGGACTTGTAGTCCCAGACATACAACATGAATATCCCAGCAGTCAGGCTGCAGACAAGGCAGCAATTTTATTCACTCCCTTTGCAGAGCAGGGGAAGGGGAAAGGTATTCTTTATTGTTACCCACAAATATTCATGAGGAAAACCTTAGAGATTGTTGTTACACGCCCCCACAGCTCTTCAAATGCATGTCAACAAAGGGCCAGAACATAACTTGGGAAATTTGTATTTTTTTTCCCCTAAAACTTGCTTATCTTATGTATATATTGCTGACCATCAGATTTAAAGTGCTCTATTATTTTTTTCAGACAACCCCTTTAAAAGGGTTTTCTGAAATTTTATTACTGATGACCTATCCTAGAAACTCTCAGAAAACCCCTTAAAGGACTATGCAGCAAGCCCACATGGGTGCTTGTGTAGAGGATGGGAGAGGTAGTAGCCCTGATGTAGTGTAGTTGTGTCACAATATCCTACCTCAAGCCATTTCTCCCTGGGGTCCATTGAAAGTTATAGCACTGAGAAATGAGGCCAGAGTTTTAGTACTTAGTCCTTTTTACTAAGTGCAATGTAGAAATTGAAAATACATACCATAGCACCAGGTTTTAGTGTAATTCTTCCCTGGCACCACTAAGGATATTAAGACAGGTCAGTTGGTTGCACACGAATGAGTCCATTGTGGAAATCATGCTCTGTGTGGGAGTGATCCACTGTTCTGGACTTGCAGGAGCGCATGGCATTATCATGATTTATAATGCTGTGTGCCTCTGCGTGACCTTATTGCTACAGAATCACAGCAACAGTTTAATGTCACTATGATTCTGTAGAAGTAGGGTCAAGCAGAGGCACACAGCATTATAAATCAGTATAATGCTGTGCGCTCCTGCAAGTCCAGAACAGAGGATCACGCTCACACATGGAGTGTGATTCCTGAAATGGCTTGCTTGTGTGCAACACCCCTTAGGTGAAACCGGCCTAGTGGTTGTTTGGTGATAATGATCTCTTTAGCTGTATTCCCTCACTTTACAGCAGTGTCTGTAGAAGCTGAATATAGCAGTTCACTTTGTTATCTTTACCCTCTGAAGCCTTTACTTGAGCCAATTTAGTAATGGTTCTTGCTGGAGAGATCTGTAACAGGAGAAGGAGCAATGTAGGCTGCATTCTCTCCACTCCCAACCCTTGGCAGGAAGAGGGACCAGCCCACTCCTACCAAAAGGAGAGGAAAAGGGAGGTTAACCCTGTTCCTGACAACCTTTTCATGCATTCCTTGCTGGTAGCAATTGTACTTGGTAGTAATAGCCAGTGAAATGCAATGCATAACAATAAACAATTTGTAATACCCCCAGGTATGGGGTACTACACCAATTAGTATCCTATTGACTGTGACATCTAAAGGATTACATGGCTGGGACAGCTTGAGCTCTGTTTAAAAGCTAGCTACATAATGTATGTATGGCACATTGCTCTATCTGGTGCCAGCACCGTAAATGTACAGTGGAAGGTACCAACAGATAGCATGGCCTGGGAGCCTAAGTATATTTTTAAACGGTGTATGTCTCATCTTTCTATATGATCTGTCAGACCAATCAATGCAGTCAGATAACTGTCAGCAGGTACTGATAGAACTGATAAAAGCAGGCAAATCCATATGAACTTGACCTAGAGATGGTAAGCACATACCCGTGATACCAATTACTAACAATCTGATAATTTTTTCTTTGACTAGCTATAAAATTGAGCATTACGGGGCATGGGATATTCTACGCTGGATACTTTTTTTATTCATGGGACTGTGTGTCCTCCTCTCTACCTATTACAAAAAGATTTCAGGTGAGTTTGAACATTTATAATATTTCTTTAAAAGCAGAGACTCTCCGATACTAATATTAGCTTCTGTTTCATTTCAGGCAGCATATCTTACATACATCTGATGTGTAATCAACCATTAAATGAGACGTGACCTGACAGCTGGATATGACTGTTCAAGCACCGTATAACTTATTTTAAATATGACTTTCTTTTGGTGGATTAAAATGTGTTATATTATATGTAAAACAGTGCTGCCACACTATTGGGATGATTTATCATCTCCCTACACAAGTTTTGTGGCAGAAAAAAGTCACAAACCCAGTATATGCGGCATTTTAAACGTCACTGCAACTAAGTTTAGACATAATCAGTGTTTCCATGCGGCCCTCGCCAATTTCCAAGAAGAGGACTTGGTGAGGATATTTACCTTCTTATACGTCAATTTTCTGGTGTAAATAAAGATTACAATTTCCAACAGCTAGGAGTTGCCGTAGATTTCATTTTGGACTGCCCATGGATGTGCCTAACTTATGAAGAGGCCTGCACCTTGCGATAAATTAAAAGAATTCTCCAGCAGTGCAGGGGATATCAAGAACAGTGTTGAGCACGAATATTCGAATAACGAATTTTAATCGCGAATATCGCCACTTCGATTTCTCCCTGCTTAGGGTGTCTGGTTTCCAAAAAACAGTTCTTATCTGTCCGGGCTTCCTAGGATTTCAGCCCGCTCCAGTCAGATGGATAATGAAAAATGACAAATATTCTAAAAACTAATATATAGAAATATATTCAATATAATGCTATATATTCGTTTTTTTGAATATTCGCAAATATATGATGAATATTCTACAAAATATTTGTCAAATATCGCGAATTCGAAAGTAGCCCCTGCCGCTCATCACTATTCAAGAATGGTGTAGAGTCTTGATAAATCTCCCACGTGTCTCTTCTTGAATTGTTTTGTCTTGTAGAAAAAATGCAATTAAATTCATTTCAGACATTCAGACATTTTTCTTTCCTCAAACTGAAAAAAATGCCAAGAGATAAAAAAAAACACTTGAAACAGTCTATTTAAAAATTCCTATCTAGCTTTCAGATGTTTTTCCTTAAAAAAGCACTATAAAAAACTGTAAAAAAAAAAAAAAAGACAATATGGAACCACCCTGCTATGAAAAGTTATTTTAATCATTCTATTACAATGTGCTACAAAGTAGGCAGTTACACTGTTAACAGCTTTACAATAAGCTTGGCTTTTATGAAAATGTATTATCAGAAAATGGCATATCATTTGAATCAGGTTTTATATTAAACATATTTCATAAATAAAGTCTCAGCTTTTAACATCAGCTTGAGGGATTAGCCAGCATTGTTAGTTGCTTATCATTGTGGTTCACCTTTTTCAGTGATTTATATTTCATAAATATTTGTTGCATTATTTTCTTTAAGGAAATTTTTTCACACATAGGAGAGTTATACCATAGGTCCTTTTACACAGACCAATATTTATAAGGCAATTAGGGGGAACAACTTAAAGGTTCCCGATAATTCCCTGATCGTCAGTAGAGATGAGGGCTGCATTTACATGCAGCGATCATCTCCACTGTGTGGGGACATGTGATCGATACAGTAATTGCTTGTCCCCATAGAAAATCATATATTCTGGGCAGCTGATCATTGTTTAGAGAGTACAATATGCTGCACAGAAGCAATGAGCATGTGCTCATTTATTGGGTAATCAGCTGCATCTTTTATACAAGGCAATTATTAAAAAACAACTGTTTCTACAAACTTGGATACCCGATAATCGGCTTGATTATCGTTCAATGTAAAAGGACCTAAAAGGCCATGTACACCTTTGGGAGAAATTTTTTATGATTGCATTGTACTCATTTCAGGCTAAAAAATAATTTTTAAAATTGGTATTTATTACAAATACGGAACAGAAGCAATGAGCATGTGCTCATTTATTGAGTAATCAGCTGCATCTTTTATACAAGGCAATTATTAGAAACAACTGTTTCTACAAACTTGGATACCCAATAATCTGCTTGATTATCGTTCCATGTAAAAGGACCTTAAAGGCCATGTACACCTTTGGGAGAATTTTTTTTATGATTGCATTGTACTCATTTCAGGCTAAAAAATCATTTTTAAAATTGGTATTTATTACAAATATGGAACCTTTTTCTCTGTACGCAGCTAAGATGCTCTAATAGAGGGATCTGTATTTTCTCTCTGCTCCATCAGCCAGCTAATCTGACAGGCTCTCTATCTCTGCTCTCTGACCTTATAAACACTCGTTAAAGCTCAATCGTTATCTTATTGATACAAATGGCTTAAATATATGTTTATGACCTCTTAGTAAACTAGAGATAAGACTAATTAGAGGACCAGGCAATATAAAAGTAAAAGTAGGATTCACATAGCTGGACAAACAGTTAACCCTTTGTGACAAAATGGTACACATAGCCTTTAAGCTAAATGCATCAGAATTCTGACTCAACTTGCACCAAAATGCATATATGCTTTGCACCATATTTATTATGTGTATTAGACATTTTAAACACAAAGACTATCCTGATAGACAAGTGGCATGGCTTCACAGAGAGAGGTGTGGTTTAAGATACACCAACATGTGCCAACATTTTGGCAAGAAGTGAGGCAACCAATAGATGATGTGTGTAGCTATGCACCAAATTTACAATCTAGCCTGTGCTAAATTTGGTACATGCTGTTAAACTATGCAATATCTAAATATTAGGCAGGATTAATAAATCTGCCCCATGGCTTCCTTTGAGGCCTTTGGGTTGTAAAAAAAATGTCATGACTCTCATATGTGTAGCTTAACATGTGTTAAGTCACACATTGCCACGCAATGTTGGAGCTGATTGGACTAGAAATGAGTAGCCACACCGATGAGCAGGTGAGCAAGTACATCAAGCAGCAAACATCCCACTCACGGCCTCGGTGTTAAGCGCATGACACGTTTGCAGTGCATGCCGGTTTCCAGGGGCAACGTTTGGTTTTTGGCTTGTATCTGCATTTCTCCCCTTCTCCTGGTTCCTCACCTGTCTGGTGCTTGAGGGGTTAACTTCCTGGCTGGGTGTGGCCACTAGGGTTTTATTACCTGTGGCTTCCTTGCTGGAGCGAGTTGTACTTCAACTGTGGTTGGTGCTGGAGCTCTGCTCCAGTTCTGGGCATTTCCTGCTGCCCAGTCCTTGAGGGTCACCTAGTGGGACATCAATGTCTTCCTTATGTATCTTCCATGTTCCCCTACCTTACCTGTTTTGATGTTTGGCTTGGAGTGAACCAGAAGTCAAGTCAGTGTGCAGTTGCTGGAGTTCTGGTTCCTATGTGTGTCAGTACATACTGAGTCCGGCATTGTCTTCAGATGTCAGTACGTTTTCATGGGTTCCAGTTCACCTTGGTGTGGTCGTCTGTTGTGCCGTCCAGCATCTGCGGCTGAAAAGTTACCATACATTCCGGGGTTCTTGGTTCAGTGGTTATCCCCACCACTGGATACTTACCTGCTGTTCCACTTGGCTTATCTTTCTCTTTTTGTTGCTAGGCCTGTGGGAGACTCTGGTTCATCCGTGGTTGGGATGAACCGGTCGTCTCTCATTCCTGACCCTATTTCAGGGACTGATAGGGTCTATAGGGCCCAGGTTTGTGGGTATGAGCCCCGCTACCATCGAGGGCAGCTCATACAGTCAGGAGCTCAAGGCTAGGATGAGGGTTGCATAGGAGGTTTTTATCTTCTCTATCTGTCTTCTTGGCCTAGTGACATTCCTGTTTCCAAGATATTGCACGGTGGGGCGTTTCTCCCACTCCCCACCATGACACCCACCGGCTGTCACCCTGCCAACTCCAATTGGACAAGGTAGTAAGCGGCAATTATTGCAACATCCTGGGTGTCCTGAACCTGGGGGAAATAATACATACTCCCTGCATGGCCTTTTAATAAAATGCTCTGGCTTGCACAAGGTGCTGGCAATGTCCAGGAGACTGTCCCGCTTTTCAGTCATTCTTATGTGGTGAGGAATGCTCTCCTGGACATGCAGCATCAGAATGGTCTACAGCTACACTGCTTAATGTGCGAAGTTCCAACTCGCTGGAATTCAACTTTGCACATGCTTGAGCATCTGTACTAGCAGCAGAAAGCCGTGAGGAGGTGCTGCCACTGGAAAAGGTCAGTGATCAAGGAGCAAGAGGATGATGATGATGGTGACACCTGTCACAACACCCAATCGTCTCAGTGGATGGTGGAGTTGGGAAAAACTGGCTCCTTGGGCACACTGGCCACAAAGACTACCTGTAGGCTTGCTTACGCAGTGACAGGCAGATTGGTGACATCAAGCAGTCTGAAGAATACTAGATATCCATGTTTTTAGACCTTCAATATCAAAGCCAAATGGCCATTATGCCACTGCTGAAGCATGCCGACCATCGTGTTCTGTACGGCTGCTGTTGCCTCCATCATGCCACTGCTGCGGCTTGCTTACCATCATCTTCAGTAAGGCTGCTGCTGCCTACATCACGCTGCTGCCTGCCTGCCACAATGTACCGTATGGCTGTTGCTGCCGTCTTGGCTGCAGCTGCTCCTCAATGCTAATCCTCTACTGCCATCACTATTAACGCAATGCATCTGCCACTACTACCATTACCACCACTACTACAACTAATAATATTACTAATACTTCCCATAGATGGCTGACCTACAGCCTTGTATGTTCCACGCTATGCTACTTCTGCTGCCACTATGTACCTCTAATACCTTATGCTTTCCACATCCACACTGCTGCTGCTTCCAATTATGACCTCATGCAAACGACCGTGTGCCAACCGTGGCCATGCTGTGGACCACAAAATGCTGTCCACAATACATGGGCACCAACCATGTGCCCGCCATCTGCAGACACCTGAATAGGGTCCACGATCCGCATCCGACGATCCGTACCACAAAAATGTATGCATGCAGATTTTTTGCAGTGTGGAGGCACTGATAGAAAACCTATAGAAGCATTTCGTGGGCCCCTGCTGTATCCGCCAGCATTGCTGTAAAAGCCTATGCCAGCGAATTAACCCCTTCTATGCCATGGTCAGCGCTGACCGCGGCATAGAAGGGGTTTGCGGTCAGTGAAGGAGCCCATCGGGTCCCTGCTCTGGGAGAAAAAAGTAGACATATTAGGTATCTGCGCATCCATAACAACCAGCTCTATAAAAATATCACGTGCCCTAACCTCTTAGGTAAACAGGTATGCCTAGAGATGTCCTGAACTATTCGCCGGCGAACAGTTCCCAGCGAACATAGATTGTTGGCGTCCGCCGCGGCGGGTGAACATATGCAATGTTCGCGTTCGCCCGTATACTTTATCATTGAGCAAACTTTTTTTTTTCAACATTGAATTTTTATTTTCATTTTTCAATAAGGACAATAGGTGGACGCAGCCACCAAAAACATGCCATTTACAATGCATATTTATAAAAAAGAAGCAGAACCCTTAGGAGGAGGCAGAAGTTGAGTATGTCCAAGGAGCATCAGGGCACCTGCTCAGGTGCTGCCAACCTGATGCCAATGTAAAAGGTTCAATTAGTAAGAGAAGTTTCTGGTCTATCTTGATTGAAACAATGGTTCCAACGTAAACAAAGAAATCATTGAGCAAACTTTGACCCTGTACCTCACAGTCAGCAGACACATTCCAGCCAATCAGCATACCCTCCCTCCCAGACCCTCCCACCTCCTATCTAAACGCAAGGACAGCATCCATCTTAGATTCATTCTGAAGCTGCAGTGTTAGTAATTGTAAATCGCAATGCGATTAATATAACCTGTATTATTCGCATTGCGACTACAACTTAGATCTGAGTTCCTAATGGTTGTATTGCTAGAATATAACGAAGATAACAAATATAGCACTATATTCTCAATCTTCGTTATATTCTAGCAAAACAACAACCATTAAGAACTCAGATCTAAGTTTAATTCGCAATGCGATTAATATAACCTGCATTAATCGCATTGCGAATTCAACTTAGAGCTGAGTTCCTAACGGTTGTTGTATTGCTAGAATATACGTTATATTCTAGCAATACAACCATTAGGAACTGAACTCTAAGGCTACTTTCACACTGGCGTCTTGTGCGGATCCGTCATGTATCTGCACAGACGGATCCGCACTGATAATACAACCGCATGCATCCGTTCAGAACGGATCCGTTTGTATTATCATGAACATAGGCAAAACGGATCCGTCTTGAACACCATTGAAAGTCAATGGTGGACAGATCCGTTTTCTGTTGTGTCATATTGTGTCATTGAAAACGG
The DNA here is from genome assembly GCA_033119425.1 of Bufotes viridis. Lineage (NCBI taxonomy): Eukaryota > Metazoa > Chordata > Amphibia > Anura > Bufonidae > Bufotes > Bufotes viridis. The sequence continues at coordinate 185,698,510 of CM065591.1, forward strand.
ATCCGTCCCCATTGACTTACATTGTATGTCAGGACGGATCCGTTTGGCTCAGTTCCATCAGACGGACACCAAAACGCCCAAATGGCCCCTGGGGGGTTCCGATATCTTGCCTCGGAGTCAGCAGAACGTTGGTGGTAGTCATAGTCAACCGTCATATACAATCAAATAGAGGCATCAAATGGATTCGCAAAGCGATTAATAATTGTAAGTATTATTCGCATTGCGATTACAACTTAGAGCTGAGTTCCTAATGGTTGTATTGCCAGAATATAACGAAGATTGAGAATTCAATCTTCGTTATATTCTAGCAATACAACCATTAGGAACCCAGCTCTAAGTTAAATTCGCAATGCGATTAATGCAGGTTATATTAACCGTATTGCGAATTCAACTTAGAGCTGGGTTCCTAATGGTTGTATTGCTAGAATTATATAACGAAGATTGAGAATATAGCGCTAAATTCTCAATCTTGGTTAAATTCTAGCAATACAACCATTAGGAACCCAGCTTTAAGTTGAATTTGCAAATAAGCTGTATTAATCGCATTGCGATCGCATTGCGATATTAACTGCATGATAAATGCCATTTACTGAAGTGAGACAAACCCTTTAACCCCTTTAACCACTTCACATCGGGGCCATTTCCCCCTTCCTGACTGAGCCATTTTTTGCAAATCTGACATGTGTCACTTTATGTGGTAATAACTTTAAAACACTTTTACTTATCCAGGCCATTCTAAGATTATTTTCTCGTCACATATTGTACTTCATGACAGTGGTAAAATTGAGTCAAAAAAAATTCATTTTTAATTATAAAAAGTTAGCAGATTTCCAAATTTCAATTTCTCTACTTTTATAATAGATAGTAATACCTGCAAAAATAGTTATTACTTTACATTCCCCATATGTCTACTTCATGTTTGGATCATTTTGTGAATGTCATTTTATTTTTTGGGGGACATTAGAAGGCTTAGAAGTTTAGAAGCAAATCTTGAAATTTCTCAGAAAATTTCCAAAACCCACTTTTTAAGGACCAGTTCAGGTCTGCAGTCACTTTGTGAGGCTTACATAATAGTAATCACCCAAAAATGACCCAATTTTAGAAACTACCCCCTCAAGGTATTCAAAAATGATCTTACAAAATTTGTTATCCCTTTAGGTGTTCCACAAGAATTAATGGAAAATGGAGATGAAATTTCAGAATGTCTCTTTTTTGGCAGATTTTCCATTTTAATCATTTTTTTACGCTAACAAAGCAAGGGTTAACAGCGAAACAAAACTTAATATTTATTGCCCTGATTCTGTAGTTTACAGAAACACCCCATATGTGGTCGTAAACTGCTGTATGGCCACACGGCAGGGCGCAGAAGGAAAGGAACGCAATATTGTTTTTGGAAGGCAGATTTTGCTGGACTGGTTTTTTGACAACATGTCTCATTTGAAGCCCCCCGATGCACTCCTAGAGTAGAAAATCCAAAAAAGTGAACCCATTTAAGAAACTAAACCCCTCAATGTATTCAAAACTGATCTTACAATGTAGGGGCTCATTTTTTGTGGAATGAGGTGAGACTGTTTTATGGTACCATTTTGTGGGACATACGCCTTTTTGATCACTTGGTGTTGCACTTTTTGCGACGTCCATTCAGAGTTAAACATCCACCCATAGGACTTTATATCCTATGGGCGGATGTGAAGTGGTTAAGCATAAATGTCTGGAATGAAATTTACCAAATCTTAACCTCCTCATATTGTACATAATCTACATTATAATTAAAAGAGTTGCCCGACCATAATGACCTATTGCCTATCTACAGGATAGGGGATAAATATCAGATTTCTAGGTTTTGACTGCTGTAAAATGGGTCCTGAGTCATTAAATTACATTACCACCAATCTATGTACACAAGGGTCTTAAGACCACGTTCCCTTGATCATGGGGGGTCCCAGCAGTCAGACCCCCATCAGACACTTATCACCGTCGTGTCATAGCTGTTGGACCTTTTCAAATTCCCTACCCTTAAAGGTTTTCTTTGGGTGCAATAAAATAAATAAAATTAAAAATCTGGCCCAAAATATGTGTCAAACTAAAATAGAAATGCTCGCCTGTTAAAGGACTTGTGTCCACTTTTCTAGTTATCCTCTATCCACAGGATTGGGATGACTAAGTGATCCGTGGGGGTCTGAACGCTGGAGCCCCCACTGAACCCCCTTCTTGATTGAGTGGCAGGTCGAGCATATGCTCTGCCTCTCTATCCATTCTCTAGAGGGTCACTGGAGATGGCAGAGTACAGCGCTGGCTATTTCCAGTGGTCCCAAAGAGAATAAATGGAGCAGCAGGGCATACAGGTCCTTCTAAAAAAATTAGCATATTGTGATAAAGTTCATTATTTTCTGTAATGTACTGATAAACATCAGACTTTCATATATTTCAGATTCATTACACACAACTGAAGTAGTTCAAGCCTTTTATTGTTTTAATATTGATGATTTTGGCATACAGCTCATGAAAACCCAAAATTCCTATCTAAAAAAATTAGCATATCATGAAAAGGTTCTCTAAACGAGCTATTAACCTAATCATCTGAATCAACTAATTAACTCTAAACACCTGCAAAAGATTCCTGAGGCTTTTAAAAACTCCCAGCCTGGTTCATTACTCAAAACCGCAATCATGGGTAAGACTGCCGACCTGACTGCTGTCCAGAAGGCCATCATTGACACCCTCAAGCAAGAGGGTAATACACAGAAAGAAATTTCTGAACGAATAGGCTGTTCCCAGAGTGCTGTATCAAGGCACCTCAGTAGGAAGTCTCTGGGAAGGAAAAAGTGTGGCAGAAAACGCTGCACAATGAAAAGAGGTGACCGGACCCTGAGGAAGATTGTGGAGAAGGACCGATTCCAGACCTTGAGGGACCTGCGGAAGCAGTGGACTGAGTCTGGAGTAGAAACATACAGAGCCACCATGTACAGGCGTGTGCAGGAAATAGGCTACAGGTGCCGCATTCCCCAGGTCAAGCCACTTTTGAACCAGAAACAGCGGCAGAAGCGCCTGACCTGGGCTACAGAGAAGCAGCACTGGACTGTTGCTCAGTGGTCCAAAGTACTTTTTTCGGATGAAAGCAAATTTTGCATGTCATTCGGAAATCAATGTGCCAGAGTCTGGAGGAAGACTGGGGGGAGGGAAATGCCAAAATGCCTGAAGTCCAGTGTCAAGTACCCACAGTCAGTGATGGTCTGGGGTGCCATGTCAGCTGCTGGTGTTGGTCCACTGTGTTTTATCAAGGGCAAGGTCAATGCAGCTAGCTATCAGGAGATTTTGGAACACTTCATGCTTCCATCTGCTGAAAAGCTTTATGGAGATGAAGATTTCATTTTTCAGCATGACCTGGCACCTGCTCACAGTGCCAAAACCACTGGTAAATGGTTTACTGACCATGGTATTACTGCGCTCAATTGGCCTGCCAACTCTCCGGACCTGAATAGAGAATCTGTGGGATATTGGGAAGAGAAAGTTGAGAGACACAAGACCCAACACTCTGGATGAGCTTAAGGCCACTATCGAAGCATCCAGGCCTCCATAACACCTCAGCAGTGCCACAGGCTGATTGCCTCCATGCCACGCCGCATTGAAGCAGTCATTTCTGCAAAAGGATTCCCGACCAAGTATTGAGTGCATAACTGAAAATTATTATTTGAACGTTGACTTTTTTTGTATTAAAAACACTTTTCTTTTATTGGTCGGATGAAATATGCTAATATTTTTAGATAGAAATTTTGGGTTTTCATGAGCTGTATGCCAAAATCATCAATATTAAAACAATAAAAGGCTTGAACTACTTCAGTTGTGTGTAATGAATCTGAAATATATGAAAGTCTAATGTTTATCAGTACATTACAGAAAAAAATTGACCTTTATCACAATATACTAATTTTTTGAGAAGGACCTGTATGTGTGGTCTGCCACAACACCAAACAGGGGGAACAGGACCCGTTCCTGGGATCAGTGGGGGTTGCAGAATCGGACCCCACTAATCATATAGTTATGCCCTATGGTGTTTAGAGGATAACTTGAAAACCTGGACAACCCCTTTAAATCCTCCACCACTCCACCACCAGCATCTCTTTACATTGCAGCAATGATACCTGTAAATACGGAATATCATCACTACCGCCATGTAAACCATACGTGTCAATACTGGAGAATGTGATGCACTGTGCAGACTTTTTCAGTCATAAGTACAACCCCCTCTGCAGGTCATAACCTTTAACAAAGCCCAAGCAAAGGTGCTAGAGGAGCAATGTGAGCAAATGGCACAAATGGAGGGTCATAACTGAAACAAAGGCATTAGGGTCACCTGAGGCAGGGTAATAGTGGGGATCCTGGTGCAGGGGTAACTGAAGAAGAGGCAATATTAGCGGTGCATTTAGAGTGGGGGAATCTGGAGCTGGGGCATTTATGTGGGAGGACCTAAAGCAGAGGCATTAGGGTCGCCTGAGGCAGGGTAATAGTGGTGATCCTGGAGCAGAGGTATTAGGAGGGCAACTGGAGAAGAGACAGTATTAGGGGTGCATTTAGAGTGGGGGCATTGGGGGGCATTTGGAGCTGTGGCACTAATGGGGGTGCACCTAAAGCAGAGGCATTGGGGTGACTTAGGGCAGAATCCCCCCAATGCCACTCTGAACTCTTCAGAGAGCAGCACACATACACAGATCTGAGTTCACTATAAACAAATCCCCTATTTCCCCCTTACAGTCTTCTACAGCTCACTACTGTCACACACCTGAGAAATCAGCCCAGCATCGCAGAGGAATTCTTCTCTCCAGCAACCACAGTTTTCTGACACCAGGGAGGGCAGGAGAATGGCCAGACATGTTGTGGCGAAACCAACCTCACCACTGGGTTTTGGAAGGGACAGATTGCCAGCCTCTTGCCCCAGGATTATGGGCCCTCTTATCAGCCCATGCTAAACGTTTGAACCCCTGGTCTAATTCGTGCCATTTTGGGATATGTTAAATGTCTGTGTGTACTGTAAAGGGTGGGACATTGTATATTGAATAGTGATGTCTGTCCTATTGTCCCCACGTGTGTATTGGCGATTTCCCTTTGTCCTGAGAGATAATTGAATGACTCCTCGGTTGTCTCCAGGACAGAAGACATTGAGTATTCTCCTGCCTGTGATGATTACATTAACCCGTGTAGGGTAATTGTATCACAGGCAGAGGGGAGGAATATGCTGGGGGTGTTTCTATTGTCCCATTGTATGTGATTGGCTGCTGTATCCCCTGTGTCTCAGTCTTCCTTCTGGTCCCCTAGGGGAGTGTCCACCAGGTGGGAGACCTGCATAAATACTGGGCGGGCAGCCCTCAATAAAAGAGAATTCCTATTTCACCATCAATACGGAGCCTCGTCTCGTACTTGGGGGGGGGGGGGTTTGCTACTTCAGAACGTTCTCTTGCCTGTTCCAGGAGAGGAGGACTTCGTATGGTTCCAGTTAGGTGGATTCCAGTGGTTGTGGGTTGCTGTGCTCTTCGCCAGGGAAATCACCCGAATGGTATTAACCCTCATTATACCGGGTTATACCGTAACAACTGGTGGCAAGCAGCGGGATCGTTCCTACAGCCAGAAGGACAGTGACAGAAAGCACCATTCCGTGGATTTTACAATTTGAGGGCAATGCGTGTCCCAGTACAGCGACCCTAACAGCACCGGGATGGAACCAGCAGTGGAGTATGATGAGGGTGTCAGGGATGACCGAGATGCAGTCCGCAAAGGCATCTGGTACCAGGCACTGGGTATTCCAGTTCGGTTGATTCGAGTGGTTGTGGGTTGCTGTGCTCTTCGCCAAGGGAATCGGCCGAACGGTATTAACCCTCACTATACCGGGTTATACTGTAACACATGTTATCTCCTCCTTCCCTGCCAGCAGGGAGGGAAGCTTAGAAGATACTTAGAAGGTACAATTTACACCAGTAGGAGGCTGTATCACTGTGCGATACTGCCACCTAGTGGCTACAATAATTATCTCTCCTGAGAAACAAGAGAAATAATTACTCCTCCGTCTTATATCCGGGTGCAGGAGACCGGGGGCCTACCGAGGAATCCTCCGCCTCCTGGGGGGCCCGTCTCAGCCTGATGGTACCCTACAGAAGGAGGGCCTGCAGACACTAAGCTGATTTGAAACTGCAGTGCAGCAGCCAAAAAGCAAAAATAAGAAATGTTTTTGCCCCGGTGTTGGCAGATTGACATTCCCCTTGCTGAGACAGCAGGTGTGCAGGTTTATACTCCAAATTTAAAGGTCCATCCCACCAGAAGTGGGTAGCACAATTCATATGTTCTGCACTTGACAAATTACTCTTTGGTAGTATTCCACTCTGCACAAAGTTGCACAACGCCCCTTCCCATGTAAAAAAAAGTACCCTTGACCAACACACATACAAATACGCCCTCACCTGTTGATTTGCACAGTTCCACATCTGAGTGAGGAATTTAGTGTCATAGATGCCAGGTAGGCAAACAGCCAGGGCCAAAAGTGATGTGCGCGCGCGCGTTCATGCAAAATCTCGGGTCTCACGAGATGACGCCGATAGGCGGCAGTGAGACCTGAGAGAGCCGCCGCACTGACGCCCATCGGCATTAGCGTGGCGGCAAGTGGTTAAGATGGGCATCTAAAACTTTGGTCCTAATAAATGACCCCCTTAGTTTCTGGGCACCTTTGCTTATAGCTGCATTACAGAGAAAAACAGAAGAAGTGAGTTGATTTTTTTTGTCTGTTCTAAGGTCTGATTAACATAGGGGTTTATGTGAGGTCTGTGTGGTGGTCTTAACACTGGAGGTCTGATCTGAGGTCTGTATGGTGGTCTGATTAACATAAAAAAATATTTTATTTTCTCATTTTCCTCTTCTAAAACCTTGGTGCATCTTACAGGCAGGTGCATCTTATAGGGTGAAAAACAAGGTATTTATTGTTATTAGTGATGATCGAGCACCCCGATGCTCGGGTCCTCTGCCTGATCACACCGGGATGCTCGGGTGCTCTACCAAGCATGAAAGCCCTACAGAAATCAATGGGAGGACCCGAGCATTAAACCAGGCACACCCTGCTCTGAAGAGGGGAGGGTGCCTGGTTCATAGGAAAAGGTCAGAAATTGATAGAAACACCACCGAAATGGGTCAGGACAGCATGGGGAGGATGTCTGGATGCATCTTGGACTTCAATGTCGCTGCTGGTAACGATGTTGCCCGAGTTGTACGCCACTTACAGACTGACCATAAAACTCACAAAACCGAAGATAAAAGCAATTTTAGATGAAAAATTGTTATGAAACATTCTTTCCTGTATATTTACTTTTATATAAAGAGCAAGTTGAGACAAAAATTTTCATGATTTTCGGAACTGGGGCCATGACTAAGAGGGACGGCCGGTGGTTTCAATTGTGTTGACCGGACTCTTGGACGATCAAACTGAACTCATTGGAAGAGGAACGGCCGGTGGCATCCGTATTGTACCTGTAGAGGTGAAATTCTTGTACTGTTGCAAGCCGAACCACAGCCGAAACCTTTGTTGCCACAAACGTTTTCATTAATCAACAACTTAAGTTGGAGGTTCGAAGACGATCCACTGCAGCATTATTCCTATTTCCCGCCAAGCCTTTTCTGGGAAACTAAATCTTTGAGTTCCGGGGGGAGTATGGTTGCAAAGCTGAAACTTAAACTAATTGATAGAAGGGCACCACCAGGAGTGGAGCCTGCGGCTTAATTTGGCTATGCACGGCGAGCCTCACCCGGCCCGGACACGGAAAGGATTGACAGATTGATACCTATTTCGCAATTCTGTCGGTGGTGGTGCATGGCCGTTTTGAGCGTGTGGAGCGAGTCGATTTGTGTGGTTCATTCCGATATCCAAAGACACTCCTCCGTACTAATTAGTTACGTGACCCCCGGTGATTAGATTGTGTTGACCAGACTATCATCTGATGATAATGAACTTGGAAGAGGAACGGATGTTGAGCTGACCATGTAAAAAATTGTCGGTGAGGGCCTGCTGCCGCTTTGTTAACTCTAGATAACTTCTAAGCTGATCGCACGTCCCTGTGATGTTGACAATCTATTCGGATCAACTTTAGATGTTCTTTTTTGCGCTTACCATGGTGACCACAGGTAATGGGGAATCAGGGTTCGCTTCCGGAGAAGCAGCCTGAGGGATGGCCACGGCTACCACTTCCAAGAAAGGCAGGCGGGGGCGTGCAAATTTCCCAGTACCGACTCAGGGAGGTAGTGACGATAAATAACAATACAGGACTCTTAAGAGAGCCTGTTATTGGAACGAGTACAAAAAAATTACAGGGAATGTCATAGGTAATTAGGATGAGGAAACGTTATACAGGAGAGGTAAAGTATGATTGATGGTCTGCTGGTGACACACTAAAACATTAGGGGTGAAGGTCTTCAGCTGAGCTGACCATCTAAAACATTATGGGTGAGGGCCTGCGGGTGAGCTGACCATCCCAAAAATTATATGCGAGGGCCTGCGGGTGAGCTGACCATCGAAAACATTATTTATGCGAGGGCCTGCGGGTGAGCTGACCATCTGAAAAATTATATGCAAGGGCCTGCGGGTGAGCTTACCATCGAAAACATTATTTATGTGAGGGCCTGCGGGTGAGTTGACCATCCGAAAAATTATATGCGAGGGCCTACGGGTGAGCTGACCATCGAAACCATTATTTATGCGATGGCCTGCAGGTGAGCTGACCATCCGAAAAATTATATGAGAGGGCATATACACGATGGCATTATCTGCGACAATTAAGCATATAGATATGATGGACGAGGAGGATGAGAAAAGCAAGATTCAACCATATACCCTTTTTTGTGGCGGAAAGGGGTGCATGGGAATACAGAGTATTCAGTACATTCTAAACAACACATTTAAAGTGCCTTTATGTTCAGTCGTGGTTTTCCTTTGGTGGAGTGGAGAAGTCAGGGGCAATCCAGGCCTTGTTCATTTTTATAACAGTCAACCTGTCAGCATTTTCAGTTGACAGCCGGATACGCTTATCTGTTACCTCCAAGGCATAGAGCGCCAGTTCGTGCCACATGTCCAGCTTGGACATCCAGTAGTTGTAAGGCACTGAGGGATAATTGAGGACACTGACACGGTCTGCTACGTACACCATCTTCCAAAACTTTTCCCTTCTTGTGACACCAGGACGTGCATCATGTTGAGGGTGCTGACAGGGTGTCATAAAACTGTCCCAGGCCTTGGAGAGTGTTGCCCTGCCTTTGCTGGAAGTGCTGTGTGTTCCTCTTGTCTCCCCACCTCGGTTGCCCAAGGAAGTACATACTCTGCTGCCAGCTAGTGTTGATCATGAATTTTTGAATTGCGAATTTTAATCGCGAATATCAGCACTTCGAGAATTTGCAAATATTTAGAATATCGCAAAATATATTCGCAATTGCGAATATTCGTTTTATGTGAATTTTTATATGCAAATTTTCGCAAGCAGAAAATAATGTCATTATATTCTTGTTTGCGAAAATTCGCATTGAAAAATTCGAATAAATTAGCATGAAAATTTGCATGAATTTTCATAAAAATTTTCATAAACTGGTATTTAAAAGGTATCTTTTAAATACCAGTTTATGCGAATTTTTATGCTAATTTTCGCAAACAAGAAAATAATGTCTGGATATTACGAATTTGCGAATTTTCGAATATATGGCGAATATTCGCCCAAATATTCGCGAAATATCGCAAATTCGAAATATTGCCCCTGCTGCTCATCACTACTGCCAGCACTGTCAGATGAAAATTTTTGCAGCAATCTGTCAACAAAGAACTTCTGGTATAGCACCATTTTGCTCGTCTTCTCCACCGGAGGAATGAGAGATGAGAAGTTCTCTTTGTAGCGGGGGTCCAGAAGGGTGAACAGCCAGTAATCCCTGTTATCTAAAATGCGTATAACACGGGGGTCACGGGAAAGGCAGCCTAACATGAAGTCAGCCATGTGTACTAGAGTACCAGTGGGCAAGACTTCGCTGTCGTCATCAGGAGGATGACTGTCCATTTCCTCATTCTCTTCTGTCCACCCACGCTGAACAGATGGAATTAAAGTTCCACCCTGTGTAACAGAGGCAACCGTCCTCTGCTTCTCCTCCTCCAATACACGCTGAGAAGACAAACTGAGGGTGTTCTGGCTATCACCCAAGGTCATGTCTTCTTCCCCCATTTCCAACTCTTCCCCACGAACAGCCTCAGCCTTAACCACATCAGCCCCCCTAGCTTAAACACCCTTAATGACCAGGCCACTTTTTACAATTCCGCACTACAGTACTTTCACCGTTTATTGCTCGGTCATACAACTTACCACCCAAATGAATTTTACCTCCTTTTCTTCTCACTAATAGAGCTTTCATTTGGTGGTATTTCATTGCTGCTGACATTTTTACTTTTTTTGCTATTAATCAAAAATTACCGAAATTTTTGCAAAAAAATGACATTTTTCACTTTCTGTTGTAAAATTTTTCAAAAAAAACTACATTTCTATATAAATTTTTCTCTAAATTTATTGTTCTACATGTCTTTGATAAAAAAATCCAATAAGTGTATATTTATTGGTTTGGGTAAAAGTTATAGCGTTTACAAACTATGGTGCAAAAAGTGAATTTCGGCATTTTGAAGCAGCTCTGACTTTCTGAGCACCTGTCATGTTTCTTCAGGAGCTAGAATGTCAGGAAAGTATAAATACCCCCAAATCACACCATTTTAGAAAGAAGACACCCCAAAGTATTCGCGGAGGGGCTTGGTGAGTTCATGTATCATTTCATTTTTTTCACAAGTTAGCGGAAAATGACACTTTCTGAGAAAAAAAAAAAAAAGTTTCAATTTCTGATAACTTCTGGCAAAAAAAAAAATCTCAGACGGACTCACTATGCCCTCAGTGAATACCTTGGGGTGTCTACTTTCCGAAATGGGGTCATTTGTGGGGTGTGTTTACTGTTCTGGCATTTTGGGCGGGGCTAATTGTGAGCCGCCATGTAAAACCTAAAGGTACTCGTTGAATTTGGGCCCTTTGCGCATCCAGGCTGCAAAAAGTGTCACTCATGTGGTATCGCCGTACTCAGGAGAAGTAGGGCAATGTGTTTTGGGTGTATTTTTACATACACCCATGCTGGGTGAGAGAAATATCGCTGTAAATTGTCAACTTTGTATAAAAATTTTTAAAAGTTGTCGTTTACAGAGATATTTTTCACACAAAGTATGGGTATATGTAAAAATACACCCTAAAACACATTGCCCTACTTCTCCTAAGTACGGCGATACCACATGTGTGCCACTTTTTGCAGCTTGGTGCGCAAAGGGCCCTAAAACCAATGAGTACCTTTTAGATTTCACAGGGCATTTTTACGCATTTGGATTCCAGACTTCTTCTCACGCTTTAGGGGCCCCTAAAATGCCAGGACAGTATAAATACCCACATGTGACCCCATTTTGGAAAGAAGACACCTCAAGGTATTCTGTGAGGGGTATGGTGAGTTCATGTAAAATTTTATTTTTGTCACAAGTTAGTGGAATATGAGACTTTGTAAAAACAAAATTAAAAAAACAAAAAAACAATTTCCGCTGACTTGTGCCAAAAATAAAAATTCTGTGGACTCACCATGCCCCTCACAGAATACCTAGGGGTGTCTTCTTTCCAAAATGGGGTCACATGTGGGGTATTTATACTCACCTGGCATTTTAGGGGCCCCTAAAGTGTGAGAATCCAAATGCAAAAAAATGGCCTGTGAAATCCTAAAGGTACTCATTGGTTTTAGGGCCCCTTTGCGCATCTTGGCTGCAAAAAATGTCACACATGTGGTATCGCCGTACTCAGGAGAAGTAGGGCAATCTGTTTTGGGGTGTATTTTTATATATACCCATACTGTGTGTGAGAAATATCGCTGTAAACGACAACTTTTTAAATTTTTTATTCAAAGTTGTCAATTTACAGAGATATTTCTCTCACCCAGTATGGGTATATGTAAAATACACCCTAAAACACATCGCCCTACTTCTCCTGAGTACGGCGATACCACATGTGTGACACTTTTTGCAGCCAAGATGCGCAAAGGCCCTAATTCCAATGAGTACCTTTAGGAGGGCATTTTTACGCATTTTTCTTCTCACGCTTTAGGGCCCCTAAAATGCCAGGGCAGTATAAATACCCACATGTGACCCCATTTTGGAAAGAAGACACCCTAAGGTAATCCGTGAGGGGCATGGTGAGTTCATAGAAGATTTTTTTTGGCACAAGTTAGTGGAAATTGATTTTTCATTGTTTTTCTCACAAAGTCTCCCTTTCCGCTAACTTTTGACAAAAAGTTTAATTTTTCATGGACTCATTATGCCCCTCAGCGAATACCTTGGGGTGTCTTCTTTCCAAAATGGGGTCACATGTGGGGTATTTATACTGCCCTGGCATTTTAGGGGCCCTAAAGCGTGAGAAGAAAAATGCGTAAAAATGCCCTCCTAGAGGTACTCATTGGTTTAGGGCCCTTGGCATCTTGGCTGCAAAAGTGTCACTCATGTGGTATCGCCGTACTCAGAAGAAGTAGGGCGATGTGTTGCTGGTGTATTTTTACATATACCCATGCTGGTGAGAGAAATATCTCTGTAAATTGACAACTTTGAATAAAAAAATTAAAAAGTTGTCGTTTACAGCGATATTTCTCACACAAAGTATGGTTATATGTAAAAATACACCCCAAAACACATTGCCCTACTTCTCCTGAGTACGGCGATACCACATGAGTGACACTTTTTGCAGCCAAGATGCGCAAAGGGCCCTAAAACCAATGAGTACCTTTAGGATTTCACAGGACATTTTTACGCATTTGGATTCTCACGCTTTAGGACTCCTAAATGCCAGGGCAGTATAAATACCTCACATGTGACCCCATTGTGGAAAGAAGACACCCTAAGGTATTCCGTGAGGGGCATGGCGAGTTTACAGAAAAAAAATTTGGCACAAGTTAGCGGAAATTGTTTTTTATTTTTTTTTTTTTTTACAGTCTCACATTCCACTAACTTGTGACAAAAATAAAATTTTGCATGAACTCACCATACCCCTTACGGAATACCTTGGGGTGTCTTCTTTCTAAAATGGGGTCACTTGTGAGGTTTTTGTACTGCCCTGGCATTTTAGGGGTCTCCGCAATCATTACACGTATGGCCAGAATTAGGAGTTTTTGCGATTCTCCTTATATTGACCATACGGGTAATGAGAATTTTTTTCCGTTCAGCCTCTGCGCTGAAAGAAAAAATGAACGTCACAGATTTTTCCATTCACATTGATCAATGTGGATGAAAAAATCTCTAAAAATGTGCAAAAAAGAGGGAAAAGCTATAAAGCTGCGATCGCTAAGGGACCCTAAGGCCTCATTCAGCGTCCGCAATTCTGTTCCGCAAAATTTTGCGGAACAGAATTGTGGATACATTCAATTCTATGGGGACAGACTTTGTCCCGCTCGGATCCATAATTGCGGATCCGTAATTGGAGATCCGCAAAGTATAGAACATGTCCTATTCTTGTCCGCACTGCGGATAAGAAAAGGCATTTTCTATATAGTTCTGGCAATGTGCGGATCCGCAAAATGCGGAAAGCACATTGCTGGTGTCCGTGTTTTGCGGATCCGCGGATTTGCGGATCCGCAAAACACATGCGGACATCTGAATGAGCCTTACAGGGGTGATCAGTGACAGGGGGTGACAGGGGTGATCAGGGGGTGACATGGGAGATCAGGGGTTAATCAGTGACAGTGGGGGTGGTGGGTGGGTGGGGGCGGTGGGGGGGTTGTGTGGTGATTGGTGCACTTTGATATTTTTTCTCTGGTGGTCCCAAGCAAAGGGACCACCAGAGAAGCGAGTAGCAAGCAGATCAGACGCTGTTCACAGAACAACGCCTGATCTGCGATTTTTCTGCCATATATAGCCTGCCAGCGCACGATCGGCGCTGGCAGGCTGTAGTATAACTAGGAAACAGCTGTGAATCAACACAATATTTGTCCGCGCACACACCGGAGAGCGCGCCGATGGCGCGCATTGCGCATGTGCGGGCAGCGTGCTCGCGTCATCTCGCGTCTCGCGAGATGACGCGCCGATGCGCCGGATCAGAAGAGCCCGGCCGCCGCGAGAACGCGATCCTGCGTGCGGCGGTCCGGGAGTGGTTAATTGTGATCAGCAAACATTTGAGTAGACACAGAGGTGGGATGGTTACACTGACAATATTGTTATCGCCGCTCACCATCTGTGTCGATTCCTCAAGGTTCCTTAACACCTCACAGAGGTCAGACATCCATGCTCACTCCTCGCTTGTGAAGAGCGGAAGCTAACTGGAAAGGCGACGACCTTGCTGCAGCTGGTATTCCATTACTGCCCTTTGCTGCTCACAAAGCCTGGCCAACACGTGAAACGTGGAGTTCATGTAAAATTTTATTTTTGTCACAAGTTAGTGGAATATGAGACTTTGTAAAAACAAAATTAAAAAAACAAAAAAACAATTTCCGCTGACTTGTGCCAAAAATAAAAATTCTGTGGACTCACCATGCCCCTCACAGAATACCTAGGGGTGTCTTCTTTCCAAAATGGGGTCACATGTGGGGTATTTATACTCACCTGGCATTTTAGGGGCCCCTAAAGTGTGAGAATCCAAATGCAAAAAATGGCCTGTGAAATCCTAAAGGTACTCATTGGTTTTAGGGCCCCTTTGCATCTTGGCTGCAAAAAATGTCACACATGTGGTATCGCCGTACTCAGGAGAAGTAGGGCAATCTGTTTTGGGGTGTATTTTATATATACCCATACTGTGTGTGAGAAATATCGCTGTAAACGACAACTTTTTAAATTTTTTATTCAAAGTTGTCAATTTACAGAGATATTTCTCTCACCCAGTATGGGTATATGTAAAATACACCTCAAACACATCGCCCTACTTCTCCTGAGTACGGCGATACACATGTGTGACACTTTTTGCAGCCAAGATGCGCAAAGGCCCTAATTCCAATGAGTACCTTTAGGAGGGCATTTTTACGCATTTTTCTTCTCACGCTTTAGGGCCCCTAAAATGCCAGGGCAGTATAAATACCCCACATGTGACCCCATTTTGGAAAGAAGACACCCAAGGTAATCCGTGAGGGGCATGGTGAGTTCATAGAAGATTTTTTTTGGCACAAGTTAGTGGAAATTGATTTTTCATTGTTTTTCTCACAAAGTCTCCCTTTCCGCTAACTTTTGACAAAAAGTTTAATTTTTCATGGACTCATTATGCCCCTCAGCGAATACCTTGGGGTGTCTTCTTTCCAAAATGGGGTCACATGTGGGGTATTTATACTGCCCTGGCATTTTAGGGGCCCTAAAGCGTGAGAAGAAAATGCGTAAAAATGCCCTCCTAAAAGGTACTCATTGGTTTTAGGGCCCTTTGCGCATCTTGGCTGCAAAAAGTGTCACTCATGTGGTATCGCCGTACTCAGAAGAAGTAGGGCGATGTGTTTCGGGTGTATTTTTACATATACCCATGCTGGGTGAGAGAAATATCTCTGTAAATTGACAACTTTGAATAAAAAAATTAAAAAGTTGTCGTTTACAGCGATATTTCTCACACAAAGTATGGTTATATGTAAAAATACACCCCAAAACACATTGCCCTACTTCTCCTGAGTACGGCGATACCACATGAGTGACACTTTTTGCAGCCAAGATGCGCAAAGGCCCTAAAACCAATGAGTACCTTTAGGATTTCACAGGACATTTTTACGCATTTGGATTCTCACGCTTTAGGACCCCTAAAATGCCAGGGCAGTATAAATACCCCACATGTGACCCCATTGTGGAAAGAAGACACCCCAAGGTATTCCGTGAGGGGCATGGCGAGTTTACAGAAAAAAATTTGGCACAAGTTAGCGGAAATTGTTTTTATTTTTTTTTTTTTTTTACAGTCTCACATTCCACTAACTTGTGACAAAAATAAAATTTTGCATGAACTCACCATACCCCTTACGGAATACCTTGGGGTGTCTTCTTTCTAAAATGGGGTCACTTGTGAGGTTTTTGTACTGCCCTGGCATTTTAGGGGTCTCCATAATCATTACACGTATGGCCAGAATTAGGAGTTTTTGCGATTCTCCTTATATTGACCATACGGGTAATGAGAATTTTTTCCGTTCAGCCTCTGCGCTGAAAGAAAAAAATGAACGTCTACAGATTTTTCCATTCACATTGATCAATGTGGATGAAAAAATCTCTAAAAAATGTGCAAAAAAAGAGGGAAAAGCTATAAAGCTGCGATCGCTAAGGGACCCTAAGGCCTCATTCAGCGTCCGCAATTCTGTTCCGCAAAATTTTGCGGAACAGAATTATGGATACATTCAATTCTATGGGGACAGACTTTGTCCCGCTCGGATCCATAATTGCGGATCCGTAATTGGAGATCCGCAAAAGTATAGAACATGTCCTATTCTTGTCCGCAATTGCGGATAAGAAAAGGCATTTTCTATATAGTTCTGGCAATGTGCGGATCCGCAAAATGCGGAAAGCACATTGCTGGTGTCCGTGTTTTGCGGATCCGCGGATTTGCGGATCCGCAAAACACATGCGGACATCTGAATGAGCCTTACAGGGGGTGATCAGTGACAGGGGGGGTGACAGGGGGTGATCAGGGGGGTGACATGGGAGATCAGGGGTTAATCAGTGACAGTGGGGGTGGTGGGTGGGTGGGGGGCGGTGGGGGGGGGGGGGTTGTGTGGTGATTGGTGCACTTTGATATTTTTTCTCTGGTGGTCCCAAGCAAAGGGACCACCAGAGAAGCGGGCAGCAAGCAGATCAGACGCTGTTCACAGAACAACGTCTGATCTGCGATTTTTTCTGCCATATACAGCCTGCCAGCGCACGATCGGCGCTGGCAGGCTGTAGTATAACTAGGAAACAGCTGTGAATCAACACAATATTTGTCCGCGTACACACCGGAGAGCGCGCCGATGGCGCGCATTGCGCATGTGCGGGCGCGTGCTCGCGTCATCTCGCGTCTCGCGAGATGACGCGCCGATGCGTCGGATCAGAAGAGCCCGGCCGCCGCGAGAACGCGATCCTGCGTGCGGCGGTCCGGGAGTGGTTAATTGTGATCAGCAAACATTTGAGTAGACACAGAGGTGGGATGGTTACACTGACAATATTGTTATCGCCGCTCACCATCTGTGTCGATTCCTCAAGGTTCCTTAACACCTCACAGAGGTCAGACATCCATGCTCACTCCTCGCTTGTGAAGAGCGGAAGCTAACTGGAAAGGCGACGACCTTGCTGCAGCTGGTATTCCATTACTGCCCTTTGCTGCTCACAAAGCCTGGCCAACACGTGAAACGTGGAGTTCCAGCACGTGCTCACGTCGCACAACAGCCGGTGAACTGGCAATTTCAATCGCTGCTGCAGCGTCAACAGATCGGCTGAAGCTGTTGATGACTTGCTGAAATGTGCACACACGCGGCGCACCTTCGCCAGTAGCTCGGGCAAATTGGTGTAGGTTTTCAGAAACCGCTATACCACTAAGGCCCCTTTCACACGGGCGAGTTTTCCGCGCGGGTGCAATGCGTGAGGAGGACGCATTGCACCCGCACTGAATCCGGACCCATTCATGTCTATGTGGCTGTGCACATGAGCGGTGAATTTCACGCATCACTTCTGCGTTGAGTAAAAATCGCAGCATGCTCTATATTGTGCGTTTTTCACGCAACTCAGGCCCCATAGAAGTGAATGGGGCTGCGGTGCAGTGCGATTTTCCCGCATGGTTGCTTAGCAACGGGACCAGATCTTTATTATTTTCCCTTATAACATGGTATAAGGGAAAATAATAGCATTCTTAATAAAGAATGCTTAGTAAAATGAAGATGAAAGGGTTAAAAATAATAAAAATGAACTTACCTTAGCCACTTGATCGCGTAGTTGCGATCTGTCTTCTCTTTTTCAGCATCAGCTAACAACTAAAGGACCTGTGATGATGTCACATCACATGGTCCAATCACATGGTCCATCTTGTGATGTGACGTCATCACAGGTCCTTTAGTTGTTAGCTGATGCTGGAAAAGAGAAGACAGATCGCAACTACGCGATCAAGTGGCTAAGGTAAGTTAATTTTTATTATTTTTAACCCCTTCATCTTCATTTTACTAAGCATTCTTTTTTAATAATATAATAATAAATTCTCCAGAATACTCTACCCGAAACCGGACTTCAGTGATAAAGTCCGGCTTCGGGTCTGGGTACCAAACATGGCGATTTTTCACACGCACGTGCAAAATGCATTACAAACGTTTGCACCCGCGCGGAAAAATCGTGCATATTCCCGCAACGCACCCGCCTCTTATCCGGGCGTCAAACATGACGCCCGTGTGAAAGAGGCCTAAGTTAAAGAAGTGGGCTAGGCATGGGATGTGTGTGAGCTTGCCGAGCTCCAAAGCCGCCACCAAGTTACGCCCATTATCACACACAACCATGCCTGGTTGCAGGTTGAGTGGCGAGAGCCACAGCTCAGTCTGGTCTCTTATCCCCTGCCACAGCTCTGCGGCGGTGTGCTGTTTATCCCCTAAGCATATCATCTTCAGCACGGCCTGTTGACACGTCCCCACAGCAGTGCTACACTGCTTCCAGCTACCAGCTAATGGCTGACTGGTGCTGCACATGGAGAATTCAGAGGAGGAAGTGGAGGAGGAGGAGCCACTTACATAGGTGCTGGCGGTAACCCTGATGGAAGTAGGGCCCGCAATCCTGGGCATCGGAAAAACCTGTGCCATCTGTATAAGTTGCTCCCAGCCTCCACTACGTTCACCCAGTGTGCCATCAGGGAAATGTAGCGTCCCTGGCCACAAGCACTTCTCCATGTGTCAGTCGTTAGGTGGACCTTAACAGTAACTGCGTTGGTCAGGGCACGGGTGATGTTAGCAGACACATGCTGGTATAAGGTGGGGAGAGCACACCGGGAAAAATAGTGGTTGCTGGGGAGTGAGTACCGAGGGACAGCCGCCGACATCAGGCCACGAAAGGCCTCAGTGTCCACACGAAGAAATGGCAACATTTCAACCGCCAGTAACTTACAAAGTTGCGCGGTTAGTGCCATGGCCTGTGAGTGGCTGGGTATTTGCGCTTGCGTTCAAATGCCTGGGGTATAGACATTTGGACACTGCGCTGGGACAGGAAAGTGGATGTGGTCGCTGATGGTGCTTGTGATGGTACAGGTGCAGCGCGGGAGGCATCCGGGCCTGCGCCTTCGACAGGCGATTGGTCGTCATCCAGCATAGGGGAAGAGGAGGCAGTGGTGTGACCCGCAGACACAGATTGTGGACCCAGGCGTTCCAACCACTTATTGCGGTGCTTGGCTGCCATGTGGTGGATCATGCTGGTGGTGGTGAGGTTGCTACTGTCCACACCTCGACTCATTTTGGTGTGGTACAGGTTGCAAACTACTATTCTTTTGTCATCTGCACTTTCCGCAAAAAAGGGCAATACCGCGGAACACCTACCCCTTGGCAAGGGAGATTTCCGCAAGGGGGTGCTCCGTGGAACACTTGCGGGCCTGTTTAGCGTGGCCCTCCTTCTCCCTGTTGCCACCCCACTGCCTCTTCCAGGCTGTTGCTGTACTGCAGATCGCTCCCCCTCGGGACTGCTGTCCTCGCTCGCGTTTCCGCCTTCCCATGTTGGGTCAGTGACCTCATCGTCCACCAAGTCCACTTCAACTTCCCCACTGCGATCATCCTCCTCATTTTCTGACCCCAACACAACTTCAGTGATTGACAACGGTATATCATCCTCTTCATCAACCTCTGCAGACAGTAATTGTGGTTGACTCGATGGCAACTGTGTCTCGTCATCATCCACCTCCTTAAACACATCATCTTGTGAGTGTGAAGGCTCAGGGCATAAGATCTCATGTCCCTCTTTAAGAGTGCTTGGGAAGAGGGCCTAATTAAGTGATGGGGGTGAAAATAGCTCCTTGGAACATCCGAGTACCGGATTGCTTGTTTGGCCAGACTATACATGGTGGGAGGAGGGATGATCAGGGTGAGGATTGTGTTGTTGACCAGACTGTTGGCTACTGAGACTGGACTTGGTGGAAGACAGGGTGGTGCTTAACCTAGTGGAAGCATTATCTTCTGCAATCTAACTGACCACCTGGTCGCACTGGTCTGACTTCAAGAGTGTTGTCTTGCGACGCCCTGCAAACTGAGACATGAAGCTAGGTATCGTGGATAACTGTTTTCCTTGTGCTCTGGCAGCAGGCACAGTTGCAACGCTCCCTGAGCCACGGCCTCTGCGTGAACCATAAGAATCACGTCCACTTTCTTGTCCCTTCATACTCGCCTTCTTCATATTGACACTGGATGTCACTGATATTTGGATTAAATATAGGCCTCACACACTGTCTAGAAATAAGTGTAGATTTGCTTCTCACTGCTCACAGCAAGCAGAGTTTGTAGAATACAGAAACTGACTGCCTGTAACTGCTATTTGGATTAAATATAGGCCTCACACACTGTCTAGAAATAAGTGTAGATTTGCTTCTCACTGCTCACAGCAAGCAGAGTTTGTAGAATACAGAAACTGACTGTAACTGCTATTTGGATTAAATATAGACCTCACACACTGTCTAGAAAAAAGTGTAAACGTCTTTAAAATGCGTAATTTGTGATCAAATTCCCCTTACACTCTCTATCCCATCCTAACAGCAGCTCTCCCTGACTCGCAATTAGCCAAACACGCGTCACCGGGCGGCGGGGGTGCAGGGGGGGTGGTTGCGGGCGGCGGGAGGCGGGCGGGAGGCGGGCGGTGCGGTGGGTGGGATCGCGATTGCGATCCCCCGCCCGCCTCCTCTGTAATCTATCCCTGGTGTCCAGTGGGTCTATCAGAGTGTCAGCACATTGCTGACACTCTGATAGAAACGGCTGGCATCTGTGCTGCAGATGCCAGCCGTTTAACCCCTTCCGTACCGCGGTCCGTACGGACCGCGGTATGGAAGGGTTAACAGGGAGGGAGCTCCCTCCCTTTCCCATCGGGGGGCTGCTGTGCCTTTGCAGCCCCCCAACAGGATGGGATCGCAGAGGGAGGGTGCTCCACTCCCTCTGCTTCAATCACCCGCTGCCCTCTTATGGCAGCGGGTGATGGTTACCATGGAGACAGGACGCTTTCAGAGCGTCCTGATCTCCATAGTGCTGAAAGTCTGAATAGACCTGCTAAAGGTCTATTCAGACTTTCTAAAGTACAAAATACAGTACAGTGCACTATATAGTGTACTGTACTGTATTATACTGAACACCAGATCCACTGGATCTTTCAGAACCAAGTGGGTCTGGGTAAAAAAAAAATGAAAAAAACACATATCACTGAATAAAAATTAAAAAAAATAAAATACACTACACATATTAGGTATCGCGTCCGTAAAAACCTGCTCTATAAAAATATCACATGACTGAACTCCTCAGGTGAACGCCATAAAAAAAAAAAAAAAAAAATGGTGTAAATAAGCCATTTTTTGGCACCTTACATCACTAAAAGTGTAATACAAAGCGATCAAGAAGGCGTTTGCCTCCCAAAATAGTACCAATCAAACCGCCATCTCATCCCTCAAAAAACGAGCCCCTACCTAAAACAATTTTTTGGGGACGTTTCCGCCTTCCCATTGCTGACACTCTGATAGAAACGGCTGGCATCTGTGCTGCAGATGCCAGCCGTTTAACCCCTTCCGTACCGCGGTCCGTACGGACCGCGGTATGGAAGGGTTAACAGGGAGGGAGCTCCCTCCCTTTCCCATCGGGGGGCTGCTGTGCCTTTGCAGCCCCCCAACAGGATGGGATCGCAGAGGGAGGGTGCTCCACTCCCTCTGCTTCAATCACCCGCTGCCCTCTTATGGCAGCGGGTGATGGTTGCCATGGAGACAGGACGCTTTCAGAAGCGTCCTGATCTCCATAGTGCTGAAAGTCTGAATAGACCTGCTAAAGGTCTATTCAGACTTTCTAAAGTACAAAATACAGTACAGTGCACTATATAGTGTACTGTACTGTATTATACAGACACCAGATCCACTGGATCTTTCAGAACCAAGTGGGTCTGGGTAAAAAAAAAATGAAAAAAACACATATCACTGAATAAAAATTAAAAAAAATAAAATACACTACACATATTAGGTATCGCGTCCGTAAAAACCTGCTCTATAAAAACATCACATGACTGAACTCCTCAGGTGAACGCCATAAAAAAAAAAAAAAAAAAAATGGTGTAAATAAGCCATTTTTTGGCACCTTACATCACTAAAAGTGTAATACAAAGCGATCAAGAAGGCGTTTGCCTCCCAAAATAGTACCAATCAAACCGCCATCTCATCCCTCAAAAAACGAGCCCCTACCTAAAACAATTGGCCAAAAAATAAAAAAACTATGCCTCTCAGACTAAAACATGATTTTTTTTGTTTCAAAAATGCTTTTTAGTGTTAAATGTAAAAAAATAAATAAAAAAGTAGACATATTGGGTATCTCCACGTCCGTAAGAATCTGCTCTATAAAAATATCCCATGACCTAACCCCTCAAGTAAACACTGTAAAAAAAATTAATAAAAACTTTGTCAAAAAGCCATTTTTGCCACCTTACATCACAAAAGTGTAATAGCAAGCGATCAAAAAGTCATATGACCCCCCAAATAGTGCCAATCTAACCGTCACCTCATCCCGCAAAAATGATACCCAACCTGAGACAATTGCCTAAAAACTGAAAAATATATGGCTCTCAGACTATGGAGATACTAAAACATGTTTTTTTTTTTCATTCAAAAAGGATATTATTGTGTAAAACCAAAATAAATAAAAAAAGGTATACATATTATGTATCGCCGCGTCCGTAAGGACCTGCTCTATAAAAGTATAACATGACCTAACCCCTCAAGTAAACACTGTAAAAAAAATTAATAAAAACTTTGTCAAAAAGCCATTTTTTTGCCACCTTACATCACAAAAAGTGTAATAGCAAGCGATCAAAAAGTCATATGACCCCCCAAATAGTGCCAATCTAACCGTCACCTCATCCCACAAAAATGATACCCAATCTGAGACAATTGCCTAAAAACTGAAAAATATATGGCTCTCAGACTATGGAGATACTAAAACATGTTTTTTTTCATTCAAAAAGGATATTATTGTGTAAAACCAAAAATAAATAAAAAAAGTATACATATTATGTATCGCCGCGTCCGTAAGGACCTGCTCTATAAAAGTATAACATGACCTAACCCCTCAAGTAAACATTGTAAAAAAAAATTAATAAAAACTTTGTCAAAAAGCCATTTTTTTACCACCTTACATCACAAAAAGTGTAATAGCAAGCGATCAAAAAGTCATATGACCCCCCAAATAGTGCCAATCTAACCGTCACCTCCTCCCGCAAAAATGATACCCAACCTGAGACAATTGCCTAAAAACTGAAAAATATATGGCTCTCAGACTATGGAGATACTAAAACATGTTTTTTTTTCATTCAAAAAGGATATTATTGTGTAAAACCAAAATAAATAAAAAAAGTATACATATTATGTATCGCCGCGTCCGTAAGGACCTGCTCTATAAAAGTATAACATGACCTAACCCCTCAAGTAAACACTGTAAAAAAATTAATAAAAACTTTGTCAAAAAGCCATTTTTTTACCACCTTACATCACAAAAAGTGTAATAGCAAGCGATCAAAAAGTCATATGACCCCCCAAATAGTGCCAATCTAACCGTCACCTCATCCCGCAAAAATGATACCCAACCTGAGACAATTGCCTAAAAACTGAAAAATATATGGCTCTCAGACTATGGAGATACTAAAACATGTTTTTTTTTCATTCAAAAAGGATATTATTGTGTAAAACCAAAATAAATAAAAAAAGGTATACATATTATGTATCGCCGCGTCCGTAAGGACCTGCTCTATAAAAGTATAACATGACCTAACCCCTCAGATGAACGCCGTAAACATAAAAAATAAAAACGTTGTCAAACAAGCCATTTTTTTGTCACCTTACATCACAAAAAGTGTAATAGTAAGCGATCAAAAAGTCATATGCACCCCAAGATAGTACCATACGAACCGCCATCTCATCCCGCAAAAAATGAGCCCCTACATAGGACAATCGCCAAAAAAAAAAAAAAATATATGGCTCTCAAACTATGGAGACACTAAAACATGATTTTTTTTTTTAAATGATATTATTGTGTAAAACTTATATAAATAAATAAAAAGTATACATATTATGTATCGCCGCATCCGTCACAACCTGATCTATAAAAATAACACATGAACTAACCCCTCAGCTGAACACAGCAAAAAAAAAAAAAAAAAATACGGTGTCAAAAGCCATTTTTGTCACCTTACATCACAAAAAGTGTAATAGCAAGCGACCAAAATGTCATATGCACCCCAAGATGGTGCCAATCAAACCGCCATCCCATCCCGCAAAAAATGAGCCCCTACATAAGACAGTCGCCCAAAAATTTAAAATAAAACTATGGCTTTCAGAATGTGGAGACGCTAAAAAAAAATTATTTTCAAAAATGCTTTATTATGTAAAACTGAAACAAAAAACCCCAAAAAGTAGTCATATTTGGTATTGTTGCGTCCGTAACAACCTGCTCTATAGAAATAGCACACAATCTAACCTGTCAGTTCAACTATGTAAATAACAAAAAATAAAAACAGTCCCAAAACAGCTATTTTTTTGCAAATTTTCCATTTTAATCCATTTTTCCAGTAACAAAGCAAGGGTTAACAGCCAAACAAAACTCAATATTTATTGCCCTGATTCTCTTGTTTGCACAAACACCCCATATGTGGTCGTAAACTACTGTATGGCCAAACGGCAGGGCACAGAAGGAAGGGAACGCCATATGGTTTTGGAAGGCAGATTTTGCTGGACTGGTTTTTGACACAATGTCCCATTTGAAGCCCCCTGATGCACCCCTACAGTAGAAACTCCAAAAAAGTGACCCCATTTTGGAAACTACGGGATAAGGTGTCAGTTTTGTTGGTACTATTCTAGGGTAAACATGATTTTTGGTTGCTCTATATTACACTTTTTTGAGACAAGGTAACAAAAAATAGAAATTCGGAAATTTCATCTCCATTTGCCAATAACTCTTGTGGAACACCTAAAGGGTTAACAAAGTTTGTAAAACTGGTTTTGAATACCTTGAGGGCGTAGTTTCTTAGATGGAGTCACTTTTATGGAGTTTCTACTCTAGGGGTGCATCGGGAGGCTTCAAATGGGACATGGTGTCAAAAATCCAGTCCAGCAAAATCTGCCTTCAAAAACCATATGGCGCTCCTTTCCTTCTACGCCCTGCAGTTTGGCCATACAGCAGTTTACGACCACATATAGGGTGTTTCTGAAAACTACAGAATCGGGGCAATAAAAATTGAGTTTTGTTTGGCTGTTAACCCTTGCTTTGTTACTGGAAAAAATGGATTCAAACGGAAAATTTTTCAAAAAATCGAAATTCTGAAATTTTATCTCCATTTGCCATTAACTCTTGTGGAAAACCTAAAGGGTTAATGACGTTTGTAAAATCAGTTTTGAATACCTTGAGGGGTGTAGTTTCTAGAATGGGGTAATTTTTGGTGGTTTCTATTATGTAAGCCTCACAAAGTGACTTCAGACCTGAACTGGTCCCTAAAAAGTGGGTTTTTGAAAATTTCTGAAAAATTTCAAGATTTGCTTCTAAACTTCTAAGCCTTGTAACGTCCCCAAAAAATAAAATGGCATTCCCAAAATGATCGATACATGAAGTAGACATATGGGGAATGTAAATCAATAACTTGTTTTGGCAGTATTACTATGTATTATAGAAGTAGAGTAATTGAAACTTGGAAAATTGCAAATTTTTCAAAATTTTTGGTAAATTTGGTATTTTTTTATAAATAAAAATGAAATTTTTCGACTTCATTTTACCACTGTCATGAAGTACAATATGTGACGAAAAAACGGCCTGGATAAGAAAAAGCGTTTTAAAGTTATCACCACATAAAGTGACAATGATCAGATTTTGAAAAAATGGCCTGGTCCTTAAGGTGAAATAGGGCCGTGTCCTTAAGGGGTTAAAATATTCCTCCATTAATTTTTTTAAAAAGTACATTTTATAAGAAATCTTTCAAATTGTACTTTCTAGTGCCACCATTTAATATTGCATTTAATGTAGTGTAGAAGCTGGAAAAAAATTCCAAATGAGTTGGAATTGGAAAAAAAACACAATTCCACCACGGTTTTATGGGTTTTGTTTTCACTTGTTTCATTATGCGGTTGTTTTAATACTGAAAAAAAAACACTTTTTTTCTTTTCATCGCCATATTCTGATCCCCATAACTTTTTTATGGTTAATCTACAAAACTGAGTGAGGGCTTATTTTTTGTGGGATGATCTGTAGTTTTTATTGTGGGGTGTGTATGACTTTTTGATTACTTTTTATTTAATTTTTATTGGGAGCAAAGAAAAAACAGCGAATTTACTTTTTTTTCCCCTGTTACACCAGTCTCCATTTTGCATAATATTATATTTTAATAATAAGGGCATTTTTGGACATGGCAATTGTTATATATTTTTTTTTTAATGTTTATACTAATATGTGAGGTACAAGGTACAATAGATGCAGTGTGTTCAGATATATAGTATACACAGAAGTATACTGATACGTATGTGAGGTAAGAGGTGTAATAGATGCAGTGTGTACAGATATATATTATATAACAGTCATGGGTGTTGCTATAGGGGGTGCAGAGGTAGCAGTCGCTACCGGGCCCAGGAGCCTGAGGGGGCCAAAAGAACCTTGTGCTGCATAAGAAGACACACAAAGCACTGAGGGAAGGGGGCCCAAGATGAACTCTTGCACCAGGGCCCATGAGCCATTAGCTACGCCACTGATAACAGTGTACTAATATGTGAGGTAGAAGTTACAATAAATGCAGTGTGCCGATATACACAGATTTATAGTAAATACAGCAGTGTACTATGTGAGGTACAAGGTATAATAGATGCAGTGTATACAGGTATATAGAATATACAGCAGTGTACTGATGTGTGAGGTATGAGGTATAAAAGATGCAATGTATACAGATATATAGTATATCCAGCAGTGTACTGATGTGTAAGGTACGAGGTACAATAGATGCAGACATATAGTATATACAGCGGTGCACTGATATGTGAGGTATGAGCTGTAATATATACTTCATAACTCGCATATTAGTACACTGCTGTATACACTGCCCAGGAATCGGTAGTGGGAGGGGCAATGAATGGGGCATTGGAGCCCAATAGATTCTTGCTATGGGCCCAGTGATTTCTATGTACACCCCTGTGGCTCCTATATATTTATAGAAATTAACCTATGTACTATGCAAATATATATTTGACCTGTCTTCCTGCTATATTGACACTGATCAGCATGACCAGCACCAACAGTAAATAATTCTTCTGTATCCTTGGCGTGCTAAGTAACTAACCAGCCACTGGGAGATGCCGAGACAGGGAGTAGCTGATTTACAACACATAGGGGCAGTAAGTCTCTCCTTCTCAATAAACATCTTCCCTACATCTCTCGGTGGCTGGTTAGTTACTCAGCTTGTCAGGGATACAGAATAATTATTCACTGCCAGCGCTGGCCATGCTGATCAGTGTCAGTATAGCAGGAGGGTAGAGTATATATCTAATATATAAAGCTGAGTGTATGTATGTATGTATGTGTGTATGTCTGCTAAAGGAATCCGCCCCGTCGCATTTACACACAGGTACATCAGGTGTCCGGGAAGGTTTAAGACCAGGTCTCAGCTCTCTAGGATGTACCGTTCCTGAGATATTATATAATTATAAAATGCAAATATGGCACATCACATGTACTACATTAGCCAATACAAGCCTGCAGGTCTTTCTCTTCATATCGCAACTGCCATACACACAATCACATGTCCCTTATCAGCCAATAGAAGCTCGCAGGCCCTTAGACTCCACATACACACAGTTTTACACCAGGTTTCCATAACAACCCAGCAATTTTTCTCCACTGCTGTAAGTCAGCTTTAAAGGGGCAGGGCATTGTGGATGATACTGTTAAGGGAGCGGAGTGCTGTGGAGGTCACAGTCAAGGGGGCAGGTAGGGTGGCCATTCGGGCCACCCTCAAAAGATGGACTTAAAAACCCCACCCCCAGGTCATTAAGCCATGCCCCCAACCTGGTTAGGTCACTCCCACTCCGCAGCTGATGGGGATTGAAAAAATGAAGGTAAAAATCAACTTCTGTCAACTGCAGGAATGGGAGGGAGGGTGACTTTCTCCCTGCAGCTCATGCTCAGACAGCACAGTTCTGCTGTCTGAGAGTGAGCTGTTCAAAAGGACATCCCTGTGTCTGTCCCTGTGGCACTGTGGAGGTCTCCGTTAAGTGGGCAGCAAACGGTAAAGGTCGCAATTAAGGAAACGATCCGCTTTGGAGGTCAAATTAACTCACCTCAACCACTTGATCGCGCAGCCAGCATCGTCTTCTTTCTTCTTCTTTCAGGACCTGCAAAAGGACCTTTGATGACCTTTAAAGAATCCTTCTATCTTCATTCAGCAGGACCTGCACTGACGTCACCACGCTCACCACATGGTGCGATAGCAACTGGTTGCCTTACAAAGGAGTCCGG
Source organism: Bufotes viridis (assembly GCA_033119425.1). Classification (NCBI taxonomy): domain Eukaryota; kingdom Metazoa; phylum Chordata; class Amphibia; order Anura; family Bufonidae; genus Bufotes; species Bufotes viridis. The sequence goes on from CM065591.1 coordinate 185,727,226, forward strand.
GCTGCCATGTACCTAAGGTTGATCAGACCCTGGGGGTCTGATCAACCTTAGTGTAAATGTATCACTGACTATACAGTGCATTGCAATAGATGACTATTGCAATGCACTGTATATCCATCAGGCCCTCTGGATTGTCAAGATCCAAATGGGTCCTGCTAAAAAAAAAAGTGTAAAAAAAAAGAAAGTTGAAAAGTGTAAATAAGGGTAAAAAAAATCTATATATATAAAGAAGGAAGTATATATGTGTGTGTGTATGTATGTTCCGCGATCACTCAAAAATGCAACCATTGATTTAAACGAAACTTGGTATACACATCCCTTGCTACCTGGAAAGAAATCTTGTGGGGGTCACAGCTCTCTAGGACATACCATTCCTGAGATATTCCCAAAAAATGACCTGCATTAGCCAATACAAGCCTGCAAGTCTTTCTCTTCATATCCCAACTGACATACACACGGTCACATGTCCCTTATCAGCCAATAGAAGCTCGCAGGCCCTTAGTCTCCACATACACACAGTTTTATTTCAGATTTTCATAACAACCCAGCCATTTTTCTTCACTGATGAAGATCAGTTTTTGGCTAGGGCTACACGACGACAATAAGTCGCATGACACATACAGCTACACTGCTACATGTGTTGCGCTACATTGATGTTGCACCAATGTCGCGTGACAATTTTTTGAATGTTAGTCTATGGTGTTGCACTGCGACATGTGATATGCTGCGGCTGCGAAGCGACAGTCGCAAAAAAATCCATCTTGGTCGTGTCGCAGTCGCAGCATGTCACATGTCACAGTGCTACACCATAGCCTACCATTATAGTAATTGTTGAGACAAAATGTCGTGTGACACATGTTGTCGTGTAACCCCTTCTACCCCGAGCCAGTTTTCACCTTCCTGCCCAGGACATTTTTTGCAAATCTGACATGTGTCCATTGTTGTGGTAATAGCTTTGGAACACTTTTACTTATCCAAGCCATTCTGAGATTATTTTCTCGTCACATATTGTATTTCACAATAGTCAAAAAATTTAGGCAATATATTTCACCTTAATTTGTGAAAAAATGCCAAATTTACCCAAAATTTTGAAAAATTCCCAAATTTTCAAATTTCAATTTCTCTACTTTTATAATAGATGGTGATAACCTCATATAATAGTTATTGATTTACATTTCCAATATGTCTACTTCATGTTTGGATAATTTTAAAAATGAAATTATTATTATTTTGGGACGTTAGAAAGCTTAGAAGTTTAGAAGCAAATTTTGAAATTTTTCAAAAAATTATCAAAACCCACTTTAAGGACCAGCTCAGTTCTGAAGTCACTTTGTGGGGCTTACATAATAGAAACCAACCAAAAATTACCCCATTTTAGAAACTACACCCTCAAAACTGATTTTACAAACTTTGTTTACCCTTTAGGTGTTCCACAAGAATTAGTGGTAAATGGAGATGAAATTTCACTTTTTTGGCAGATTTTACATTTTAATCCATTTTTTTCCAGTAACAAAGCAAGGGTAACAGCCAAAAAAACTCAATATTTATTACCCTGATTCTGCGGTTTACAGAGACATCCCACATGTGGTCATAAACTGCTGTATGGCCACACGGCAGGGCGCAGAAGGAAATGTTTTTTGGAAGGCAGATTTAGCTGAACTGGTTTTTAGATGCCATGTCCCATTTGAAGCCCCCCTGATGCACCCCGACAGTAGAAACTCAAAAAAGTGACCACATTTTGGAAACTACGGGATAAGGTGGCAGTTTTGTTGGTTCTATTTTGGGGTAGATATGATTTTAATTGCTCTATATTACGTTTTTTGTGAGGCAAGGTAACCAAAAAATTGATGTTTTGGCACCATTTTTATTTTTTACAACATTCATCTGACAGGGTAGATCATGTACTATTTTTATAGAGCATGTTCTTACGAATGCAATGATATCAAATATGTCTATTTTCTATGTTTGTTTCAGTTTTACATAATAAAGCATTTTTGAAAAAAAAATATTATGTTTTTGTGTCTCCATATCCTGAACGCCCAATTATTTTTATTTTTCTGCCGATCATCTTTTGCAGGGGCTCGATTTTTGCAGAAAGAGTTGACATTTTTTTTGGTACCATTTTTGGGTCCATATGATTTTTTGATCATTCACTATTACACTTTATGGGGCAAGGTGACCAAAAAATTGGTTGTTTTGGAGCAGTTTTTATTTATTTATTTTTCCAGCGTTCACCTGAGGGGTTAATTCATGTGATATTTGTATAGAGCAGATCATTACAGACGTGGTAATACCTAATATGTCCTCTATTTATTTAAGTTTTACACAATAATAGCATTTTTGAAACCGAAATAATGATGTTTTAGTGTCTCCATAGTCTGAGAGCCATAGCTTTTTTATTTTTTGACCGATTGTCTTAGGTAAGGTCTCATTTTTTGTGGGATGAGGTGACGGTTTGATTGGTACTATTTTAGGGGGTATATACCTTTTTTTATCGCTTGGTGTTGCAATTTATGTGATGTAAGGTGACAAAAGTGGCTTTTTTACACAGTTTTTATTTAATTTTTTTAGTGGTGTTCACCTGAGAGTTTAGGTCATGTGATATTGTTATAGAGCTGGTTGTTATGAACGCGACGATAGCTAATATGTGTATTTTTTGTTATGTATTTCACTTTGTTTTAGTGTCTCCATGTTCTGAGAGCTATAGTTTTTTATTTTTTTGGGGGGAGATTGTCTTAGATAGGAGCTCATTTTTTGCGGGATGAGGTGACGGTTTTATTTATACCAGATTGTGGGACATACGCCTTTTGGATCGCTTTGTGTTGCACTTTTTGTGATGGAAGGTGACAAAAATTGCTTTTATTTTTTATTATTTTTATGGTGTTTATCAGACAGGGTGGATCATGTGATATATTTATAGAGCCGGTCATTACGGATGTGGTGATACATAATATGTGTGTTTTTTTATTATAAAATAAGGGGAAAGGGGCGTTGTTGTTTTTTTACTTTATAAATTTTATTAAAAACACTTTTTGCAACTTTTTTTCCTTTACTTTATTTTTTACTTTGGACCCGATGCATTCCCTCACCCGCAGCAAACCCCTTCTATGCCGCGGTTAGCGTGGACTGCGGCATAGAAGGGGTTAATTAAGGTGTAAACAGCGATGCTGGCGGATACAGCAGGGGCTGTGTCCAAATGCTGGAAGGCTGTGCCTTCCATGATGTAATAGTACGTCATGTGTCGGGAAGGGGTTAAAGGGGCAGGGCACTGTGAAGGTCACAGTTAAAGGGGCTGGCACTGTGGAGGTCACTGTTAAAGAGCCGTTCACTGTGGATTTTACCCCTAAGCGGTCAGGCCGCTGTGGAGGCCACTCAAAAAGGGGTGGACACTTTGGAGGTCACTGTTAAGGCAGCAGGGTACTGTGAGGTCACTGTTAAGGTAGTGGGGTACTGTGGACGTCACTGTTAAGGGGGCGGGCCCCTGACAAGGTCACTGAAAAGGGAGTGGGGTGCTGTGAAACTGACTGTTAAAGGGGAGGGCTGCTGTGAAGGTCAAAGTTAAGGGGATGGGCTGCTGTGGAGGTCCTATTTTAAAGTGGTGGGGCACAGTGGGGGGGGTCAATGTTAAGGGGTGGGGACTGTGCAGTTCATTGTTAAAGGGGAAGGGTGCTGCAGAGGTTACTGTTATGGGGGATACTCTCGATATCTTTTAACAACACACACAAACATTAAATGAAATAGATGAAATATAACCGTGCAAAGCCAGGTCCTTCTGCTAGTAAATCAATTAAAATAAAATAAAGACTGTCTTTTCTCATATCCGGTCATTTCTAATGTAAGTCATTAACCTCTTAAAGACACATGACGTACCGGTACGTCATGGTGTCCTGGTACTTAAGGACACATGACGTACCGGTATGTCATAAGTATGTCCGATCACTGCTGATCAGCCGGCAGTGATCGGAACAAGGTACCTGCTGAAATTATTCAGCAGGTACCATGTTACAATGCCCATGGGGGTCCTGTGACACCCCCCCCCCTATATCAGCGATCGCTGCAAACCGCAGGTCAATTCAGACCTGCGGTTTGCAGCGCTATCTGCGGTCTCTGAAACCTGCGGTCTGTGACTGCGGGGATCAGAGACTTAAAATGTGCCTAAACGGTAAAATTTTAACCCCCCCTGCAGCCCCCAATCATATTGTGGTGGCGGGAGTGGTTGGGGGCGGCACTGGCGGCGCAATTGCGATCCCCCGCCCATCTCCTCTGTAATGATTGTTGATGGTATAGTGGTTTTAGCAGAGTATCAGCACATTGCTGACACTCTACTAAAAACTGCTGACATCTGTGCTGCAGATGTTAGCAGTTTAACTCCTTCCATGCCGCGGTCCGTACGGACCGCTGTATGGAATGGGTTAACAGGGAGGGAGCTCCCATCGGGGGCTGCTGTGCCCTTGCAGCCCCCGATTCTTGATGGGATTGCAGAGGGAGGGAGCCCCCCTCCCTCCCCATCACCCACTGCTCTGTTCTGGCAGCAGGTGATGGTTACTATGGCAGCAGGACGCTTTCAAAGGTGTCCTGATTGCCATAGTACTGTAAGCCTGATGTGACTTCTGCTAAAGGCTGAATTCTGACCAGACTAGTGAAAAGTTAAAAATACAGTACAGTACACTATATATCATTGAATAATAAAAAAAAAAAGAATACACTACACATATTATGTATCGCCGTGTCCGTAAAAACCTGCTCTATAAAAATATCAAATGTCCTAACCCCTCAAGTAAATACCGTAAAAAAAAATGGTGTAAAAAAGCCATTATTTTGTCACCTTGCATCACAAAAAGTGCAATACCAAGTGATCAAAAAGGCGTATGCGTCTCAAAATAGTACCAATTAAACCATCATCTCATCCCACAAAAATTGAGCCCCTACATAGGACAATCGCCCCAAAAAATAAAAAATATGGCTCTCAGATAAGGTAAATACCGTAAAAAAATAAAAATAAAAAATTTGTGAAAAAAGAACATTTTGTTACCTCACATTACAAAAACTGTAATAGCAAGCGATCAAAAAGTTATATGCACTCAAAAATAGTGCCAATTAAACCACCATCACATCCCTCAAAAAATGATACCCCATATAGAACAATCGCCCAAGCAAATAAAAAATATATAGCTCTCAGACTATGGAGACATTAAAACATGATTTTATTTTGTTTCAAAAATGATATTATTGTGTTAAACTTAAATAAATAAATAAATAAATAAAAAGTATACATATTATGTATCGCCGCATCCGTAACAACCTGCTCTATAAAATTAACACATGATCTAACCCCTCAGGTAAACACAGCAAAAATATTATTATATAAATACCGTATGAAAAGCCATTTTTGTCACCTTACATCAGAAAAAGTGTAATAGCATACGACCAAAATGTCATATGCACCCCAAGATAGTGCCAATCAAACCGTCATCTCATCTCACAAATCCCTACATAAGACAGTCGCCCCAAACTATGCAAATAACAAAAAATAAAAAACTGTCCCAAAACAGCTATTTTTTTGCAAATTTTCCATTTTAATCAATTTTTCCAGTAACAAAGCAAGTGTTAACAGCCAAACAAAACTCAATATTTATTACCCTGATTCTTTAGTTTGCAGAAACACCCCATATGTAGTCGTGAACTGCTGTATGGCCAAACGGCAGGGCATAGAAGGAAGGGAACGCCATATGGTTTTTGGAAGGCAGATTTTGCTGGACTGGTTTTTTGACACTATGTCCCATTTGAAGAACCCCTGATGCACCCCTAGAGTGGAAACTCCAAAAAAGTGACCCCATTTTGGAAACTACGGGATAAGGTGGCAGTTTTGTTTGTACTATTTTAGGGTAAATATGATTTTTGGTTGTTCTATATTACACTTTTTTTGAGGCAAGGTAACAAAAGATAGAAATTCTGAAATGTTATCTCCATTTGCCAATAACTCTTGTGGAACACCTAAAGGGTTAACATAGTTTGTAAAATTAGTTTTGAATACCTTGAGGGGTTTAGTTTCTTAGATGTAGTCACTTCTATGGAGTTTCTACTCTAGGGGTGCATCGGGGTGCTTCAAATGGGACATGGTGTCAAAAAAACAGTCCAGAAACCATATGGCGTTCCCTTCATTCTGTGCCCTGCCGATTGGCCATACAGCAGTTTACGACCACTTATGGGGTGTTTCTGCAAACTAGAGAATCAGGGCAATAAATTTTGAGTTTTGTTTGGCTGTTAACCCTTGCTTTGTTACTGGAAAAAATTGATTAAAATGGAAAATGTTCCAAAAAAATCGAAATTCTGAAATTTTATCTCCATTTGCCATTAACTCTTGTGGAAAACCTAAAGGGTTAACAATGTTTGTAAAATCAGTTTTGAATATCTTGAAGGGTGTAGTTTATAGAATGGGGTCATTTTTAGGTGGTTTCTATTATGTAAGCCTCAGAAAGTCACTTCAGACCTTAACTGGTCCCTAAAAAGTGGGTTTTTGAAAATTTCTAGAAGTAGAGAAATTGATACTTGAAAAATTGCAAATTTTTCCAAATTTTTGGTAAATTTGGTATTTTTGTATAAATAAAAATGAAATTTTTCGACTCCATTTTACCACTGTCATGAAGTACAATATGTGACAAAAAAAACAAACTCAGAATGGCCTGCATAAGTAAATGCGTTTAAAAGTTACCACCACATAAAGTGACACTGGTCAGATTTGCAAAAAATGGCCTGGTCCTTAAGGTGAAATATGGCCTTGTCCTTAAGGGGTTAAAGAATGAAGAAATAATAAACTACATATGATTTGTATCGCTGCGTCCGTAATGTCCTGATCTATAAAAATATCTTGTTGTTAATCCCACACGGTGAACGCCGCAAAAAACTAATGTAATAAACAATGACAGAATAGCTGTTTTTGTCACCTCACTGCCCCAAAAAATAATAAGTGATCAAAAAGACATATCTACCCAAAAATGATGCCAATAAAAACTATAGCCTATCCCGCAAAAAACAAGCCCCCACACATCGACATTGGTGAAAAAATAAAAATGTTATGGATAAAATAAAATAATCATACAATATTTACCACAAGAGGAACCCCATAAAAAAGAAAAAGAAAAAACAATGACAGAATTGCCATTTTTGCCTACTTTACCTCCACAAAAAATGGTATTCAAAGTAATCAAAAAGACATATGTAAACAAAAAGGATGCCAATAAAAACTACAGCCCGCCCTGCAAAAAACATGCACTCACACAGCTACATTGGTGAAAATATAAAAATGTTATGGGCTCTAAACTAAAATCCAGATGACGCTCCTTCCCTTCTGAATGCTGCTATGCCTCCAAACAGCGGTTTATGACCACATATAGGGTGTTCCAGTATTCTGGAAAAAATGCATAACCAATTGTGGGGTGCATTTTCTCATGTTACCCCTTGTGAAAATGAAAAATTTGGGGCTAAAGCAACTTTATGTTGGAAACAAAAGTTAATTTTTTATTTTTACAGCCATGTGTTTCTAAATTTTATGAAATGCTTGTTAAGTCAAAGCATTCACTTCACCCCTAGATTTATTCCTTGAGGAGTGTAGTTTCCAAAATGGGGTCACTTTTTGGGGTTTTCTTTCTAGGGGTACCTCAGGGTATCTTCAAATGAGACATGGCACTTGAAAACCATACCATCAAAATCTGCCCTCCGTTAACAATATGGCGCTCCTTTCCCTCTGCACCCTGCCATGCGCACATACTGCAGGTTACAACTAGAGATGAGCGAATTTCTTGAAAGTTCAATTCGGCTGATTCGCCGAATTTCACAAAAAAATTTGCTTTGAAGATCTCGGTCGAACATATGACGTCATCACGCCGCCCGTCGCGAGCAAATAGAGGAGGTAAGTTTGAAATTTTTTGTTTTTTTATACTATTTCAGGTTAAATCGATTTGCTGACACAAATCACAAGGAAATCGAATTTATCCTGAAATTCGGATCGAATTCCACTATGTGGGATTCGATTCATTCATCTCTAGTTACGACCACATATGGTGTGTTTCTGTAAACTGCAGAATCAGGGTAATACATATTTAGGCTTCATTGACTGTTAACCCTTGCTGTGTCACAGGAAAATTGGATTTAAATGGAAAATCTGAACAAAAAAATGAAATTTTTACATTTCCCCTCCAATTTGCTCTAATTCTTGTGGAACACCTAAAGGGTTAAAAAAGTTTGTAAAATCCATTTTGAATAACTTGAGGGGTACAGTTTCTAAATGTGGGTCATTTTTGGGTGGTTTCTATTATGTAAGTCCTCACAAAGTGACTCCATAACTGAACTGGTCCTTAAAAAAGTGGGTTTTGGAAATTTTCTTAAAACTTCTAAGCCTATAACATGGTTATAAGGGAAAATAATAGCATTCTCAATACAGAATGCTTTGTAAAATGTGGATTAAGGGGTTAAAAATAAAAAAAATTAACTCACCTTATCCACTTGATCGCGTAGTTGCCGATCTCTTCTGTCTTCTTCAAGCATTAGCTGCCATCTAAAGGACCTGTGGTGATGTCACATCACATGGTCCAATCACATGGTCCATCACCATGGTGATGGACCATGAGATTGGACCATGTGATGAGCTCGGTGACATCATCACAGGTCGTTTAGCCGGCAGCTAATGCTTGAAGAAGACAGAAGAGATCGCAACTACGCGATCAAGTGGATAAGGTGAGTTAATTTTTTTATTTTTAACCACTTAATCCACATTTTACAAAGCATTCTGTATTGAGAATGCTATTATTTTCCCTTATAACCATGTTATAAGGGAAAATAATAAAATCTACAGAATACTCAACCCAAACCTGAACTTCAGTGATGAAGTCCGGGTTCGGGTCTGGGTAACAAACATGCCGATTTTTCTAACGCGCGTGCAAAACGCATGAAAACGCTTTGCACTCGCACGTAAAAATCGCGCATTTTCCCACAACACACCCGCCTCTTATCTGGGCGTCAAACGTGACACCCGTGTGAAAGATGCCTAAGGGCTGTTTCACATGAGTGGATGCCGTGCATGACATCCGCTTCGTGAATGAGAGACAAGACCCGCTGCGGACAGCAGAATCACGGAACATGAATGAAATCACAGTGACAACTTTATCTCACTGTGATTTTGTAGTAAAAAGGTCACAGAGAGGCACGGAGCAGTATCAATCATGTTAATGCTCCATGCTTCTGCTGTCCGCTGTGGGTCTTGGCTTTCAGTCACGCAGCAGATGTCACGCACGGCATTCGTTCGTGTGAAACAGCCCTAAATGAAATAGATTAAATATACCCGTGCAAAGCCGTGTCCTTATGCTAGTATATATAAATATATATATATATACACAATGAGCTCTGTACTGTGCAGACTGACATGCTTTAGTGCTTTAGCATTAGCAACCCTCATTTAGAGAGCACTGCTAAGGGACATTTTGGGGAAGTGTTTGCATATAAATTTACAAGTTCTCTACACTAAGCACACTAAGCAGATTACCCACCTTCTTACCAGGCCAATTTTAGCAATGGGCCCAGCAAACTGCAAATAGCTAATTAATTTCAGAGCCAAACTACATGTATTTTATATTATTTTTCATGGGAACAATGGACATTTTAAGCTTTTGGTTTCTTTTACATATTTTTTAGAAATAAAAAAATACTTATTTATTTGTATATTCTACATACACAAAAAAACATGATATACTAAATATAGCTCAAATGAACAACTATATTTTTTTAATTTTTTAATGGAAAAAATGTGTATGCATCAGTATATCAGACAAAGACCCCTATAGTATTTTCAAAACTGATATATAGATATAGTGATGGCCTTATGGTTCGCTGCAAACTTTGCAATTTGCCGAACATGCGAACATATGGAGATGTCTGCCGGCGCCATATTCTTTTGCATTGCGCCAAACTTTGACCCATGACACATCCATCAGGTGGGACAGGACAGCCAATTGAGACGTTTCAGCACATGGACAGACCCCCACCCTATAACAGAACCCGATCGGGCAGACATTTTACATTCTGTGTTTTGCCAGTGTAGGGACAGGTTGCTTTGCGGAGCAGGGACAAACTGTTAGGGACACCAAAAGCTAGCTAATAGGGCCACAAAAGTCCTTTTAAGGACTGATATAGGTGTGCTATCAATAGGTGTGTGATATACTGAGGGATGTGATATACTTATAATATACTTTCTAACATAGAAAGGAAATTATATTGCATTTGTATTGTGCAGCAGTTTTGTGCGGTTCTGCTGTGATACCGCAGCTATATAGAGGGAAAAGCGCTATTGGAACAAATACTTACAACGGGTGTGATATACCTGTTGCCCCCAAAAAAACAAACTGAGGGGTGTGATATACCTTTTGAGGGCTTGATTGAGGGCTGAAATATACCTTTTGCCCCAAATAAACAGGGTGGTGTAAAATAACTGTTGTGGCAAAAAAATATAATTGAGGGGTGTAATATATATTTGAACCAAATATTGATTGAGGGTATGCAATATACATGCTTCCACCAAATATTGATTGAGGCCTGCGATATACCTGCTTCGACAAATTATTGATTGAGGGGTGCGATATATGTGCTTCCACCAAATATTGATTGAGGCCTGCGATATAGTGAAAATTAGTACCTGGAATTTTGCTTTCCCTGAGTCCGAAGGCAGCACATGAAGGGTTAACCGAGTCCCATTCCTATCCCAGGACTGCCCACCTAGAACAACAAATCAAAACAGATCAATCAATCAAGATGGTCCATAAATACACCCTCAGATAAGATGTCCGATGTGTTATAAAAAAAAGATTCAGACAAGTAGTGCAAGGACAAAAAATTTATTAGGGAGGGTATGCATGTGCTGCCTTCGGACTCAGGGAAAGCAAAATTCCAGGTACTAATTTTCACTTTCCCCTGACGTCCTCGGCAGCACATGAAGGGATATGTATAGATCACAAAGGGAGGGAATTAACGTAGGACTGCACTCAAAACCGCAGTGCCAAAGGCTGAGCTCTTATTCTCCATGTCCAGCCGGTAGTGCTACATGAAGGTCGATGGAGTGGACCAGGATGCCGCTCTACAAATGTCTTCGAGGGAAACATCCGCCTGCTCAGCCCAGGATGCTGCCGTAGCCCTAGTAGAATGGGCTCTGATATGGAAAGGAGGAGGCACACCATCCAACTCGTAGGCTTCCAAGATGACGGATCTTATCCATCTGGCCAGTGATAACTTAGATGCCTTGTGACCTTTATTAGGGCCGGAAAATAGGATGAACCAGTTCTCATCCAACCTGAAATCCTCAGTTCTCTGAAGGTAAATCTGGATAGCTCTTTTGACGTCCAGAGTGTGCAGACGAGCTTGTTCCTCATCTGAAGGGTCCGGGAAGAACACCGGAAGGAATGTTTCTCGGTTGACGTTAGCCGATGATGGAATCTTGGGCAAAAAAGATGGAATTGTGCGCAAGAGAACCCCATCCGGAAGGAATCTTAAATAGGGAATGAAGGACAAAAAAAAACACATCGGACATCTTATCTGAGGGTGTATTTATGGACCATCTTGATTGATTGATCTGTTTTGATTTTTTGTTCTAGGTGGGCGGTCCTGGGATAGGAATGGGACTCGGTTAACCCTTCATGTGCTGCCGAGGACGTCAGGGGAAACATGCTTCCACAAAATACTGATTGAGGGGTGCGATATGCCTGTTTCCACCAAATATTGATTGACACTTGCGATATACCTGCTTCCACAAAATACTGATTGAGGGGTGCGAGATACCTGGTTCCACCAAATATTGATTGAGGCCTGCGATATACCTGATTCCACAAAATACTGATAAAGGGATGCCATGTACCTGCTTACACCACATATTCATTGAGGCCTGCGATATACCTGCTTCCACAAAATACAGATTGAGAGGTGCGATATACCTGCTTCCACCAAATATTGATTGAGGCCTACGAAATACCTGCTTCCACATAATACTAATTAAGAGGTGCAATATACGTGCTTCCACAAAATACTGATTGAGGGGTGCGATATACCTGTTTCCACCAAATATTGATTGACACTTGCGATATACCTGCTTCCACAAAATACTGATTGAGGGGTGCGAGATACCTGCTTCCTCCAAATACCCCACCAAGGGGTTAAATATTCCTACGTCCACCAAATATTGATTGAGGCCTGCGATATACCTGCTTCCACAAAATACTGATTGAGGGGTGCGATATACCTGCTTCCACAAAATACTGATTGAGGGGTGCGATATACCTGTTTCCACCAAATATTGATTGACACTTGCGATATACCTGCTTCCACAAAATACTGATTGAGGGGTGCGAGATACCTGCTTCCGCCAAATATTGATTGAGGCCTGCGATATACCTGATTCCACAAAATACTGATTAAGGGATGCCATGTGCCTGCTTACACCAAATATTCATTGAGGCCTGCGATATACCTTCTTCCACAAAATACAGATTGAGGGGTGGGATATACCTGCTTCCACCAAATATTGATTGAGGCCTACAATATACCTGCTTCCACATAATACTGATTGAGAGGTGCAATATACGTGCTTCCACCACATATTGCTTTAGGCCTGCGATATACCTTCTTCTATAAAATACTTATTGAGGGGTGCGATATACCTGCTTCGACCAAATATTGATTAAGGGGTTCTAAATACCTGCTTCAACAAAATACTGATTAAGGGGTTAAATATTCCTGCATCCACCAAATATTGATTGAGGCCTGCGATATACCTGCTCCCACAAAATATTGATTGAGGGGTGCAACATACCTGCTTCCACAAAATACTGATTGAGGCCTGCGATATACCTGCTTCCACAAAATACGGATTAAGGTGTTTAATATTCCTGCATCCACCAAATATTGATTGAGACCTGCGATATACCTACTCCCACAAAATATTGATTGAGGGGTGCAATATACCTGCTTCCACAAAATACGGATTAAGGGGTTTAATATTCCTGCTTCCACAAAATACTGATTAAGGACTGCGATAGACATGCTTCCACCAAATATTGATTGAGGCCTGTGATATACTTGCTTTCACAAAATACTGATTGAGGGGTGCGATATAACTGCTTCCACCAAATATTGATTGAGGAGTGCGATATACCTTATTCCATAAAATACTGAATAAGCGGTGCGATATACCTGCTTCGAACAAATATTGCTTAAGGGGTTCTATATACATGCTTCCACAAAATACTAATTAAGCGGATTAATATTCCTGCTTCGACAAAATACTGATTGAGGGGTGCGATATACCTGCTTCCACCAAATATTTATTGAGGCCTGCAATTTACCTGCTTCGACAAATTATTGATTGAGGGGTGTGATATACCTGCATTCAACAAATATGATTGAGGCCTGCGATATACCTGCCCCACAAAGTACTGATTGAGGGGTGCGATATACATGCTTCCACAAAATACTGATTAAAGGTTTTGATATACCTGCTTTGACAAAATACTGATTGAGGGGTGTGATATACCTGCTTCCACAAAATACTGATTAAGGGGTTGATAAACCTGCTTCCACCAAATATTGATTGAGGCCCACGATATACCTGCTTCCACAAAATACTAATTAAAGGGGTGCGATATACCTGCTTCCACCAAATATTGATTGAGGCCTGCGATATACCTGCTTCCACAAAATACTGATTGAGGGGTACGATATACCTGCTTCCACCAAAGATTGATTGAGGCCTGCGATATGCCTGCTTCCACAAAATACTGATTAAAGGGATCAATATACCTGCTTCCACCAAATGTTGATTGAGGCCTAAGATGTACCTGCTTCCAAAAAATATTGATTGAGGTTTGTGATATACCTGCTTCAACAAAATACTGAATAAGGGTTTAGATATACCTGCTTCCACCAAATATTGATTGAGGCCTGCTTTATACCTGCTTCCACCAAATACTGATTGAGGGGTGCGATATACCAGCTTCCACCAAATAATAATTAAGGGGTTCTATATACCTTCTTCCACAAAATACTGATTGAGGGGTGCGATAAATCTGATTCCATCAAATACTGATTAAGGGGTTAAATATTCCTGCGTCCACCAAATATTGATTGAGGCCTGCGATATACCTGCTTCCACAAAATATTGATTGAGGGGTTCTTTATACCTGCTTCCACCAAATAATGATTAAGGGGATCTATATAACTGCTTCCACAAAATACTGATTGAGGGGTGCGGTATACCTGCTTCCACAAAATACTGATTGAGGGGTGCTATATACCTACTTTCACCGAATATTGATTAGGTGTACTATATACCTGCTTCGACAAATCACTGATTGAGGGGTGTGATATACCTGCTTCCAAAACATACTGATTAAAAGGATTGATATACCTGCTTTCACCACAGATTGATTGAGGCCTGCGATATACCTGCTTCCACAAAATACTGATTAAAGGGATTGATATACCTGCTTCCACCAAATATTGATGGAGACATGCGATATATCTTCTTCCACAAAATACTGATTGAGGGGTGTGATATACCTGCTTCCAACAAATATTGCTTAAGGAGTTCTATATACCTGCTTCCAAAAAATACTGATTGAAGGGTGCAATATACCTGCTTCCACAAAATACTGATTAAAGGAATTAATATACCTGCTTCCACCAAATATTGATTGAGGCCTACAATATACCTGCTTCCACATAATACTGATTGAGAGGTGCAATATACGTGCTTCCACCACATATTGCTTGAGGCCTGCGATATACCTTCTTCTATAAAATACTTATTGAGGGGTGCGATATACCTGCTTTGACCAAATATTAATTAAGGGGTTCTATATACCTGCTTCAACAAAATAGTGATTGAGGGGTGCGATATACCTGCTTCCACAAAATACTGATTAAGGGGTTTAATATTCCTGCGTCCACCAAATATTGATTGAGACCTGCGATATACCTACTCCCACAAAATATTGATTGAGGGGTGCAATATACCTGCTTCCAAGAAATATTGATTGAGGCCTGCGATACACCTGCTTCCACAAAATACGGATTAAGGGTTTAATATTCCTGCTTCCTCAAAATACTGATTGAGGACTGCGATATACATGCTTCCTACAAATATTGATTGAGGCCTGTGATATACCTGCTTCCACAAAATACTGATTGAGGGGTGCGATATACCTGCTTCGAACAAATATTGCATAAGTGGTTCTATATACATGCTTCCACAAAATACTAATTAAGGGGATTAATATTCCTGCTTCGACAAAATACTGATTGAGGGGTGCGATATACCTGCTTCCACCAAATATTTATTGAGGCCTGCAATTTACCTGCTTCGACAAATTATTGATTGAGGGGTGCGATATACCTGCAATCAACAAATATGAATGAGGCCTGCGATATACCTACCCCACAAAATACTGATTGAGGGGTGCGATATACATGCCTCCAACAAATATTGATTGAGGCCTGCGATATACCTCCTTCGACAAAATAATTATTGAGGGGTTCGATATACCTGCTTCCACTAAATAATGATTAAGGGTATCTATATACCTGCCTCCACAAAATACTGATTGAGGGGTGCGATATGCCTGCTTCCACCAAATATTGATTGAGGCCTGCGCTATACCTGCTTTCCCAAAATACTAATTGAGGGGTGCTATATACCTGCTTCCAACAAATATTAATTAATGGGTTCCATATACCTGCTTCCACAAAATACTGATTCAGAAGTGCGATATACCTGCTTCCACAAAATACTGATTCAGAAGTGCGATATACCTGCTTCCACAAAATACTGATTAAAGGTTTTGATATACCTGCTTTGACAAAATACTGATTGAGGGGTGTGATATACCTGCTTCCACAAAATACTGATTAAGGGGTTGATAAACCTGCTTCCACCAAATATTGATTGAGGCCCGCGATATACCTGCTTCCACAAAATACTAATTAAAGGGGTGCGATATATCTGCTTCCACCAAATATTGATTGAGGCCTGCGATATACCTGCTTCCACAAAATACTGATTGAGGGGTACGATATACCTGCTTCCACCAAATATTGATTGAGGCTTGCGATATGCCTGCTTCCACAAAATTCTGATTAAAGGGATTGATATACCTGCTTCCACCAAATGTTGATTGAGGCCTAAGATGTACCTGCTTCCACAAAATATTGATTGAGGTTTGTGATATACCTGCTTCAACAAAATACTAAATAAGGGTTTAGATATACCTGCTTCCACCAAATATTGATTGAGGCCTGCGTTATACCTGCTTCCACCAAATACTGATTGAGGGGTGCGATATACCAGCTTCCACCTGCTTCCACAAAACACTGATTAAGGGGTGCGATATACCTGTTTCCACCAAATATTGATTGAGGCCCGTGATATACGTGCTTCCACAAAATAGTAATTAAAGGGGTGCGATATACCTGCTTCCACCAAATATTGATTGAGTCCTGTGATATACCTGCTTCCACAAAATACTGATTGAGGGGTGCGATATACCTGCTTCCACCAAATATTGATTGAGGCATGCGATATGCCTGCTTCCACAAAATACTGATTAAAGGGATTGATATACCTGCTTCCACCAAATGTTGATTGAGGCCTAACATGTACCTGCTTCAACAAAATATTGATTGAGCTTTGTGATATACCTGCTTCAACAAAATACTGAATAAGGGTTTAGACATACCTGCTTCCACTAAATATTGATTGAGGCCTGCGTTATACCTGCTTCCACCAAGTACTGATTGAGGGGTGTGATATACCAGCTTCCACCAAATAATAATTAAGGGGTTCTATATATCTTCTTCCACAAAATACTGATTGAGGGGTGCGATAAATCTGATTCCATCAAATATTGATTGAGGTCTGAGATATACCTGCTTCCACAAAATACCGATTGAGGGGTGCTATATACTGTCTTCTACCTGCTTCCACAAAACACTGATTAAGGGGTGCGATATACATGCTTCCAAAAAATACTGATTAAGGGGTTTAATATTTCTACTTCCACAAAATACTTATTGAGGGGTGCAATATACCTGCTTCTACCAAATATTAATTGAGGCCTGCGATATACCTGCTTCCACAAAATACTGATTGAGGGGTGCGATATACCTGTTTTCACAAAATACTGATTAAGGGGTTCAATATTCCTGCTTCCCCAAAATAATGATTGAGGGGTGCGATATACCTGCTTCACCAAGTATTGATTGAGGATTGAGATATATCTACATAAACAAAATATTGATTGAGGGGTGCAATATACCTGCTTCCAGCAAATATTGATTGAGGCCTGCGATATACCTGCTTCGACAAATTAATGATTGAGGGGTTCTATATACCTGCTTCCACCAAATATTGATTAAGGGATTCTATATACCTGCCTCCACAAAATTCTGATTGACGGTAACGATATACCTGCTTCCACAAAATACTGATTGAGGGTTGCGATATACCTGCTTCCACCAAATATTGATTGAAGCCTGCGATATACCTCCTTCCACAAAATACTGATTGAGGGGTGTGATATACCTGCTTTCACCAAGTAATGATAGATGCCTACGATATAACAGCTTCCACAAAATACTGATTGAGGGGTTCGATATACCTGCTTCCACCAAATATTGATTGAAGTCTGTGATATACCTGCTTCCACACAATACTGATTAAGGGGTTTAATATTCCTGCTTCCCCAAAATAATGATAGAGGGGTGCGATATACCTGCTTCACCAAGTATTGATAAAGGCTTGAGATATATCTACATAAACAAAATATTGATTGAGGGGTGCAATATACCTGCTTCCAGCAAATATTGATTGAGGCCTGCGATATACCTGCTGTGACAAAATAATGATTGAGGGGTTCTATATACCTGCTTCCACCAAATATTGATTAAGGGATTCTATATACCTGCCTCCACAAAAATCTGATTGAGGGGAGCGATATACCTGCTTCCACAAAATACTGATTGAGGGTTGCGATATACCTGCTTCCACCAAATATTGATTGAAGCCTGCAATATACCTCCTTCCACAAAATACTGATTGAGGGGTGTGATATACCTGCTTTCACCAAGTAATGATTGAGGCCTACGATATACCTGCTTCCACAAAATACTGATTGAGTGGTGCGATATACCTGCTTCCACCAAATATTGATTGAGGTCTGCGATATCTGCTTCAACTAAATATTAAATGAAGGGTGCGATATACCTGCTTCCAACAAATATTGATTGTGGCCTGCTATATACCTGCTTCACAAAATACTGATTAAGGGGTTAGATATGCCTGCTTCCACCAAATATTTTTGAGGCATGCGATTTTTCTGCTTCCACAAAATACTGATTAAGGGGTGCGATATACCTGCTTTCACCAAATATTGATTGAGGCCTGCGATATACCTGCTTCCACAAAATACTGATTGAGGGGTGCAATATACCTGCTTCCACCAAATATTGATTGAGGCCTGCGATATGCCTGCTTCCACAAAATACTGATTAAAGGGATTACTGAATACTGATTGAGGGGTGCAATATACCTGCTTCTACCATATGTTGATTGAGGTCTAAGATGTACCTGCTTCTACAAAATATTGATTGAGGTTTGTGATATACCTGCTTCAACAAAATACTGAATAAGGGTTTAGATATACCTGCTTCCACCAAATATTGATTGAGGCCTGCGTTATATCTGCTTCCACCAAATACTGATTGAGGAGTGCGATATACCTGCTTCCACCAAATAATACTTAAGGGGTTCTATGTACCTTCTTACACAAAATACTGATTGAGGGGTGCGATAAATCTGATTCCATCAAATATTGATTGAGGTCTGAGAAATACCTGCTTCCACAAAATACTGATTGAGGGGTGCGATATACCGTCTTCCACCTGCTTCCACAAAACACTGATTAAGGGGTGCAATATACCTGCTTCCAAAAAATACTGATTGAGGGGTTTAATATTTCGACTTCCACAAAATACTGATTGAGGGGTGCAATATTGCTGCTTCCACCAAATGCTAATTGAGGCCTGCGATATACCTGCTTCCACAAAATACTGATTGAGGTCTGCGATATACATACTTCCACCAAATATTGATTGAAGTCTGCGATATACCTGCTTCCACAAAATACTGATTGAGGGGTGCGATATACCTGTTTCCACAAAATACTGATTAAGGGGTTTAATATTCCTGCTTCCCCAAAATAATGATTGAGGGGTGCGATATATCTAATTCACCAAGTATTGATTAAGGCTTGAGATATATCTACATAAACAAAATATTGATTGAGGGGTGCAATATACCTGTATCCAGCAAATATTGATTGAGGCCTGCGATATACCTCCTTCGACAAAATAATGATTGAGGGGTTCTATATACCTGCTTCCACCAAATATTGATTAAGGGATTCTATATACCTGCCTCCACAAAATTCTGATTGAGGGGTGCGATATGCCCTCTTCCACCAAATATTGATTGAGGTCTGTGATATAACTGCTTCCACAAAATACTGATTGAGGGGTGCGATATACCTGCTTCAACCGAATATTGATTAAGGGGTTCTATATACCTGCTTCCACTAAATTCTGATTAAGGGGTTTCATATACCTGCTTCGACAAAATACTGATTGAGGTGTGCGATATATCTGCTTCCACCAAATATTAATTAAAGCCTGCTTTATACCTGCTTCCACCAAATATTCATTAAGGCCTGCGATATACCTGCTTCCAAAAAATACTGATTGAGGGGTGCGATAAACCTGCTTCCACCAAGTATTGTTTAAGGAGTTCTATATACCTGTTTACACAAAATACTGATTGAAGGGTGCAATATCTCTGCTTCCACAAAATACTGATTAAGGGGTTTGATATAGCTGTTTCCACCAAATATTGATTGAGGCCTGTGATATACCTGCGTCCACAAAATACTGATTAAAGGGATTGATATACTTGCTTCCACCAAATATTTTTTGAGACCTAAGATGTACCTGCTTCCACCAAATATTGATTGAGGCGTGCGATATACCTGCTTAAACAAAATACTGATTGAGAGGTACGATATACCATCTTCCACCAAATATTGACTGAGGCTTATAATATATGTGCTTCCTTAAAATATTGATTGACAGGTGCAATATACCTGCTTCCACCAAATATTGATTGAGGCCTGCGATATACCTGATTCCACAAAATAATGATTGAGGGGTGAGATATACCTGCTTCCACAAAATACTGATTGGGGGTGCGATATTCCTGCTTCCACCAAATATTGATTGAGGCCTGCGATCTACTTGCTTCCACAAAATACTGATCGATGGGTGCGATATACCTGCTTCCAACAAATAATGATTAAGGGGTTCTATAAACCTGCTTACACAAAATACTGAATGAGGAGTGCGATATACTTGCCTTCACCAAATATTGATTTGGGCCTGTGATGTACCTGCTTCCACAAAATACTGATTGAGGGGTGCGATATACCTGCTTCCACCAAATATTAATTTAGGCCTGCGATATACCTGCTTCCACAAAATATCAATAGAGGGGTGCAATATACCTGTTTCCACAAAATACTGATTGAAGGGTACAATATATCAGCTTCCACAAAATGCTGATTACGGGGTTTGATATAGCTGTTTCCACCAAATATTAATCGAGGACTAAGATCTACCTGCTTCCATAAAATATTGAGGGTTGCAAAATACCTGCTTCAACAAAATAATGATTAAGTTGTTTGATATACCTAATTCAACCAAATATTGATTGAGGCCTGCAATATCCCTGCTTTGACAAAATATTGGTTGACAGGTGCGATATACCTGCTTTTAGCAAATATGACTGAGGCCTGCAATATTCCTGCTTCCACAAAAAACTGATTGAAAGGTGTGATATATCTGATTCCACCAAATAATGATTAAGGGGTTCTATATACATTCTTCCACAAAATACTGATTGAGGGGTGCGATATTCCTGTTTCCACAAAATACTGATTAAGGGGTTTAATATTCCTGCTTCCACAAAATACTGATTGAGGGGTGCGATAAACCTGCTGCCACCAAATATTGTTTAAGGAGTTCTATATAACCTGTTTCCACAAAATACTGATTGAGGGGTGCAATATATCTGCTTCCACAAAATACTGATTAAGGGGTTTATTATTCCTGCTTCCACAAAATACTGATTGAGGGGTGCGATATACCGTCTTCCGCCAAATATTGATTGAGTCCTACGATATACCTGTTTCCACAAAATACTGATTGAGGGGTGCAATACATCTGCTTCCACAAAATACTGATTCAGGGGTTTAATATTCCTGGATAAATAAAAATAATGGTATGGCACTCAAATATTTGGAGTATGGACAAATACCTTTGATTTTCAACAGATTTATTATAAAACATACATACTGTAAAACTATAAAACACTAGTGTAAATCCATTATATTCACATTAACGTATAAAAATTAATAAATCACATTGCAATAGTACATATTTCAGCTTCTATTGGATATTTTAAGCTTATAATCCACAGACAGATCAATTAATCTGGGTAATTAGTGCTGGAGAAAATACAGAGTCCAATAATCCTCTTTACCACAACCTGCGATTATATTGCGATTCTTATGCAATTTTTTCCCTCATGCAATTATATTACGATTCTTGTGCGATTTTTTTTCCCTCATGCGTTTTTTTGTGTATCACTGCTGAAACATTATATACTTCAATCCCAATGAAGGATGTTCCTTAATTATGTTCCTTATTGGTTTTATCTATATTTCAACGTGTTTCAATAACACGTATATTCATATTTCATTAAGGAACATAATTAAGGGATAAATATGTGAGAACGAAAATTGATAATATTGAATTGACGCTTCAAAAATTGGGGTTGACTAACAAAAGTGATTTCACCCCCATTGTTGAAGAACCTGCAATTGAGGCCTATATGTCTGCAGTTAAAAGGGACATAAGAGATTTAAAATCCACTATGGGTGAACAAAATACATTGAGATATCCCAATTTAACTACTGCAGAGATAGGGGCACTTTCACAGCTCAAGAGCAACCCCCTGATAACGATAAAACCCGCCGATAAGGGGGGTGGGGTGGTTGTTCTTGACACGTCCAAATATATCAGTGAAATCCAGCGTCAACTCAACGACACAAATGTGTATGAGGTATTACAGGGTGATCCCAAATTTCATATAATGAATCTGATTAGGATGGTTCTATCTGATGCAGTGGTTGCCGGTATTATTGATGAGGACTTGAGAGAGTATTTGACTGTATCTTTTCCAGTTACTCCAGTAATATACATATTACCTAAAATCCATAAGAGCCTCGTTGATCCTCCCGGCCGTCCCATTGTATCAGGTTCAAACTCTCTCTTTAGTACAATAGCCATCTTTTTGGATAGGATGTTACATGGGTTTGCAATAGCGGGTCAGTCCTATATCAAGGACACTAATGATTTTTTATTGCAATTAAAGGGCATTGACATCAGGGGTTTTAACTCTATCACTCTTGTCTTCTTTGATGTTGTGTCCTTATATACTTCTATAGGACATGATAAAGGCATTTCTGCTGTTAGAAAATATCTAGATGGGTCCCATTTCACTATTACTACTAAGATGTTTGTCATTACATTGTTAAAATTGATATTGGAGAATAACTACTTCCTATTTCAGGATGTTTTTGTTATTCACAAACGAGGCGTTGCGATGGGGTCCAATGTGGCCCCAACGTACGCAAATATATACATGCGACACGTGGAGGAGGACTTTATCTATGTATCCCACCACTTCCAACATATTTTGAGGTGGTGGAGATACATAGATGACGTCTTCCTCCTGTGGACTGGCACATCATCACAACTTGATGAATTTCATCAATATTTGAATAGTATAGATCCTGACCTTCAATATACTTTAGCCTCCTCCCAAACGGACCTTGCTTTTTTGGATACCAATGTTAAATTGATGGATGGTTCTATCTGTACGGGTTTGTATGTCAAGCCCACGGATAAAAACACCATTTTGCGTTTTGAAAGTAATCATCCACGCAGCATGATCAAACATCTTCCGTTTTCACAGTTTTTAAGGGCCAAACGTATAGTTTCGGACAGTGAAGAGTTAACTAATACGCTTGATAAAATGAAAGATAAATTCAAGGTACGAGGGTATCCCCGAAAATTGTTGGGTGAACAAAAACGTAAGGTTATGCATATGGACATTAACAATGATCGAAGCCCCCCCACTGACAAAGTGAGGAGGATTCCGTTTATTTCTACTTATTGTGACTCTAGTATTGAGATTGGACGCATTTTGAAAGAACATTGGAGCATCCTTGGTAGATGTGTAAAGGATGTTCCAGAATTTAAAGTACCCCCCCCCCTTTTATGTTATCGTAAAAACAGAAGTATCAGAGACCAGTTAGTTAAAGCTGATATTGGTCCTAAAAAGAATATGGTACAACGAACATTGACGCAACCAGGTATTGGTTGTTTCCAGTGAAGACAGTCATCATCAAGTGGAGAAAATATGGCACAAAAGTATAGCGCAAATACTGCAGTCAAACTAGTACAGTATGAATGCTTTATTATCGCTCATAATAGAGCTCAGTTATTTCCTGGAGGGTGGAGCGCAGGTTGCGTTCCACACCTCTGTTTGGTTCTTTTGGCCGCGTCTCATATCCTGTCACATGACAACATCCGGTTTAGCAGTGGAGCGCATATGCGTTCCACATCGCGTCATATGACAATATCCGGTTTGGCTTTGGAACGCATGTGCTTTGCACGGTAGCGTTTTCACTAATTAAATAGTGTTTGGTACAAAAATCGGACTCTGGGTATGTTTAAAATCGCACTATTCTTACAGGGCATCTGTGAGCAATCCTTAGTGGTGATACAGAGTGGCTCCTTCAGTAAATATACACTTTGAACTATTAACAAGGAAGAGGAAGTGGAGGGGAGGTAACCACTAATCAATGGACCCATATAAGGCGCCAGTTTTCAAAGCATCAGTGAGACGCCTTCATCTCAGTGCCTTCATCTGAACACAGGTCTGTCTTCATTTCCCTATCTAGGGACGTTATACTCCAGATATTTACTATATTGTATACTGGGTATCTTTGTTCAGGGTTTATAATCTAATACCCTGAACCAAGAAAATCCTGCGTACTTGGACCTTATACCTAAAAGACCAGGTATACAGTCCCCTGACGAACCAGTTTTGCTGGGGAAACGCTGGGTCGGGACGAATATATTTTTACTTTGCGGACTATGCTCTATTTTCATACGTTTTGTTGTAGACATTATATCTTGTGTTTCTCCTGATCTATCCTATTCCTTTGGTAAGGGTCTTAATAGGGCAATCATCAGTATTAGGAACGCGGACAGGGGACCCTCACCATCAGGGGGTTTCCCTGGGCTAAGGGATAGATAGGGAAGCCAGGGTTGAATAGGGATCATCTATATTGTCCATCCTACCAGGCTATCCAACATATGACATCATGTCCCCACGGTTCCTGAGCATGTCTACTAAATGTAAGTAGAGAGGGCTTAACCTTTTCCATTGGTGTTGCCTTATTTATTTTATCTTTTTCCGCATTTATCAAGACTAGAGATGAGCGAACACCTGGATGTTCGGGTTCGAGAGGTTCGGCCGAACTTCCGGAAAATGTCCGGGTTCGTGATCCGAACTCAACCCGAACTTCATCCCGAACCCGAACCCCATAGAAGTCAATGGGGACCCGAACTTTTGGGCACTAAAAAGGCTGTAAAAGACACCCAGAGGGATAATATACCGCAATAAACGCATTGCGATTACAACTTTGAGTTAACGATCACCATGGGAACGCCTCCTCCAGTAGAATGTACTGTCGGATCTGAGAATTAAGTTGAAATCACAATGCGATTCTTATATATTTGCTTAATCGCATTGCGATTTCAACTTAGCATTGCTAAATAATTCCATCCATATCGTTAACTTACTGAGTCAGTAAGTTAACGAATATGGATGGAATTATTTAGCAATGCTAAGTTGAAACGGCAATGTGATTAAGCAGATATATAATAATCGCATTGCGATTTCAACTTAATTCTCACATCCGACAGTACATTCTACTGGAGGAGGCGTTCCCATGGTGATCGGTAGCTCAAAGTTGTAATCGCAATGCGATTAAGCTAAATACATAAGAATCGCATTGCGATTCCAACTTTTAGTACTCAACTTTTAAAAATCGTACACCACTTTAAGTTCCAAAGTTGCAATCGCGTTCGAATAGAACTTAAAGCTGTCTCTTAGTCAGTTTTAGTATTGGTGTGCTGTAATAGAAGTTACATTTGTATGCGAATATAACTTAGAGCAATACAGTCAACTTTACACTGTTAGTTTTATTATCGCGATAATACAACTATTCAAGAATCGTGTGCGTGCGTCTGTACGTGTGTGCGTTACCTCGGACACTATTCTATTTTGCCAGCCACAGCTGAAACCACTGATTTATGGTATTGCTATTTTGGCAATTGAATTTAACCCCAGAAAATAATCTATCCTTTGCCAGACAGCAGACAGTATTATACTTGTCTAACCAAAGCTGGAACACCAGATTTAGGGGATTGGTATTTGGGCAATTGTATTTAACCCCTTAATAAAATATAGAAATTTCTTTCCTGAGTTTCTAGGGGTGACAATTAGCACAGCCAAGCCCCTGATGTAGGATATAGCAAAAAAAAAAACTAGTATTGATGGATTGATGGACTTGGTGGCAGCTTCTTCTGGCGCACCACAAGTCACAAAATGGCCGCCGATCAACCCAGAAAATAAGTGACAGAAAAACGCTCTGTGCAGCCTAAAAACCAGCGAGCAAGTAACTAGCAGAAGTTCAATGATTCTCAGCTGTAAATTGATCCGTTCATTAGGTGCTGTTGCTGACTTTAACCTGCCTAATCTCGCCCTGACAGAAGCTGCTTCCTCTCCCTACACTAATCAGAGCAGTGTGACGTGCGGCGCTACGTGACTCCAGCTTAAATAGAGGCTGGGTCACATGCTGCACTTGGCCAATCACAGCCATGCCATTAGTAGGCATGGCTGTGATGGGCTCTTAGGGCAAGAAGTAAAACGCTAGCTGATTGGCTGCTGTGCAGCCCTTCAGAAAGCGGGAAGTAATCGACGAACACCGAACCCGAACCCGAACTTTTTTGAAAATGTCCGGGTTCAGGTCCGGGTCCCGGACACCCCAAAATTCGGTACGAACCCGAACTATTCTCGAACTGTTCGCTCAACACTAATCAAGACTTGACCTGGTATCAGAGTGAAAAGGTTGTTGAAGCTCATCTTCAGGTTATTTACGTTACTTCTTTTAAAATTATCTATTAAAAGTTATCTTTTAATGCTGGAAGGTGTTTCTGTACTATGTAACAAAAGTGACATTACCAAGAACTGGACGTCCCTCCAAAATTGATGAAAAGACGAGAAGAAAACTGGTCTGGGAGGCGACCAAGAGGCCTACAGCAACATTAAAGGAGCTGCCGGAATATCCGGCAAGTACTGGCTGTGTGGTACATGTGACAACAATCTCCCGTATTCTTCATATGTTTGGGCTATGGGGTAGAGTGGCTAGACGAAAGCCTTTTCTTACGAAGAAATACATCCAAGCCAGGCTACATTTTGCAAAAACACATCTGAAGTCTCCCAAAAGCATTTGGAAAAAAGTTTTATGGTCTGATGAAACCAAGGTTGAACTTTTTGGCCATAATTCCAAAAGATATGTTTGGCACAAAAACAACACTGCACATCGGCAAAAGAACACCATAGCCACAGCGAAGCATGGTGGTGGCAGCATAATGCTTTGGGGCTGTTTTTCTTCAGCTGGTACTGGGGCCTTAGTTAAAGATAGAGGGAATTATGAACAGTTCCAAATACCAGTCAGTATTGGCACAAAACCTTCAGGCTTCTGCAAGAAAGCTGAATATGAAGAGGAACTTTATCTTTCAGCATGACAACGACCCAAAGCATACATCGAAATCAAGAAAGGAAGATTAAAGTTCTGGAATGGCCCAGCCAGAGCCAAGACTTGAATCCGATTGAAAATCTGTGGGGTGACCTGAGAGGGCTGTGCACAGGAGATGCCCTCGCAATCTGACAGATTTGGAGTGGGCAAATCTTGCTAAGTCAAAATGTGCCATGCTGATAGACTCATACCCAAAAAGACTGAGTGCTGTAATAAAATCAAAAGGTGCTTCAGCAAAGTATTAGTTTAAGGGTGTGCACACTTATGCAACCATATTCTGTTATTTTTATATTTTTTCTTCCCTCTACCCAAAAGATTTCAGTTTGTTTTACAAATGAGTTGTACAGTTTATAGGTCACATTTATAGGTGGAAAAAGTTCTGAAATGATTTATCTTTGTCTTAAAGTATATATATATATATATAACTGTACCCCTCACAAGTATATCTTTTTATGGGACAACAATGAAGATATGACACTTAGCTACAATGTAAAGTAGTCAGTGTACAACTTGTATAACAATGTAAATTTGGTGTGCCATAAAAATAACTCAACACACAGTCATCAATGTCTAAACCAACCGCTGGCAACAAAAGTGTCTACACCCCTAAGTGAAAATGGTTACATTTTGTCCAAATAGCTATTCCCCCCTGTAACGGATCGATGGGCACCCCGACTAGGTACCTCCGTTGAAAGATGCTCCTAGCGCTTCTTGAGGATTCCAAGCGCTCTAGCCGACACCACAACCACCAAATCGGAGAAGCATATGAATGCGGTAAACAGCCGAATAGGAAAAACCATACGAAAAGGTTTACACTCCTAGCAGTCAAACTGGAACAGCAGACAATAAATCCCCCCCAATAACGAGATGACACTTCGTTTTGAGGGTCAAGCAGGAACTCTCTTTTACTGGCCCATACAGCCTCTTTTATTTCCAATTCCCAAACACATTACAGCCCACAGGGTTTTGCAGAACAACCAATAAACACATTACAACACATACAATGCAAGTACAGTAGCCAATCAGATACAATGGGACAATACAGACACCTCACCTCTGCTTAGGAGATAATTGAGTCAATTACTGTGTCTACTCAATTATCTCCAAGCTGAAAAGTTACACTTTTTTATACATTTTAATAACTCCCTGATCTTACATCACATACGGATAAAACTTATATTTCTGTGATCAGCATAACTTGGGGAGCAACATATGTAAAAATCACATGAATCCGTCCGGGGGTTACAAGGTTAGGTGAGGTCCCTTTATTATCCCTTGGCAGCATGGCTTTACCGGTCCAAAAAGTTTCCATGTGTCTGTATACTGTTTTTAAAAGGGCCAGCACTGTACAATAAAAGTCCATAAGTCCAAATTAGTTCTTAACGGGCAATACATCCCAGGGCCATAGTCAGAAGGCAAGAGGCAGACGACTAGACTTCTCCAGTTCACTGTGGCGAGGTTGGTTTCGCCACACTTCTCCCCTTTACCAACTAGACTAACAGGGTATCTGACCTCCTGCCGGTCAGTGCCCTGGTTAGTCCAGCAACTCACCCACGAAGCACAAACAGCAGTACAGCCCACCCTCAATAAATGGTTACTACACCTGGATAAAGTAGCAACTTGTCCATGTCCAGGTGCCTCACCACGGCTGTGCGGGGGACTGGTAGACTGCCTTGGTGGGTTGCTGAGTGGGCAGAGACCCGCGGTACTCTGCTCTGGGGCCAGCACTACCACGGAAGTAGCCTGGTTGGAGCCTGGTTGTGGGAGGGGGAGACCGACTGTCTCCCCTCTGGATAAACCGCTCTGTGGCTGGGGGACAGGACCGACCGTCCTTGCCCCTTGTACTGCAAGTGCAGAGACCACGGTCCCATCTGCACCGTTGGGGGGCGTAACATCTCCCCTTGGTGGGTTAGGCTGCCGCTGGAGAGAGGGTGTAACAAGCCCCTCTCTCTGAACTGTAGACTGCCGCTGGGGAGAGGGGTAGCAGGCTCCTCTCCCTGACCCTCTCTCTGCTGGTGGAGGGGGGGACCAACTGTCTCCCCTTTCAATATTTTGTCCTGCTGCTGGGGTGCAAAACTGGCGGTCTCCGCTCCCCGCCTGACACTCTGCCGCTGGGGAGGAAGGACGGCACTTTCAGCTCCCTGGGATACACACTGCCGCTGGGGAGGAAGGACGACAACTTCAGCTCCCTGGGGTACACACTGCAGCTGGGGAGGGAGGACGACACCTTTAGCTCCCTGGGGTACACACTGTCGCTGGGGAGGACGGATGACACCTTCAGCTCCCTGGGGTACACACTGCCGCTGGGGAGAAGGGACGGCACCTTCCGCTCCCGGGGGTACACACTGCCGCTGGGGAGGAAGGACAGCACCTTCAGCTCCCTGGGGTACACACTGCCACTGGGGAGGAAGGACGACCCCTTCAGCTCCCGGGGGTACACACTGCGGCTGGGGAGAAGGGACGGCACCTTCAGCTCCCGGGAGTACACACTGCCGCTGGGGAGGAAGGACAGCACCTTCAGCTCCCTGGGGTACACACTGCCGCTGGGGAGAAGGGACGGCACTTTCAGCTCCCTGGGGTACACACTGCCACTGGGGAGGAAGGACAGCACCTTCAGTTCCTTGGGGTACACACTGCTGCTGGGGAGGAAGGACAGCACCTTCAGCTCCCTGGGGTACACACTGCCGCTGGGGAGGAAGGACAACACCTTCAGCTCCCTGGGATACACACTGCCGCTGGGGAGGAAGGATGGCACCTTCAGCTCCCTGGGGTACACACTGCCGCTGGGGAGGAAGGACGGCACCTTCAGCTCCCTGGGGTACACAATGCCGCTGGGGAGGAAGGACGGCACCTTCGGCCCCCTGGGGTACACACTGTCGCTGGGGAGGAAGGGAAACACCTTCAGCTCCCGGGGGTACACACTGCCGCTGGGGAGGGAGGACAACACCTTCAGCTCCCTGGGGTACACACTGCCACTGGGGAGGAAGGGAAACACCTTCAGCTCCCGGGGGTACACACTGCCGCTGGGGAGGAAGGGAAACACCTTCAGCTCCCGGGGGTACACACTTCCGCTGGGGTGGAAGGACGACACCTTCAGCTCCCTGGGGTACACACTGCCGCTGGGGAGGAAGGACGGCACCTTCAGCTCTCCGGAACGCACTCAGCCGCTGGGGAGGGCGGACGATGCCATCTGCCATGAACTGCAGGTACTCTGCTGTTAACCTCCTCATGAACTGCACAGATTTCTCCGGGGGGTTGGGTCCGAAGAAAATCAGCCGTGATCTCAGCTCTCTGTCAAATTCCTCCTGCGTGTAGCTGGGTGCCATGCTTGTTCTTCTGAAGTTGGGTATGAGTGCTAGCGTTGCCCTCAATTTGTAATTCCACGAACGGTGTCTCCGAGCTGCTTTACCTCGCACTAGGACGCCATCCCACCGATTGCCACCAAGTAACGGATCGATGGGCACCCCGACTAGGTACCTCCGTTGAAAGATGCTCCTAGCGCTTCTTGAGGATTCCAAGCGCTCTAGCCGACACCACAACCACCAAATCGGAGAAGCATATGAATGCGGTAAACAGCCGAATAGGAAAAACCATACGAAGAGGTTTACACTCCTAGCAGTCAGACTGGAACAGCAGACAATAAATCCCCCCCAATAACGAGACGACACTTCGTTTTGAAGGTCAAGCAGGAACTCTCTTTTACTGGCCCATACAGCCTCTTTTATTCCCAATTCCCAAACACATTACAGCCCACAGGGTTTTGCAGAACAACCAATAAACACATTGCAACACATACAATGCAAGTACAGCAGCCAATCAGATACAATGGGACAATACAGACACTCAGCATATTCCCCACCTCTGCTTAGGAGATAATTGAGTCAATTACTGTGTCTACTCAAATAACTCCAAGCTGAAAAGTTACACTTTTTTATACATTTTAATAACTTCCTGATCTTACATCACATACGGATAAAACTTATATTTCTGTGATCAGCATAACTTGGGGAGCAACATATGTAAAAATCACATGAATCCGTCCGGGGGTTACAAGGTTAGGTGAGGTCCCTTTATTATCCCTTGGCAGCATGGCTTTACCGGTCCAAAAAGTTTCCATGTGTCCGTATACTGTTTTTAAAAGGGCCAGCACTGTACAATAAAAGTCCATAAGTCCAAATCAGTTCTTAACGGGCAATACATCCCAGGGCCATAGTCAGAAGGCAAGAGGCAGGCGACTAGACTTCTCCAGTTCACTGTGGCGAGGTTGGTTTCGCCACACCCCCCTCCCCCCTCCCCCGATCCCCTGAAGACGCCGGCAAAACGCTGGCACAACATGTCGGGGGGTAGTGTGTAAATGGTTTTAGCACATGGCAAAAAATCCATAACTAGCAAAGATGGAGACATAAACCAGTGGGAGCAGAGGCGCGCTGCAGCTCTTAATTGAGATATAGAATACAATAAAACTGATACAATTCAGTGCTATATAGGATTGTGACCCATGGGATATAGTGGGTTGAGGGGATTGTCAAACTCTAATAAAGAATAAAAGTTAAGTTTTAGAGGTACCAGATGGCAAGAATAGGCAATTATGTAGGATAATATTGGGGATATTTAATGCCTCTACATCTGGGGGGTTGTTAAGAAATTGGCATGCCCAGAGTGACCTAGGGCTGTGGCAGTGTACAATAGTCTGGTCACATGATCACATGATCCTGTGTTGCTAAGTTACCACAGAAGCCGGAAGCTAAACTGATCTCTGCTATCAGTATGTGTCCATCAGACAAAGTATTTACATTGACAGTGGGGATAACAAGCAGATCGCTCACCCCCAAGGTTACACAGCGCTGCTATGAATATAATGGCAAAAAATCATCCATCTAAGATGATTATATGAAAAAACGCTTAGTGTGAACAGAGCCTCTAGCGTCTGAAAACAGCTGATCGTACTGCAAAGAGACAAGTGGGTCGGATCCAAAGTTATAATTAAACACTCCAACAAAGCAGAAAAAGAAGGTATTCAATGAGATAAGAAAAATAAAAAAATAAACAAAATTTTTAAAAAAATAAAAAATTAAACAGTAAAGTAAATAAATATTCTCTTCTTAGTTCCCTGGGCTGTGAAACCCTGGTGGAAGTACCACATACGGATACACATCACACACTCAGGTAATATTAACAATCGAGTGGACATTGGATGTACAGAGGCCACAAATGGGGTACCAATGTATCGTGCTAAGGTATTCGGTCTCATCCACAGGATCCACCATGCCACTCGTACACTTAGGACACCAATGGAGGGCTGTCGTGTACACTGACTCCTACCGCGTCTACAGCAGGAACATCCGTGAGCACTCGACATTTATTCGCAACCATACCAGATCATATACGGGACCCTTTCTTGGAACCATTGTTTTGTATCACTGCTTGAAAAAGGTTCCAATGTGCGGACCGAAACATCGAATTGGTGTAAATAAAAGACACTTGTCACTGGAGGTGCCGTGGACCCTTCCTTTATATATATATATATATATATATATATATATATATATCCATGAAAAATCAATGCAGCACTCTTCTTATGAAAGAACTGCAGTGTCTTTATTCATACATGTGACACAAAATAGGCAACGTTTCAATCCCCTTCCGGGATCCTTCTCAAGCCAAGTGCCTATATTCACACATTGAAGGGGATTGAAACGTTGCCTATTTTGTGCCACATGTGTGAATAAAGAAGAGTGCTGCATTGATTTTTCATGGACATACATACTTGAAAAGTTTCCCCCCTCACATATACTAATGTGCCACAAACAGGAAGTTAATATCACCAACCATTCCCATTTTATTAAGTGTATCCATATAAATGGCCCACCCTGTATTAATAACTATAGCTATGACTTTTTTATTTAATTTTTTTTACCTTTAATTATTTTCAATTTTTATTAATGTATTTATTACTTTTTATTTTATTTTCTTAGTGGTAAAAGTGAATTAACCCATTCCTGCTACAGTCAGGGTAGGAAAAGATTAATTCTCAGACTGTAGACTCACAGTTAATTTTACAGCAAGCAGGGGGTGCTCTCACATCAAGACGAGCACCCTCCTGCCAGGTTTTTCACGTTACATTGTGATGGATTGCTGTAAGAAGGTGTTACAGGGATACCACGCAGGGAGACGACTTTGGCTAGTCTCTGGGATACTTACTGTGACTGCAGCTGTCTAATTACAGCATGGTGACTGAGATCTGCAGGACCAGGGGGCACCAGCAGATCACAATGTAATCAGATGCTTTTATACATTGGGTTACAGGTAAGAGCTTACCGCCACAAAGTATATAGCAAGTAAGCATGAAGTGTAAAGTTTGAGAAAAATTGTTTGTCTCCTATCTAAACAATTTATTTTCAGTTTGCACCTTGCTCCTAATTTCAGACTTTTCTTATGTAGGCATGTCCTTCCAATAATAGATGTGTTCTGAAAATCCAGTAATCTACTGCATTCACTACAACTCTTGAACTAGTACAATTTAATTCTATCACTGTTTTCACCTTCTGCAGACACTGATACAGTCCCTGTGTGATTTACACTGAGCTGTGCAAACACCAATGTTGACCTGTATTCTCTCTTTTTTAAAGGTGTCTCACAGACGAAAAGGAGACATTTCTAATTAACACTATTTAAAAAGTTTTCTTTTGTGTTTACCAAAAAAAAAATCAGTTCAGATATTTTGATGTTCTGTTGTTCCTTTAAATCTGTGCTTCATAAGGCATTTTTGGGAAACTTCCACTAATTAGATTGCCCATCTGCAGCCAGGTTAAAAGGCCCTCCCCATCACCAACCTGAGAAAATAGAGAGAGATACATAAATAGAAGGAAATATATTAAGAAAAGATTATGGGAAACCACCAGGATTGGAACAGAGTCTTCATTTTTTGCTCCCATTATAGCCTGGCTTTGGTTATGGTATACTTGAGATATTGTAAACTACAGTTCAAAAGGAATCTTAATTTTTTAACCCTTTCACTATAAGCAGGTGTATTACATGACAAGAGGTCTGTCTCCTCTATGACTTCCTGTGGACTTGTTTGCTATATCCTACATCAGGGGCTTGGCTGTGCTTATTGTCACCCCAAGAAACTCAGGATAGAAATTTTTATATTTTATTAAGGGATTAAATTCATTTGCCAAAATAGCAATCCCCTAAATCTGGTGTTCCAGCTGTGGCTAGCCAAGTGTAAGGCCTAATTCACACGTCCGCAAAATGGATCCGCATCCCATCCGCAATTTTGCAGAAGGGTTGCAGACCCATTCATTTCAAAGGGGCAGGAATAGATGTGGGCATCCGTGTTTCCGTTTCCGCAAAAAAATAGAACATGTCCTATTCTTTTCCGCAATTGCAGACAAGAAAAGGCATTCTCTATATAGTGCCAGCAATGTACGGTCCGCAAAAT
The DNA here is from genome assembly GCA_033119425.1 of Bufotes viridis. Lineage (NCBI taxonomy): Eukaryota > Metazoa > Chordata > Amphibia > Anura > Bufonidae > Bufotes > Bufotes viridis. Next base: position 185,761,762 of record CM065591.1, read on the forward strand.
GCGGAATGCACATTGCAGCCGTCCGTGTTTTGCAAATCCGTGTTTCTGTGTTTCTGCAAAACACACTACGGACGTGTGAATTAAGCCTAATACTGCCTGCTGTCTGGCAAAGGATAGATTTTTTTCTGTGGTAAAATTCAATTGCCATAATAGCAATCCCCTAAATCTAGTGTCCCAGCACTGGCTGGCAAAGTATAATAGTGTCCGCCAAAACATATTGTGGGGAGTCGCTCTGGTAGATAGCGGTGCGGGTGCAGTACTGAGGCAAAACAAGGAGTCCAGCATGTGCAATAAACAGTGTTTTATTCACACTTGCACAACATAAATGAAAAACAGTCTCTTGGTGATAATTCACACATAACAGAAATAATGTGGCCAAACAAAACAGGCCAACACAGGGTTCAGTCACCTGGGAGGTTTAGGTGAGGGTTCACACCTAGCAGTCGGCCCAGCCGCAGGAGATTACACCTTCAAGTTGCAGGGAAAAACACCACCTTGCTGAGCTCTTTCCTCCAGGTCATAGAACTCCACAGGACTGTTAGCAGCTCCAGGACAATCACAGCCCCCAGCTGCTGGTGCTGGCTGAGTTTTTAAACCCAGCCCAAAACACTTTAGCTGCTCCCGGTAAGAGCCGGCCCGGATCGGCTTTGCAGCCATGCTATTTAAAACTATGTCAGTAGCACTAGCTGCTGCTGACATCAACAAAAACAGCTCTTACCTCACCGAGGCTATGAACCTCGGTGACACATACCTGCCATCCACGACGGCACCCTGCACCTTACCACACACCCCCCCCCCCCTTTGTTCAACCCTGAGGGGGTGGACACATGTGAGGCAGTGGACGCGGGAAAGGGCATCTGCATTCCCCTGCAAGCGGCCTGCCCTATGTTCCACGGAGAACTTAAAGTTCTGCAGGGATAGGAACCACCTGGTGACCCGAGCATTCCTCTCCTTGGCCTGGCTCATCCACTTGAGAGGGGAATGGTCGGTCACCAGACGGAACCTCCTCCCTAACAGGTAGTAGCGGAGAGATTCGAGTGCCCACTTGATAGCCAGGCACTCCCTCTCCACTATGCTATACCTGGTCTCGGCGGGACTGAGCTTACGGCTCAGGAAGGCAACGGAATGTTCTTCCCCGTTGACCTCCTGAGACAGCACAGCACCGAGGCCTACCTCCGAGGCGTCGGTCTGTACGACAAACTCCCGGTTGAAGTCGGGTGTCACCAAAACCGGGGACCCACAGAGGGCCGACTTCAACGCGGAGAAAGCCTCCTCCGCCTTCTCACTCCAGCTAACCTTCCCAGACTTTCGCCCCTTCAATAGGTCTGTCAACGGCGCTGCTATTGTGGCAAAGTGGGGCACAAACCGCATGTAGTACCCTATCATTCCCAGGAAGGACTTTACCTGCCTGGCAGTGACCGGTCGGGGCCAGTTACGTATGGCTTCCACTTTAGTTACCTGCGGCTTGATGACTCCCCGCCCAATTACATATCCCAGGTATTTGGTCTCTTCCAACCCAATCGCACACTTCTTTGGATTGGCGGTTAGACCAGCTTTCCTCAGGGCATCCACTACCGCCTGCACTTTGGGCAAATGGCTTTCCCAGTCGGTGCTGTGGATGATTACATAGTCTAAGTAGGCCGAGGCGTACCGACGATGAGGTCGCAGCACAATATCCATTAACCTTTGGAAGGTGGCGGGGGCGCCATGCAGGCCAAAGGGTAACACCTTATAATGATACAGGCCCTGCGGGGTAACAAAAGCAGTTTTTTCCTTGGCCGACTCCGTTAAGGGTACTTGCCAGTATCCTTTAGTGAGGTCTAGCACAGAAAAATAACGGGCTTGCCCTAAATTCTTAACAAGCTCGTCTACCCGGGGCATGGAATACGCATCGAACTTGGACACTTCATTTAATTTGCGAAAATCGTTGCAGAACCGCAACGTCCCATCCGGCTTGGGTATCAGGACTATGGGACTGGCCCACTCACTTTTCGACTCCTCAATGACATCGAGCTTCAACATTAATTGCACTTCCTCCGCGATGGCCCGTCGCCGAGCCTCGGGTACCCGGTATGGTTTTAACCGGATCTTGGCCTGAGGCTCAGTGACGATGTCATGTTGGATGAGAGACGTGCGGCCAGGGAGGTCCGAGAACACATCCGTGTTCCGACTGATGAACTCCCTGACTTCCTGAACTTGTTTGGAAGACAGGCTGTCTGCAATTTTTACCGTGGTTACTGCTTCACAGGCCTCGAACTGTGGGGCTGGACCCTTCTCACCTAGAAGCCCTGGCCGGGGCTGTTGTCGTCGGCCATGTTCCTATCTTTCCACGGCTTTAGTAAATTCACGTGGTACACCTGCTCCGGCTTGCGCCGCCTGGCTGGTGTACCTTGTAATTTACTTCCCCTACCTTCTCGATCACCTCATAGGGGCCCTGCCACCTAGCTAGGAACTTGCTGTCAAGGGTGGGTACCAGAACCAAAACCCGATCTCCCGGATTGAAGTCCCGTACCCGAGCCTGACGATTATACACCCTACTTTGGGCTTGTTGCGCTGCCTCCATATGCTCCCGGACCAGCGGCAACACCCTTTCCATCCGTTCCTGCATCTGGGTGACATATTCAATGACACTTTTGTGGGGGACAGGTTGCTGTTCCCACGCTTCCTTGGCAATATCCAACAGGCCTCGAGGGTGTCTGCCATAAAGCAGTTCGAAGGGCGAGAACCCAGTAGAGGCCTGGGGCACCTCTCGCACTGCGAACATGAGATAGGGCAGAAGCAGGTCCCAGTCCTTCCCATCTCTAGACACCACCCTTTTTAACATATTTTTTAAAGTTTGGTTAAACCTCTCGACAAGACCGTCTGTTTGCGGATGGTAAACGGACGTCCGTAACTGCTTTATACGCAACAATTTACACAGTTCCCTCATAACTTTGGACATAAAGGGGTCCCTTGGTCTGTCAGAACCTCTTTGGCAGGCCCACACGGAAAACATTTCCATTAACTCTTTGGCGATGAGCTTAGCTGAGGTATGTCGCAGAGGCACCGCCTCCGGATACCGAGTTGCATAGTCGAGAACTACCAGAATGTGTTGGTGGCCCCTGGCAGACTTTGGTACAGGCCCAATTAGATCCATAGCGATTCGCTCAAACGGGACCTCAATAATTGGAAGAGGTACCAGAGGACTACGGAAATGTGGCTGGGGGCTATTTATCTGACAGGTCGGACAGGACTTACAATAATTTTCTACCTCCTTGAACACACCGGGCCAATAAAACCGCTGCAGTATGCGGTCCTGGGTTTTCTGCCACCCCAAGTGTCCCCCAAGAACATGTTGGTGGGCAAGCTCCATAACCAGCTTGCGATATGCGGTGGGCACCACCAACTGTTCAACGGGCTCACCTCGGATTTGGTTCACCCGATACAACATATCCTGAAGAACAATAAATCGTGGGAACATTAATTCAGCCCCAGGTTTCTGGGGTTTACCATCAATTATTACGACACTTTCCCAGGCCCTGGTTAGGGTTTGGTCCCGGTGTTGTGCGGTCCCAAAATTATCTCCGGAGACGTGGAGGTCTGCCAACTCAGGACCTGGTGGCAAGTCCTCCATGTCTCCCACCATTACACTCAGTGGGGGTGTCTCCCCCTCTATCACAGAAGTGGTGGTCACCCCTACCGCAGGCCCTTCGGACTCGGGCTCCCAGGGCTCTGGCCTCCCACTGGAACCAGGCCACTCTGCTTGGGTAACCCCTGTCTCATGGCTATTAGTCACTTTCATTTCAGGCCATAGGGACGGAAAACCAGGAAGTCTCTCCCAATTATTAGTTCATAAGGTAGCTTTGTGGAGATCGCCACTTCACAAGTCCATGTGCCGGCCGCCGTGGACAGAGACATTACAGCCGTGGGATAGTCCTTTAAGTCTCCGTGTATGCACACCACACCCACTTTCCGGCCCGTATACTGGGAGGGCTGTACCAGGGCAGCACTTACCAGGGTTACTAGGCTCCCTGAGTCCAGCAGCGCCACTGCCAGATTATCACCCACTTGCACCTGGCACAGATGACGATTGTCTATTGTCTCGGGGTGCCGGTCGCACACAGTCTCCGGGCATACATGGAAGCCCGGTACCCATAATTAGTCTCCATGGGTTCTCCCCACTGTGGACAGTCGGCCCTTACGTGGCCAGGCTCGTGACACCGCCAGCAGACTATCGGGGCCGGGTCTACAGGGGTACACCCCGAGCAGGTGTCTCGGGTACCAGTCGTCGGGACTGGATGGGAGACCTCCGGGGTTTGACCGGCCCCCTCCCAACAACACCCCCTTTCAAGTTTTTGTGGCCTCATAGCGCTCCACCAGGTCGACCATTTCCAGGGCATTAGTGGGTGATACCTGGCCGATCCAGTGCTGAAGGGAGTACGGCAAGGCCCTCCAGAACATGTCAGCCAGCAGACGGTCCAGCATAGCAGCCGGACTTAGAATATCAGGCTGCAGCCATTTTTGCAACCTGTGCAGCAACTCATAGTACTGCGGCCGGGCGGGTTCAGCCGCTTTGAAGTCCCACTGGTGGACCCGCTGAGCCCGGACTAACACGTTCACCCCCAGTCTGGCCAGGATCTCCCCCTTCACCGTGGGGTAATCAGCAGCCTGGTCATCTGCCAAATCAGAGAATACCTGCTGGGGTCCGGACGCCAGGAACGGAGCGACCACTTCAGCCCACTGGTCACGGGGTAACTTCTCCCTCACGGCCACCTTTTCAAAGACCGACAGATATGTCTCAACGTCGTCTGAGGGGTCATCTTTGGGATCGCCGCACGGACCGCTTTCCGGGCATCATGGACGTGTTGGGACGCTCCTGCCGCTTGCAAAGCCATCACGTGTTGTAAAAGCAGCTGATTAGTCTCCTGCTGCTGCTTGTTAGCCTCCCGCTGCTGCAAGTTAGCCTCCACAAGGGCTTTTACAACCGCCTCCATTTTGTCAGGGATCACAGGCTGCAACTTTGCCGGCCTAATATAGGACATCCAGTCGTGCCCAGCAGAAACAAAAAATTTTCGGCGTTCACGCCAGCTTCACTGCGCATGCCCGCATCTGACACCAAATGTGGGGAGTCGCTCTGGTAGATAGCGGTGCGGGTGCAGTACTGAGGCAAAACAAGGAGTCCAGCATGTGCAATAAACAGTGTTTTATTCACACTTGCACAACATAAATGAAAAACAGTCTCTTGGTGATAATTCACACATAACAGAAATAATGTGGCCAAACAAAACAGGCCAACACAGGGTTCAGTCACCTGGGAGGTTTAGGTGAGGGTTCACACCTAGCAGTCGGCCCAGCCGCAGGAGATTCCACCTTCAAGTTGCAGGGAAAAACACCACCTTGCTGAGCTCTTTCCTCCAGGTCATAGAACTCCACAGGACTGTTAGCAGCTCCAGGACAATCACAGCCCCCAGCTGCTGGTGCTGGCTGGCTGGGCTTTTAAACCCAGCCCAAAACCAGGACTGGGTCGTGGGGAGCAGCCACCCACCCTACACTTTAGCTGCTCCCGGTAAGAGCCGGCCCGGATCGGCTTTGCAGCCATGCTATTTAAAACTATGTCAGTAGCACTAGCTGCTGCTGACATCAACAAAAACAGCTCTTACCTCACCGAGGCTATGAACCTCGGTGACACATACCTGCCATCCACGACGGCACCCTGCACCTTACCACAATATATTTTGTTCTGGGGTGAAATTCAATTGCCAAAATAGCAATTCCATAAATCTGGTGTCCCAGCAGTGGCTGGCCAAGTTTAATAGTGTCCGGCAAAGGATAGATAATTTTCTGGGGTAAAATTCAATTGCCAAAATAGCAATACCGTAAATCTGGTGTCCCAGCAGTGGCTGGCCAAGTTTAATAGTGTCCGGCAAAGGATAGATAATTTTGTGGGGTGAAATTCTATTGCCAAAATAGCAATACCATAAAACTGGTGTTCCAGCTGTGAGTGGACAAGTTTCATAGTGTCCGTCATAGGATATATTATTTTTTGAGGTGAAATTCAGTTGCAAAAATAGAAATACCATAAATCTGGTGTTCCAGCTGTGACTGGACAAGTTTCATAGTGTCCGTCATAGGATATATTATTTTTTGAGGTGAAATTCAGTTGCAAAAATAGAAATACCATAAATCTGGTGTTCCAGCTGTGACTGGACAAGTTTAATAGTGTCCGTCAAAGGATTTATTATTGTCTGGGGTGAAATTCAGTTGCAAAAACAGAAATACAGTAAATCTGGTGTTCCAGCTGTGACTGAACAAGCTTAATAGTGTCCGGCAAAGGATATATTTTTTTCTGGGGTAAAATTCAATTGCCAAAATAGCAATACCGTAAATCTGGTGTCCCAGCAATGGCTGGCAAAGTTTAATAGTATCCGGCAAAGGATTTATTTTGTTCTGAGGTGAAATTCAATTGCCAAAATAGCAATACCATAAATCAGTGGTTTCAGCTGTGGCTGGCCAAGTTTAATAGTGTCAGTCACAGGATATATTATTTTTTGAGGTGAAATTTAATTGCCAAAATAGCAATACCCTGAATCTGGTGTTCCAGCTGTGGCTAGCCAAGTGGAATACTGTCTGCTGTCTGGCAAAGGATAGATGTGGTGAAATTCAATCGCTAAAATAGCAATCCCCTTAATCTAGTGTCCCAGCAGTGGCTGGCAAAGTTTAATAGTGTCCGGCAAAGGATAGATAATTTTCTGGTGTGAAATTCAATTGCCAAAATAGCAATACCGTAAATCTGGTGTCCCAGCAGTGGCTGGCCAAGTTTAATAGTGTCCGGCAAAGGATAGATAATTTTCTGGGGTGAAATTCAATTGCCAAAATAGCAATACCGTAAAGCTGGTGTCCCAGCAGTGGCTGGCCAAGTTTAATAGTGTCCGGCAAAGGATAGATAATTTTCTGGGCTGAAATTCAATTGCCAAAATAGCAATACCGTACATCTGGTGTTCCAGCTGTGACTGGACAAGTTTCATAGTGTCCGTCATAGGATATATTATTTTCTGCGGTGAAATTCAGTTGGAAAAATAGAAATACCGTAAATCTGGTGTTCTAGCTGTGACTGGACAAGTTTAATAGTGTCCGTCATAGGATATATTTTGTTCTGGGGTGAAATTCAATTGCCAAAATAGCAATACCATAAATCAATGGTTTCAGCTGTGGCTGGCCAAGTTTAATAGTGTCCGGCAAAGGATAGATTTTTTTCTGGGGTGAAATTCAATTGCCAAAATAGCAATACCTTAAATCAGGTGTCCCAGCAGTGGCTGGCCAAGTTTAATAGTGTAAGGCAAAGGATATTTTTTTTTCTGGGTTGAAATTCAATTGCCAAAATAGCAATAATGTAAATCTGGTGTCTCAGCAGTGGCTGGACAAGTTTAATAGTGTCCGGCAAAGGATATATTTTTTTTCTGGGGTGAAATTCAATTGCCAAAATAGCAATACCGTAAATCTGGTGTCCCAGCTGTGGCTGGCCAAGTTTAATAGTGTCCATCAAAGGATTTATTATTTTCTGTGGTGAAATTCAGTTGCCAAAATAGCAATACACTGAATCTGGTGTTCCAGCTGTTGCATGGCCTAGTTTAAATCTGTCTGTAAAAGGGTATATTTTTTTTGGGGGGTGAAATTTAATTGCCAAAATAGCAATACCCTGAATCTGGTGTTCCAGCTGTGACTGGACAATTTCCCTAGTGTCCGTCAAAGGATATATTATTTTCTGGGGTGAAAGTCAGTAACAAAAATAGAAATACAGTAAATCTGTTGTTCCAGCTGTGGCTGGACAAGTTTAATAGTGTCCGGCAAAGGATATATTTTTTTCTGTGGTGAAATTCAATTGCCAAAATTGCAAGACAATAAATCAGTGGTTTCAGCTGTGGCTGGTCAAGTTTAATAGTGTACGGCAAAGGATATATTATTTTCTTTGGTGAAATTCAGTTGCCAAAATAGAAATACAGTAAATCTGGTGTTCCAGCTGTGACTGGACAAGTTTAATAGTATCCGTCAAAGGATAGTTTTGTTCTGGGGTGAAATTCACTTGCCAATATAGCAATACCCTGAATCTGGTGTTCCAGCTGTTGCAAGCCAAGTGTTAATCTGTCCGTAAAAGGGTATATTACACTCAAGGTGTATATACAAGTGCTGAGAGGGTAATCCTCAATAACTTCACACGCTACCGTGCATCTCCCATTGTATTTTTGTCCGTTAAAGGGTATATTACACAAAGTGTTAAAATACAATTGCTGAAGGCATAATCCTACATATTTTTTCACACGCTACTGTGAATCTCCAAGTGTAAATCTGTCCATAATAGGATACCTTTCATCCAGGGCCTAAATACTAGCACTACAATTGATATTCCCCTAAATCAGTGGTTACTGCTGTGCCTGGACTAGTATAATACGGTGAATAAATAAATAGGCAGATAGTGTTAGGTGCCTGTAATAAAAGGCCTGAATTTGAAATCAATACATTGGGCCAAATATTTTTTTTCTTATTGTGGTGCTTGGTGAATGGTAACAATGAGGAAAACATCTAGTAAGGGACGCAGACGCGGTTGTGGTGGTGTTAGTTGACCCTCTGGTGCTGGGAGAGGACGTGGCCATTCTGCCACAGCCACACGTCCTAGTGAACCAACTACTTCATGTTCCAGTACCCGCCAGAATTTACGGCGATATTTGGTGGGGCCCAATGCCGTTCTAAGGATGGTAAGGCCTGAGCAGGTACAGGCGCTAGTCAATTGGGTGGCCAACAGTGGATCCAGCACGTTCACAACATTATCTCCCACCCAGTCTTCTGCAGAAAGCGCAAAGGTGGCGCCTGAAAACCAAGCCCATCAGTCTGTTACATCACACATGAGCCTCAAGTTATGCAGCAGTCTCTTATGCTGTTTGAAGACTCTGCTGGCAGGGTTTCCCAAGGGAATCCACCTAGCCCTTCCCCAATGGTGGAAGACATAGAATGAACTGATGCACAACCACTTATGTTTCCTGATGATGAGGACATGGTAATACCACCTCATCGGAGTCCGCACGTCTCTGATGATCACGAAACACAGGTGCCTACTGCTGCGTCTTTTTGCAGTGTGCAGACCGAACAGGAGGTCAGGGAGGAAGACTGTGTGAAATTTCTGTGGTGAAATTCAATTGCCAAAATTGCAAGACAATAAATCAGTGGTTTCAGCTGTGGCTGGTCAAGTTTAATAGTGTACGGCAAAGGATATATTATTTTCTTTGGTGAAATTCAGTTGCCAAAATAGAAATACAGTAAATCAATGCCGTTCTAAGGATGGTAAGGCCTGAGCAGGTACAGGCGCTAGTCAATTGGGTGGCCAACAGTGGATCCAGCACGTTCACAACATTATCTCCCACCCAGTCTTCTGCAGAAAGCGCAAAGGTGGCGCCTGAAAACCAAGCCCATCAGTCTGTTACATCACACATGAGCCTCAAGTTATGCAGCAGTCTCTTATGCTGTTTGAAGACTCTGCTGGCAGGGTTTCCCAAGGGAATCCACCTAGCCCTTCCCCAATGGTGGACATAGAATGAACTGATGCACAACCACTTATGTTTCCTGATGATGAGGACATGGTAATACCACCTCATCGGAGTCCGCACGTCTCTGATGATCACGAAACACAGGTGCCTACTGCTGCGTCTTTTTGCAGTGTGCAGACCGAACAGGAGGTCAGGGAGGAAGACTGTGTGGAAGACGATGCAGGGGACTATGAGGTCCTAGACCCCACATGGAATGAAGGTCGTGCCACTGACTTTCATAATTCAGAGGAAGAAGCAGTGGTGAGACCGAGCCAACAGCGTAGCAAAAGAGGGAGCAGGGGGCAAAAGCAGAACAGCCGCCACCAAGAGAGTTCGCCTGCTACTGGCCACCGCAACCAGGGACCGAGCACCCCAAAGGCAGCTTCAAGGAGTTCCCTGGCATGGCACTTCTTTAAACAATCTGCTGACGACAAGACCCTAGTGGTTTGCACGCTGTGCTATCAGAGCCTGAAGCGAGGCATTAACGTTCTGAACCTTAGCACAACCTGAATGACCAGGCATCTACATGCAAAGCATGAACTGCAGTGGAGTAAACACCTTAAAAACAAGGAACTCACTCAGGCTCCCCCTGCTCCCTCTTCTGCTGCTGCCTCTGCCTCTTCCTCCGCCTCGGGAGGAATGTTGGCACCTGCCACCAACCAAACAGAGGATGTGCCACCGACACCACCACCTGCGTCACCAAGCATCTCCACCATGTCACACGGCAGCGTTCAGCTCTCCATCTCACAAACCTTGGAGAGAAAGCGTAAATTCCCACCTAGACACCCTGGAGCCCTAGGCCTGAATGCCAGCATTTCTAAACTACTGGCCTTTGAAATGCTGTCATTCAGGCTGGTGGTCACAGACAGCTTCAAACAGCTGATGGCCATGGCTGTCCCACAGTATGTTGTTCCCAGCCGCCACTACTTCTCCAAGACAGCCGTGCCTTCCCTGCACAACCAAGTATCCGATAAAATCAAGTGTGCACTGCGCAACGCCATGTGTGGAAAGGTCCACCTAACCACAGATATGTGGACCAGTAAGCACGGCCAGGGACGCTATATCTCCCTAACTGCACACTGGGTAAATGTAGTGGCAGATGGGCCCCAGGCGGAGAGTTCTTTGGCGCACGTCCTTCCGCTACCAAGGATCGCAGGGCATCATTATTTGCCTCTTGTAGCCTCCTCCTTCTACTCGGCTTCCTCCTCCTCTGCTTCCACCTGTTCATCCAGTCAGCCACACACCTTCACCACCAACTTCAGCACAGCCCGGGGTAAACGTCAGCAGGCCGTTCTGAAACTCATATGTTTGGGGGACAGGCCCCACACCGCGCAGGAGTTGTGGCGGGGTATTGAACAACAGACCGACCAGTGGTTGCTGCCGGTGGGCATCAAGCCCGGCCTGGTGGTGTGCGATAATGGGCGAAATCTCGTCGCAGCTCTGGGACTAGCCGGTTTGACGCACATCCCTTGCCTGGCGCATGTGCTGAATTTGGTGGTGCAGAAGTTCATTCACAACTACCTAAACATGTCAGAGCTGCTGCATAAAGTGTGGGCCGTCTGTGCACGATTCCGGCGTTCACATCCTGACGCTGCTCGCCTGTCTGCGCTACAGCGTAACTTCGGCCTTCCCGCTTACCGCCTCAAATGCGACGTGCCCACCAGGTGGAACTCCACCTTGCATATGCTGGAGAGACTGTGCGAGCAGCAGCAGGCCATAGTGGAGTTTCAGCTGCAGCACGCACTGTGGAACAGCACCACTTCACCACCAATGACTGGGCCTCCATGCGAGACCTGTGTGCCCTGTTGCGCTGTTTCGAGTACTCCACCAACATGGCCAGTGGCGATGACGCCGTTATCAGCGTTACAATGCCACTTCTATGTCTTCTTGAGAAAACACTTAGGGCGATGATGGAAGAGGAGGTGGCCCAGGAGGAGGAGGATGAGGGGTCATTTTTAGCACTTTCAGGCCAGTCTGTTAGAAGTGCCTCAGAGGGAGGTTTTTTGCAACAGCAGAGGCCAGGTACAAATGTGGCCAGCCAGGGCCCACTACTGGAGGATGAGGAGGATAAGGATGAAGCAGGTTCACAGCAGGGTGGCACCCAACACAGCTCAGGCCCATCACTGGTGCATGGCTGGGGGGATACGGAGGACGATGACGATACGCCTCCCACAGAGGACAGCTTGTCTTTACCTCTGGGCAGCCTGCCACACATGAGCGACTACATGCTGCAGTGCCTGCACAACGACAGCAGAGTTGCCCACATTTTAACATGTGCAGACTCCTGGGTTGCCACCCTGCTGGATCTCCGGTACAAAGACAATGTGCCCACCTTACTTCCTGCACTGGAGTGTGATAGGAAGATGCGCGAGTACAAGCGCACGCTGGTAGACGCGCTCCTGAGAGCATTCCCAACTGTCACAGGGGAACAGGTGGAAGGCCAAGGTGAAAGCAGAGGAGGAGCAAGAGGTCGCCAACGCAGCTTTGTCATGGCCAGCTCCTCTGAGGGCAGGGTTAGCATGGCAGAAATGTGGAAAAGGTTTGTCACCACGCCTTAGCTAACTGCACCACCACCTGATACGGAACGTGTTAGCAGGAGGCAGCATTTCACTAACATGGTTGAACAGTACGTCTGCACACCCCTCCACGTACTGACTGATGGTTCGGCCCCATTCAACTTCTGGGTCTCCAAATTGTCCACGTGGCCAGAGCTAGCCTTTTATGCCTTGGAGGTGCTGGCCTGCCCGGCGGCCAGCGTTTTGTCTGAACGTGTATTCAGCACGGCAGGGGGCGTCATTACTGACAAACGCAGCCGCCTGTCCACAGCCAACGTGGACAAGCTGACGTTCATAAAAATGAACCAGGCATGGATCCCACAGGATCTGTCCATCCCTTGTGCAGAATGGACATTTATAACTGCCTCCCCCTCAAACATATATTCTTTTACTCCGGGGCACTTCTTTATTGAATCCTCTTTTTTTAATTTTACCATTATATTGCAGTGCAACCAAAAGTTGAATAAACCTCTCCTCCGTCTAGGTGCCAGGGGCCTAATTATCTAAAAGTGGCCTTCTCCATTGGTGGGTGACATGACACCTGATTCTCTGCTATGGGACCTCTCTCCAATTGATATTGCTTAATTTTTTTTATTTTATTTATTTTAATTATTTTCCCTATCCACATTAGTTTGCAGGGGATTTACCTACATTTTGCTGCCTTTTGCAGCCCTGTAGCCCTTTCCTGGACTATTTTACGGATCCCGAACCCGAATATTTTCGGGAAGTTCGGCCGAACTTCTCGAACCCGAACATCCAGGTGATCACTCAACTCTACTTCCTTTCATACCAAGCTACACCCTCGTTGTTCCACTGTATGTTCCCTCCTCTGCTTCTGAAGATATTACTCTTGAGCCAGGGGACTAGATTGCAATACTTTAGTAGATGAGTCCCCACGATAATTAGTTGCAGTGCTTTCAAACTCACATGACTCACACTGTTTTACGCTACTTATCTATGAATGCTGTGTTCAGAGATTCCAGTGTATTCCTATGAGATGCAGTTTCACACCACTCTAACCTGCCTTCTGCTTGTGAAAGCAGCAGCATCTTAATAATCACATGTGGTGGGGAAGCCCTGCCCATGCACCACCAAACTCGACATCCAAGAAGAAATAGAAGTAACAACACTTATCTGTAGCTCACATTCCCAGACACATTGCCCTATTGTGAATGCAAGCAAGGTAGATTTGTTCATTTGAGAAGGGAGGACCACGCCACCACCACACAGCACGTTTTGATCAACCAGCAAAGCAGTGAGCCCTATCCTATCATGGCATAGAAATTATTATAATTAAGCAAGAGAGAGCATTGTGAGGTTACATCTTATAGAATAGACTGGGGTGCTATAAGACTCAATCTCCTCTGCCGCTGAATGGGAATGGGAGATAGGCTACACAGCTGTATTTGAGATTGTGTTAAGGAAGCAACATCAGAGAGAAAGAAGGAGCCATGATGGTGGATTGCCCATGTTTGACACATCAACTTAAACAGGTATAAACAAGACATGCACAAAAAAATTGGATATTTCTATATATAACAGTTGTGACTGCTACACAATCTACAACAGGTAGGGATACCAAATGCAAAACTTTATTGTAGCTGCAAAATATATCTTGCAAGTGCATAAATGTGAATATTGCAACATAATATTCTCCTTTGAAATTCGTATACAGCAGCAGTTAAATCAATTTACAATTATACTGGATAAACCAGGGATGTATTTTATTGAAAGTCCATATTCTTAAAATCAAGTGAACACCGGTATTTTCCATTTAGAAACTTTGAGCAAACAAGACTAGGGATGCAGGGACAGGTGTAATGAAGGCGTTTACCATGGAAGGGAACCTGCAACAAAAACACATAGCAGATTTTGAAAATATTATTTTGAAGCCAACCATGAAGTACACTCCTCAAAAAAATTAAAGTGATTCTGTCACCAGGATCAACCCTATTAAACCAGACATATTGCCAGGTAGGGCTCATCATGGTGATTAAAACTATACCTTTAATTTGTCTGTGTGCTAAACAGCTGCAGAGAAATCTGTGTTTTTATTCATATGCACATTATCAATTTGAACACCAAGAGGCAGAGCTGAATCATCTGAGCACTGCTTTGTAACACCCCTTGTGCTGTGCACACTCTGTTCATTGACGGGTTTAGACAATAGGCTGGGGGCAGAGCTGTGTCCTAAAGCTGTGTGCTAGCATGTAAATATCATATACACTATGTACTATAGCTTCACCACACCAAGATCTGCTCAGAAAGCTAACCTACATATTACTGCTTTATTCATAGGCATAATATATGATCATACAGCCACTGGTAATATGTGATAGCTTATAATCATAGAAAAAGACAAGTATCTCTATGGTGTAATGCTATAGCTTAGAGGTTAAGCTGTTGGTTTTGCATGTAGAGATCCCTGGTTTGAATCTTAGGAGAGACTTTGAATTTTTTTTTTCTTCCACATTTCTCCTATAAGAAAAGTCTATGTCCTTATTATATTGAGAATGTTTTTTTAGAAAGCTAATAAATATTACTGGATTTTATATAATAATTTATTGTGTCTGTGAATAAACCAGTAACAGGTTTTAAGAAAAAAATAACACTATTCTCAATATAGGAAGGCCTTATTATTTTATGATTATGTATAATTTATTATAGTATAGCCTTATGGTTTTGAATAAAAATGAAAAAAATGAAAATAAGAAAACATATACAGTGGATATAAAAGGTCTACACACCCCTGTTAAAATGTCAGGTTTCTGTGCTGTAAAAAATTAGACAAGGATAAATCAATTGAAAAACAGACTGAAATCTTTTAGGTAGAGGGAAGAAAAAATATAAAAATAAAATATGGTTGCCTTTTGATTTTATTACAGCACTTTTTGGGTATGAGTCTATCAGCATGGCACATTTTGACTTGGCAAGATTTGCCCACTCTTCTTTGCAAAAACAATCAAAATCTGTCAGATTGTGAGGGCATCTCCTGTGCACAGCCCTCTTCAGATCACCCCACAGATTTTCAATCGGATTCAGGTCTGGGCTATGGCTGGGCCATTCCAAAAGTTTAATCTTCTTCTGGTGAAGCCATTCCTTTGTTGATTTGGATGTATGCTTTGGGTCGTTGTCATGCTGCAAGATGAAGTTCCTCTTCATGTTTAGCTTTCTAGCAGAAGCCTGAAGGTTTTGTGCCAATATTGACCGGTATTTGGAACTGTTCATAATTCCCTCTATCTTAACTAAGGCCCAATTCCAGCGGAAGAAAAACAGCCCCGCAGCATGATGCTGCCACCACCATGCTTCACTGTGGGTATGGTGTTCTTTTGGTGATGTGCAGTGTTGTTTTTGTGCCAAAAATATCTCTTGGAATTATGGCCAAAAGTTCAACCTTGGTTTCATCAGACCATAACACATTTTCCCACATGCTTTTGGGAGACTTCAGATGTGTTTTTGCAAAATGTAGCCTGGCTTGGATGTTTTTCTTTGTAAGAAAAAGCTTTAATGTTGCCACTCTACCCCATAGCCTAGACATATGAAGAATACGGGGGATTGTTGTCACATGTACCACACAGCCAGTACTTGCCAGATATTCCTGCAGCTCCTTTAATGTTGCTGTAGGCCTCTTGGTAGCCTCCAAGACCAGTTTTCTTCTAGTCTTTTCATCAATTTTGGAGGGACATACAGTTCTTGGTAATGTCACTGTTGTGCCATATTTTCTCCACTTGATGACGACTGTCTTCACTGTGTTCCATGGTATATCTAATGCCTTGGAAATTCTTTTGTACCCTTCTCCTGACTGATACCTTTTAACAATGAGATCCCTCTGATGCTTTGGAAGCTCTCTGTGGACCATGGCTTTTACTGTGGGATGCGACTAAGAAAATTTCAGGAAAGACCAACTAGAGCAGCTGAACTTTATTTGGGGTTAATCAGAGGCACTTTAAATGATGGCAGATGTATGCTGACTCCTATTTAACATGATTTTGAATGTGATTTCTTAATTCTGAACACAGCTACATCCCCAGTTATAAGAGGGTGTGTACACTTATGCAACCACATTATATATTTTTCTGTTTGTTTTCTTCCCTCCACCTAAAATATTTCAGTTTGTTTGTCAATTGAGTGGTACAGTTTATAGGTCACATAGTAACATAGTACTGTATATCAGACCGAAAAAATAAATTTGTCCATCCAGTTTGGCCTGTTTCCTACAAGTTGATCCAGAGGAAGGCAAAAACCCCTGTGAGGAAGAAGCCAATTTTCCCCACTTAAGGGGAAAAAAATTCCTTCCCGACTCCAATCAGGCAATCAGAATAACTCCCAGGATCAATGACCCCTTTCTAGTAGCTATAAACTGTAATATTATTACACGCCAGAAATACATCCAGTCCCCTCTTGAATTCCTTTATTGTACTCACCATCACCACCTCCTCAGGCAGAGAGTTCCATAGTCTCACTGCTCTTACCGTGAAGAATACTTTTCTATGTTTGTGTACAAACCTTCTTTCCTCCAGACGCAGGGGATGTCCCCTCGTCCCAGTCACAGTCCTGGGGATAAATAGATGATGGGAGAGATCTCTTTACTGACCCCTGATATATTTATACATCGTTATTAGATCTCCCCTCAGTTGTCTTTTTTCTAAAGTGAATAACCCTAATTTTGACAACCTTCCAGGGTACTGTAGATGCCTCATTCCAGTTATGACTTGAGTGGCCCTCCTCTGAACCCTCTCTAGCTCTGCTATATCTGCCTTGTTCACAGGAGCCCAGAACTGTACACAGTACTCCATGTGTGGTCTGACTAGTGATTTGTAAAGTGGTAGGACTATGTTGTCATCACGGGCATCTATGCCCCTTTTGATGCAGCCCATTATCTTATTGGCCTTGGCAGCAGCTGCCTGACACTGGTTTTTACAGCTTAGTTTGCTGTTTATTAAAATTCCTAGATCTATTCCATGTCAGTGTTACCCAGTGTTTTACCATTTAGTATGTACGGGTGACTTGCATTATTCCTTTCAATGTGCATAACTTTACATTTGTCAGTGTTAAACCTCATCTGCCATTTCTCTGCCAAGCCTCCAATCTATCCAGATCCCCCTGTAGCAGTATACTGTCCTCTTCAGTGTTAATTACGTTAAACAGTTTAGTGTCATTTGCAAAAAAAAATATTTTACTGTGCAAGCCTTTTACAAGATCATTAATAAACATATTGAAGAGAATAGTACCACCTGAGGTACCCCACTAGTGACAGTGACCCAATCTGAGTGTGTACCGTTAATAGCCACCCTCTGTTTTCTATTACTCAGTCAGTTACTTACCCACATACAGACATTTTCTCCCAGTCCGAGCATTCTCATCTTATATATAGTGTTGAGCGCGAATATTCGAATAGCGAATTTTTTTAGCGAATATCGGCACTTCGCTAATTCGCGAATATTTCGAATATAGCGCTATAATTTCGCTATTTCAAATATTCGTTTTTTTTTGGTTTTTTTTAGTTATTTTTTTTTCTTTCCCACTTCCCAACAGTAGTTCTTACCTGTCCTGAGGATTCCTGGCTTCCTGGCTGCTCTAGTCAGTGCCCATTGCCGCTTCTGCCGACTTCCGTGCTCATGGAGCGTCCCCAACCATGGGAACGTCTCCATATACTAAAATGTACTGTCGGATTTGAGGAATTACGTTGAAATCGCAATGCGATTAATTTAAGTTATATTAATCGCATTGCGATTACAACTTACAACTGCTATCTTACATAGGCTAGAATTAACGAATATGGAATATAGCACTAGCAGTGCTAAGTTGAAATCGCAATGCGATTACTTCAAGTTAAATTAATCGCATTGCGAATTCAACTTAGCAGTGCTGCTATATTCCATATTCGTTAACTTCGTTCATTCTAGCAAGCTGACCCATTATAAACCCAGCTCTAAGTTGAAATCGCAATGCGATTAATATAACTTGAATTAATCGCATTGCGATTTCAACGTAATTCCTCAAATCCGACAGTACATTTTAGTATATGGAGACGTTCCCATGGTGATGGGGACGCTCCATGAGCAAGGAACTTTATGGTTGGCTTGGTAGAATTAGCGAATAGCGAATATGACGAATGTATTCGTCATATTCCTCAAAACGAAGATAACGAAGTATTCTACATCTTCGTTTTAGCAACCTATTCGTCAACTTCGCTAATTTTACCAATCAAATAGGAAGGTTGACTATAGAGACAGCTGTGTTAAATTCGCTATGTGATTTTTTTTTTTTTTTATTATATTACTTGATATAATTATTATAATTATTCTATTTATTAAAAAAAATATATAAATAATCGCATAGCGAATTAAACACAGTTGTCTCTATAGTCAACCTTTCTATTTGATTGCTAGAATTAGCGAAGTTGACGAATAGGTTGCTAAAACGAAGATGTAGAATACTTCGTTATCTTCGTTTTGAGGAATATGACGAATACATTCGTCATATCCGTCATCTTCGCTATAATTCTAGATATGAAACCAATAGGAAAGTAGCCTTAAGTTAAAATCGCAATACGCGATTATTTAAATCGCATATTAATCGCGGTAACTAGAATAATGACGAATATTCGATTTCGACGAATATGAAACAAATATTCATTCGAATATTTGCGAATTTCGTCGAAATCGAATATGGCACCTGCCGCTCATCACTACTTATATACTAACCTTTTATGTGGTACAGTGTCAAATGCTTTGGAGAAGTCCAGATATACGACATCATTGATTCGCCGCTGTCAAGTCTAGAACTTACCTCCTCAAAGAAACTGATTAAATTCATTTGACATGACCGATCCCTCATGAAGCCATGCTGATATGGTGTTATTTGCTTATTTTCATTGAGATACTCCAACATAGTTTCTCTTTTCTCTTTTCTCTTCAAACAGTTTACCAACAACCGATGTTAAACTTAACGGTCTATAATTTCCAGGCTCTGTTTTTGGACTCTTTTTAAGTATTGGCACCACATTTGCTATGTGCCAATCCTGTGGAACATTCCCTGTCAGTATAGAGTCCGTAAATATCAGAAATAAAGGTCTGGCTATGACACCACTTAATTCCCTTAGGATACGGGGGTGGAAAAAGTTCTGAAATAATTTATCTTTGTCTCATTTTTTTACAGCACTTGACATTTTAACAGGGGTGTGTAGACTTTTTATTTCCACTGTATCTCTCATGGGATTTGAACCAGGGATTTCTACATATAGGGTTGACCACTATACCACTAAGCTATAACATTACCATATGTTTTTCCTATACTTATAAGCTAACACATTTCTAGTGCAAAAAAACATACATTGTGCTTGTGAATAAAGCAGTAGTATGTAGATTAGCTTTCTGAGCAGATCTCAGTGTGGTGAAGCTATAGTACATAGAGTATATGATATGTAGATGCTAGGACACAGCTCTGCTCTCAGACTGATGGCATGCCCTGTCAATCAAGGGGAGGGAGGAGGGTGTTACATAGCAGTACTCCAAGGATTAAGCCCCGCCTCCCAGTGCTCCAGTTGCTGATTTGCATGTGAATACAAACCCCGATTTCTCAGTAGCTGTTTAACATACAGACAAAAGAACGATATAGCTTTAATCAGCATGATGAGCTCTACCAGGCAGAATGTCTGGTTTAATAGGGTTGCATCTGGGATCCTCTTTAAGGGAACAGTTAAATCACACATTGGCTCTCAATGAATGCAAGGTTCAAGTAGAAAACCTTTTACTGATATAAATTGTGTAATTGAGAACAAAATGATGTATTAACAGTCAATAAAAATCTGGAGGCCTGTCAGGGAGGACTGGATTTTCATTCACTTTAAGAATCGAGGCAAAAAAAAAAAAAATCAAATCACAGGTGGATCCAATTTGTGTGAATTTCATCATGGTAACTTACAATGTGGCACAATGTAATGTGTATGCCCTCCACATGACTTTATGAATGCCCGACTGTATGCATGCTGCAGATGAGACTGCAGATGGAGTCTTGGAGGACCTCTTCCAAGACCTGGATTAGGGCATACAGAGTGTCTCAGAGATTCTCACCCCGATTTAAGTCTGAGGAATGTGAGGGTCAGTCAATGGCATCAATACCTTTGTCATCCAGGAATTGCCTACACCAGGGGTAGGCAACCTCCGGCACTCCAGCTGTTGAGAAACTACAACTCCCAGCATGCATACTTGCTCTGCTCTTTTAAGAACTCATATAGAAATGAATGGAGCATGCTGGGAATTGCAGTTTTACAACAGCTGGAGTGCCAAAGGTTACTGATCCCTGGCCTACACACTCTGGCCACATGAGGTCGGACATTGTCCTCCACCAGGGGGAACCCAGAACCCACTGCACCAGCACAAGGTTTGACAATGGCTCTGAGGATTTTATCTTGATACCTAACAGCAGTCACATTCATTGGTAGTAGGTTTTGCCTTAAAGGGAATCTGTTACCTCCCGCAAGTCCTATTAAGTATGTATAGAACACGTGCCTCTGACCTTGGATCAGTAATTTGTATGTCAATACTCACCCCCAGCCATGTACACAGATCTCATAGGTCCCATAGCATAACTAGGGCCCCCCTTTGCACCACCCAGTATGCATGCCTCAAACACTCCCAGGCAAAGCGGAATCCAAAGTGTGATGCCCCATACATTATGAATTTACTATTTGCTTTATTAAAGGGGTTGTCTCACTTCAGCAAATGGCATTTATCATGTAGACACAGTTAATATAAGGCTCTTACTAACGTATTGTGGCTTTATTAATATTTGAATCACAGATTATACAAACCTAATTTCCAGGGGTTACGACCACCTTGCAATCCAGCAGTGGTGGCCGTGCTTGCACACTATAGGAAAAAGCGCCGGCCTCTCTGGTGGACAGGTCAGTAGAAGCGTGCATACAGTAGGCACACATGCGCACCTAGTATCTGCGTTGCATCCAATGGCAATAACCCCTGGAAAGAAGCAGTGTATAATGCAATGGAAAAATAAATCAAGCCAGCAAAGGAGGCAATATGGACATTCACAATACATTAGTAACTGCCTTGTATTAACTTTGTCTAAATGATAACTGTCATTTGCAGAAGTAAGACAACCCCTTCAAGTTTGAAAGTATTTTATTTAAAAAAAAAACTGTAATAAAAAAAATCACTCTTTGCCTCACTGACATTATCTGACTTCTATGTTGGTAAAAGTGGAAATATGGAGTGCAATCTGAAAACCATATTTATCAATGTATTTACACCAGACAACTGGCAAAACTACATTGGTAAATCTCCAGCTTCCCTGCACACAGTATATTGATAAAACTGGCTGGCTGCAGTCATCACGAGGGGGATCTCAATATATAGGAATTTGTACAGCTAACATTGACTGCAATGGAACTTATAATCTACTTACACAGAAAAATGTACTGTTTCACATGTTGGGGAAAGAAGAAGGATTTCAGTTCTGGCATCCCTTCCTCTGGGCCCCATATACACTGTTAATCCCTGTCCCTCTGCAGGGCACCCCTGGAATACAGTATTTCTCCATTATGTGTGCATGGTCATCTCATTGCATTTCAGAGCTGGTTTGCATGCACACAACAGGAAAACTATTTACATACAAATTACCGGTCAGAGGTCAGTGGCAGGTGTTCTATACTCGTATTAGGCCCCTTTCACACGGGCGAGTTTTCCGCGCGGGTGCAATGCGTGAGGAGGACGCATTGCACCCACACTTTATCCTGACCCATTCATTTCAATGGGTCTGTGTACATCAGCGTTTTTTTTCACGCATCACTTGTGTGTTGCGTGAAAATCGCAGCATGTTCTATATTCTGCGCTTTTCACGCAGCCCTAGTCCCATAGAAGTGAATGGGGTTGCGTGAAAAACACATTGCATCCGCAAGCATGTGCAGGTGCGTTGCGTTTTTCACTGATGGTTTCTAGGAGATGTTGTTTGTAAACCTTCAGTTTTTTATCACGCGCGTTAAAAACGCATCAAAACGCATTGCACCCGCGCGGGAAAAACTGAACAACTGAACGCAATCGCAGGCAAAACTGAATGGCTTTGCCTGTGAAATCGCACAGTTTTCACTCAACGCATCCGCAACGCATCAGGACCTAATCCGGACACGCTCGTGTGAAAGGGGCCTTACTTTACTCCACAGGGCTTGCAGGAGACAACAGATTCCCTTTAAGTCATTTTGTCTCCATTACTCTCTACATCATATTGTGGAAACTTGTAAATTATTATATATTCCTTGAGTAAATCTATTATAGCACCTTCCACTATGGGAATTTAAATACCCATAGTGTATATAAGAATATACACTGTTCCGGGTATTCATATGTTTATGTGCTCTTTAGGCCTCATGCACATGACCGTATGTGTTTTGCGGTTCGCAAACCGCGGATCCGCAAAACACGGAAGCTGCTCCATGTTCCGTTACGCAAATTACGGAACGCGGCCCATTGTAGAAATGCCTATTCTTGTCCGCAAAACGGACAAGAATAGGACATGCTCTATTTTTTTTTGCGGGGCCAAGGAATGGAGCAACGGATGTGGACAGCACGCGGAGTGCTGTCCGCATCTTTTGCAACCCCATTGAAGTGAATGGGACTGCGCCCGAGCCGTAAAATATGTGGCTTGGACGCGGACCAAAACAACGGCCGTGTGCATGAGGCCTTAGAAGGTTCCACTTTCCAAGGACCATCTATAGGCAGAGATATACTGGGTAATGTTGTGTCAAGATTATCACAGAACAAGTTATGGCTGTATTTGTGTGATTATATGGGGGTGCTGCCTTAGAACCTGGAAAATCATGTGGTTGTGTGGTCAACTGTCCAAATGTTAAAGCACAATTGAATTTTATAGCAAGGGAATGACTTAAAGTCATTAACCGTTGACTCAAAGCATTAACCGTTTCAGTAGCTTCCATGACAGTGCATAAGAGCTACGGAAACAGCGTAGCACAGCAAGCTATACTGTTTTTGAGTTAGGGAAGATGCATAGCTTTCTGTGCTACGCTGTTTCCATAGCTCTCATGTCCCACAATGGGAGCTACTGTAACAGCGAGAGCCAGCGCGCTATGCTGTTTCATGGCCGGGAGGTGATTGGGACTGTGTCTCATCTCGCCTTAGTAACAGTGAGATAAGACAACCCCTGTAAGATGCAAAAGAATGTTTACACCTAATGATTTAAAAGATTTTTCTGGTTGCCTTACAGCCTGTATTTAGCACTTGCTGTTGCTGTACCTAACCATAACCATGATGTACTTCTCCCTTCTCTGCCACAGCTTCAGCACTGCCCCTAATAACGCCAGATAGTTTCCAGCTCTTCCCACACAACTAGTTACATAGACACTCCGCTATAACTGCTTTGACACACCCATGGACTTAACATCAAAAGAAATGAGAAAGAGCTGCATGGACTTAGTCATGTGACCACAGCCCAGAATGGAAGGAATATATTACAAAATTGCAGCTATCTTCAGAAATAATTATGTTAATGGATGTCGATGAAGAACACCTTTAAAAATCAATTTAAGGTATTAGATAAGCCTTGGCAATATTATGTGATTGACTCCTTCTTGACCATACATGTATGGTAGAAGTCGAGTCTTTGAAGATGGTGCCTGACCGCAAATGCAGTGGGTGCCATAGCCGCTAGGATTCTGCTGTTTTAAACAGCAGACACCTGGGGGTAATGTCTGCAACTGGCAATAACGCCCATCACAGATATTTGAAGGGTAACCAAGTTTTAGAGCTTCTCACAAATTAACTACTTCTTTTACTGAGGGCAGCCTCCCCCACTGCTCTGGTTTGCATATATTGACTTCTAGCCACCCAAGCATGCTGCTCCAGCATCTAGTAATGCTCCTGAAGCCTGGAGGCATGTCCTAATACAGGCTGTCTGTCAGTACTATACTGATTTAAAATGACTATAACTAGTCAAAACATTGCACCTTACTTGGTAATTAAACCATTGCTAAAGAAAGACAAGGAGTGCTGCATTTTTTTTTTATATTCGGACTGTCTGCAGGGACCCTTAGGCCAGGGTCCAACACTGCAAGAACAACCACTTACTGGAGCTCATCACTGGATCATATGGTGGTGCTGTTGTGGCCTTTCTTCTTTACAACATCAAAATAGCAATAAAAACAAAATTGCAAATACCCTGTCTGGGGTATTGCATATGCAGTGGTTATATTTGTGGGGACAGGATACCTTATGGCTGAATGGATGACATTCCTCTCCTTCCTGTCCCATTGGGGTACACATTCTTAGTCCACGTAACCACAGACTGATTGCACAGCAAGATCCAACTCCACATTGTAGATCTCTTTCACAGGCCTAATAATTCAAAAAGATGTATTTCTTTTTTTTATAAATCATCTCACATCACATTACAATCAGCACATCAGAGAAACAAACCAAAAACGACTGCAGCCTTATTAAATAGATGTATAATATAATTTTAGGTATCCCGTTATTTTATATGACACACCATTAAAGATTCAGAACTAGAATGGCCTGTTTTTTAACTGTATTCAACTAAGCTGCAAGTTGAGCATGCCCGTTTTGGAAATATTGTGGCTTCTCTTTAAAAAAAAAAATGCTATCAGACAACCCCTTTAACCCTTTCATGACTCAACTTTTTTCTGTTTTGGCATTTTCGTTTCTTTACTCCCAGCATTCCCAGAGAAATAACGTTTTTATTTTTCCGTTCACAGAGCTGGATACCCCTTTCGGTTTTATTTTAGCCCGTGAGAGTGGCCCAGTTTCACAACATGGCCCTCAACTTTAAAAGGTTTATGCACCTCTACTGTAGGGGAAGATTAGAATATTGTATACAATTTGCATGGAACTAAATAATAAAACAGAATGCAGTATTCTCATACTTTCCTATGGTGGTACCTATTGGCATTTCCAAAGATATGCTTTAAATGTGACACCTAGACAACTAACTCGGAAAACTATTGATTTCTATGGAACACTGTTGTGGGCTTGTTCAGTCCAAAGGTCAATGGGCTCAGTGGAGGAAGAGGAGCTGCACTGTGTCTATCATGTCCCTTCTGCCTTCAACAATCTTATAAAAGTAACCAAATGTGTGACCTTTTATTGCAATCCTTCCTGTGATGATAATGAGATGACTGTTAAAAGGTTATCTGTACAAAAAAAGAAGTGTCAGGGATGTAACAATTCTGGAGGCAGATGGTACAAACGGTAATGGATATGTAGGGAAGTGGGGTCCAACCCATCCGAAACCCTAGGCAAGCGCTGCTTTTAACTGTATTCACACACTTAGGATGCACATCCAGTCAAACTCTATGGTAGAAACAAAGAGCCTTTGGCTCCTTGCCCCACCACAGGTGGATATACACATTGGGGGATATTTATCAAACTGGTGTAAAGTAGAACTGGCTTTGTTGCCCATAGTAACCACTCAGATTGCCCCATTCATTTTCTAAAGGAGATGTGAAAAATAAAAGGTGAAATATTATTGGTTGTTATGGGCAACTAAGCCAGTTCTACTTTACACAGTTTGATAAATATCCCCTATTATTCTGAAGTTGATAAAAATGGACAATTTCAACCGAAACAAACGTTCATCTGGCGATATTTAACTACGAACGATCGTTTTAGCTGACCATTGATAAACCATTATTGCGTGTTTAATATATTTGTCCGATAGTTAGACAGAAGATCTTTCATTCAAAATTGTTCTGCAACAATTAAATGACAAAAAACAATGTATTTGCTGCAGTTTTCATAGAGCTGTGTTGTAAATTATGCAGTTATGCACAAATTCACAGAACCGTGATTGTGCAGTTAAATTTGGGTTGGTTATGTATGGATTTTAAAGTATAACAGCTGTGAATTTACCAGCAGCATTGCTGCAAAACTGCAATTTTGAAAACTGGCACAGAATTGCATTATTCTATGTAAATTGAAGCAATATTGCACCATTTTGCACAGATTTTGACCAAATTACAGCAAAGTGTGTTACAAAAGAGGTTGGGCAGCCCATTGTGTGACCAGACAATTGGGAATGTGCCTAGGAGAGCAGATTGCAAGACCAGTCCATGTATGGGTTATCTAATATAGGACTATGGTATACTGTACCTCGGTTACATTACTTTAAAACCGACATTCAATTTGGATTGCAAATCATAAGGTCTGTAGATAGTTTTGAGTATAAAAGTTTTTTTTTTTTTAATCATATCCACTGTTCCTCCTATTTCAGTATGCTAGAATACAACAGTTTGTATATACTGTATTTTACAATTATTTACAATAGAACCCATCATTTACCACAGTAATATAGTATTTTTGTCAAAGCAACAGTTACATTTCATATATTCTATACATTCATGTATGTCAAGGCATAAACACAGCTCTGATTGTTATATATTAACCTATGTACTTTATGTTCCACTGACTGCTGGCATACTGTAAATATTGTAGGGTAAATTTATCATGAGGGAAATTGTTAAAGTCAGTTTCCTTGGTAAATATGTGACAGTGTTTGATAACTTTGGTGCATCCTTAAAGATAGCACCTTCGGTAAATGTATAACTCATTAACATAGCTAACCATGCCAACTTTCCCACCCACTTTTGAAGAGTGTCAAGAGCAGTGAAAAATTGCAAGAAGGTGCACAAATTTGTTTTATGCTAAAAATTTGCTGCCATATTTCGGGTCTAATTTTCTAAGTTTCTTCCTAAGTGTTGCATATGACAGTATTTTTCACATGTAAAATGCCAGAGAAATGTGATTGCTAACTATATTTCAGGCGCTCTAATATAATATGCAGTATAAATTGATAATATAACATTTTAGTAAATTATGCAAAATATTTAATTTATATTTGTCTCCTACCACTGAAATAAAATAGAATTTCAATTAGAAATAATCAAATTTTGGGAAAAATGGAAACATGAATATATGCTTTAATTAAAATTAACTATTGTGCTGCTTGTCAATGAGATCAAAAATTAGTGCGAAGTTTATACAAGAATTATTCTTACATGTTCATTCATCCTGATGATAGCATGCATCTTTTTAAAATATTGATCCAAGGAAATATAGATTCTAAAATTTGTCTACGCATATACATAATAAAATCACCATTATTAGCAAATCAATAAAATATTGAGAGACTTACCCCAGTTATGACTGCACACTTTGAAAATGTAACAATCAAGAGAAGGAAAAAAGCTTGCATTATCATTTTCATTTCTTGGGTTGGGGTACCAGCAAATTCTCCAAGATCACTTTCTCCAGTCTGCTTGCAGTCTGGCAGCAGATTCCTTCAGCCACTGTATATGAGCAAAACGTTTCTTCAGTTTTCCCACTTGATCTGATGCTCTTCTGAATCTATAATGAACATTAAATAAAAAAGGAGCATTCTGACAGGTCTGTCCACTAAGTGGCAAATAAGAGGCAGAGGTTGTAAGCTCTATTACAACACTGAGGTTGTCACATTGAAGTATGTTTTTTTATATTCTTATGGCTATATGGGTTTTTGTTACTATTTAAACCATCTGAGCTATCTATTTATGTGCTTTTAGTCAATGTTCATTTGTATTTTATTTTTTGATCAGTCATTTTTCTATATGCCATAACAATGTTTTTATGTAACTAGAAAATGATTGGCTGAAAGAAATTTCACATGTAAAAAGACTGGAGATTTGTATACAACAGAGTATCAACATAGCAATAAGCACACAAAAAAAGGAATATATCCATTCACATATTAAAAGATGAAGCAACATAAAACAGAGCCCCACACTCCAGTAGCTACAACAAAGGATAGACTTCCAAAAAGATCAGAAGGTAAATGAGAATAGTTGCTTCAGGTACATTACAAAAACTATGTTCCAAGAACATGGAGGTAATTTACTAAAGACTGGTGTTTTATACAACAGACTCAGGAAAAAGACTGCCAAAGTAAGATGTAGACAATTTGATAAAAGGCACATGCCACTTAATAAATTTGTTTCATCTATGGTAGGTGCACTAAAAATGGAAATTTATATCAGTTAAGAACTGGAGTATATTTCAGATATAATTTATGCTAATTTTCTTATGTGAATTATTGTGAATATCCTTAGAGCTAAAAGAAAATAGTATGGAGCGCAAAACATTGGGTGAAACCCGACATACTCAGAGCAGAAATATAGTGCAAATATTAGAGATAAGCGAAATTTTAAAAAATTTGATTCAGCTGATTTGCTGAACTTCGACAAGAAACTTGATTTGTTACGAATTAATTGCTCACAAATTGCAATAAATCAGGTATACCCAGGCCACTGTGCTTAATCATATTCATCCCACGTGGTGGCCCAATCTCAGTGTGAAGGCTTAGAACTTAAACTGCACGGAGATTGCAGGGAGAGTGCATCGCCATGTGCATTACTTTCTAATGCACCCACATTTATAGTTAATCCGTTCTGTAGGTACTGTGCCATCAGTATTACAGGTAGGTGTAATTTATCAGCGTCTACATCACTGCAGGGCACCAAGATTCATAGCTAATCCCTTCTGTTAAACAAAAAGAAAATCATACAGCACCTTTCAGTAAAGCCAAAAACCCGTGGGCACCTGTGCAGGAGCTGTATCCGAATGGCTCCTTAGTGGAACAAAATAAAGAAATGGAGGCAGCGCCAATAAAGTAGAGGAGAAAAGAATATTCTTTTAATCGTGTTTTGGCAGACCCAACATATGCTTAAATCCCTTCTGTTAACTGTAGATTTACTGTGCGTCAGTATTATAGGTCAATGTTACCATCAGGTCTAATTTACCACCGTGGATTGTCCCAAGTCAAGTAGTGGCCCCATTACAGAGTTGGGAGGGTAGCAGTGGCAGTGACAGTGGTAGCCCCATGACAGTGTGGGGAGGATGGCAGCAGTGGCAGTACCACTGACAGTAGTGGCCTCATGACAGAGAGGGGACGGTGACAGCAGCAGTGGCAGTAACAGTGACAATAGTGGCCCCATGACAGATTGGAGAGGGTTGCAGCAGTGCAGTACCAGTGATAGAAATGGCCCCATGACAGAGTGGGGGGAGGTGGGCAGCAGCAGTGGAACAGAAAACTAAACAAAACTAAGCTTGTATTTTGAGCACCCATAAAGCCTCTTTCAGATGGTCAGTATTTGATCGGTGATTGTAAGCCAAAACCAAGCGTAGGTCCAAGACAGAGATAAAGTGTAATAGAAATATTTGCATATCTTCTGTGTTTTGGACCCACGTCTGCTTTTGGCTTACAAATACGGATCAAATACTGATGCAAAATACTGACCATGTGAAAGAAGCCTTATTCTAAATTTGCATCTGTTTTGGCCATTTACGTCTGAAATAAAAAAAAATTTAACAAGGAAAAAATTTCCTGCTTCTTCTTTCACACGGTCGGTATTTGGTCAGTATTTTGCATCAGTATTTGTATGCAAAAAACGATAGTGGGTCCAAAACAGAGATAACCTGTAATGGAAATATTTGCTTCTCAACTGTGTTTTCACACAATCCCAATCCTGCTTTTGGATTATAAATTCTGATCAAAATTCTGATGCAAAATAATGATCAAATCTTGACAGTGTAAAAAAGGCCTTATGCTCAATTGTAGTGTTGAGCGTGAATATTCGAAAAGCTAATTTTTATTGAGAATATCGGCATTTTGAGAATTCGCGAATATTTAGAATATAGTGATATATATTCGTAAAAACGAATATTCGTCTTTTTTTGTTTTTAATCTGAACCCATTACCTAGTATACCTACCTACTTTTTGCTTGTGGGCCAATGTGTGAAGGCTGCAATATTGTAGTCTGTAGTGAATTTGAATATTCTTAAATATTCAATTTATTTTCTGTTATGCGAAAAATCGGCAATGCAGTACTACGTTGTAGTACTAGCGTAATACGAATATTCTAAAACACAATTATATAGCACTATAGTGATTTTGAATATTCTTCATTATATAATATAGTTTATGTTATGCGAAAAATCTTCAATCAAATGTGCATGTTGATCGAATCGCGTAAGGGCGTTAAGAAACTTTCCTATTGGGTTGGCTTGGCTTGGTAGAACTGTCGAATATGTAGAATATAGCACTATATATTCTACATATTGGACAATTCTACCAAGCCAAGCCAACCCAATAGGAAAGTTGCTTAACGCTCTTACGCGATTCGATTAACATGCATATTTGATTGAAGATTTTTCACATTACTGACTTGTGGGTCAATTCGAGAATATTCGGCATTTTCTATCTGAAGTCATGATTCTTCCCTGCTTAAGTTGCTTGTGGGCCAATGACTGTTCATATTAAATTGGAAAAAATTATGAATATTCTAAAAAATTAATATATAGCACTATATTCTATAGTGCTAGATATTCATGTTTTAGAATATTCGCATTACGTGAATATTACATATATTCGCGAATATATGAAGAATATTGTAACGAATATTCGTGAAATATCACTAATTCAAATATTGCCCCTGCCGCTCATCACTACTCAATTGCATCCATTTTGGCCATTTACATCTGAAATCTGTTTTTTTTTTACAATTAATGGCCTCTTTCACACAGTCAGTATTTGGTCAGTATTTTGCATGCATTTAACCATTGAATGACGCTAAAAACAACTTTTATTAATGATACCAATAAAACAGTGGCTGTCCACAATCTGTTCCTTTTTCAGCATAAAGAAAGAGGAGCATAAGTAGCAACAATGCTCCTTTACTCCATATCCCACAATAGTGTGTATCTACTTTACCCAGCACACACAAACGGTTGGTTAAATCAGCAATGGTGCATTGAGACTCCAACCATGAATTACCAGGATAGGTTTTAGGTTTGCAGCATCGAGGATATAAGTGTATGTAGCGGCTCAGGGTATCAGTGCTATTTTACTGAGCCCTATTGGCATACAGCACTGATTATGTCAGCCAGCAGTATAAGACACTTGTAGACCCTTAGATGGTATTACTGCATTATTTACCACTGGTAACCCACTTTATAAACTGAGACCCCTCGCTCAAAACCTATAGATGGATAGGTAACTATGCCCCCTGCTGCATTGAACACCCGCTCTGATGCCACACTACTGGCTGGGCAGCAAGGCATGCCCATGGAAAACTCAACCAGTTGTGGCCACACTGTGCATGCCCAGTAGTCCAGGGGATCTTGGATGGGTGACAGGTTACAGTCTAAGTAGGCCTCCACCTGCTATTTGAGGTTCTGCTGCATGTCCTGCTGCTGGATAGTTTCTTCAGTAAGCAGCTGAAGAAAACTGTTTATAATAGACTCCAGACTGAAGTTTCTGCATATAAAGTTGGTGTTCACACACACACACCAGAAATGGAGCGTGAGCGTAGAAGATCCCCCCGGGCAGACCTTCCTGAGGATGGGCAATGGTGCTCATAATCAGTGACCAAGTGACTACACAGCATTTCTCTATAGTAATCCATTTTTGCATCCCTTTCAGAAAGTCTAAAAATGCCTCCATTTATGACTGGCAGAGAGGGTTTAACAATGTGGATAGCCAGTATTCATCCCTCTGCTGAATCTTGACAATGTGCAGTGGCTGGGTTTGTGGTTGCCCAATGCTTCTCTGGGTCCCCTGAACACCGTCGAGGTATCACCATGTGTTGCTGCTCTCCGGAAGGCGTGGTGCACCCTAATGGGAATTAAGTTCAGAGAGTCAGTAAACCAGTGTGCTTCTTTACTGGAGGATTTCAGGTACAAAACTCCTCCCTGGCAGAAGAAGGGTTTGATACTGAGGAAAGACCTAAGCTAGGTATCCCTTATCTCTCTTAGAATGCTGGTACCCTGGTAGCTCAGTAGTCAGGGTGGCTTCTTGGTCACAGGGTTGGTGAACCATGGTCTGTGGCTCATAGTCCCCATCTCAGCATCTTCTTCTGGTCACTCATGTAGTCTGGCAGAGTCCCTAAATTCAGAACACTAGGGGCTCTGACTGCTCCCTTTATATACCATTTCTAGCTAGACTGGAACCTTCTAGTGGGAGGGGTGGAGTGGAGAAACTCAGCACAAACAGTTACAAAGTTATCACTCCCATCTGGCATAGACTTACATTAGAGCTTCAATGATACTCATGGGCAATGACATAGCAGTTTTTCCAGACAAAAACAAGTTTCCAGACATAACAACTAAACTTAAAACCAGACATTCAAGTGGTTAGTCTGTCTGGTTTTGGTGGTAAACAAGTCTGGCTTTTTCCCCTCCAAAACATGCTCTTCTTTAAATCCTATGGCATCTGAAAAAAAATAACCATCCTTCTTATTTAAAGTCCCAAAATTCTCATTAACCCTTTCCACAGAGTCTCACAAATACAGTGCAAATGAACAAGGTATATATCACAACATACATATAAAATGCAGCTACACAGTATTAAACAGTGCAAGTTAACCCTTTCAAGTGAAATAAAGTAAGACGTTTATAATTTTGCATAGGGGAAACGGGCTAATGTTCACAAAAGTCCAGGCTTCAGAGTACCTCTGCTCCAGGGCACTACAAATGTGGCTGTCACTACACAAATATGACAGCATGTATCTGGCAATTTTGCAAGGGACTCAGAGGGCCCCCGAGCCTCTATCTCCACTGCATCCTGCTACAGTCTGTCTGGGTCATCTGCGTCATCTTCGTCATCACCCTCTAGCTCCTTATGTTTCTCCTGCTTCTCTCCTGTCACTTGGGCAGATAAACCACCTAGTTGTGTATAAACTTCCTCCATTCCTCTTCCACTGCCCGTTCATCCTCCTTGGGGCTTAGGTGGACATTAAATGGAGGTGCCATATCTTCTGTCCCCTTGCCAATCAAATTTGTCAGCATCTCCTCCAGGACGTGAAGGAGTGGAAGGACATAATTCATCCAGTAGTTCTGCCAACTGACAAATAAAGTGGCCTCCTGAAAGGCCTGAGCAAACAGCACATGTCACACATAAGCTGTCACTGGCAAACGTGGAAGTTACACAGTGGAGTAGCTCTGTCCATCTCCAGCATTAAGCAATCGTTGACTGCCTTCCTCTGCTCTTACAGGGAGTCTAACATATGGAGCATAGAGTTCCAACAGGTGGAAATGTTGCCCGATGTTGGGGGAAGAGCATTTTGCCTTTGCAGCTCAAGGAGGGCATGTCTTTCACAGTAAGGGCTCATGCACATGACTGTATATATCTTGCGGTCCGCAAAACACGGATCCACAAAAATGCGGATGACGTCCGTATGCACACGGAGCAACTTTGTTTGTTTTTTCCGGACCCATTGAAATGAATGGTTCCGCATATGCGCTGCTGGATGAGTGCAAGCATACTGTTGTCTTTTTCACCATGGTGATTGCTGTCGAAGCAAGTGATGAGGAGTAGGAGGAAGAGCATCAGGAGCAATAAATGACAGAGAAGTCGATGGGAAGGAACAACAGCTTTTTTCTGCTATCTAGTAAACTAACACAGCCGGCACTCCGAATATCAGCCTCGTGTTGCTCGCGTCCAGGGTCGGCATCCTACAAAGCAATCCAATGAAATGACGTGCCGATCCTTTCATTGGATAGCTTTTTCTGCTGACGATGGTGAATCCTGACTGCTGGAGACGGGTTTCGGGGCGGTGGGAGGGTGCAGCGGTTGCTGCATCAGACTGTAACACTAATTAAGGGGCACAGTTTTCCCACGCCACTTTATGGTGACACTCCATGTGTTGACACAGCGCCAAAATTAGCACCCTGGCCATGCCTCACCTTCTGCCCACATATCCTGCATACCGCCACGCTAACATTGCCCAGCGACTTGGTGAAAATTCCCATACTGCCTGCCTGCCTGCCACTGATGCCTGCCTGCCACTGCTTTTATGAACCAGTGCACTGCTAATGTGTTCCTCACAGCTAGTCTCCCGAGTAGCAGACGGTGTGCCCATCCCGCGTTTGGCTACAGATCTTTCACTGCTTCCACTTTGCAGTCTCACGGACATGTTTTCACCCTGCTGTCTCACAGGCACACTGCCACCCTCACCCCCTGATAATGACGATGCCCCCTCTTCACCCGGCTCCCACGTGCGATCAGCTACATTATCCTCATCTGTTTGGTCTTCAGTTGTGTCCCCCTCCCTTGTCTCTTGCACACATCACTGACATCTTGCAACATGTGCTCCCACCTGACTGTCATCATCAGTAGCAAGCCTAGAGAAGACCACAGCAGATCTCTCCTCCAAGTCTGTGCTGGCTTGGAACTGCTGACTGTCCTAAGTGCAAAGTGCAGCCTTGCTGAAAAGCAGAGCAGAGTCGGCAGCATACATTACTTGGCTAGCAGAAGGAGAAGCAAAAGCAAGAGACAGGTTCAGGATAGGTGAGGATACAGAGGCAATGGGCGGTTAGAGGAATCCACCGATTCCTGGCTGTGTGTATCTATTGTCACTTGAGATGATGTTGAAGAGCGAGTCAGCCATTCCTGTACAGCTGGATTGTTAGTCAAAACAAGACCCCTGGATGACAGTGGCAGCTCTGGTCTGTTCATGTGGCTACTGCTACCACCATCACTTCTTCTGCTGTTACTTGTGCCAGCTACAGCAACATTTTTGCTGGCTGGGATTGGTTAACCACATCTGGATGGTTGCTATCACAGTCCGGAGGTGAAGATATAAGCATATGTAACCTGTATACAGCGCCTCCTCTTTAAAGAGGCTCTGTCATCAGGATCAACTCTATTAAACCAGCCATACTGCCTGGTAAGACTCATCACACTGATTAAAACTATACTTTTCTTATGTCTGCATGGTAAAAAGCTGCAGAGATATATGTGTTTTTATTCATATTCAAATGAGAATTTCGATCACCAGGGGCTGAACCCTTTGGGCACCGTTGTTTAACACCCCCTGTAATCAGCACACAGCCCGTTCCCTTGATTGACAGGGCTGGATATGCTGAGGACAAAGCCCTGTCCAAGAGCTATGTGCTAGTATCATATCTTCAGAGTTGTTTCATCAAAAGATATAATAAAATATTACAAAATGTGAGAGGTGTACTCACCTTTTGAGATACAGTATATAAGTCTCTCCTGCAACTTGAACCTGGGATCTCTACATGTATCATAGGCTACTATACCACCAAGCTATAACATTTTCACACAGACAAGCCTGCCTTTTCTATGCTTATAAGATAACACATATTACTGGTGTCTTTATAATCATATATTATGCCTGTAAATAAAGCAGAAATATGTATTTTAGCTTTCTGAGCAGACCGCAGTGTGGCGAAGCTATAGTACATGGTGTATATGATATTGACATGCTAGCACACAACTCTTAGACAGGGCTCTGCCCTCAGCCTGCTCTCTAGCCCTGTCAATCAAGGGGAGGGGAGCATGTGCAGAGTACAGGGAGTGGTATAAAGCAGTGCTCAAAGTTTTCAGCCCTGCCTCCTGGTACACTTCTCATTTGCATATGAATAAAAACACTGATTTCTCTGCAGCTGTTTACCATACAGACAAAAGAAAGCTTTTGTTTTAATCAGCATGATGAGCCCTACTAGTATGTATGGTTTACTAGGGTTGATCCTGGTGAAAGATCCACTTTAAAACACATGAATTTTATCAAAATAAAATTGTACTAATACAAAATAAAAAACTATAACATGAAATGTACACTACTTGTTTGGAAAAGTCCATATAATGTGTTCCAGGGATTAGCCCTAGAGTTGAGCTAACCCAAACTGTAAAGTTCGGGTTCGTACCAAATTTTGGGATTTTTGGCACCCGAACATATTCGTAATTGTTCGGGTTCGGTGTTCAGCGGATTTTATGGCGCTTGTTGAAAAGCTGCTGGGCATCCAATCAACAAGCTTCTAACTACTTTGCCCTTACAAGCCATCACAGCCATGCCTACTAATGGTATGGCTGTGATTGGCTAAGTGCAGCATGTGACCCAGCCTCTATATAAGCTGGAGTCACGTAGCGCCGCACGTCACTCTGCTGCTCTTAGTGTAGGGACAGATTGCAGCTGGTGCTCTCAGGGAGAGAATAGCAAACAAGCTTAGCTGATAATATCTGATATCAGAATTGTGTTCACTCAGCGATCTACAACCTTTTTTATTCTTGTGGGCGCAATGGCAGTGTTTTTTTTTTATGAGGCCAGTGACAAAGACTGTTTTTTTTTTTACGTGAGTGGTTGGTGCTAGCGGCCATTTTGTGCAAGTGAAGTGCACTTGCAGCTGCATAAGTGCCAGGGACAGTAATTGAATCCAGTCTTTTTACTTCATTTGGCAAAATTTACCAATTTTTCAGTGCACCTGCACTGCATATCTGGCTGGGGAAGTTTAGGGACCTAGGGGTGACAATTTTGTTCTGTAAAGTACCCCTGTGCTGCATATATCCTTGTCATTAATTCCATAAATCCATCAGATTCTGGGTATTTTTTAATTTTTTTGGGCTAAAAAGTACATTTGCTCTGTGCACTACATTTGTGATAGTGAAAAAAATAATCTGTAAATCTATCTGTTTCACTGTGGGTGAAAAACATTTTTTTTTTTTAATAATTAGGTGCCTTTTCTGCCTGCAATGGAAATTAATCAAACTATAAGTAGGTGCACATCCCCTATAGTATCAATAAACAAATAATCTGAAGGGACGTTGAGAACAAAAAACAAAAAATCTTTATTGTAATTTGCTACACTAAAATGTAAAAAGGTCTACATACAAAGGTAAGTGCTGTAGTCTAGACTGGCAATAAAGTGCAGTAGTGTCCTGCACACAGGTGGTTTAGTGTGCAGGACATGTGCACTATACTGCTGGTATTAACCAGATAGGTGCCAGTATATCAGACTGGCCAAAACCTATATAACAACTACCCACACACCAGGGTAAATTAATGGCTGGGCTAACAGATACTCAGATTGTGACAAGGGTTGTGTCACATCAGTATCATAATAGTTAAAGATTGCCACCAACATATAGCTCCCTCTAGGATAAAGAGGAACTAGCTATAACAAGAGGATACTCAATAGCACCCGCTTGATGTGTGTGGTAGCGTTATGTAATAGCCGATCATAATCACGGACGGTTAGTGTACCGCCCTATAGTCGTAGTGATCTCTCCGGCTGTAGATAGAGCTACCCAAAGTATAATAGGGTTACCCTATATATCAATCCTCCTCACTAAAGCTAAATGCTAAATCTCATGCTCGACGCGTTTCTGTGTGTTGTAACACTACATTTCATCAGGAGCAGCAGAGACAATTTTGCCGAACACCCCCGATCAGAGGGTCGGCGTGAGGTAACACGTGGAGGAACTCAGTTATAGAGTCTCGGCACTAGTGTGGCCGCAAAGCGGCCGCTCGTGCGCCTCACTTTGAAGGTAGATGCCCCGCCCACAGGGAGTGGTCTCGCAGCCGGCCGTGTCCATAGGTGAGTATCCACTGGCTGGACTAAACCGGGCGGTAACTAGCTATGTTCGCTGTGGAATCGCTATAAAGCGCATAATAGTAAATGTATAGGGAATATTAACCGGCGGCTATATTCATACTGAAAGGACAAGATAATATACATGATAACGGAGGTGTTCACTTATGAGGTGTTGATTCTATATCATCACTTAGATGATATGCCACAACCTAGAGGGGAACTGACTACTGGATAACACTTGTCAAATACTAGATATCCATTAGTGACGACATAAAGTTGCTTTTCTGCCTGCTCAGCAAATCTGATACTGAAAAATAATCAGTAAATCGATCTGTTTCACTGGGGTTGAAAAAATCCTTTTTTTTCTCCTATATAGCATATATTTTGTTGAAATAAATTCCGTCCTCTGCCTGCACAGGCGATCTGATAGTGAAAAATAATCAGTTAATTCATCTGTTTCACTGGGGTTGAAAAAAATCCCCTTATTGCCTTGTACTGCAAATCAAATACAATCAGTAAATTCCACTGAGACATTGTGGGTGGAAAAAACACGTTATTTTTGCCACTGCTCGGTACTAGTGCTAGTGAAAGAATTTAATTTGCATCTGTCAGTTTCACTGGGGTTGAAGAAAGCATATATTTTGCTGAAATAAATTCCGTCCTCTGCCTGCATAGGCTATCTGATAGTGAAAAATAATCTGTTAATTCATCTTTTTCACTGGGGTTGAACATTGACATTGTGGGTGGAAAAAACACGTAATTTTTGGCACAAAGTAAATTTGTGGCCTGCTTTGTACTACTGCTAGTGTAGTGAAAGAATTTCACTTGCATCCATCAGTTTCATTGGTGGGTGAAGAAATCATATATTTAGTTGAAATAAATTCCATCCTCTGACAGCACAGGCAATCCAATACTGAAAAATAATTAGTAAATCCATCTGTTTTACTGGGGTTGAAAAAAATCCTCTTTTTTCCTATAAAGTAAATTTTTTCCTTTTACTGCAAATCAAATAAAATCTGTAAATTCCACATCAATTGTGGCCCAAAACACATCATTTTGGCCCATAAAGTACCCCTGAGGCCTACGTTTATGTTCCTGCTGCACTGCATGCCTGACTTGCCAAAATGTATACAGTAAATTAGGTAGCATACTACCGATTGTTGGAGAACTGTGCCCCTCATATCTTTCAAAGTAGCTTGGAACCTTAACCAATCTTTTATCTTTAACATGCTGCCAGGGCCTATTGGGCAGGCAACACAGTGTAATAAATTTGTTTCTTATATTGTGGTGTGACCTAGAAATATCTTTTATCTTTATCACACTGCCAGGGCATATTAGGCAGGGCACAAAGTGTAATAAATTCATCTGTCACATAGAGGTGTGACCAAAACCAATCTTTTCTGTTTATGACATGAGCACGGCATACCTGACAGGGAACAAGTTTTATTAAATCTGTCTGTTACTTCGTTTGGTTACCCAAAAAAATGAGGAGAGCGTCAAATAATGGACGTGGCCATGGTCGTGGTGCTGCTGGTGTAGCTGGGGCTCCTGTTGCAGGGAGAGTATGTCGTTGAAAGCCTCCACTATTTTTCCAGGCGAACCATCCTTTACCTGCACAAGCAAGTGACGGATAAAATAAGGTGTGCACTGTGCAACATCATCTGTGACAAGGTCCACATAACTACCGATACATGGACCAGTGAGCACGGCCAGGGCCGTTATAGCTCCCTAACAGCACACTGGGTAAATGCAGTGGTGGCTGGGCCTGAGGCGGATTGCTGTTTGGCGCATGTCCTCCCGTCTCCGAGGATTGCAGGGCATTTCTCTTTGCCTCCTGTTGCCTCCTCCTCCTTCTCCTCCTCTTCCTCCTCTACCACCTCCTCATTCTCTCAGCATAACACCTTCAGCACTAACTTCAGCACAGCCAGGGGAAAACGACAGCAGGCATTTTTTTAACTCATCTGTTTGGGGGAAAAACCCCACACCGCGCAGGAGCTTTGGACAGGCCTGGAACAACAGACCGATGAGTGATTGGTGCCACTGAGCCTCAAGCCCGGCCTGGTGGTGTGCGATAATGGGCTAAATCTCGTAGCAGCTCTGGGCTTGGCCGGTTTGATGCACATCCCTTGCCTGGCGCGTGTGCCAAATTTGGTGGTGCAGAGATTCCTGAAAAACGATCCCGATATGTCAGAGCTACTGCAGAAAGTGTGGGCTGTCTGTGCGAGCTTTCGGCATTCTCACCCTGCTGCTGCTCGCCTTCCACATGTTTGAGAGACTGTGCAAGTAGCAACAGGCAATAGTGGAGTTTTAGCTGCAGCACACACGGGTCAGTCACTTAGCAGAACAGCAACACTTCACCGCCACTGAGTGGGCCTCCATGCGAGATCTGTGTGCCAGTGCAGATGACGCCGTTCTCAGCATTACTATCCCACTTCTATGTCTCCTTGAAAAAATGCTGCGGGTGATGGTGGAGGAAGATGTGTACCAGCAGGAAGAGGAGGAGAAAGAGGGATCATTTTAATGGTTATCAGACCAGTCATTCACAGGTGGTTCGGAGGGTGGGTTCCTGCCCCAACATAGGCCAGGTACACAATTGTCCAGCAGGGCACAGTTCTGGAGGATAAGGAACCATGTTCACGGTAGGGTGCTACCCAAAGCAGCTCATGGGCATCACTTGTGCGTGGCTGGGGGGATACACAGGACACAGACGATACACCTCCCACAGAGGACAACTTGTCCTTGCCTCTGGGCAGCCTGGCACACATGAGCGACTACATGCTGCAGTGCCTGCCAATGAAAGCCGAGTTGCCCACATTCTAACTTGTACTGATTACTGGGTGGCCATCATGCTGGATCCCCGTTACAAGGACAATGTGCCGTTCTTAATTCCCTCACTGGAGCCTGATTGGAAGATGCGCGAGTACGAGCGAACGCTGGTAGACGCGCTGCTGATGGCATTTCCAACTGACACCGGGGGCTCAGTGGAAGCACAAGGCGAAGGCAGAGGAGGAGGAAGAGGCCGCCAATGCAGCCAGGGCACCGCCAGCACCTCAGAAGGCAGGGTTAGCATGGCCGAAATGTGGAAAAGCTTTGCCACCACGCCACAACAACCAGCACCACCAGCTGATACGCAAGTCTTAGCAGAAGGCAGAATTTCAGCAACATGGTGAAGCAGTATGTGTTCACACGCCTACACGTACTGACTGATGGGTCCACCCCATTCAACTTATGGGTCTCCAAATTGGGCACATGGCCTGATCTTCCCTTTTATGCCTTGGAGGTGCTGGACTGCCCTGCAGCCAGTGTACTGTCTGAACGTGTGTTTACCACGGCAGGGAGTTTTATCACAGACAAGCGCAGCTGCCTGTCCACAGCCAATGTGGACAAGCTCACGTTTATTAAACTGAACCAGGCATGGATCCCACAAGAGTTGTCTATACCTTGTGCAGAATAGATAAGTATACCGACTTCATACAGCCATTGTTATATTCCAGCGCACTTTCTCTTTGTGTTATTTTATATATTCCACAATGTTTTGTGGTGTACCCAAATAAATAAATAAAAAAAATAAAAAAACGGGTTGGCTGCCTCCACCTCCTCCACCGCCGCTTCCACCTACACTGCCAAATCCACCTACACCACCACATCCACCTACAACGCCACGTTCACTGCCTTCCCAACCTCCTAGTCCATATGGACCTCCAGCTCTTAATTCAGAATAGAGATGGCCCGAACTATCCGCCGGCGAACAGTTCCCAGCGAACATAGCTTGTTCGCGTTCGCCTCTGCCGGGCGAACATATGCGATGTTCGGTCCGCCCCCTATACATCATCATTGAGCAAACTTTGACCCTGTACCTCACAGTCAGCAGAGACATTCCAGCCAATCAGCAGCATACCCTCCCTCCCAGACCCTCCCACCTCCTGCACAGCATCCATTTTAGATTCATTCT
Source organism: Bufotes viridis (assembly GCA_033119425.1). Lineage (NCBI taxonomy): Eukaryota > Metazoa > Chordata > Amphibia > Anura > Bufonidae > Bufotes > Bufotes viridis. The sequence goes on from CM065591.1 coordinate 185,803,236, forward strand.
GAAGCTGCAGTCTTAGTGAGAGGAAGGAGAGTGTAATTGCTGCTGATTTAATTGGGAAATCGATAGCTAGGCTAGTGAATTCAGTGTCCACTCCAGTCCTGAAAGACTCATCTGATCTCTGCTGTAAGGACAGCGTCCTGACAGCACCCTAAAAAGCCCTTTTTAGGGCTGCAACATTAGTCTGCTTTTTTTTTTCCTTTATATACATATTGCAGTTGCCTGGCCTGCCTGTGTGTGAGGAGCTGCAGGCCCACAGACTGTAGTGTGCCCACTGCCAGTGCCCACCCCTGTCATCCCGTGTGGCACAGGACTTTGCATCAAAAAAGGCATTTAATTTTTACACTTTAATCTAAGGTTAGTTGCCTGCCAGTGTGTGTCAGGCTGACTTCCACTGACTGTAGTGTGCCCACTGCCAGTGCCCACCACTCATACCGGCTGGCACAGGACTTTGCATAAAAAGGCATTTAATTTTTACACTTTAGTGTAATTTCAGCTGCTTGCCTGCTGCTAGTGTGTGTCAGGCCGACTTCAACTGACTGTAGTGTGCCCACTGCCAGTGCCCACCCCTGTCATACCGTGTGGCACAGGACTTTGCTTAAAAAAGGCACTTAATTTTTACACTTTAATCTAAGGTTAGTTGCCTGCCAGTGTGTGTCAGGCTGACTTCCACTGACTGTAGTGTGCCCACTGCCAGTGCCCACCCCTGTCATCCCGTGTGGCACAGGACTTTGCATCAAAAACAGGCATTTCATTTTTACACTTTAGTGTAATTTCAGTTGCTTGCCTGCTGCCAGTGTGTGTCAGGCCGACTTCCACAGACTGTAGTGTGCCCACTGCCAGTGCCCACCCCTGTCATCCCGTGTGGCACAGTACTTTGCATCAAAAAAGGCATTTAATTTTTACACTTTAGTGTAATTTCAGTTGCTTGCCTGCTGCCAGTGTGTGTCAGGCCCGCTTCCACTGACTGTAGTGTGCCCACTGCCAGTGCCAACCACTGATACCGGGTGGCACAGTAGCTTGCCGATAAATAAGGCATTTAATTTTTAGACAGTAGTCTAAATTCAGTTGCTTGCCTGCTGCCAGTGTGTGTCAGGCCCGCTTCCACTGACTGTAGTGTGCCCACTGCCAGTGCCAACCACTGATACCGGGTGGCACAGTAGCTTGCCGATAAATAAGGCATTTAATTTTTAGACAGTAGTCTAAATTCAGTTGCTTGCCTGCTGCCAGTGTGTGTCAGGCCCGCTTCCACTGACTGTAGTGTGCCCACTGCCAGTGCCAACCACTCATACCGGGTGGCACAGTAGCTTGCCGATAAATAAGGCATTTAATTTTTAGACAGTAGTCTAAATTCAGTTGCTTGCCTGCTGCCAGTGTGTGTCAACATCATACCTGATCGTATACACACACTGGATGTTTTAAAGCACGTTATTCCAAACAATTTAGGAATGTTAGTTGATTTATGCCCTTTATGGATTAAAACCCGACTCTGCGTCCACTACGTAATTTTCCATGGGAGTTTTGCCATAGATCCCCCTCCGGCATGCCACAGTCCAGGTGTTAGACCCCTTGAAACAACTTTCTCATCACTATTGTGGCCAGAAAGAGTCCCTGTGGGTTATAAAATTTGCCTGTCTATTGAAGTCTATGGCGGTTCGCCCGGTTCGCCAGTTCGCGAACATTTGCGGAAGTTCGCGTTCGCTGTTCGCGAACTGAAAATTTTATGTTCGCGACATCACTAGTTCAGAATTAAAATTTGTAATTTTTATTTTACATCATTTCCCTATCCACATTTGTTTGCAGGGCACTTACCCACATTTTGCTGCCTTTTGCAGCTTTCTAGCCCTTTCATGGACTTTTTTAGAGCCATTTTAGTGCCCCAAAGTTCGGGTCCCCATTGACTTAACGGTGTTCGGTTTCTGGGTCAAGTCCGGGTCAAGTTCAGATCCCGAACCTGAACTTTTTCATGATGTTCGTCCGAACCCGGCGAACCTGAACTTCCAGGTGTTTGCTCAACTCTACTTTGCCCCTTCTTTAAATGCTGCACTTTATATTTTTACAATTTTATTTTGATTCAAAAAATTCACGTGCTATAAAGGAGAAGCACTGTATAGAGGTTACTTTTCTTCTGCATATGCTTATTGTGAATACAGTATGTCAGAGTGTGCGAGCTCTGCTTAGTGAATGTGGTACTAAAATTTTTGCACACAACATTGTTTGCTCCAAATTTTGCAACTTTTTTTTTTTTTTACAAAAAAAAACTGGCATAAAGCTTTTGTAAATGACCCCCGTTATGTTGGAAAATATCTTTATGATTTGTCTTCCAAATCCACATTAAAACTTAGGGGGTAATTTATTATCAAGAAATACACCTATATTAGGTGTATTTCTGCCGCAGATTGCAGGGCAACAGCTAGTTGTGCCGCAATTTGCAACTTTTCCCCGTTCACACCAGGTCTAAAAAGATGGTGCATGGTGTGGGTGGGGAAGGGGAGGGGACGGTAGGCCTGTCTCATTTATCTATTTTAGAAAATAGTCCAAATGTAAGACAGCTAGGAAGCTAGCTTACATTTAGACTGCCGCTAGATGCATCGAAGTTATGTAGAGGCCGACACCTCTTCAGAACTCCGGCGGATCCACCGCCAGGTATAGGGGTTATTAAGACCATCATTTAAAATGCCGGTCTTAATAAATGACCCCTTTAATTTTTATGTACCAGATTTTTCTCTCCATGAGACACACTCGATATAAGACACACCTAAGATTTAGAGGAGGAAAATAAGACCTCAGATCTAAACCCCAATAATAATCAGACTTCAAATCAGACCCCTAATCTTCATCAGACCCCCAATACTTGTCAGACGTCAGACTAGAAACCCAAATCAGACCCCCAATCCTCATTAGACCTCAGATTAGACCCCCAATCTTCATCAGACCCCATTTCACATCAGACTGCAGATTAGACCCCCATTCTTCATCAGACCTCAGATCAAACCCCAGGAATTGTAAAGGAAGTGCATTCATTTTCTCCTAGTCCAAGTGTTCTCATTTTATAAACTAACCTTTTATGTGGTACAGCGTCAAATTTTCATAACATTAACATGGCAATCAATCCTGTGATTTCCATAGTTCCACGACTTTTTCTTCTTGGTGGTTCAATTTTAATGTTGAGGTGTGTATTAGCTTTGCTATTACGGTACAGCAAATTAATAAAGTATTTCAGTTAAAATAGGAGATTAATCATCACTCACAAGACGAGCAGCCTCCTCAGGTCAGTCACGTATACATTATGACAATAACATATATAGCAAGGTCAGTAGAATAATGGAGTATACATATACACAGTCCACAGTAATTTGTCACAAATCAATACAAATCAGGTATACCCAGGCCACTCTGCCTTAGGGTACGGCCACACGGATCGGCCATGCCGGGGGCAGGTTGTGGCCATGCTGTGGTGAAGAAGCATGTGGCCAATTAGCCCACAGCTGCCTTTCATTTGATAATGAAGACTGCACTGTGTAGTCCTTCATTGTTAGGTGGGGGCACAATATGTATATTATTGCTGTTCTTGCCAGTAAACACTGAATATTAATCAGCTCTTACCCACTTCTCCAACCCCAGTGCTCTCCTGCCCTATAGGAGTGAGCTCTTCTTCTGCCATCTGCTTTTCCTCCTTTTCTATATGATCTAATATCGATGAGACTATGTTACCAGGAACATCCAGCTCCTCCTCTCTCTGCATCTTGCTGACTTTTCTAGGACAAGGAAACTTGGAAGGATGATTTGGAAGAAGTAAAGCCAGCAAAAGATGAAGATAGTCATCATTAAGACCTGGCCCCCCATAAGGGGTGCAGACATGAGGGTATTGGTTGGCACGCTGGCAGTAGGATAATAAAGGCTTCCATCTATTTGGTATTGAATTACATTTATGGCTGATGTAGAAATAAGTAAATGTAGGAATAAAAAAATAAACTTGACACAGAATAAGTCTCCCTGCACTCTCCCTCTCCAATAGTCTTCTATTAATCATTTGCAGCAACACTGTCCCTAGTGCATGAACGCTTGCCACGTCTCTCCCTATGCCCAGCTCATAGAACAATGGTGGAGACCACGGAGGATGAGGGTTTTATAGGGCTGTGACATCACAGGGGATGGCTATCTGTGGATTGGCTGGCAGCACGGAATTATGGGTGATCTCACGTTCCCGGGAATCTTACTTTCACTTTGTAACATGTGCAGCCGCCATTTTAGGAAAAACTGATTCGCTTTGAAAACGTAATATTCTGTAATTGCAATAATCATTCTGGAAAAAATTCCTTTTGCAACCCACTGCAAATGAACTGTACAATCCCATACCTCCCAACTTTTTGGTCGGTCAGAGAGGGACACTTATGGTTCATTGCATAAAAGTCAATTTTTCTTGTATATTTATACACTTTAATAGTTTTCTTAGTGTACAATAGCGCAAAAATTATCTTAATATAGAAATTTCTAAAATCAAATTATTAAATAATATACAAGGTGGGGTCTAATATAAAGAGGGGAACCCGAAAAACACTTTCTGGGTCAATATTGTAAATGTAACAATGCAAATCTATACCTCAGATCAAAAAGAGGGACATTTAAGGAGCAAAGAGGGATAGAGGGACTTGGGTCCAAAATAGGGACTGTCCTTCAAAAAGAGGAACATTTGGGGGGTCTGCAATCCTGAGGTTTGCATTTGCAGACAATAATAGATTTGTAGATTATCTGTAATTTGTTTAGTACTTCATGGCTGCTGCTTCATTTGTTATAAGCAATTGACCCAAGGAAGATATATATCCACTTCTTCTATGTTGTTACCATTAATTGTAAAGGTAGATGTTGTTCTCTGTCTAATAAGAAAGTACTAACAATTTAAAATGAAGTTTGATGGAGTGTGTATTTTATAATAGCTTTTTTGTTTCCTGTTGCATTAGTTAAAGTAAGTATTAGCTAAAGCAAGTACAAAAACAAATAGACCTTAGCTTATCAATATACGGTATATTGTGAAATAACATCTCTACTTAGGGATGCGTCAGATTTTTTGTAGAAACTTTTATGACTGTCCCATTCATGAATTGGACTTACAGTAAACCATGTGCTTGCTGCAGAATCAACACAATTCAGTCGCAGAAACTTCTGCAGCACATCAACCACTTGTGAATTTTAAAGGGGTTGTCCGGCTTCAGAGTTGAACCCGGACATATCTCCATATTCACCCAGGCAGCCCCTCTGACAAGAGCATTGGAGCAGTTCATGCTCCGATGCTCTCATTTGCCCTGCGCTAAATCGCGCAACGCAAAGGCATTTTCCGGAGTTCTGGGGACGATCGGGTTCTCCAAGGGGCTGCCAGGAAGCCCGGTGACATCACCAGCACTGATGGGCGGGCTTTAGCACTGCCCTAGCCTGTAAAACAGCTAGGGCAGCGCTAAAAAGCGCCCATCAGAGCCGGTGACTTCACCGAACACACTGCCGGGTGGAAGCTTCAGCCCGGCAGTGTGTTATTGTAAACAAAATAGCCCTTGCGATCTGGCACAGGGCAAGGGAGCGCATCGAAGCATAAGATGCTCCGATGCTAACATCAGGGGTGCTGTCTAGGTGAAATTATGGGTATGCCCGGGTTCAGCTCTGAACCCGGACAACCCCTTTAACCTTGTTATAGAATAGAGAGAGAAATTCTTACACACAGTATGCTCAAATGCTCAAAACATCATTGTACTTATTTCTGCATTTCAGTATTAAAATCTGCCTGACAGGTAAGAAACTCTGCTGACCTTCTGTATTTTATACCACATTATGCATATATTATGATAAATGTGAATTATAAAGCTTCACATGGATTCAATAACATAATAAAGAAATGACATGCACTGAAAAGCTCAGTTCCACTAGTTATTGCTGTTATAAATCAGCAGTAATATGTTGATCTGAATATTTCATCAGAATGATGGCACACAAATTTATAAAGACAAAAATATGAAAAAGAAACACACATATAAAATCTTATTCTGGACTCCATAAAACTCTAAAATCTATCATCCTAAAAGTAGCAACGTTAATACCGAAGAAAATTGATATAGTATATTGTGTTTATGGTATAACCACTAAGCATATATATAAGAAGACTTCATTTATAACAGAAGAGAGGGTTTGTATATCTCACTAATTTACTAATCATAGTGATATTATTCTGCACACATTATAGCTATTTTGCATGTCTATAGAGAAACCAAACCAGTAGACATCCCATTCATATAGTGGATTGTCCATCAAATGTGCAGGCTTTGCTTGTTAGCAACATTATTTTGTAGTACCAGGGTCTTAGGAACAAGATGGAGTAATGACAACATTTTGGGTCCTTACATACATAAAATTCATATGGTGTTTTAATATACGATATATATATATATATATATATATATATATATATATATATGTATATATATACTGTCGTTTTTAGCCACCTGCATTTTTTTGGCTTTTATGGGTATTTTGCAAAAAAACAACAAGTGTGTTTGCCTAGTAGCATTTTCTTCATGGCCTTTTCTCTATAGGGGTGCTGTGAAAGCATCTGAAAAAACGCAAAACCATAAAGAGCTACAACATGCTGTGTCAGAGAATCAGCATATTTGCTGGGTTGCTGCCGGATCTCTGTCAGACCCCATTATATTTAATGGGGAAAGCGGGCATTTAGGCAATCTATGAATGCTAGTGTGAAACTATCGTAAAAAAAAGCAGGAAAGACAAAAAATGCCACGTAATTAACAAAAACTCCTTCTCAAAAGAGGCCTTTTTGACCTAGACACCTATTTAGTTAACTCTTTGAGAGGCGTCTTGGTTAATTGCCAAGTTGGATAAAAAATTTTATACTTTGGAATGCAATCTACACACATAAGTAAAAAATTATACCCTTAAGTACAGAAAATCAATAACCTGACACAGCAACTAACATTAATTGAAGACCTGTAAAGATTATCCATCACCAGAGGTAAATAGCTAAATGCTGAAATGTAAATATAATTACATTAACTAAGCTTTAATTTATTCTTTCATGTCAATAAATTTAATCTAAAAGCAGTATTAGTTCACAACTTTACTGTATTAAATCATGACATCATGACAAGCATAAGATGGTAAAGTAAAGCCTGAGCACTGTAGTGGTGAAGTTTACTAAGAATACCACTGGTGCCAAAATAAAATATATAGCATGCTTTGTGACAGCATCAAACAAATAGAAATGATAGAGACCGGCACTCCGTATTTGAATCCAAAGGAAATAGTATTTATTCGTCACCCATAAGTCTGGTGTGACGCGCGTTTCGGCGCTATAATGCGCCTTTGTCAAACACAAGGTGAGGAGTAGTGTACATTGATGGAAAAGTGAGGTTTAACTTGTTGCCGACCGCCTCACGCAGGATTGCGTCCTGCGGGCGGTCGGTTCACTCCTCCTTGACGCGCGGGCGCGTCATCTCGCAAAAGGCGAGATTTCCTGTGAACGCGCGCGCGTGCGCGCGTTCACAGGTTCGCATCGGGGACAAGGTAAACTACAGCCTGCCAGCGCTGATCGTGCGCTGGCAGGCTGTAGAAGTTTAAAAAAATGGCATATCAGACGCTGTTTTGCTTGCTGATCGTTCCTTTGGTGGTCCCATTTGCTTGGGACCACCAAAGGAAACTTTATAAGTGCACCAAATCACCACACAGACCCCCCCCACACCCATCCCCCCCACCCCGTCACTGATTAACCCCTGATTAACCCCGATCACCCCATGTCACCCCCTGACACTAATTACCCCCTGTAAGGCTCATTCAGACGTCCGTATGTGTTTTGCGGATCCATGGATCCGCAAAACACGGACACCGGCAATGTGCTTTCCGCATTTTGCGGATCCGCACATTGCCAGAACTATATAGAAAATGCCTTTTCTTGTCCGCAATTGCGGACAAGAATAGGACATGCTCTATCTTTTGCGGAGCTGCGGCCGGATGTTTTGGGGCCGGAAGTTTGCGGCCGCAGCTCCGCAAATGCTGATGCGGCGAGCGCATAGTGTGCTCTCCGCATCACCGCCAGCCCCATTCACACTGAATGGGTCCGCATCTATTCCGCAGAATTGCGGAATAGATGCGGACATTTTTGCGGACGTGTGAATGGGGCCTTACAACTTTTTTTTTTTGCACATTTTTTGGCAGAGATTTATTCATCCACATTGATCGATGCGAATGAGGAAATCTGTGCCGTTTTTTTTTTTTTTGCACATTTTTGGGCAGAGATTTTTTCATCCACATTGATCGATGCGAATGAGGAAATCTGTGCCGTTAATTTTTTTTCTTTTCAGCCCAGAGGCTGAACGGGAAAAAAAATCTCATTACCCGTATGCTCAATATAAGGAGAATCGCAGAAACTCCTAATGCTGGCCATACGTGTAATGGTTGCGGAGACCCTCAAATGCCAGGGCAGTACAAACACCTCACATGTGACCCCATTTTAGAAAGAAGACACCCCAAGGTATTCCGTGAGCGCTATGGCGAGTTCATGTAAAATATTATTTTTTGTCTCCGCTAACTTATGCCAAATTTTTTTTTTTCTGTGAACTCGCCATACCCCTCACAGAATACCTTGGGGTGTCTTCTTTCCACAATGGGGTCACTTGTGGGGTATTTATACTGCCCTGGCATTTTAGGGGTCCTAAAGCGTGAGAATCCAAATGCGTAAAAATGGCCTGTGAAATCCTAAAGGTACTCATTGGTTTTAGGGCCCCTTTGCGCATCTTGGCTGCAAAAAAGTGTCACTCATGTGGTATCGCCGAACTCAGGAGAAGTAGGGCAATGTGTTTTGGGGTGTATTTTTACTGTGTGTGAGAAATATCACTGTAAACGACAACTTTTTAAATTTTTTTATTCAAAGTTGTCAATTTACAGAGATATTTCTCACACAAAGTATGGGTATATGTAAAAATACACCCCAAAACACATTGCCCTACTTGTCCTGAGTACGGCGATACCACATGAGTGACACTTTTTTGCAGCCTGGGTGTGCAAAGGGGCCCAAATTCCAACGAGTACCTTTTGGTTTTATATGGCTGCTCACAATTTAGCCCCACCCAAAATGCCAGAACAGTACAAACACCCCACAAATGACCCCATTTTGGAAAGAAGACACCCCAAGGTATTCGCTGAGGGGCATAGTGAGTCCATGAAAAATTTAACTTTTTGTCAAAAGTTAGCAGAAAGGGAGACTTTATGAGAAAAAACAATAAAAAATCAATTTCCGCTAACTTGTGCCAAGAAAAAATCTTCTATGAACTCGCCATGCCCCTTACAGAATACCTTGGGGTGTCTTCTTTCCAAAATGGGGTCACATGTGGGGTATTTCTACTGCCCTGGCAATTTAGGGGCCCTAAAGCGTGAGAAGAAAATTGCGTAAAAATGCCCTCCTAAAAGGTACTCATTGGTTTTAGGGCCCCTTTGCGCATCTTGGCTGCAAAAAAGTGTCACTCATGTGGTATCGCCGTACTCAGGAGAAGTGGGGCAATGTGTTTTGGGGTGTATTTTTACATATACCCATGTTGGGTGAAAGAAATATCTCTGTAAATTGACAACTTTGAATAAAAAATGTAAAAAGTTGTCGTTTACAGCGATATTTCTCACACACAGTATGGGTATATGTAAAATACACCCCAAAACACATTGCCCTACTTCTCCTGAGTACGGCGATACACATGTGTGACACTTTTTGCAGCCAAGGTGCGCAAAGGGCCCTAAACCAATGAGTACCTTTAGATTTCACAGGTCATTTTACGCATTTGGATTCTCACGCTTTAGAGCCCCTAAAATACCAGGTCAAGTCTCAAATACCCCACCCATTTAGAAGAAAGTATATCTGTGTATGAAAGCAGTTAATTTGGCACAAGTTGGCAGGTGATTATATTTTATTTTTTATTTTATTTTACAAGTCTCATATTCCCTAACATGACAAAAATAAAATTTTGCATGAACTCACCATACGGAGCTAAGTGCAGAGATCATGGTATTATACTGTCCTGGCATTTAAAAGAACTAAGCGTGAAGAAGTCCCAGGAATCCAAATCGCCAAAAATGCCCTGAAATCTAAAGGTACTCATTGGTTTTTAGGGCCTTTGCGCACCCAGGCTGCAAAAAGTGTCCTTATGTGGTATCGCCGTACTCAGGAGAAGTAGGGCAATGTGTTTCTTGAGGTGTATTTTATATATACCTATGCAATGTGAAAAATATCTCTATAACGACAACTTTTAAGAATTTGTAGCACAAAGTTGACAATTTACAGAATATTTCTCTTATGTAAAAATACACTATTGCCTCTACAAATGTTTTTACAACCTAGTATAAGAACAAGTGTGATTACCTTTAAGGTTATAAAATGACTCTAATTGGCCTTAAAATGTAGAACAGTAAACACACAAATGACCCATTTGGAAGTAGACACCCCGAATTATTCACTGGGGGCATGTGATCATCCAGTTTCTTTTTTTTTTGAAGTTAGCATTAGAGCTTTTTTTCTCAGAAAGTGTCATTTCCGCTAACTGTGAAAAAAATGAAATGACATAATTTCCTGTGCCCTCCCAGCGAATGCACACAGGGTGTCTTCTTTCGATAGTGTCATTTGATTTATACTATCCTGACATTCTAGCACCTGAAGAAACATGACAGTTGCTCAGAAAGTCAGAGCTGCTTCAAAATGCCGAAATTCACTTTTTTGCACCATAGTTTGTAAACGCTATAACTTTTACCCAAACCAATAAATATACACTTATTGGACTTTTTTTATCAAAGACATGTAGAACAATAAATTTAGAGAAAAATGTATATAGAAATGTAGTTTTTTTTTTAAAATTTTACAACAGAAAGTGAAAAATTTCATTTTTTTGCAAAAAGTTCGGTCATTTTTGATTAATAGCAAAAAAAGTTAAAATGTCAGCAGCAATGAAATACCACCAAATGAAAGCTCTATTAGTGAGAAGAAAAGGAGGTAAAATTCATTTGGGTGGTAAGTTGTATGACGGAGCAATAAACGGTGAAAGTAGTGTAGTGCGGATTTGTAAAAAGTGGCCTGGTCATTAAGGGTGTTTAAGCTAGGGGGGCTTAAGTGGTTAAATAGCCCGCTCCTGACGTCACATGTTCATGGCGTCACGTGATCAAGGCAATATATCACCATATGTATTCATGATACAATCATTACAAAACATAGTATTCGTGACAGAACTCAAGTGTAACATTCTGGATAGGATCGCAACATAAATCAGATATCATCATCTAACATAATATGTTTTATCAAGCATCATACATAACTAACAAAGTAAAACTACTATTAAAGTATCTCCGCCCCGAGGTCACATGATCGTGACGTCACGTTACCGGGGTAACATATCAACAAAAAAAGGAAAGGAGAAAAAGGGAAAAAGCAGTATGTCAGATATACATACCGCATGCGATCCATTCAGAAAACTTGAAAAGATATTAGTGAGGAGATCGCACTGCATAATCATTGTAGCATGCATGTCACAAGTGTCATAATCTCGATGACTCAAGTGAAGCTATTAAGAGAATATTCTTTATTCAATCCCATGGGGGCTAGTGTCTGTAGTCGGTGTATCCAATATGCTTCCCGCTGATGTAACATACGGATTCTGTCTCCTCCGCGGCGAGGCATGGTCACTTCCTCTATAATTTGGAAACGTAATTGCGAGATATGGTGATTTTTTTCAATAAAATGTTGGGGAACGGGTAACAGAGTGTTAGCCTTTCTAATAGTAGATTTGTGTTTCCCCACACGATCCTTAATACGCATTGTGGTTTCCCCCACATAGCACAGTCCACAAGGGCATTTTAATAAGTAAATGACAAAGTTACTGTTACATGTATAGTATCCACGTACAGGGATTTGTTCGCCCGTTTGTGGATGTGAAATGTGGGGGCCCCTGATTATACTTGAGCAGTGGACACAATTCAGACAGGGAAACGTACCATTCTTTCTTGTGGTCAATGTTAATTGACGTAATCCTGTCTTGCTGCTACCTATATCAGCCCTAATAATTTTATCTCTGATATTCTTATTACGTTTGTAACAAATCATAGGGGGATGTACAAATTCTTGGATGGAGGGGTAGGCTCGTTGTAAAACATTCCAATGTTTGTTGATAATGGATCTCACCCGATCCATCCAAGGATGGTATTTTACTATTAAAGGAATTCTCTGTGCCTTGTTGGCATTGTCACGTTCTCTAGGTTGTTCAATTTTTTGTCTCTGTTCCTGTAACAGTTGTGAGGGATAGCCTCGTTCGAGGAATTTTTGTGTCATTTCCTGCATTCTACATGCGCGTACCTCAGGGTCAGTGACGATCCCGGCCACGCGTCTGAATTGAGAATATGGTAATGATTTTTTTTACCGCTGGTGGATGGTTGCTAGTAAAGGACAGTAGGCTATTTCTATCTGTCTTTTTAACATGTAGGTCGGTCTCTATCTGTCCATCTTGTCCTCGGATCACCCAGGTGTCCAAAAAAGGAACACGTCTTGAATCATAATGCAGGGTGAATTTTAATTCTACTCTCACCTGATTAATATACTTAACGAAATCGCTTAGGGTCTCAATGCCGCCCCGCCATACGCAAAATATATCGTCTATAAATCGTTTCCAGAGCAGACAATGCTCTTGATATTGTGTATTGGGATAGACAAATTATTTTTCTTTTTCGAGCATCAAACAAATGTCCTGACAGTGCTGTGAAAATAATTTTTATGCCAACATACTATGCATAAAGCATATCTAAATCTGTAAAAAAATATTAATAAAAAAAAATAGAAAAAAATGTAAGTATAAAGCTGTAGCCTGCTCTTCCTGCACTCATTGGAAATCTTTTGGCACCAGGAGAGGTATAGAGTGGACTCTCATTGCATTTATTGGAGCCATCTGGCACCAGGAAAGGTATAGGCCCCTTTCACACGGGCGAGTTTTCCGCGCGGGTGCAATGCGTGAGGAGGACGCATTGCACCCGCACTGAATCCGGACCCATTCATTTCTATGGGGCTGTGCACATGAGCGGTGATTTTCACGCATCACTTCTGCGTTGCGTGAAAATCGCAGCATGTTCTATATTCTGCGTTTTTCACGCAACGCAGGCCCCATAGAAGTGAATGGGGATGCGGGAAAATCGCAAGCATCCGCAACCAAGTGCGGATGCGTTGCGATTTTCCCGCATTGTTGCTTAGCAACGGGACTCAATCTCTATTATTTCCCCTTATAACATGGTTATAAGGGAAATAATAGCATTCTTAATAAAGAATGCATTATTAAATGATGAGGAAGGGTTAAAAATAATAAAGTTAACTTACCTTAGCCACTTGATCGCGTAGTCGCGATCTGTCCTCTCTTTCCCTGCAGCATCGATGATCTAAAGGACCTGTGATGACGTCACATCACATGGCCCAATCACCTGCTCCATCACTATGGTGATGGAGCATGTGATTGGTCCATGTGACCATGTGACATCATCCAAGGTCCTTAATCACTATCCTCAGGCTGTGGATAGTGCTTAGGACCTTGGATGATGTCACGTGGTCACATGGACCAATCACATGCTCCATCACCATAGTGATGGAGCAGGTGATTGGGCCATGTGATGCTGTGACATCATTACAGGTCCTTTACATCTTTCAAGCTAACGGAGAGGAGGCCGGGCTTCGCGATCAAATGGACCAGGTAAGTTATGATTAGTTTATTATTTTTAACCCATTCTGCACCGGGTTCAACATTAGGGAGATGGCCAAGGCTATTATTTTACATTATAACTATGTTATAATGTGAAATAATACCAGCGGGACAATTTCTGACCCAAACATGCACTTCTGTGAAGAAGTGCAGGTTCGGGTCTGGGTACCAAAAGTGCCGATTTTTCTCCCGCGCGGGCAAAACGCATGACAGCGCTTTGCACTCGCAGGGAAAAATCGCGGCAATTCCCGCAACGCACCCGCACTGTTTGACGGAGTGCACCCGTCTGAAAGAGGCCATAGAGTGAGCTCAGCATGCATGTTGGTACCTGCATTCCCTGAAGCAGAGTGAACCCAGCATGCATATGGAACTACACTCCATGAACTTTAGAGTGGCAGTGAGGGCTAATAACAGGTAGCGTTTAGAGTTTTGTTCCCGTCTTACAGAGATCGCCTTGAAGGTTGCCAGATGGGCCTAAATAATTTTGCACAAAATATATTTGCTAAGAATCTAAAATTTACTAAATAAGCCTAGCATTAACATTAGAATATTTACTATTGAAATGCTGGGGGTTGATGAAAGGCTGGGGGCTGATGAGAGGCTGAGGGCTGATGAGAGGCTGGGGTTCAGATGATAAGAGGCATGGGGGTCTCATTTATTTTGGGGCTCTTATCTGAGGTCTGATTGGGGGTCATTCACTTTGGGGTCTGAGCTGAGATCTGATTTGGGGTCTGATCTGAGGTCTTATTGGGGTCTTATCAACATTTGGGGGTCTGATTAGGGCTGCCAACTGAGGTCTGATTAATATTGGGGATGTAATTGCTGGTCTGACCTTAGGTCTGATGAAAAATATATTTTTTTTATTGTCCTTCTCTAAAACTTAGGTGCTTCTTATTGGTGAATAATACGATATATATATATATATATATATATATATATATATATATATATATATATAAATAGAGAGAGAGATCAGCAAACCAAATTGGCTTCAATTGCCCTGGAAATTGGTATATAACAACCTCTAGTCTTCTCTATTTTTTTCTAGAAAAACATGTTATTTCTTCTCATTCGTTTTTTAAGAATATTTGCTTTTTCTCTTCCCCCTCGTTAAGCACTTACATTAAATTAAGCAATAGTAAATGATGTCTTAGTGACACTGACATGCACAGCTATGGGTAAACACATGTTCGACAGTCATTAATGAACAGTGTGTTAAAAAATACACAGCACTTGTCATATTTGTGTTATGCTTTTTTGTATTTCAAAGTTTCCAAAAATTGTCCCTTATCAGGGCAGATGGTGTCTAAACACACATGGTGAAAAGAAAATAAACTGTGGCTTTTTGGGACAAACCGTCCAAGCATTATGCCATGACAGGGTCAGAATAGCTGATCATACGACACGCACAAGTGTCAGGAACAGTGGAGGATTACAATAGGGACGTTCGGGTCAGCCTCCCCGGGCCCAGCACCGCTGGGGGGCCCAACGCCGACCCGAACGCCCACATACTGCTGCGGGGCACAGGAGCGCATAGTACCCTGCCCCGCTGCCGATTACCGCCATAGGCTTCAGGCCTAGTAGGCCTGAGGCCTATGCGGTAGTGAAATCCCGCCACAGGCGAGTGTGATGACATCATCGCGCGCCTGCGCCGGGATGCAGCACTGTGACATATGCGTGCCTGCCTCATCCTGCCTTCTTCTGCGAGCAAGCGCCTGGCCCTGGACATAGGTGAGTATTTAGCTTTTAATTTTTTTTTATTCATTTTTTTTAATTTCATGTGCCTACTTTGGAGGACATGTGGGGTTGGGACACACAGGAGGACATATTAAGAGACATCAGGGGAAAATACAATATTGGGGCAAATTACTATGTGGGGGAAAATTATTATGGAAGGATTACTATGTGGGGGCTGTATGGGAGGGGATACTATGTGGGGGGAAATTACTATGTGGGGCAGTGTGGGGGAAACTACTGTGTTGGGGCAGTGTGGGGGAAATTAGTATGTGGGGGCAAATTACTATATGGGGCAGTGTGGGGGCAAATTAATATGTGGGGGCAGTGTGGCGGAAACTGCAGTTTGGGGTAAATTATTGTATGGGGGCAGTGTGGGGTAAATAATGGTGTGGGGGCAGTGTGGGGGAAATTACTATGCGGGGGCAGTGTGGGGGAAATTACTATGTGGGGCAGTGTGGAGGAAATTACTATGTGGGGGCAGTGTGGAGGAAATTACAATGTGGGGGCAGTGTGGGGGAAATTACTATGCGGGACAGTGTGGGGTAAATTACTGTGTGGGGGCAGTGTGGGGGAAATTGCAGTGTGGGGTAAATTAGGTAAATTACTGTGTGGCGGCAGTGTGGAGGAAATTACTATGTGGGGCAGTGTGGCAGAAATTACTATGTTTAGGAAATTACTATGTGGGGAAGTGTCAGTGGAAGTGGCCTTGGTTGGGGGCCAAACATGTTGCCATGGAGGCTCAAGTTTTCAAGGGCACGATACATTTGTGTCGGATCATTGGGAGGAGTAGATTCCTCCAGAACAAGCTCAATGGCCCGTCTTGTTTGGAGCAATCGTTGGGGAGGCAGCTGGCGCAAAAAATGCGCAATACTCTGGCCGAAAAGATCCTGATGATCCTCCTGCCGAGCTCGAGACAAATAATCAAGAACCTGGGTGTTACCACTTGTCTCGGCAGGAGGCACTGGCCGTCTTCTTGGCCGGATGGGTTGAGCCAAAGGTGGTGGGGATTCGCCATCAGATGCAGGTGGTGGCCTGGATTCCGATATACTCGGTCCTGCCCCAAGCTCAATTTGGCGGGCCCCAGTGGTTGGATCTTCCTCGCAAGTGCTGGAGAGTAGCACAGAAGACTCTTCCCCTTCCTCCTCTAGGTTGTCCTCCGTTCTGAGAAATCCACAAAATAAACATTTATTACTATATTAACACTATTTAGTAGTTACAAGATTACAGTCAACTTTTACATTCTTGAGCAGTTTTGGGTATCCACATTTAAATAACCAATCCACACTTTGGTTCCGGGAAGGATTCTATAGTCCAGATTTTGATTTGGAACGATCCTGGGATGAGCTAATGCATAGGCCAGTATCATAGATCATGGAGCGTGGTACTCTCTGGGTGCTCCAGGTCCCATCACCAGAACAGGGTAGAAGGAGTCACTCTCTCCCTCCACCCTGTGCCTCTGACAATGAGGATAGAGAGGATGATGGACGTGAGCAATGCTCCAAGCCTGAAAATTAATGTCGGATACATGAGGCGGGTGCGCAGGCACAATCACATGGCTAGTCGGCCTCTATGACGCCCTGTTCTTCAACAGTGTAATCCCTCAGATGCGACACCTCAGGGGTTAACTGCCGATGTTTGCAGCGCACTGTCAGAGGCAGGGTGCCAGCTGTGTAATTATGCTGGCGCACGCACATCATAAGCATTACTTGTCATTGGTGTCATACTGTCCCTTCCCCACCACCATCCCCACAATGAAAAACATTGGGGCCAGGGGCCCAAGGGTAAACTCTCCCCTCCCGTACTCATTGCTGATCGAGTGGCTGCTTGTGTTCGGAGCCCCAGGAGTATAATCTTGAGGCTACGATCAGTTAACATGGCAGCCAAGATGCAACTGAAGCTATGGCTGGCATGGTGACCTCCCTGCTTCTATGTGCACAAAGCATCGGCCAGCAGGGACAGTTTAAAGTGCCATTCACCCAAATTGAGTTATATCAGGGTTAATGGGACTAAGGATGAAAATATCATTTCAAGCATAATTTAATTACATCATGAAGTTCAATATACATGACTTATGGGTTCATTTGGCAAGAATTGGAAAATTAGAAGTGTCATAGGTGAACATATCAACAAATAAAAATCCTATGGCCAGACTGTAACATAACTTTGAATTTTAAAAGAAGTAATCAGAATGGTTGCTATTGGCAACTATGACATTTCTACTTTAACAACTGGTACCAATCAGAATACCTACATAGTCTACATATAGTGTGTATTGAGAAATATGTAGTGGTCAGTGTATAGATTGTACTTACGGACGCAGCTCCATTAGTTGCGCCAACGATTCTTGACCTCTTCAACTTTGAATCAAAAATATAAAAACTAAATTTCAGACAAAGATACATTACAACAGAGGATAACGTATAACATACTAGGGAGGATAACGTATAACATGGGTCTATATACTAGGGAGGATAACGTATAACATGGGCCTAAATACTAGGGAGGATAACGTATAACATGGGCCTATATACTAGGGAGGATAACAAGGCTCAAACATGTATACATTGTCTACTTACTCAGATTGCTGCGGCTTTGGCCTTTGGTTCGGTCCCAGATTGACGCAAAAAGTTTCTTGGTCACCTCAACCCAGGCCACATCTTTCTTGTAGCGGTCCTGGTAATCTGCTGAATGCAGGTCCCAGAGGCAGGGCCTGTCCTGCACCAGGATTATCAGCTTCTCCACGTCCATTGATCGTGGTTGGCTTGGCCATTTTGGACTTGTGGAGGACTCCGCAAGGGTTGACAATTGCTGCAGCCAAGTTCAGGCTTTTCTGCTGCTCAAGCCAGACACAGAGCAACTCCTACTTCCTGTCTGATATCCCTGGAGTGTTGCTAAGTTACTTGTGTGAAAAACGCAACGCAACGCAGTGTATCCAAATGCAATGCGTTTTTCATGCAGCCCGATTAATTTCTGTGGGGCCTGCGTTGCGTAAAAAACGCAGAATATAGAACATGCTGCGATTTTCACGCAACGCACAAGTGATGCGTGAAAAAAATTGCTCATGTACACAGCCCCATAGAAATGAATGGGTCCGGATTCAGTGCGGGTGCAATGTGTTCACCTCACGCATTGCATCCACGCGGAAATCACACCCGTGTGAAAGGGGCCTAAAAGTTGGCTGTTGTTGCTGTGGTTTTGTGCCTGTGGATTGGTGCTGCCCAGTGTCATGGGGGCTTAGTATTAGGGATGAGCGAATCAACTTCGGTTGAAACATCCGAAGTCGATTCACATAAAACTTCGCAAGCGAGCGCTACGTACAGTATTAGAATGTATTGGCTCAGATGAGCCAAAGTTATTACTTCACGAAGTCTCATGAGACTTCGGGTAATAACTTCAGAAATTAATTTCTACTGTTAAGAACCTTTTACCGAACTCAGGTTTAGTTCCAAGGTACCTCTTTGGCACATCCACCCAGCAGCGCAGAAGGATTAAGACTGGTGTATAACTTTTCCCCAGCTATTATGTCAATTCACTACACTTTTAAATGTGAGTGCTAGAAGGGAAATACATCTTTAAGGGCAAGAATCTACCCATCAACTGGGAAATCTGAAACAGAGAAAACACAGCAGAAAATGTAGACTACAAAAATTCCAAGCCCAGGTTCAAACCTCCAGGCAAATAGCCTGAGGGAGCGTGTCTTCTCACTGGTGGGTAAGGCTGCATTCACACATCTGTGGAACACAGACCATGTGATACCGGACTGGCACCCTGCTTAGTGCGGGAGCGCACGGCGTCATTCGTTGCTATGATGCCATGCGCTTCCTGCTGCCGCCGCTGCACTATAGTACACTCCTATGATCTATACGAGTGTATTACTGTACTGTGGTGGCAGCAGGAAGCGCACGGCATCATAGCAACGAATGACGAAGCAGGGTGCCAGTCCGGTATCACACGGTCCGTGTTCCACGGACGTGTGAATGCAGCCCAAAAGGTAAGAGCGTGTACTTCACACCACAGCTCACTAAATACCCATCTCAACCCCTCCCTCTACCTAACTCTCCACCAGTGAGACATGGGACCTCTGTTTCCTCCACTATATTTCTGAAATTTTGGACGCTTTTCCCTGCAGTCCCTTTCACATTTGCTATATCATCAGAATGCAAGGACTGTTAGAACCTAAACCCGAATTTAGGCCTCTTATAAATAACAATACTACTACAAGTGTATGGTGTATGTGGGGATAGCCACAACTTTTATTAAAACCTTATGGCTTTAAGATAACCTTGTCCTTATCTATCATGTCACTTTACAACGCTTTAAACTTAAGTGCTCACAATTCCAACCACTAAGGCCCCTTTCACACGGGCGAGTTTTCCGCGCGGGTGCAATGCGTGAGGAGGACGCATTGCACCTGCACTGAATCCGGACCCATTCATTTCTATGGGGCTGTGCACATGAGCGGTGATTTTCACGCATCACTTCTGCATTGCGTGCAAATCGCAGCATGCTCTATATTGTGCGTTTTTCACGCAACGCAGGCCCCATAGAAGTGAATGGGGCTGCGGGAAAATCGCAAGCATCCGCAAGCAATGCGGATGCAGTGCGATTTTTCCGCATGGTTGCTTAGCAATGGGACCCGATCTTTATTATTTTCCCTTATAACATGGTTATAAGGGGAAATAATAGCATTCTTAATAAAGAATGCATAGTAAAATGAAGTGGAAGGGGTTAAAAATAATAAAAGTTAACTTACCTTAGCCACTTGATCGCGAAGTTGCGATCTGTCCTCTCTTTCCCAGCATCAGCTAAGATCTAAAGGACCTGTGATGACGTCACATCTCAAGGTCCAATCACATGGTCCATCTTACCATGGTGATGGACCATGTGATGTGACGTCATCACAGGTCCTTTAGTTCTTAGATGATGCAGGGAAAGAGAGGACAGATCGCAACTACGCGATCAAGTGGCTAAGGTAAGTTAACTTTTATTATTTTTAACCCCTTCCACTTCATTTTCACTATGCATTCTTTTTTAAGATCGCTATTATTTCCCCTTATAACCATGTTATAAGGGAAAATAATCAATTCTTCAGAAGACCCGAAACCGGACTTCAGTGATGAAGTCCGGCTTCGGGTCTGGGTACCAAACATGGCGATTTTTCTCACGCGCGTGCAAAACGCATTACAAACGTTTGCATCCGCGTGGGAAAAACGCGCATATTCCCGCAATGCACCCGCCTCTTATCCGGGCGCCAAACATGACGCCCGTGTGAAAGAGGCCTTAACAAGGAAAGGCATGTGGTGCTAGGAGAGATCCATGTTCACTATGCCAGCTCCCTGGTGTGGAAAATGATGAATGAGACGGGCTGACCAGCCAGCCCTCTTCTATGCCCATGCTATGCCTGCCTTTGTCCGCCACTTCGCAAAAGTGGTGCAAGAGGGGTAAAGTTACAGATTTTGTTGCAAAACACCTTTGTGAGAAAATATGCACGCTAAATATGCCAAAAGTGGCATAAAACAAATACATAATCTTATATAATAAAATCCCTGTGTTCGCTGTGTCCGTGTGTGTGTCACCATGTTATGAGCCAGCACAGTCAGTGGAGAAGGAGGGAGTCCCTCCCTCCCCACTATGTGCAGCTGCCGAGGAGTAGAAGGGAGGGACTGTGGCCACTGCGCCACCAATGAGTAGCCTGCATGTGCCGGCCATATCACATACCCGGCCCTCGGTCTCTATGACTGTACACTGTGATCTGCCGCAATTAACCCCTCTTAACGATTCATTGGTGCCACAGTCCCTCCCATCTACTCCCCCTCTTCTCAGTATAAATTGCGGCCCTGCCCCCCCCCACCCCCCCAGTATTAAATCATTGGTGGCATTGGTCCCAGGGTCCCCCCTCCTCACTCACTGGTGGCAGTGGAAGTTGTGATCGGAGCCCCAGCAGTGTAATCCTGGGGCTCTGATCGGTTACCATGACAGCCAGGATGCTGCTGAAACCCTGGCTGCCATGGCCAGCTCCATGCACAAAGTCCAGGGCAGCAGGGAGAGTGTGAGGTCCTATTCACCCTAATAGAGTTCTATTAGAGTGAATAGGACAAGGGTTTAGCCCCTAAGGGGGCTAATAGTTAGTTAATAAAAAGTTTAAAAAAAGTTTAACCCTCCCCCAAATATAGAAAATATTATAGCGCGATACATATTGTTATCACACATGCTTCAAACTATATGGCAATATAGGTTTTAGGCCATATCACTCAGCCCTAAGTTCAATACACTGCATGTCACGGGGTGCCAAAGGTGCACTGGGTCTCCCATCAGCTGCAGACCTGCTGCTTAGCTTCAGGAGGGAGGATCTGTGTTTGGCCTCGTTCCCAGGGCAGCTTTGCTAGCAGTGCTCCCTGCTTCTAGGTCTGCCTTGAGCGCCGAGCTGATCACTTGGTGCTCGACTATGCATGCTGGGCCCACACTCCCTGGATTCTATGTGGCTGTTGTGACCCATAACAGGTAAGATTTAGCATTAGGACCACTCATAAAGGCGGCCTTGTGGTGGCGAGTTGCTTATTACTTTTTGATCAAAATGTACACTAATGACATCTGATAGCTTCTAGCATAGAGGCAGGGCAGAGTGCGGGTTGCAGAGTGCTGTTGGATTTCTGTGTTTGGTGCTCGACTAGTCTGTCTGTCGGTCATCTGACGCTGATCACGTCACATGACCCTCAGACCCCACTATAAATACAGGCAGCCTGCTGACCACAGGTTGCCTGTTAATTTTAGGTTCCTGGCTATTTGTTGGACTTCTAAATACTCACCTGATCCTGTTCCCTGACGATCCTTTGCCTGCTCCTCCTGTACTCCGCATCCCTCCTGGTATTGTGACCTCGGCTCCCACCTGACTCCTCTTTGCGGACTCCTTTGGTACTTCTCTACTCTCCTGGTATTTGACCCCGGCTTCTCCTGACCATTCTTTGCTTAACCCTTTGTACTGCGTAGCTCTCTTGGTTCTGACCCGGTCTGTTCACGTTCCGTATTTTGTCTTGTCTTTCTTCCCTGCACATATCCTAAGTAAGGGACTGTTGTCCAGTTGTCCCCTGTCATCAGGACTCGTGAGGCAAGTAGGCAGGGCCAGGGGTGAGGGTGGAGCGCAGTGGTCACTATCCTTCCCCCTGTGTGTGTGGACGTGACCGTTACAGATTAACAGAAATTTATTGATTCCAGTTCAGCAGACAGCTTTATTGACTTTGAATATGCTAGTAAATGGTGTATTCTGATGTTTGCTTTACCTACACCTATCTATGTCATGGCCATTGATGCTACTCCCCTGATTGGTGGTACGATGAGGTCATGTACCTCTGAAATCTCTCTAACCGTGGGTTTGTGCCACTCCGAGAGATGTTCTCTTTTATTCCTAGAGAACTTACCGGTTGAGGTGGTACTAGGGTTGCCTTGGCTCCGTTTACATAACCCCACAATAGATTGCTCCAAAGGAGAGTTGGTGAAATGGGGACCTAAGTGTGACTCATGCTTATCCGTGGTCCAGGCTGGGGTTTCAGTAAGGTCTAATACATTACCCTCAGTTATTAAGGAACATTCTGATGTATTCTTATCCCCAAATTTTCTAAAGGGCGAATTTATAATCTTTCTAAGCCCGAACGCAAGGCTATGGAAGTTAATATTAAGGAGAGCCTTGCTAAAGGTAATATTAGACCTTTAGTCTCTCCTATGGGAGCAGGGTTTTTCTTTGTTAATTACCGGAGATTAAATAAATTCACTGTCCAAAATAGATACTCTCTCCCATTGATTCTGTATTTATTTAACCAGGTTCTGGGGGCAACCTGGTTTTCCAAGATTGACCTGAAAGGGGCATACAATCTAATCCGAATCAAGGAGGGAGACGAATGGAAGACAGCGTTCAATACTCCGATAGGACACTTTAAATATCAGGTGATGCCTTTTGGACTGAGCAATGCCCCAGCTGTGTTCCAAAACTTAATGAACGATATTCTTAGGGAGTTCTTAGGTAAATTTATTAATGTCTATCTTGATGACATTTTGATATTCTCTCCTGATTTTGAATCTCATGTGTCTCATGTCAAACAAGTATTAGAGGTGTTGAGGGAGAACCAGCTATCTGCTAAGCAAGATACTGTTTTTAGGGCATGTTCTGACTCCTTATGCCTTTAAAAAGGATCCTGGTAAGGTTTTGGCAATAAAGGAATAGGTAAGGCCTTCATCTTTAAAGGCCTTACAACGGTTTTTGGGTTCCGCTAATTTTTCTGTAATTGCTAAACTATTGACCAACCTTACTAAGAAAGGGGCGGATTTGGAGAATTGGTCTACCAAAGGCCATTGAATCCCCGGCAAGCCCGGTGGGCTCTGTTTTTCACCCGTTTAGATTTCTCCATTACGTTCAGGCCTGGAAGTAAAAATCTGAAGGCAGACGCATTATCTCGGAGCTTCTATGCTTTTCAACCCACTAAGGCACCTCCTGGATCCATCCTACCAGCAAACATCTTCTTAGCGACTCTAACCCAGGATATCTCGGCTCGCATTAAGGCTGAACAACATCTGGCACCGGCATCCACCCCGACAGATAAGTTGTTTGTTCCTGTACAATTTCGTCTCCAGCTGTTGAGGGAGTGTCACGATTCTGCCTTTTGTTGACATCCGGGTTTTAAAGGCACTAAGGATCTGGTTTCTAGATCTTATTGGTGGCCCACTCTGAACAGGGATGTCAAGTCCTATGTGTCAGCCTGTGAGGTTTGTGCCAGGTCTAAGACACCTAGGACTCGCCCTGCTGGTAACCTATGACCCCTACCCATTCCCAGTAGACCCTGGTCCCATATCTCGATGGACTTTATACCTGACCTACTGCTGGCGGAGGGTAAGACTGTGGTTTGGGTAGTGGTCGATAGGTTTAGCAAGATGGTTCATTTCATTCCCCTGTCTAAACGTCTGAATGCAAAAACCTTGGCATCTATTTTTGTGAGAGATTTTTCGTTTACATGGCATCTTGGAAAATATTGTTTCTGACAGGGGTGTGCAGTTTGTGTCCAAATTCTGGAGGGCCTTCTGTCAAAGATGTAAAATTTAATTGTCTTTTTCTTCCGCCTACCATCCTGAGAGTACTGGGCAGACTGAAAGCCTTAATCAGTCAGTGGAACAATTCTTGAGGTTGTACATTGCTGATGACCAGCAATTATGGGTCAAATTCCTTCCGTTGGCTGAATTTGCTTTGAATAACCATGTCAATTCTTCTGTTAGTGTCTCCCCTTTCTTTTGTAACCATGGTTTTCATCCCCGTTTTCATTCTGGGTCGTCCGTCTCCTTCTCTAACCCTGAAGCGGATAAACTCTCCTCCGAACTGCGCACAGTTTGGGCCCGGGCTCAATC
Organism: Bufotes viridis; assembly: GCA_033119425.1. Taxonomy (NCBI): domain Eukaryota; kingdom Metazoa; phylum Chordata; class Amphibia; order Anura; family Bufonidae; genus Bufotes; species Bufotes viridis. Next base: position 185,828,120 of record CM065591.1, read on the forward strand.
GAACCTAGAAAAGGCTCAAAGCTCTCAAAAACTCAATAGGAGACGTTCCAAGGGGGTGAACTTCCAGGTTGGGGATAAAGTATGGTTGTCCTACAAGAATCTATCTCTCAAGGTAGCTTCTAGAAAATTTGCTCCTCGTTTTATTGGACCCTATAAGATCACGGAGATCATTAATCGGTATTGTTCAGGTTGGAGCTGCCCGAGTCGTTCCACATTCATAATATATTTCGTAAATCTCTTCTTAAAAAGTATTTTGAACCTGTTGTACCGTTGGAGACCTCACCTCCGCCGGTTCTTGTTGGTGATGCTGTCTAAGATTGTAGATGTCAGGAGGGTGCGTAATTCCTTACAGTACCTGATTCACTGGAAGGGGTATGGACCCGAAGAGAGATCTTGGGTACCCACCAGGGAGGTTCATGCTCCTAGACTTGTTAGAAAATTTAATTTAGAACACCCTGAAGTCTTGGGTCCGGTGGCCCCTCGGAAAAGGGGGGGTGTACTGTCACAGGGCGCCAAAAGCGCACCTGGTCCCCCATCAGCCACAGACCTGCTGCTTAGCTTCAGGAGTGAGGATCTGTGTTTGACCTCGTTCCCAGGGCCGCTTTGCTAGGAGGGAGGCTCCCTGCTCCTAGGTCTGCCTTGAGCGCCGAGCTGATCACTCGGTGCTCAACTAGTCTGTCTGTCATGTGACGCTGGTCAAGTTCCCTGACGATCCTTTGCCTGCTCCTCCTGTACTGCGCATCCCTCCTGGTATCGTGACCTTGGCTCCCACCTGACTACTCTTTGCGGACTCCTCTGGTACTTCTCTGCTCTCCTGGTATTTGACCTGGCTTCTCCTGACTATTCTTTATTTAACCCTTTGTACTGCGTAGCTCTCTTGGTTCTGACCCGGTCCGTTCACGTTCCCTATTTTGTCTTGTCTATCTTCGCTGCACATATCCTAAGGAAGGGACTGTCGTCCAGTTGTCCCCTGTCAGCGGGACTCGTGAGGCAAGTAGGCAGGGCCAGGGGTGAGGGTGGAGCGCAGTGGTCACTATCCTTCCCCGTGTGTGTGTGTGGAAGTGACCGTTACAGTGCAGTACACTATATAGTGTACTGTAGTGTATTGTAATCCATCAGACCCACTGGATCTTCAAGAACCAAGTGGGTCTGGCTCCAAAAAATGTAAACAAAAGTAAAAAAAATTTTTTAAATAAATAAATAAAACCTTCTTATAGCCACACATAATTGGTTAAAAATACAAAAAAATAAAAAACACTAAACATGTTTGGTATCGCCACGTCTGTAAGGAACTGATCTATAAAAGGATCATGTTACTTTTTCTGCATGGTGAACATCATAAAAAAAAAAATATATGATGGAATTGAAATTTTGCCCACTGCACAAAAAAGTAATATGTATTCAAAATTAGCACCAAACTGTGACCTCATCCCACAAAGAATGAGACTCTACATAAGCCAATCGTCCAAAAAATAAAAAAAATATGGCTTTCAGAAAATGGAGACACAAACATGATTTTTTTTCCGAACATGCTTTTATTGTATAAAATAAAGTAAAGAAAAATGCACATATTAGGTATCGTCATGTCCATAACGACCTCCTTTATAAAAATAGCATGTGATCCAACCCATCTGGTGAACACCTTAATAAAAAAATAAAGTCATTTTTTATGATCTTACATCACAAAGTGTAATATCAATCAAAAATTCATATGTGCCCCAAAATGGTACCAATCAAACCATAATCTCTTCTAGCAAAAAATCAGACCCTACCTAAGACAATCGTCAAAAAAATGAATATGGCTTTCAGAAAGGGAAACAGTTTTTTTTTTTCAAAAATGCTTTTATTGTGTAAAATAAAATAAAAAAAATGCACATATTAGGCATTGCTGTGTCCGTAACAACCTGCTCTATGAAAATAGTATGTGATCCAACCCATCTGGGTTTTATGAACGCCATAAAAAAAAAAAAAAAAAATGTGCCAAAAAAGCAGTTTTTTTAATCCCCTTACATCACAAAAATTGTAATACCAAGCAATCAAAAATTCATATGTGCCCCAAAATGGTAGCAATCAAACCATAATCTCTTCCAGCAAAAAATCAGACCCTACCTAAGACAATCACCCCAAAAAATAAAAAAAATGATGGCTTTCAGAAATGGAAACACAAAATGATTTCTATACTGTAGGAATAACCCTAATAATAACACCGCCCCCCCCCCCCCCGTTCAAACCAGCGTGCCAACCAATCAGAACACTGCTCTCCACATGCCGCCTGCACCGCCCACACCGGCAAGCAGGTCGGAGCGCCGCCATTTCTGTTCGTCAGTCACAGCATTATCAGCTATATAGAGAGGAGCCCCTGTCAGCAGTCTGACCTTCCAGTCGCTACCAGCATTCAGTTTCAGTCATACAGTCACAGCCACCAGTCACAATGCCAGCAGTGTCAGCCACCAGTCAGTGCCAGCCATCTCAACCATCAGTCAGTGCCACCACTCAGTGCCAGCAGTCTCTGCCACAAGCCGCAGCCAGCAGTCTCAGCCACAGCCAACACTCAGTACCAGCAGTCTCAGGCACAAGCCGCAGCCAGCAATCTCATCCATAGCCACCAGTCTTGGCCACTAGCTACAGCCACCAGTCTCAGCTACAGCCGCCAGTCAGTGTGGTCAAGTTCCCTTGCCATTTAATATAGACTATTCCTACTAATGTTTATGCACTACTGTTCTAGCGCCCGTTATTGTAACAGGCTTAATGTCTAGTGTTTTAATAAAAGCTGTGGCCATCCCCATTTAGAAGATAAACTTATAGTAGCATAATTATTTATCAGGAGCCTCAATTTGGGTTTGGGTTCTAGTAGTCCCTGCAGTCCTGCATATCTTTCAAGAGGCAGAGGCTTGTTTTGGTTTTGAGGTATCTGGTCATTTTTAAATGCACTGCAATATACAGTTTATAAAAATGCTGGACTTTCAGATGTCTTCATATTCATCTTAATAAGAGCATTATGGTGCTGAATGCAGATGGTTTGTTCTACAGTGGAATGATTCACCATCCTATAATGCACAAAAAGCTTCTATTTAAAGTATATCTCATTATATTGTTTTTATTCATGACCAAGATATCAAAAGTGTTATTTATTCTAAATAGAATAGAGACAGCGGGTTCTAGTGTTAGTGTCCAGGAGAAGCTCAATATTTCTGAATGAATTGTTTTAATCTGTGGGTGAACTCATGGGCTTAATGATAGCTTGGAGATAAAATACCAATATGACAGTTTGGAACATGAATAGTCTTCTGTGGAATAAAGGTGTACTCAAGGATTAGATGAAAGTTATTTATCTAAATACAATATATATATATATATATATATATATATATATATATATATACATTTTCACACACACATACATATACATACCCGAGTATAAAGTGCTGATGTGTTTGTGTGTTCATTGGATTTGTTCCAATGGTGCCCAGGAGGACAATCCATGCCCTCATTTTTATTTTTTTTAATAAGGAAATTGCTAGTAGCCCTATATACCCCAGCAACACTATTTATTTTATTTATAACTATTCCCCATAACTGTGACCTCCACAGCATCTCGCCCCCTTAACAGTGACCTCCAAAGACTCTTGGCTCCTTAATTGTAACCTCCACAGCACCCCACCCCCTTAACTGTAACCTCTACAGCGCACTGCCCACTTAACAGTGGCCTCCACAGCACCCTGCCCTCTTAACTGTGACTTCCACAGTGCCCCACCACCTTAACTGTGACCTCCACAGTGTCTAACCCTTAAATGGATTGTCTCACCACATAAAATGGCTCCCAGTATGCCCAACCTGTCAGTAGAAGCCACTTCCTAATATATGTCATTTAGCCAAACATCCTCCTTTTGGCTATTTTCTGAATTCTTCTTCATTGCTCTGTGTCAGGGGTTATGGCCACCACTGCAATCTAGCTGTGGTGGCTGCACTTGCACAGTACTAGACATGGTAATGTTCCCTATAGTGGCCAAGATCGTGGGAGCACGCATAGGGATGCAGACACATTAGTTCCTGTCCTGCCCACCTTGCATCAGCTCTGGTGTTCTGTGTAGAACTGCTTCAGGACAACACCTACACCGTAGCTTTTAGCTGTTCAGGGACAGAAAGTATTACAGGTCCTCAGGGGCTCGCTCAATAGTTCGGGAACTGTAATACACATACAAATGTGTCGCCTTGTCGTTGGCATACAAGCACAAATAATTTTGCACAAAATGTATTGGTCAAGAATCTTACATTTATAGCTTAGCATTAGTAGATACTCTATAGTGAGTATGGCACTATTGTATTTACTTGACTTTGTGTTTGCAAAGTACTGTTACATTTTGTTTGCTTTTGTATTTTCAGCCATGGTGACGTGCACCTGCCCACTGGATGTGCTAACTAACTCCCAATTTTTTCTTTGCAGTCTGCATTGGGGTGTGGCTGACTCCATTGGTCATGAACTCCTAATTAACCTATCTGTCCCATTGGGCTGATTTCAATTAGTGCAAGTATAAAGCTGTAGCCTGCTCTCCCTGCATTTATTTGAGGCCATTGTGGCACCAAAAGAGGTGAAATACAGAGTGGGCTCAGCAAGCATGTGAAATCCACATTCCCTGAATTTAATGGAGGCCTGTATGGCAGCAGTGGAGGAAGTATTTAGTGTAGGTTGATGTCCCAAAAAGATTGCATTGCCGTTGGCGGACAGGCACAAATAATTTTGTACAAAATGCATTTGCCAAGAATCTCACATTTATAACGGAGCATTAGCATTAGTACATTTTCTATAGTGAGTATGGCACAATTGTATTTACTTTATTTGTGCTTGAAGAGTGCTGTTGAATTATGTTTGTTTTGCTTTTGTCCTTTGAGCCATGGCGATGTGCACCTGCACATTGGGATGTGCTGACTAACTTCTATTTTTTTTATTTTCAGAGATAACCCTGTGTACTTTGGAGGCTGCTAAAGATGAGCAAAGTTTTGAAAAATTCGGTTTGGTTGATTTGGACGAATTTCGATTTGGCCGAATGTCGCCGACAAATTTGATTTGTTAATTTATTTGTCACGAATCAAGATAAATCAGGTGGCCTAATCTCAATGTGAAGGTTTGGAAATTACATAAACTGCAGGGAGATTGTAAGGAGAGTGTTTTGCCATGTTCATTACGTTCTAGCGCACCCACATTCATACTTAGTCCATTCTGTAGGTACTGTACCATCAGTATTACAGGTGTAATTTATAGCTGTCTACATCACTGTATAGCACACCAAGATTCAAGGAAAAAGCATACAGCACCCCTGTAGGAGCTGTGTCCAAATCACTCTTTAATGGAACAAAGGCCTATATCACATGATCTGCATTTGATCAGCAATTGTAAGCCAAAACCAGCAGAGGGTCCAAAACAGAGATAAAATGTAATAGAAATATTTGTATCTCTTCTGTGTTTTGGACCCACTCCTGCTTTTGGCTTACAAATACTGATCAAATCCTTTTAATCCAGAGGGAAAAAAGCTGACTGTTTTGAGAGCTCCATTTATACAAGCAGGCAAATAAAGCGTGTTTGGTGTTGCACAGGTGAGTAGTTAGAGTGTGGCTGTCTAATTAGGAGAAGGTAAATAGCCGGTCTTGAAGGCAGCTCAGTCCTTTGAATCCAGTGGAAAAAAAAGCAGTTTTGAGAGCTCCATTTTTACAAGCAGGCAAATAACGCAAGTTTGTGAGCGTTCGCGTATTTGATTTTTAAGTGTGTTTGTATTAAGTGTGTGACTTTAGATTACGTGACTTGAGATTCAGGGACCTTAGGAAGGTACTACAGTAAATTAGTTTCTTATCACTGCATTATATTGTATTTTTCTCTTTTCTTGCGTAATCCACATTTAGTATGTGTTCCATTATTGACAACACAGTCCAGTGCACATCTTGTCTAATGTATGCAGTCCTGGAACAGCCGTTTGAGGGTGCATATCTTTGTTCAAAAATGTGAGCAAATTGCCCGTTTGGAATTGCACATCGAGTATCTAACCGGGCGAGTTTCAACACTGAAAGGCGTTGACAATTTGAAAAAGAGTTTTCTACTCACTGAGCAAGCACTCTATGCGGTAGATGTGGGGGAGGGTGATAGCGAGAATGCTGAGGAAAGTGAGGTAGCTATCCAGATAACAGTTAGAAAGCGGGGTAGAGGGAAGAGTGCCAGGGAGGCTAGCCCTGATCTGACACACCCCAACAAGTTTGCAAGATTGGCAGATGAGGGGGATGACAGTTCAGAGTGAGCACTGCTGCAGCCAGACACTTCCTCTGCCAGTCAGGAAAATGTCGGCTCCAGTAAGCAGGGGACTAGGAGAGCAGGGCAGGCCAGACAGGTGCTGTACCTGTACTACCTGTACCTCGAGCCACACAAGAAAGGCAGCGGGAGATTAGGGAGGTTAACAAGTGGCTCAAGAACTGATGTAGGAAGTAGGGGTTTGGGTTCCTGGAAAACTGGGCCGACTTCTCTGTCGGCTACAGGCTCTATTGTAGGGACAGGCTGCATCTCAATGGTAAAGGGGCAGCTGTGTTGGACAAGAAGATGGCTAGAAGGTTGGAGGAGTGTATAAACTAGGGACTGGGGGGGAGTGAAATTACATTATAGCATGGGAAGATAGTGCAGATAGAGACCAGGGGCAAGGTAGAGGGACTGGAGGAGGAATGGAAGGAGGGACTAAAACAGTTCAGAAGAAAAGGTGTAGGGTAAAAAAATACATAGACCTCTTAAATGTATGTATACTAATGCCAGCAGCCTGACTAATAAAACTGGGAACTGGAATTAGTGATGTGTGAGGAGGACTATGACATAGTGGGAATAACTAAGACATGGCTGGATGATAGCTATGACTGGGCAGTTAATGTACAGGGTTACAGTCTGTTTAGAAAGGATCACCAAAACTGGAGAGTGGGAGGGTTCTGCCTTTATGTTAAGTCCTGTCTAAAGCCCACAGTCCAAGAAGATATAAGTGAGGGACATGAACATGTAGAGTCACTGTGGGTAGAAATACATGTAGGCAAAAACAATAATTAATTACTAATAGGAGTTTATTATAATCCACTATAGGGGACTCCAAGGAGTGTTTTGAGACCTCCCCAGCTTTTGTGTGTGCTCCGGGACAGAAACGGCAGGCACGGCCTACTTTGCGGGCGACATCCCGCGCTGGCTCTGGTACTGTCCCAGCTCTGCAGTGGATATCGGAGTGGATCGCGGACCTCTGTATAGTGGTAGCGGGTAGGTGACCATCTCCCTACCACAGCGTGCCTTCTCCCGACACTTTACTACATACCGAATGGCCTCCAGTCCTGTGGAGGAATCAGCAGTTGGCGCACCACGTTTCCTAGCGGCTGGCCCCGCTTTTGATAAAAGGATAGTCCTGAGGACAGCCAACCGTCGGTAGCCAGGTCCTTTACTTACCTGGCGTTTTGTCACACTCCCAAACCTCCAACATGAGAGGCTGATTCCATAAGGGACAGGGCTCCTGCTGGGGGCAGAGAAGCCACAACCTGTAATAGTATAGCCCACATGGTGGGTACTAGGAAAAGCTCAAGATCTGGCACACCTGGTGGGGGGAAATCAAGCATACAAAGAGGCCTATATAACTACTTTATAGTGGACAATAGACAAAGTGACTACTTACAACTCAACATTGACACACAGCCATTTGTTCCAACCGTGCATCAACCCACAGGGCCTTCGCCAGCACAAAGGGATACTTCTGTCACAGCTTTGGCAGAGCTACCGTAAGACACAGTTGTCACACACTCTCGGCTCTCCGCAACAGCTAGAATGGGTCCTAAGCCCAACCGCCAAAATGCGCACTCCTCACCATCGTATTGTCCGAAGCCTGCTACACAATTGGGTGCCACCTCCTCCCCATGTCGTAAAGGGGCTCTAAACGATGATCCTGAAAAGGAACAATGGGATTGGAAAGAACATGTGAAACTCCTTCCCGCAAGACAGGAAATGGAGAAGTTTATGGGACGGTTGGAAAACTCCTATAAACAGGAACTGTCGGTAGTTACAGCCAGTAAACATACAAGCCATAGAGAAAAGAGTAGAGGAGGTGGCTTCCATACAGGACCACACAACTGAGAAAGTGGAGGAATTGGTTGCACAAGGGACTGTGAGAGATCGTCATATTTGCCAACTATACAAACTACATGATGATATAGAAAATAGGAATCAGAGGAATAATATCAGAATAAGAGGCCTCCCTGAATATACTAAAACTGAGGACTTGATACCGATCTTACAAGGCCTGTTCAGTTCCATCCTAGAAAAACCTGTTTCAGACCGTCTGGAAATGGATAGGGCCATAGAACCCTGGCACCGATTAATCCAGACCCCTCTAAGCCAAGAGACGTTATTTGTCGCCTCCATTATCACTCAGTGAAGGAAGAAATAATGAAGAAGGCATGCAACCTGACTTCTATTGACTTTGACGAGGCTTCCCTGCTCCTACAGTATTGTAAGATCTATACCATGCTACGCTAACCCAGAGGAGAGCCCTCAAACTATTGCTAGACATCTTAAGAGCTTATGATATCCCCTATTCTTGGGGGTTCCCCTTCCAACTTGTGGTGCGTAGAAATGGCCGACGCATAGAACTACGTGATCCTGAGGACTTGCACCCCTTCCTTAAGGCGCTTGACTTTCCCTCTCTTCGCCTGCCGGATTGGCACTGCATTCCTCCACTGCCTTCGGGTCCTCCATTCAGAAGAAACAGGTTTGATTAGCGGAGACGTCAAGACAAGAACCACCTTACCTGAAATCGTAACCTGACTCTTTATCATGATGTTTCTTGAGTTTCCTTTTGTAGCCCTGGTTCAGTTTGAGGGTCTTTTCCCCTGAGGAGGTTTTCCGTTGAGGGAGTTGAGTTAGGGCTCAGACACCCCCATACCAGGGTCTTGTTTCCAGAACCCTACGATTTTCTGTTCCTCTCCTGTTTTATGCTAACATAAAGGCCTCTTTCACACGGGCATCATGTTTGATGCCCGGATAAGAGGCGGGTGCGTTGCGGGAATATGCGCGATTTTTCCGCACGGGTGCAAATGTTTGTAATGCGTTTTGCACGCGCGTGTGAAAAATCGCCATGTTTGGCACCCAGACTCGAAGCCGGACTTCATCACTGAAGTCCGGTTTCGGGTAGAGTGTTCTGGAGAATTTATTATTTTCCATTATAACATGGTTATAAGGGAAAATGTTAGCATTCTTAATAAAGAATGCTGTGTAAAATGAGGATAAAGGGGTTAAAAATAATAAAACTTAACTTACCTTAGCCACTTGATCACGTAGTTGCGATCTGTCTTCTCTCTTCAAGCTTGAGCTACCAGCTAAAGGACCTGTGATGACGTCACATCACATGGTCCAATCACATGGTCCATCACCATGGTGTGTATATGATCAGGTATGATGTTGTATCGATCAGGTAGTGTAAGGGTTACGCCCACTTTACAGACATTGACAGACCAAACTCCCCTTTTAATGCACTGCAAACAACCGCAAACAGTTCATTTGCACAACCGCAAACTCCCCATTTGCACAAGGTTGGATACCAAGCTAGCCACGTTCCGGTGATGTCATTGAAGGTTTCTTCCTCCACCCAGCCACGTACAACACCAAGGGTCCCCGAAAGGTGAATTGAATAGATTTTTCGAACGGGGAGATGGTTAAAAAAACACTGGCTCTCTCCCCTTTGTTTTTATCCACGGTCACTGCGTCTCTGCCGTGCAATTTACTGTCACACCCGATATGAGTGGTATTTTCTGTAGTACTATTCTCATCAGTTTAATCCCTCTAACGTCCCCAATCTGGGGGCCATTTATTGAATAGATTTTTCGAACGGGGAGATGGTTAAAAAAACGCTGGCTCCCTCCACTCTGTTTTAATCCACGGTCACTGCGTCTGCGCTGTGCAATTTACTGTCACACCCGATATGAGTGGTATTTTTTGTAGTACTATTCTCATCAGTTTAATCCTTGTTACGTCCCATATCAGGGATTGCCTTTTGTGAAAAAAAATTTAGGCCGGGTACCTTCGACTGCCTTCACAGTGACAGACCAAACTCTCATACACCAAACTGAATTGATTTGAGAAACCGGGAGATGGAAAAAGCAGCTTGGTTGGTCCTCTTACTCCCAAATTGGGGCACTGCGTGTGCACAGAGCAATGTGCTGTGACACCCTATATGAGTGGTGTCTTAACTAGTACTATTCCTATCAGTTTAATCCCTGTTACGTACCCTATCCGGTCGAATTGATTAACTATTGTCAAATTAGCGAACCATTACGACATCATGAAATAATTTAGTTCTGAGCTCTGTACTTGCTTTGTATTGGAATTGATGGGCATTTTTTTAATTGTCTGCATCATTTCTAATAAACTATTAAGAGACTTTATTATGATTTTTTATTTTATGTATTAAAAACCCATACAACATATAAAAAAAAAGGTAAATTAATGTTTTTTCTATGAAATATTATCCAGCCGTCCGATCGCTTTTGGTCTGACCATAATGAAGCAACGGCCTTATCATCTGGGGTATGGCAACATTGCCACCACACTCATAGAGGTGATGATTGCTTCATTGTGATACGCAAGCCCCTTCACCACAACAAGGTAACGATCACGAAGGGGAATTGACACTTGTATGTGCCTTTTTTTTTTGGTCTGTTTTTGCAGCCACAGTGCTGCAACATAGGACAGAAAAATTAGGCATGTACACATGCCTGAAAAATAATGGCATTGTTGCAGCCGCTATTGTAGCAGCGGCCAGAAAATTGATGTTTTCCAGGCAGAAAAGTGAATAAAACATTGCGGCTTGAACCCTAGTTGGTGGTGGAGAATTCACGAAAGTCATCCGGTATGCAGACATTAAATACAGCAGCGTGGGGACCATTTTGAGGCCAAGGCATATAATCAGGCCTTTTGTTAGTCAAACATATCCCCCACTGTCAGTCCCTTCGGATCCATGCCTCATTCATCTTTATGAAGGTGAGGAAATCAACACTTTTTTGACCGAGGCGACTTCTCTTGTCAGTGACAATGCCTCCTGCTGCACTGAAGGTCCTTTCTGACAGGACACTTGAAGCAGGGCAGGCCAGAAGTTCTATCGCGAACTGGGATAGCTCAGGCCACAGGTCAAGCCTGCACACCCAGTAGTGAAGGGGTTCATTGCTCCTCAGAGTGTCGATATCTGCTGTTAAGGCGAGGTAGTCTGCTACCTGTCGGTCGAGTCGTTCTCTAAGGCTGGATCCCGAAGGGCTGTGGCGATGAGTAGGACTGAAAAAGCTCCGCATGTCCTCCATCAACAACACATCTGTAAATCGTCCAGTCCTTGACGCCGTGGTAGGAGGAGGATTACACTCACCTCTTCCCCTGTTAGATTCCCGTTGTGCTGTGACATCCCCTTATAAGCTGTGTAAAGCATATTTTTTAGTTTGGTTTTGAACTGCTGCATCCTTTCCGACTTTCGGTAATTTGGTAAAATTTCTGCCACTTTCTGCTTATACCGGGGGTCTAGTAGCGTGGCCACCCAGTACAGATCGTTCTCCTTCATCCTTTTTATACGTGGGTCCCTCAACAGACATGACAGCATGAAAGACCCCATTTGAACAAGGTTGGATGCAGAGCTACTCATTTCCCGTTCCTCGTCCTCACTGATGTCATTGACGGTCTGTTCTTCTCCCCAGCCACGTACAACACCATGGGTCCCAGATAGGTGACAACAACAAGCACCTGGGGTGCCTGCTGTGGTTGGTCTTCCTCCTCCTCAAAGCCGCCACATTCCTCCTCTGACTCCTCTTCCTCATACTCCTCTTCCAGCGTTGCTGCAGGTCCGGCAAGCGATGATGACAAGGCTGTTTCTGGTGGTGATGGTGACCACAACTCTTCCTCTTCACGCTCATCTACAGCCTGATCCAGAACTCTTCGCAGGGCACGCTCCAGGAAGAAAACAAATAGGATGAGGTCACTGATGGTGCCTTCGGTGTGACTGACTAGGTTTGTCACCTCCTCAAAAGGACGCATGAGCCTACAGGCATTGCGCATGAGTGTCCAGTAACGTGGCAAAAAGATTCCCAGCTCCGCAGAGGCTGTCCTAGCACCCCAGTCATACAAATACTCGTTGACGGCTTTTCCTTGTTGGAGCAGGCGGTCGAACATTAGGAGTGTTGAATTCCAACGTGTCGGGCTGTCGCATATCAAGCGCCTCACTGGCATGTTGTTTCACCGCTGAATATCGGAAAAGTGCGCCATGGCCGTGTAGGAACGCCTGAAATGGCCACACACCTTCCTGGCCTGCTTGAGGACGTCCTGTAAGCCTGGGTACTTAGACACAAAACGTTGTACGATGAGATTCAACACATGTGCCATGCACGGCACATGTGACAACTTGCCCAAATTTAATGCCGCCAACAGATTGCTTCCATTGTCACACACCACTTTGCCGATCTCCAGTTGGTGCGGGGTCAGCCACTGATCCACCTGTGCGTTCAGGGCGGACAGGAGTGCTGGTCCTGTGTGGCTCTCTGCTTTCAGGCAAGTCAACCCCAAGACAGCGTGACACTGTCGTATCCGGGATGTGGAATAACCCCTGGGGAGCTGAGGGATTCAGTTGATGTGCAGCCAGACGCCGCAGCAGAAGAGGACTCAGCCGAGGAGGATATCGAAGAGGATGGAGTAGGAGTAGAGGAGGTGGCAGTAGGTCTGCCTGCAAGTCGTGGTGGTGTCACCAACTCCGCTGCGGAGCCACGCATTCCATGCTTGTCAGCCGTCAGCAGGTTGACCCAATGTGCAGTATACGTGATACACCTGCCCTGACCGTGCTTTGCAGACCAGGTATCAGTGGTCAGATGGACCCTTGCCCCAACACTGTATGCCAGAGATGCCATGACTTCCTTTTCAATGACATGGTAGAGGTTTGGGATTGCCTTTTTGAAAAAAAATTTTGTCCGGGTACCTTCCACTGTGGTGTCCCAATAGCGACAAATTTTTTGAAGGCCTCAGACTCTACCAGCTGGTATGGTAAAAGCTGGCGGGCTAAGAGTTCCGTCAAGCCAGCTGTCAGTCGCCGGGCAAGGAGGTGATTCTGTGACATTGGCTTTTTACGCTCAAACATGTCCTTGACAGACACCTGACTGTGGGCAGATGAGCAGGAACTGCTGAAGGTGAGAGATGGAGTGGCGGGTGGTTGAGAGGGGGCAGGGAGGACAGCAGTGGTTGACGTGGCTGAAGATGCTGGACCAGGAGGAGCATGGTGGCTTTGAGTTTGTGTGCTGCTTGTACTCATGTGTTGATCCCATAGGCGTTTGTGATGTGAGATCATGTGCCTTCGCAAAGCAGTTGTACCAAGGTGGGTGTTGGACTTCCCACGACTCAGTTTCTTTTGGCACAGGTTGCAAATTGCATTGCTGTTATCAGAGGCAGACACACAAAAAAAATGCCACACTGCTGAGCTTTGCAATGACGGCATTCTGGTGATGGCAACAGCATGCGTTGACTGGCGTGCTGTCTGGCTGACCCCAGGTGCCGATACATGCTGTCTGACTGTGCCACTAACTCCTTGCGACGACCTCCCCCTGCTTCCAACTCGTCTCCTCATTCTCTCTGTCTCCCCTTCAGAACTTTCCCCCTCTTCTTCTCTTCGAGCAGGCACCCACGTGGCATCCGTGGACACATCGTCATCATCAACTGCTTCACTTGTATCTGACACCTCAGCAAAGGAAGCAGCATCGGGTACAACATCATCATCATCATCATCACACTGTACGTCCATGTGTGTAATCCTGCCTGACTGAGACATATCCCCGTAATCTACATCATCTGGCAATAATGGTTGCGCATCACTAATTGCATCCAACTGATGTGTAAATAACTCCTCTGACGGATCAAGTGAAGCGGCTGTGGTGGCTGTGGTGGTGGTGGTAGTGGTGGTGGTGGTGGCGGTGGGCGGGTGCGTGGTAACTTGAGAGCAGGTGACCGAAGCTGAGCTGGAGGAGGATGGTGCGTCAAGGTTCTTAGCGGAAGCTGTTGAAGATTGGGTGTCCTGTCTAAGCCAGTCAACTACGTCCTCAGAATTTTTCGGGTTCAGGGTACGTGGCCTCTGAACACTGGGCATTATTCCAGGGACAGTGGAAATCACAGCACCACGACCACGACGGCCCCTGCGGGGTGGCCTGCCTCTGCCTGTCATTTTTTTTTAGATAAGTGGTACTACGCGTGCTAGGTACTGTGCCACCCGGTATCAGTGGTGGGCACTGGCAGTGGGCACACTACAATCTGTGGAAGTGGGCCTGACACACACTGGCAGCAGGCAAGCAACTGAATTTAGACTACTGTCTTAAAATTAAATGCCTTATTTATCGGCAAGCTACTGTGCCACCCGGTATCAGTGGTTGGCACTGGCAGTGGGCACACTACAGTCTGTGGAAGTGGGCCTGACACACACTGGCAGCAGGCAAGCAACTGAATTTAGACTACGGCCCCTGCGGGGTGGCCTGCCTCTGCCTGTCATTTTTTTTTTAGATAAGTGGTACTACGCGTGCTAGGTACTGTGCCACCCGGTATCAGTGGTGGGCACTGGCAGTGGGCACACTACAGTCAGTGGAAGTGGGCCTGACACACACTGGCAGCAGGCAAGCAACTGAATTTAGACTACTGTCTAAAAATTAAATGCCTTATTTATCGGCAAGCTACTGTGCCACCCGGTATCAGTGGTTGGCACTGGCAGTGGGCACACTACAGTCTGTGGAAGTGGGCCTGACACACACTGGCAGCAGGCAAGCAACTGAATTTAGACTACTGTCTAAAAATTAAATGCGTTATTTATCGGCAAGCTACTGTGCCATCCGGTATCAATGGTTGGCACTGGCAGTGGGCACACTACAGTCAGTGGAAGGGTGCCTGACACACACTGGCAGCAGGCAAGCAACTGAATTTAGACTACTGTCTAAAAATTAAATGCCTTATTTATCGGCAAGCTACTGTGCCACCCGGTATCAAAGGTTGCAACTGGCAGTGGGCACACTACAGTCTGTGGAAGTGGGCCTGACACACACTGGCAGCAGGCAAGCAACTGAATTTAGACTACTGTCTAAAAATTAAATGCCTTATTTATCGTCAAGCTACTGTGCCACCCGGTATCAGTGGTTGGCACTGGCAGTGGGCACACTACAGTCTGTGGAAGTGGGCCTGACACACACTGGCAGCAGGCAGGCAACTGAATTTAGACTACTGTCTAAATATTAAATGCGTTATTTATCGGCAAGCTACTGTGCCACCCGGTATCAGTGGTTGGCACTGGCAGTGGGCAGACTACAGTCTGTGGAAGTGGGCCTGACACACACTGGCAGCAGGCAAGCAACTGAATTTAGACTACTGTCTAAAAATTAAATGCCTTATTTATCAGCAAGCTACTGTGCCACCCAGTATCAGTGGTTGGCACTGGCAGTGGGCACACTACAGTCTGTGGAAGTGGGCCTGACACACACTGGCAGCAGGCAAGCAACTGAATTTAGACTACTGTCTAAAAATTAAATGCCTTATTTATCGGCAAGCTACTGTGCCACCCGGTATCAGTGGTTGGCACTGGCAGTGGGCACACTACAGTCAGTGGAAGCGGGCCTGACACACACTGGCAGCAGGCAAGCAACTGAATTTAGACTACTGTCTAAAAATTAAATGCCTTATTTATCGGCAAGCTACTGTGCCACCCGGTATCAGTGGTTGGCACTGGCAGTGGGCACACTACAGTCAGTGGAAGTCGGCCTGACACACACTAGCAGCAGGCAAGCAACTGAAATTACACTAAAGTGTAAAAATGAAATGCCTTTTTTATCGCAAAGCTCCTGTGCCACACGGGATGACAGTGGTGGGCACTGGCAGTGGGCACACTACAGTCAGTGGAAGTCAGCCTGACACACACTGGCAGCAGGCAAGCTAACCTTATATTAGACTAGTGTCAAAAATTAAATGCCTTATTTGATCGCAAAGCTCCTGTGCCACACGGGATGACAGGGTGGGCACTGGCAGTGGGCACACTACAGTCAGTGCAAGTCGGCCTGACACATACTGGCAGCAGGCAAGCAGCTGAATTTAGACTACAGTGTAAAAATTAAATGCCTTTATTTATCGTCAAAGTCCTGTGCCAGCCGGTATCAGTGGTTGGCACTGGCAGTGGGCACACTACAGTCTGTGGAAGTGGGCCTGACACACACTGGCAGCAGGCAGGCAACTGAATTTAGACTACTGTCTAAATATTAAATGCGTTATTTATCGGCAAGCTACTGTGCCACCCGGTATCAGTGGTTGGCACTGGCAGTGGGCAGACTACAGTCTGTGGAAGTGGGCCTGACACACACTGGCAGCAGGCAAGCAACTGAATTTAGACTACTGTCTAAAAATTAAATGCCTTATTTATCAGCAAGCTACTGTGCCACCCAGTATCAGTGGTTGGCACTGGCAGTGGGCACACTACAGTCTGTGGAAGTGGGCCTGACACACACTGGCAGCAGGCAAGCAACTGAATTTAGACTACTGTCTAAAAATTAAATGCCTTATTTATCGGCAAGCTACTGTGCCACCCGGTATCAGTGGTTGGCACTGGCAGTGGGCACACTACAGTCAGTGGAAGCGGGCCTGACACACACTGGCAGCAGGCAAGCAACTGAATTTAAACTACTGTCTAAAAATTAAATGCCTTATTTATCGGCAAGCTACTGTGCCACCCGGTATTAGTGGTTGGCACTGGCAGTGGGCACACTACAGTCAGAGGAAGTCGGCCTGACACACACTAGCAGCAGGCAAGCAACTGAAATTACACTAAAGTGTAAAAATGAAATGCCTTTTTTTATGCAAAGTCCTGTGCCACACGGGATGACACGGGTGGGCACTGGCAGTGGGCACACTACAGTCAGTGGAAGTCAGCCTGACACACACTGGCAGGCAACTAACCTTATATTAAAGTGTAAAAATTAAATGCCTTTTTTTGATGCAAAGTCCTGTGCCACACGGGATGACAGGGGTGGGCACTGGCAGTGGGCACACTACAGTCAGTTCAGGTCGGCCTGACACATACTGGCAGCAGGCAAGCAGCTGAAATTACACTAAAGTGTAAAAATTAAATGCCTTTTTTTATGCAAAGTCCTGTGCCAGCCGGTATCAGTGGTTGGCACTGGCAGTGGGCACACTACAGTCTGTGGAAGTGGGCCTGACACACACTGGCAGCAGGCAGGCAACTGAATTTAGACTACTGTCTAAATATTAAATGCGTTATTTATCGGCAAGCTACTGTGCCACCCAGTATCAGTGGTTGGCACTGGCAGTGGGCACACTACAGTCTGTGGAAGTGGGCCTGACACACACTGGCAGCAGGCAAGCAACTGAATTTAGACTACTGTCTAAAAATTAAATGCCTTATTTATCGGCAAGCTACTGTGCCACCCGGTATCAGTGGTTGGCACTGGCAGTGGGCACACTACAGTCAGTGGAAGCGGGCCTGACACACACTGGCAGCAGGCAAGCAACTGAATTTAAACTACTGTCTAAAAATTAAATGCCTTATTTATCGGCAAGCTACTGTGCCACCCGGTATTAGTGGTTGGCACTGGCAGTGGGCACACTACAGTCAGAGGAAGTCGGCCTGACACACACTAGCAGCAGGCAAGCAACTGAAATTACACTAAAGTGTAAAAATGAAATGCCTTTTTTATGCAAAGTCCTGTGCCACACGGGATGACACGGGTGGGCACTGGCAGTGGGCACACTACAGTCAGTGGAAGTCAGCCTGACACACACTGGCAGGCAACTAACCTTATATTAAAGTGTAAAAATTAAATGCCTTTTTTTGATGCAAAGTCCTGTGCCACACGGGATGACAGGGGTGGGCACTGGCAGTGGGCACACTACAGTCAGTTCAGGTCGGCCTGACACATACTGGCAGCAGGCAAGCAGCTGAAATTACACTAAAGTGTAAAAATTAAATGCCTTTTTTTATGCAAAGTCCTGTGCCAGCCGGTATGAGTGGTGGGCACTGGCGGTGGGCACACTACAGTCAGTGGAAGTCAGCCTGACACACACTGGCAGGCAACTAACCTTAGATTAAAGTGTAAAAATTAAATGCCTTTTTTTGATGCAAAGTCCTGTGCCACATGGGATGACAGGGGTGGGCACTGGCAGTGGGCACACTACAGTCTGTGGGCCTGCAGCTCCTCACACACAGGCAGGCCAGGCAACTGCAATATGTATATGGAGAAAAAAAAAAGCAGACTAATGTTGCAGCCCTAAAAAGGCCTTTTTGGGGTGCTGTCAGGAGAGATCAGATGAGTCTTTCAGGACTGGAGTGGACACTGAATTCACTAGCCTAGCTATCGATTTCCCTATTAAATCAGCAGCAACTACACTCTCCTTCCTCTTACTAAGACTGCAGCTTCAGAATGAATCTAAAATGGATGCTGTGCAGGAGGTGGGAGAGTCTGGGAGGGAGGGTATGCTGCTGATTGGCTGGAATGTGTCTGCTGACTGTGAGGTACAGGGTCAAAGTTTGCTCAATGATGATGTATAGGGGGCGGACCGAACATTGCATGTGTTCGCCCGTTGAGGCGAACGCGAACAAGCTATGTTCGCCGGGAACTGTTCGCCGGCGGATAGTTCGGGCCATCTCTACTTCAGACCTTAACTGGTCCCTAAAAAGTCGGTTTTTGAGAATTTCAAGATTTGCTTCTAAATTTCTAAGCCTTGTAACTTCCCCAAAAAATAAAATGGCATTCCCAAAATGATCGATACATGAAGTAGACATATGAGGAATGTAAATCAATAACTTTTTTTGGCAGTATTACTATGTATTATAGAAGTAGAGTATATGAAACTTGGAAAATTGCAAATTTTTCAAAATTTTTGGTAAATTTGGTATTTTTTTATAAATAAAAATGAAATTTTTCGACTTCATTTTACCACTGTCATGAAGTACAATATGTGACGAAAAAACAATCTCAGAATGGCCTGGATAAGAAAAAGCGTTTTAAAGTTATCACCACGTAAAGTGACAATGGTCAGATTTTGAAAAAATGGCCTGGTCCTTAAGGTGAAATAGGGCCGTGTCCTTAAGGGGTTAAGGCTACGTATCTACACAAAATGGGGATCTGGACTATATACCACGTGGAATAATTTATAAATACTAGATGAACAGAAATATATACGTTACCAGATCAAAGGATAGGCAGAGTTGCAAAAGATAACCAGCTCTCAGGGATTCTATGGTAGTCAGGAACTAATCCAGGGTTTTCTTTCTTTGTAATGTAGTGGTTTCTATGTGTCTTTTTTTTCCTCTTCCTTCATTCTTTTCTTTTTTCTCGGGTCTTGAATCTCTTTCGGGTGTTGGATCTCCCTCTTCCAACAGTAATTATCCCCTTTCTTATCTTACGTTACATCCTCCTGGATTATGATCTTCCAATCAACTGTGGAGTGTGTAACGTATGTTAATGACTCTATGAGATCATATTTACCAATAATGCAATTGTGGAGAATGGTGTCATGATATCCATCTGTCTCCAGATAGCACTGTTGTACAGCATACTAACATCATACTCTTAATGTGATTTTATTTTACACATGTACCTTTGTAGACTTAAATCAGAGATAAGGGATTAGTGTAGACACTTTGAAACAACTTTCCCCTGCCACATTCGAGTCAGCGTCATCTTCCCAGATCGTTGAATTTATGGGAGTGATAATGGAATACTTTACTCAGCAGCTGGATTTGTATCACTTAGCTGTCCAAACGACTGAGTAATTACGATTGGAATAATATGATCTCCTCTGAGCGAATCCTATTAGCAGAAAACCAGCTTTTCAATACCTTTTTAAGATCATATCTTCTCAGTGAGATACACACGGCATAGAACATATATATCAATACCTTAATATATGTATATAAAACATTATATATATGAATTATCAATATGTTCATACTAAAAATCTAAATAAAATACACAGATGAATATATATGATAAACTTGTGATTATATGAATAGACACCAGATGTGTCTTAACCTGTTGCCGACCGCCTCACGCAGGATTGCGTGCTGCGGGCGGTCGGTTCATTCCTCCTTGACGCGCGGGCGTCAATCAATTTCCGCTAACTTATGCCAAATTTTTTTTTTTCTGTGAACTCGCCATACCCCTCACAGAATACCTGGGGTGTCTTCTTTCCACAATGGGGTCACTTGTGGGGTATTTATACTGCCCTGGCATTTTAGGGGTCCTAAAGCGTGAGAATCCAAATGCGTAAAAATGGCCTGTGAAATCCTAAAGGTACTCATTGGTTTTAGGGCCCCTTTGTGCATCTTGGCTGCAAAAAAGTGTCACTCGTGTGGTATCGCCGAACTCAGGAGAAGTAGGGCAATGTGTTTTGGGGTGTATTTTTACATATACCCATACTGTGTGTGAGAAATATCACTGTAAACGACAACTTTTTAAATTTTTTATTCAAAGTTGTCAATTTACAGAGATATTTCTCACACAAAGTATGGGTATATGTAAAATACACCCAAAACACATTGCCCTACTTGTCCTGAGTACGGCGATACCACATGAGTGACACTTTTTGCAGCCTGGTGCGCAAAGGGGCCCAAATTCCAACGAGTACCTTTAGGTTTTATATGGCTGCTCACAATTTAGCCCCACCCAAAATGCCAGAACAGTACAAACACCCACAAATGACCTCATTGTGGAAAGAAGACACCCAAGGTATTCGCTGAGGGCATAGTGAGTCCATGAAAAATTTAACTTTTTGTCAAAAGTTAGCAGAAAGGGAGACTTTATGAGAAAAACAATAAAAAATCAATTTCCGCTAACTTGTGCCAAAAAAAATCTTCTATGAACTCACCATGCCCCTCACAGAATACCTTGGGGTGTCTTCTTTCCAAAATGGGGTCACATGTGGGGTATTTCTACTGCCCTGGCAATTTAGGGGCCCTAAAGCGTGAGAAGAAAATTGCGTAAAAATGCCCTCCTAAAAGGTACTCATTGGTTTTAGGGCCCCTTTGCGCATCTTGGCTGCAAAAGTGTCACTCATGTGGTATCGCCGTACTCAGGAGAAGTGGGGCAATGTGTTTTGGGGTGTATTTTTACATATACCCATGTTGGGTGAAAGAAATATCTCTGTAAATTGACAACTTTGAATAAAAAAATGTAAAAAGTTGTCGTTTACAGCGATATTTCTCACACGCAGCATGGGTATATGTAAAAATACACCCCAAAACAAATTGCCCTACTTCTCCTGAGTACTGCGATACCACATGAGTGACACTTTTTTGCAGCCAAGGTGCGCAAAGGGGCCCTAAAACCAATGAGTACCTTTAGGATTTCACAGGCAATTTTTACGCATTTGGATTCTCACGCTTTAGGGGCCCCTAAAATGCCAGGTCAGTATAAATACCCCACATGTGACCCATTTTGGAAAGAAGACACCCCAAGGTATTCCGTGAGGGGCATGGCGAGTTCACAGAATTTTTATTTTTTGGCACAAGTTAGTGGAAATTGATATATATATATTTTTTTAATTTAGTTTTTTACAAAGTCTCATATTCCACTAACTTGTGACAAAAAATAAAATTTTACATGAACTCACCATACCCCTCACGGAATACCTTGGGGTGTCTTCTTTCCAAAATGGGGTCACATGAGGGGTATTTATACTGTCCTGGCATTTTAGGGGCCCCTAAAGCATGAAAAGAAGTCTGGAATCCAAATGCGTAAAAATGCCCTGTGAAATCCTAAAGGTACTCATTGGTTTTAGGGCCCCTTTGCGCACCCAGGCTGCAAAAATGTGGTATCGCCATACTCAGGAGAAGTAGGGCAATGTGTTTTGGGGTGTATTTTTATATATTCCTATACTGTGTGTGAAAAATATCTCTGTAAACGACAACTTTTAAAAAATTTTATACAAAGTTGACAATTTACAGAGATATTTCTCTCACCCAACATGGGTATATGTAAAAATACACCCCAAAACACATTGCCCTACTTCTCCTGAGTACGGCGATACCACATAAGTGACACTTTTTTGCAGCCTGGGTGCGCAAAGGGGCCCAAATTCCAACGAGTACCTTTAGGTTTTACATGGCGGCTCACAATTTAGCCCCGCCCAAAATGCCAGAACAGTAAACACACCCCACAAATGACGCCATTTCGGAAAGTAGACACCCCGAGGTATTCACTGAGGGGCATAGTGAGTCCGTCTGAGATTTCTTTTTTTTTTTGGCAGAAGTTAGCAGAAATTGAAACTTTTTTTTTTTTTTTTTCTCAGAAAGTGTCATTTTCCGCTAACTTGTGAAAAAAAATGAAATGATACATGAACTCACCATGCCCCTCCGCGAATACTTTGGGGTGTCTACTTTCTAAAATGGTGTCATTTGGGGGGTATTTATACTATCCTGACATTCTAGCACCTGAAGAAACATGACAGGTGCTCAGAAAGTCAGAGCTGTTTCAAAATGCCGAAATTCACTTTTTTGCACCATAGTTTGTAAACGCTATAACTTTTACCCAAACCAATAACTATACACTTATTGGACTTTTTTTTTTATCAAAGACATGTAGAACAATAAATTTAGAGAAAAATTTATATAGAAATGTAGTTTTTTTTGAAAAATTTTACAACAGAAAGTGAAAAATGTCATTTTTTTGCAAAAATTTCGGTCATTTTTGATTAATAGCAAAAAAAGTAAAAATGTCAGCAGCAATGAAATACCACCAAATGAAAGCTCTATTAGTGAGAAGAAAAGGAGGTAAAATTCATTTGGGTGGTAAGTTGTATGACGGAGCAATAAACGGTGAAAGTAGTGTAGTGCGGAATTGTAAAAAGAGGCCTGGTCATTAAGGGTGTTTAAGCTAGGGGGGCTTAAGTGGTTAAGGATATAATTTCTTATCTTGTCATAGCTTTGCCATGAACTAACCGTTGTCCCTTTCAGACAGACATGTCTGAAGAAGAGTCATTACACTCCCTACAGATAAGCCCACATCTGTGGCAATAACTTTTAAAATACAATGTTCTCTGTATTCAATGACTCTTATGCCAATGAACTTGGCATGAACTTATCTTGGCCAGTTCCAGTCATATAGCAAAACTTTGGTTCAGTCTGTCTCTTAAAGACAATGAGCATCCATTTCAACTATAATATCATCAGGTATTATATACACTTATGAAAATGCCTGACACCCCCGCGTTTAACCCCTTAAGGACACAGTACGTACCGGTACGCCCTGATATCCGAGTCCTTAAGGACACAGGACGTACCGGTACATCCTGACTACTTCCAAACACCGCTGCTCAGCCGGTGGTGATCGGAACAAGGTACCTGCTAAAATCACTCAGCAGGTACCTTGGCCCAATGCCCAGGGGGGTCCCTGTATCGGAGATCCTTGCAAACCACAGGTCAATTCATAGATCGCGGTCTCTGAGATCGCGGAGATCAGAGTTAAAAAATGCCCAAAATGTGAATTATTATCCCCCCCCCCCCATCTCTGGGTGGGCAGTGCAGGGGGGGTCATGGGCGGGAGGTGCGGGAGGCGCTGATTGCGGGCGGGATCGCAATATCCCACCCGCCTCCTCTCTAATCCATTCCCTGGTGGCTAGTGGTTTAGCAGTGGTGGTGCTTGTACAGATGCCAGCTGTTTACCCCTTCCATACTGTGGTCCATACGTCGTCTCGGGGGCTGCTGTGCCCTTGCAGCCTACGATTCTTCATGAGAGCACAGAGGGAGGAGCTCCCCTCCCTCCCCATCACCCACTGCTCTGTTCTGGCAGTGGGTGATGGGTTAACATGGCAGCAGGACGCTTTCAGAGCCGTCCTGCTTGTCATGGTAATGTAAGTCTGATCTGACTTCTGCTAAAGGCACTTTGTAAAGTAAAAAGTACAGTACACTATATAGTGTACTGTACTATATTATATAGACATCAGACCCACTGGATCTTCAAGAACCAAGTGTTTCTGGGTAAAAAAAAAATGTGAAAAAAAGTAAAAATTAAAAAAACACATCACTGAATAAAAATTAAAAACAATAAAATACACTACACATGTTAGGTATCGCCGCGTCCATAAAAACCTGCTTTATAAAAATATCACATGACCTAACCCCTCAGGTGAAAACCATAAAAACAAAACAAAAAAATGGTGTACAAAAAAAGCTATTTTCTTTTGTAATCTTACATCACATAAAGTGTAATACCAAGCGATCAAGGAGGCCTATGCCTCCCAAAATAGTACCAATCAAACCGCCATCTCATCCCGCAAAAAATGAGCTCCTACAATCGCCCAAAAAAATAAAAAAATATGGCTCTCAGACTATGGAGACAAAGTAAAGTAAGATAAAAAAAAAAGTATACATATTATGTATTGTCGCATCCGTAAAAAACTGCTCTAAAAAATTTCCCATGATCTAATCCCTCAGGTAAATACCGTAAAAAAATTTAATAATAAACAGTGTAAAAAAAAAAACATTTTTGTCACCTCACATCACAAAAAGTGTAATAGCAAGTGATCAAAAATTTATATGCACCCCAAAATAGTGCCAAACCGCCATCTTAGCCCGCAAAAAATGGTACCCTACATAGGACAATAACCCCCAAAAAATTTAAAAATATCCATATCTCAGATTATGGAGATATTAAAACATGATTTTATTTGTTTCAAAAATGATATTATTGTGTAAAACTTAAATAAATAAATAGAAAGTATACATATCATGTATCGCCACGTCCGTAACAACCTGCTCTATAAAAATAAAACATGGACTAACCCCTCAGGTGAACACAGCAAAAAAAATATATATAAATATGGTGTCAAGCCATTTTTCTCACCTTACATCACAAAAAGTGTAATAGCAAGTGACCAAAATGTCATATGCACCCCAATATAGTGCCTATCAAACCGCCATCTCATCCTGCAAAAATTGAGCCCCTACAAAAGACTGTTGCCCAAAAAATAAAAAAAAATATGGCTTTCATAATGTGGAGACACTAAAAAATAATTTTTTTCAAAAATGCTTTATTATAAAAAACTGAAACAAAAATTCCCAAAAAGTAGTCATATATGGTATTTTCACATCTGTAACAACCTTCTCTATAGAAATAGCACACGATCTAACCTGTCAGATCAACTATGTAAATAACAAAAAATAAAAACTGTCCCAAAACTTTTTTTTAAAATTTTCCATTTTAATCTATTTTTCCAGTAACAAAGCAAGAGTTAACAGCCAAACAAAACTTAATATTTATTGCCCTCATTCTGTAGTTTGCAGAAACACCCCATATGTGGTTGTAAACTGCTGTATGGCCAAACGGCAGGGCGCAGAAGGAAGGGAAAGCAATATGGTTTTTGGAAGGTTGATTTTGCTGGACTGGTTTTTTGACACTGTCCCATTTGAAGCCCCCCTGAGGTACCCCTAGAGTAGAAACTCCATAAAAGTGACTCCATCTAAGAAAGTACACCCCTCAAGGTATTTAAAACTTATTTTACAAACTTTCTTAACCCTTTGGGTGTTCCACAAGAGTTATTGGAAAATGGAGATGAAATTTCAGAATTTCAATTTTTGTTACCTTGCCTTAAAAAAAGTGTAATATAGAGCAACAAAAAAATCATATTTACCTTAAATAGTACCCACAAAACTGCTACCTTATCCCATAGTTTCGAAATTGGGGTCACTTTTTTGGCGTTTCTACTGTAGGGGTGCATCAGGAGGCTTCAAATGGGATATGGTGTCTAAAAACCAGTCCAGCAAAATCTGCCTTCCAAAAATCACATGGCGCTCCTTTCCCTCTATGCCCTGCCATTTGGTCATACAGCAGTTTACAACCACATATGGGGTGTTTCTATAAACTACAGAATCAGAGTAATAAATATTGAGTTTTGTTTGGCTGTTAACCCTTGCCTGGTGACTTGAAGAAATGGATTAAAATGGAAAATTTTCCCAAAAATCAAAACTTTTATCTCCATTTGCCATTATGTGTGTGAAATTAGTTTTAAATACCTTGAGAGGTGTAGTTTCTAGAATGGGGAAATTTTTGGGTGGTTTCTATTATGTAATCCTCACAAAGTGACTGCAAACCTGAACTGATCCCTAAAATGTGGGTTTTTGAAAATTTTCAAGATTTGCTTCTAAACTTCTAAGTATTGATGATCGAGCACCCCGATACTCGGGTGCTCTGCCCAAGCCCTATAGAAGTCAATGGGAGAACCCGAGCATTAAACCAGGCACCCCCTGCTCTGAAGAGGGGATGGTGCCTGGTTCATAGAAAAAGGGTATAAATTGATGGAAACACCACCGAAATGGGTCGGGGACAGCATGGGGAGGATGTCTGGATGCATCTTGGACTACAATATCGCTGCTGGGATTGATGTTGCCGGAGTTGTGCGTCACTTTAACAGACTGACCATAAAACTCACAAAACCGAAGATAAAAGCGATTTTAGATGAAAAATTGTTAGGAAACATTCTTTCCTGTATATTTACTTTTATATAAATAGCAAGTTCAGACAAAAAATTTTATGATTTTCGGAACTGGGGCCATGACTAAGAGGGACGGCCGGTGGCTTTGATTGTGTTGACCGGCAATCATCTGATGATAATGAACTTGTAAGAGGAACGGAGTGGACGTTGAGCTGACCAGTGACTGTGTATATAAAATTTTAGGTGAGGGTCTTCTGCCGCTTTAACTCTAGATAACTTTTAAGCTGATTGTCAACATCACAGGGACGTGCAATCTATCGATGTCTGCACTTTCGATGTTCTTTTATGTGCCTACCATGGTGATGGCATGTTCAGGCAAAAATTTTCATGATTTTCGGAAATGGGGCCATGACTAAGAGGGGCGGCTGGTGGTTTCGATTGTGTTGACCGGACTCTTGGACGATGAAACTGAACTTATTTGAAGAGGAACGGCCAGTGGCATCCTTATTAGACAGTCTAGATATAAGTGAAGATTTGCGTCTCACTGCTCATAGCAAGCAGAGTTTGTGAAATACAGAAAATTTCACTAACGGTCGCCTTGACCAAAAAAAATCTAAAATTCCCCCAAAACAATTTTGGCTGCCTGCCACTTCTAACAATAGTCCTTAAAAGGACTGTTAGTTCTTTGAAACGTCCTCTCAATGATAATTTTTAGATGAAATTCGCCCTACACTGACTGTCCCTTCCTACCAGCAGCTCTCCCTGACTCGCAATGAGCCGAACCCACGTGACCGGGTGCTATATAGCACCCGATGACGCTTTCCGGCCAGCCAATCACTGTAATTCCAGTAGAAAACATGTCTAATGGCCTTACAGTGATGGCAATACTTACCTGCACGTTTATTGGCTGCTAAGCAAGCGCCAAACGTGCGGAGAGGAGACTCGAGCATGGCGCTTGAGCACATGTGGTACTCCGCGGAGTGCTCGGATCTGCCGAGCATAGCGATGCTCGAGCCAAACCGGTGCTCGGCCGAGCTTACTTGCTCAACACTACTTCTAAGCCTTGTAACGTCCCCAAAAAATAAAATGCCATTTCCCAAATGATCCATACATGAAGTAGACATATGGGGAATGTAAATTAATAACTTATTTTGGCGGTATTACTTTGTATTACAGAAGTAGAAAAATTGCAACTTGGATATTTGCAAATTTTTCCACATTTTGGGTAAATTTTGTATTTTTTTATAAATAAAAATGAAATTTTTTTACTCCATTTTACCAGTGTCATGAAGTACAATATGTGATGAGAAAAAATCTCAGAATTGCCTGCATAAGTATGTGTGAATAACTATAACACGCTTTTAAAGTGACACTGGTCACTGATTTTAAAAAAATGGCCTGGTCCTTAAGGTGAAATAGGGCCATGTCCTTAAGGGGTTAATATTTGTAACGGAACACACCAAAGGTGTCCACTTTCGCCACTTCTTTACGTCCTAGTAATGGAACACCTTGCCATTGCCTTGCGTAACAATCTCAACATAACAGGGTTAGACTTAAACAATCACCATCACAAGCTAGCATTATATGCTGACGACCTACTTATGTATGTTTCGAACCCCCACATCACCCTACCTTCCATCCTGAATGAATTTCACCGTTTTGGGGTCCTTAGTAAGTTCAAAATCAATATGAACAAAAGTGAAATATTTAATATTTCACTGCCTGTTGAGGAAGCAACACTCATACAGTCCAACTTCTCTTTCAAATGGCAGCCAACAAGCATTATGTACCTAGACCTACAGATCCCTGCTCAATTGCACCTCCTATATTCGCTTAATTACTGTTCCAAACTAAGACTATAACGGACATAGGAAAGTATTCCCTGTAATCCATATCATGGTTTCGCAGGATAAGTGTGATTAAGTAAAGATTCCTATACTTATTCCAAACTGTTCCCATCTGTGTTACAGGAAAGTTTTTTATGGCCCTTAATAAAGCCATAATTAGATTTGTCTGGAGTCCGGGTAAATCTAGATTAAACAACCGTATTCTGTCCAAATCTAAAAATAGAGGTTGCATGGGTATGCCAGATCTGAAACTATATCATACAGTGGCTGTTCTCATGCGAATCCTAAACTGGTCCGAAGGTTAGTAACAATGATCTTGCGCCTTGTTTTGAGAAATGGGAGGAATCAGACCTTCAACTTACCTTTAGGCTACGTGTACACAACGACATTTGTCGCGCGACAAAAAGTCGCACTATTGTTGCGCGACAATTTTTATAATGGGAGTCTATAGTGTCACATTGCGACATGCGACATGCTGCGACTGCGACAGTTCTGTCGCGCGAAATCCATTTTTGTTGGATTTTTTGTTTCCTGACGCATGTCGCGTGCAACATTTTCCCCATAGACTTCTATGCGAGGTGCGTGCGACTGCGACTTTCATACTTTCATGCTTTCTTTTTTTTTTTTTTTTTAGGGGAAACACAAAACTTTATAGATAAAGGTGAAGAGAATGCATTTTATGTTAGTTCGCCATATGTCGTTTTCTGGATGCAGGGTCTGGCGATTCTTGACTAACACAACTGTTGAAGGTATCTGTATGTTTCGGACAAAGAAAAAGGTTATAGAAATGTTATAATAATGTATAGTGTAATGTTTTTTGCTCCTATTTTTAAAATCTTCACCCAGTTAGCCTCATGGTATTTGACCATTATATTATAAATCGGTTTGAATGTAAGCCTTTTTGTTTGGTGCACCCACACAATGGCAGGCATATTAGACAGCAAGAACAGTTCCCATTGTGGTAGTTTATCTGTTTTTTCTTAACCACTTTAGGACCGCCGCACACAGGATCGCGTGATCTCGGCGGTCCTTCTGTTCCTCCTTGCGAGAGGCGAGATGACGCAATATGTGCCCGGAGATGCTCAAGACAATTTCGTCACCAGCCTGCCAGCCAATGATCGGCGCTGGCAGGCTGGTGATGTTCAAAAAAACGAATGAAAAGCCATGAAATGCATTAGATTTATAAATATAATGCATTAAATGGCTTCTGTGCCCTCTCCTGGGTCCTTTTCGTCGGTTGGACCCAGGAGAGAGCACACCTCTACTGTAAGTACACCAAGCACACTTCACATAGGCCCTGATCACCCCCCATCACCCCAATTAACCCCTTGATCACCCCTTTCAATTACCTGTCAATCACTAGTGAAAGGGAAAAAAGTGATCAGTGTAAACTGTCACTTTTTTTTTTTCACTAGTATTGACTGCTAGGTTTAGATTTAGTTTAGGCCCCTTTGGTAGGTAGTTAGCGTTAGCGCCCAGCCCACCGCACCGCAGTCACTGATTCGCTGATTAGCGTAGCGCTAATCAGCATTTGTACTTTTATAGTATCTGATCACAGTCAGATCTATAATAGTATTACTGTCACTTTAGCTCGCCCCCCACCCAAAATGCAGTGTTTGCCCGATCAGGCCTGATCGGTCGCCCACACGTGCGTTCACCCACGCCCACCCCGCCGCAGTGACAAAAAACAATTGTTTTTTGTAATCACTGCACAATCACTTCATAAAATATGTTTTGATATTTTTTATCAATCACAGCGGCTTCTGTACTTCGCTACCCTCCCTTTTTTTCTTGGGTAGTCTCAGGGAATACCCCCTAAATTTAGTCGTCCAATTGTCAAATAAGGGGTATTCTCCTGAAGAGGCCTACAGGATTCTGACCCAGTCGAATGAGGAATGGGAACCCTCATCTGACGAATCTAGCGGGTCAGAATATGAACCTGTAGAAAGCAGTGGCAGTCTGACCCAAAGTTCGGACGAGGAGGTTGGGGTTCCTGATACCACCAGGCATACCCAGCCCTGTGTCGCTAGACCACAGGTAGCGCAGGATCCGTTTCAAGGGCAGCAGAGTGGGGCTGGCGCTGCCGGATTACATGGTGAGGCATACACCAGCAGCGCAGCCCATCCTGGACCTACTACCAGCACTGCAGTACAACATGGTGAAGTGGCGAGCACCAGAAGGGCAGTTGAAGCTGGTACGGTGGCACGTGCAGTAGTTCCCCAGACAGGCCTGTATAGCCCCTAGAATCCCTGAGGTGCTGGCAAACCGTGATTGGCAGATCTTCAGCAGCACCATTAGTTCCCCCTTTCACCGCCCAGTCAAGAGTTCGGGTGCAATCAATCGATATGGAACCGCACTCGCCAGATCATATGGTCCACCGGAATGCAACAGCCAACCTGGAGCCCCAGATCCATACAGGCTCCTATGCAGACGATTCAAGAAGAGATGATGGAGGCAGCATGTCCGGTTGAAAAATCCCTTTATTTGGGAACTGCTCACAAGTTCGGGTGGAGACAGCTCAGATCGGATCGGCACAGGGGTTTTTTGAGCTGTTCTTCACTGCGGAGCTCTTTGACCTAGTCGTGGCAGAAACAAATCGGTATGCCACTCAATTTATAAACACCAACCCGGAAAGCTTCTATGCCCAGCCTTTCCGGTGGAAACCAGTCCAAGTTTCCGAATGTAAAACTTTTCTGGGCCTTCTCCTCAACATGGGCCTGACAAAAAAACATGAATTGCGGTCATATTGGTCCACGAACCCAATTCATCACATGCCCATGTACTCTGCTGCCATGTCCAGGACACGATTTGAGACCATCCTGCCTTTTCTGCACTTTAGCGACAACACCACCTCCCGTCCCAGAGGCCACCCAGCTTTTGACCGGCTCCACAAAATTCGGCCCCTCATAGACCACTTCAACCTGAAATTTGCAGATTTGTATACCCCTGCACAAAACATCTTCATAGACGAGTCCCTGATAGATTTTACCGGGCGCCTTGGCTTCAAACAGTACATCCCAAGCAAGCGCACCCAGTATGGGGTCAAATTGTATAAGCTTTGTGAAAGGGCCACAGGCTATACACACAAATTTCGGATCTATGAGGGAAAAGATCAGACCCTGCAGCCAGTCGGTTGCCTTGACTACCTGGGGAGCAGTGGGAAGATAGTCTGGGACTTGGTGTCACGCTTATTCGGCAAGGGGTACCATCTTTCTACACAAGTGTGGCCCTCTTCAGGCATTTGTTCCTAGAACAGATTGGCTGCTGTGGCACCGTGCGACCTAGGCGCCGGGGGTTCCCCCAATGGCTTGTTACCACCCGTCTTGCAAGGGGGGAGAGGGCTGCCATGTGTAACCAAGAACTGCTCGCGGTGAAATGGAGAGACAAGCGTGACGTTTACATGCTCTCCTCCATTCACGCAGACACGACAATACAAATTGAACGGGCAACCAGTATCGTTTAAAAGCCCCTCTCAGTCCACGACTATAACCTCCACATGGGAGGGGTGGACATCAATGACCAGATGTTGGCCCCGTATTTAATTCAATTGGCTATGTATAATAGTTATGTTCTCTACAGTAAGGCTGGGAGAACAGGATCCTTCCTCAAATTTCAGGAAGAGATCATCGAGAACCTCCTGTCCAGGAGGTTCCGTGGCCCCAAACCCCAGTGTAGTGAGCCGTCTACACGAGCGACATTTCCCCAATGTCGTTGCTGGCACCTCGACCCAACCGCCACCCCGAAAAAGATGTGGTGTCTCTAGCAGGAGTGGAATAAGGCGTGACACCCGTTATTTCTGTTCTGACTGTCCTGACCACCCTGCCCTATGCCTAGGGGAGTGTTTCCGGAAGTACCACACTCAGGTACACTTAGGGACGGTGGGACAGCACAACACAGGTAGTTTTTACAATCAGGCTCAAGGGTCTCTCAGGATACTAGGTTTTGAGAGACCCTAACACATAGGGGTGCTGGTGTGCTACAGCAGAAATGTGAAACGGTAGAAACCTCTCCTTTCACTTGGGATAAAGTGCATAATGTACTTCGCACCATCTCTGTGTGATTTACACTTTACACATTGTCCTATGGGAGAGGAGAGGTTTCTGCAAGGAAAATAAAGAGTGGAAAAAAAAAAAAAAAATTAAACAGGTAGCAAGAAAAAGAAATCTTGAGTTAGTTCAGGTTTTAAAAGTTTTGATGTTCAGGTTTTATAAAGTTTGTAACGTTCAAGTTTATGAGCCTGCTGCCTGTTTTTTTTCTTCTTCTTTTTTTTTTTTTTCCCCCTAACCACCCTTTATTTTCCAGGTAGACCAACGGACCAACCGACGAAAATGCTGCAGCACTGATGTGCATTCTGAGAGAAGCATTGCGCTGCTGTCAGAAGACACGTGAAGTCGGTGTATGCGGCGCTGCAAGACGAGATTTCTCCTCTGCAGTACAGGTACGTTTGCCCAGGCATATGAGCTGAGGAGAGGTGTTGGAGTTCATATGCTTTGGCAAACACTTTGTATCAAAAATCTGGCAAAGATGTCTTCCTCCACAACGATCGATTGATCGATGTGAATGGAGAAATCACGTTTGCCAGGACATAGGAGCTGAAGTGGGTATGGATGTTTGGGCGGAGCCCCTATGTCCTGGCAATCGCCAGGCCCCTCTTTTTTTTCTTGCATATTTTTGGGCAGAGATTTTTTCATCCATCGATGCGAATGAAGAAATCTGTGCCATTGATTTTTTCTTTCAGCCCAGAGGCTGAACGGAAAAAAATCTCATTACCCGTATGCTCAATATAAGGAGAATAGCAGAAACTCCTAATGCTGGCCAAACATGTAATGATTGCGGAGACCCTCAAATGCCATGGCAGTACAAAAACCTCACATGTGACCCCATTTTGGAAAGAAGACACCCCAAGGTATTCGCTGAGGGGCATATTGAGTCCATGAAAGATTGAACTTTTTTTTACAAGTTAGCGGAAAGGGAGACTTTGTGAGAAAAAACAAAAAAAATCAAATTCCGCTAACTTGTGCCAAAAAAAAAATCTTCTATGAACTCGCACAGAATACCTTGGGGTGTCTTCTTTCTAAAATGGGGTCACATTTGGGGTATTTTTACTGCCCTGGCATTTTAGGGGCCATAAAGGGTGAGAAGAAAAATGCGTAAAAATGCCATCCTAAAAGGTACTCATTGGAATTAGAGCCCCTTTGCGCATCTTGGCTGCGAAAAAAGTGGCACGCATGTGGTATCGCCGTACTCAGGAGTAGTAGGGAAATGTGTTTTTGGGTGTATTTTTACATATACCCATGCTGGGTGTGAAAAATATCTCTGTAAATTGACAACTTTGTATAAAAAAAATGGAAAAAGTTGTCATTTACAGAGATATTTTTCACACACAGTATGGGTATATGTAAAAATACACCCCAAAACACATTGTCCTTCTTCTCTTGAGTACGGCGATACCACATGTGTGCCACTTTTTTGCAGCCAAGATGCGCAAAGGGGCCCTAAATCCAATGAGTACCTTTAGGATTTCACAGGGCATTTTTACGCTTTTGGATTCCAGACTTCTTCTCACGCTTTATGGGCCCCTAAAATGCCAGGGCAGTAAAAATACCACACAAGTGACCCCATTTTAGAAAGTAGACACCCAAAGTCATGTTCAAGAAACCAATTTGAAATGATTGAGCTTTGTGACATGGTGCATTA
Source organism: Bufotes viridis (assembly GCA_033119425.1). Classification (NCBI taxonomy): domain Eukaryota; kingdom Metazoa; phylum Chordata; class Amphibia; order Anura; family Bufonidae; genus Bufotes; species Bufotes viridis. Next base: position 185,862,146 of record CM065591.1, read on the forward strand.
TCCTGCTGGAAGTAGCCATCAGAAGATGGGTACATGGTGGTCATGAAGGGATGGACATGGTCAGAAACAATGCTCAGGTAGCCCGTGGCATTTAAACGATGCCCAATTGGCACTTAGGAGCCTAAAGTGTGCCCAGAAAACTTCCCCCACACCATAACACCACCACCACCAGCCTGCACAGTGGTAACAAGGCATGATGGATACATGTTCTCATTCTGTTTATGCCAAATTCAGACTCTACCATTTGAATGTCTCAACAGAAATCGAGAGTCATCAGACCAGGCAACATTTTTCCAGTCTTCAACAGTCCAATTTTGGTGAGCTCGTGCAAATTGTAGCCTCTTTTTCCTATTTGTAGTGGAGATGAGTGGTACCCGGTGGGATCTTCTGCTGTTGTAGCCCATCCGCCTCAAGGTTGTGCGTGTTGTGGCTTCACAAATGCTTTGCTGCATACCTCGGTTGTAACGAGTGGTTATTTTAGTCAACGTTGCTCTTCTATCAGCTTGAATCAGTCGTCCCATTTTCCTCTGACCTCTAGCATCCACAAGGCATTTTCGCCCACAGGACTGCCGCATACTGGATGTTTTTCCCTTTTCACACCATTCTTTGTAAACCCTAGAAATGGTTGTGCGTGAAAATCCCAGTAACTGAGCAGATTGTGAAAAGGAAAGTAAAAACAAAAAATAATCTCAATATAAACCGTTCCTAATAATTTTCCCATGCACGTTAAAAAATTACAGCAAAAGTTCATCCATATCAATCCAACTGCATATTTGATGGCAACATCAGGAGTATCAGCAACAGAACAAGCTGTAGACACTTATTCACATATATATATGTCTGATAAGGGGCCGAAGGGTCAGGGAGGCACATTCAAGGCTCATAAAAAAAGTTACTTATTCATGGAAGTGGAAGATGACTTATTCATAGAGCCAGGAAACAGGAGGCGCATTGGAGGGAGATGAAAACAAATAAAGGCGACAAACACAGCCAGCCAAACCTTCCAATGTTATCAGGAGTGAAGTGGAGGCAGGAGGTAACTTGTTCATGAAGCCGGAAGACAGGAGGTACATTAAGTCAGGAGGAGGCAGATAGAGACGGGGAAATCAGACAGACAGCCTTCCGGTCCTGTCTCTAGTAAGTGGAAGAGATGGAGAAGGACAGTGGAATCCCGAAGCCTCCTGTCCAGGGAGCGCCAACTCAACAGGCAGCACGGCAGCCCACCAACATCCACAGTGGCTCCGCTACATCCGGACGCTGAAGTTCACCATAGCGGGGCAGGAGGAGAGGGGGAGGCGCGATGCAGCTCCTCCCTGCGTCATCACAGGGAATTTTAGTTTTTGAAGGTGTTCACCATGAGGAATTAATTATGAGATTTTGAAAAGACTGTTTATCTTTTTTTTTTATACTTTTGCTCTCTCTTTGGCCCCTTTCACACTGTCAGTATTTTGTCAGGATATTTCATCAATATTTGTAAACCAAAACCAGTAGTGGTTCCAAAACACAGAAGAGTTGTAACTCTTTCCATTACAGTCTCTGTAGGAACCATTCCTGATTTTACCTTACACATACTGATGCAAAATACTGACCATGTAAAAGTGGAAATTAGTCAGTAAATGGGAATTTTTAGTATTTTTTTTTCTTTAATTTTTTTGCATATATACAGATTAGGATAATAGTATAATAGTCATACTACAAGGCAGATTACAAAGATCAAACGTAAAGTTAAATACAGGTCAAATCCCCATCCCTCCCCATCTTGTCTGCATCCACTAACAGAAAACAACAGTAAGAAAAGAGTCAGTATCTCGGTAATGTAATAGGTATGCACCTATGGAGCATTTCTGAAAGATACCAGGTCATGTGTTCAAAATTAGAAATTAACTGTTTTTTAATATCATTTGAAAGAGTATCAATAAAGAGAGACCATGATTCAAAAAAGTCCCACTTTCACATGACTGTTTCTTTTTCCATTCTTCTGATCCATCAGAAGAACAGAAAAATAATTTAAAAAACGATTCTTTATTTGGAGTATCTATTGTGCTCATTTAGCATCCGTTTTTGTCAGTTCCATCAGAGATCGGAGATGGGAGAAAAAGTCCTGCTAACTTTCCTCCAAGACCGTTCATAGTCATGTGAGCAGTGCTGCAAGTATGAAGGGAGTGCATGTACCGTGGCTTCCCACCTCCTTCCCTCCTCCACTCCTGCCATGTAGTAGACTTCTTGTGGCGAAAATGAAGTAGTTTCCCCTACTGCAAGCTGCAATTAGGCTGGAGAAGTGTACTGAAGATACAAGATAAGTATATGTGATGGCTGGTGTGCCTCTGCATTCTTTTGGAGAACTATAATTCTTAATGGTGTGCTGCTATATGATTTAAAAAGTTATTTTATTTGTCGCCCAGTGTATAACATATACAGGGGGAATTTAAAGTGGCCCTGGAAAAAAACCTAAAAGTGACCCTATGTTGTAGGCAGGTCCAGATTGACAAAAGATGGGGTCAACATGAGTAGGCAGGGTCAACTCAAGTAGGTGGGGCCAGAAATACCATAGAGAGCAGTATATTGTGCAGCTATTTTTTATTCGGCTTAGTGCAGCACACTGCTGGAGGTACTAGTCTGAACTGAAGCCAAGTTCGATTTCAAGTTTTGAAAGTGGTTTTCCACTTTAAAAATCAACTACCAAAGTTATTTAATGAAGACACGCGCAACTTCTCTGTACAGTTTTATTCCGAAGTTTTGAACAAAGCGACTCAACTCTAGTCATGTGACCAGGCAAATCACCTCCATGTGATGTCTTCTCCATTCAAACACACGGCACAGTGGTTGAAGCTTCAAACAAACTTCTACCAGATGTGGTTGGGAAAACTACAGTAAATGAATTTAAATATGCCTGGGATAAACATAATATAAGGGCAGACTAGCTGAACCAGGTGGTCTTTTTCTGCTGTCAATCTTCTAATCTTTAATGTAAAAAGCGGCTCAAAAACTGCAGAAATTTGCCGGAGAATCACTAACGAAGGAATCAGTCATGATGCTTGGAAAATAGAGCAAGAAAAATGTGGACGCAGATGGAAGTGTAGGTGAGGCCAAACCATTGCATCTAAAAGTTTGGGAGGTCAAGATATCAGGATAGACCGGATAGGGAAATCATTGCAAGACATTTTAGCAGCAGTGAATATGTGTAATTTGCACCTGACGGATATGAAAATGCAAATAAGAGACCTTAAAGAGGAAGTGAACTTAATAAGAGCTGATATGGATTAGATTAGAGAACAGAGTGATGATAAAAAGTTAAGAATTATAGAGATTGAGAAGATGACTGAAAGAGCAGCTAAGACTTTGGAAAGAGCATCATCTGAGGTTATTAAACTAGAGGATGAAAAGGAAATGATGGAAGACAGGGCAAGGAAAATAATTTAAGGTTTCTTAGCTTTCCTGATAAGTCTGAAGGTGGAGATAAAGTTAATTTTATTTCAGAATAGACAACTCAGAATATTTTGCTAGAGTGCCTTATTGTTTGTTTTTTATCAACTCTTTATATAGTTTTCACATAAAAAGGTTGTCGGCATTACTTAATACGAGAATCCCCCTGAACTCCTGATGGTTAATAGGTTTCTTTTTTTTTGGCCACCAAACAAGTGTTTGCGGCGGCCTGGTCAGGAGCCAAACCAATATGATTAATTAACATTGCGATTTTACGGCTTACATTTTCGTTTTTACTCCCCGCGTTTCTAGAACCATAACTTTATTTTTCTGTTAGCATAGCCTTATGAAGGCTCGTTTTTTACAGGACAGGTTGTATTTTCTAATAACGTATTTAATATTGCATATGATGTAGTGGTTGCTTTAAAAAATGGAATTGGGAAAAAACATGCGTTGGGTATGTATCCATCACAGAACACACTATTTCAGTGCTGCCACCTGCTGGCCTGTATTGGTTTATACCAGTGATGGGTATCGGAGCCGGCTTGAGGCTCAGAGCCATCACTGCAATATTACAGCTTCCCCAATCTCAGCCAGAGAACACTGTTATGGACACGGAAATGCCAAGCTCCCATGTCTGCACCGCTCAGATGTCGTGGTCACATTTGACCACAGCATCTGAGTGGCTAAATGTGTGCGTTTTATTCACAGCAGGTGTCTGCTTCGAAACATCAGAAACCCGGTGGGTATTGCATCTGCTGCACGCATGAGCAGGCACCATCTTTACATCTAGAGTGGAGGTCGCAAAGGGGTTAAATAATGGTAATTACAGTATACTGGTCTATACCTAATACCTTAAAATGTAAAAATGTAGTATCTGAAGGAGAATCAATTATGCTGAAAGAGATAGACATCTTTATCTGATTCGAAAACGGTTTAATTAAGGAACAATTGCACCATATGTTGGAGATGGAACCAGACTGCCTCTCGCATGGCTTGCATGATTATTAGGGTCATTTATTAAACCTAATATAGGTGTATTTCTGGTGCAGATAAAGGTGCAAATGTCCTTTGCGCTGCAATCTGCAACTTTTCCCGGCTCACACCAGGTCTAAAAAATTTACATGGCGTGGAGGGGAAAGAGATGGGCCGGCAGGTCCTGTTTTAGGCAACTAAAATTATCTAAATGAAAGACAGCTGGGAATCTGTCTTAAATTTAGAAGCAGCACCTCTACATAACTTCGGCGATCCATCGCCAGCACATGGCCTTATTAAGACCGCAGTCTAAAACACCTTTCAATAAATGTGCCCCCTAAATCTTTATCTGGAGATCCAAATGTCGGAGCGAGTTCCTGTATGTTAAAATACCTAAATTGGAGCCAGAGGACATGGCAGGTTAATCTGGGATGAGGGTAGCTGTGAGTTTAAGAGATGGCATTGGCATTACAGATGAGAAAACCTGTCGAGGGTCAGTTCAGGTTAACCAAATTTTTTTAAAATTTGGTTAGTACCTGAATGGGTTTGGGCCGAACCAGATTGTCACAAATTGCCCTAGAAATTGATATATAACACCATGTAGTCTTCAAGGAAAGACTTTTTAGGAAAACAAGTTGTCTCTTATTGATTCATTTTTTATAAATTTTTGTGTTTTCTCTCCTCCCTCTCTAAGCTCTTGAACACAATGACAGCCATAGTAAATCATGTCTGAGTGACACTGGCATATATAGCTATGGGTAAACGGATGTCTGACGACATTACCGAACAGTGTGTTTCCAAAGCTTACAAAAATTGTCTTTTATGGAAAAGTAATTTAAGCCTGAATCGTTGGGTGTCCAACCAAGTGTCCAAAAATTATGCCTTGACGGGGTGAGATTGCCATATGACATGCACAAGTGTTAATTGGCAGAAAAAAAAGTGGCTCGTTCTAAAAGAGCCTATAAAAATTATTTTAATTGGGAGTAGTGGCAGTACAGTGTGGATGTGGAGACGGTAGGGTATTAGAGGCATGTGGCCACAATAGTAGTGGCAGCAGAAGCAGCATAGCATTGAACTTACAAGGGAGTAGGCTGGTAGTAGTAGCAGATGCGTAGTGTTAATGGTGGTGGCAGTAGGAGATTAGCAGTGAGGAGTAGCAGCTAAGATGCTGGCGGCAGCAGCAGCCACATAGTACATATTGGCAGGCAGCAGCAGCCCTACGGATTATGATGGCAGTAGTGGAATCCAGGCTTGATCCTTTTGACAAAAGTGATGTTTTGCACACTGGTTGAGGAAAACTGGATCTGTTTGGGTGTCACCCCCCTCCCTGCAGCACTGAAAACCTTCTCCGAGACGACACTGGAGGCTGGGCAAGAAAGAAGAAAGAGAGAATAATGTTCCAGTTTGGGCCACTGTTCCAGTCTGCCTGATTAGAAACCCAAGGAGTCAGAGTACAGGGTATGCAGTGGAAACAGGCCTAAGTGTAAGTAACCTCGAACCTGGACATTGAACTGGGAGGTCTCGGGGATGGAGAGGGGTCTCCCTTTCAGACACACTGGCATCTGGCATCTGCTCGCTGAAAGCTGCGGCAAGCTGCATACACAGTGCTTCCTGGTAATAACGTAATTTGTCCTCCCTTTCTAAGGGAAGAATTTTGCTTTGATAGCGAGAGTCTAAAAGCATCCAGTAATCATCAGACTGCTTGATGTCAATGATATGCCTGTAATGGTAGAACGCAATCGAGTATACAGGTCATTAATCTAGCTAGTGTGCCCAAGGAGCCAATGCTTTCCAACTCTGTCCCCCAACGATACAATTTTTTTTCATACTAGGCCACGTCATACCAGGCCTTTTATTTACTGTCTTCATCAGAACTGCAGCAGCTCGGGATCGGTTAGGTGAGTATAAGTTCCTTTATTTTTTTACAGCATGTGGGGCCCCATGACAATTTTGTTTATTGCGCTTCAAGATCCATTAAAATATTAACATATAAATCATCAGATTATGGATATTTTAAGGTCCAAACCAGGGGCGTAACTATAGGGGAAGCAGGGGAAGCGGCTGCTTTGGGGCCCTGACCCAGAAGGGGCCCATCCAAGAGGAGGAGAAGTACTAAAAGATTTTGTCAGGGCCCCTCAACATTATTACACAAAGAAATTATATACAGCGGCAGTATAGACAGTGTAGAAAACGGATGGAACAGCTAACAGGCCTGGTCTGAGAGAGTGATCTTTACTAGCCACAGGAAAGGGGGCGGTATGAAAGGAAGGGTTTGGGAAAACATTACTGGGGGAGGGGGCCCCATTCAAAAATTTGCTGTGGGGCCCAGTCATTTCTAGTTACGCCACTGGTCCAAACTGCACCAAATAATATAGTTATGGTCTAATATTAAGGTACAATCCATGCACATATAAGCATTAATTCTCCTGGTCAAAGAGGGACATCTAAGGATCAAAGAGGGACAAAGGGACTGTCCCTCCATAAAAGGGACACTTGGGAGCAGGGTTGCCACCCGTCCGGAATCTCACCAACCGCTGCTGTTTTTTGTTTTTCTTCCTACAATGGACTGCTACTAATGAGCACTTCCATTGTGGAGCGCTCATTAGTGCAGCCTTTACCCTTTACCCCCCCCCCTCAACTTGTGTTAATAAAAAAAAAACACTCACCTCCTCCATTTGCTTGCGCTGCTGACTTGAGAACAGGACTTGCGAGACGTCATCACGGTGGAGCGCAGGTCCTGTCCTGAACTTCCAGTCAGCAGTGAGCACTCACCACAGCACGAACAAATGGAGGAGGTGAGTGCTTTTTTTTTGGCAAAAGCAGAGAGGCGGGAACTAATGGGGGGGGGGGCGTTATTCTTACGGGGTCACTAATGGGGGGCATTATTCTTATGGGGGGCACTAATGGATGGCATTATTCTTCCAGGGGGCACAAATGGGAGGCATTATTCTTACTGGGGAGCACAAATGGCGGCATTATTTTTTACTGGAGGGCACTAATGAGAGCATTATTCTTACAGGATAACACTAATGGGGGCATTATTCTTCCTGGGGGGCACTATTGGCGGCATTTTTCTTACAGGAGAGCTCTAATGGGGGCATTACTATTACTGGGGGCCACCAATATTACTGGGGACACAAATGGGGGGCAGTATTAATCTGGAGGGCACTAATGGGGGGCATTACTATTGCTGGGGGCACTAATGGAGGCAATATTAATTCTGGAGCGCACAAATGGGGGCATTATTAATGCTGGGGGGCACTAATGGAGGCATTATTTTTACTGGGGGGCACTAATGGGACCATTACTCTTAATATGGTGCACTAATGGGAGCATTACTATTACTGGGGGCACTAATGAGGGCAGTATTAATTCTGGGGGGCACTAATGGGGGCATTACTATTGCTGGGGGCACTAATGGAGCAATATAAATTTTAGAGGGCACTAATTGGGGCATTATTAATGCAGGGGGGCACTAATGGGGGCATTAATATTACTGGGGGGCATTAATATTATTGGGAGCAACAGTATGACAGGGACTTAATACCCCGTGCTAGGCCATGCCCCCACAACCACACACCCTTCGGGGTGTGGCCGAACTTTGCTCGTATTTTTTGTTGGGAAAGGGGGCAACCCTATTTGGGAGGCATGTATATTTTTATATTGCTTTGCTGTACATTACATACATTTCTCTATGTATATTATATGTAGATATATATCACTGTGCTGTACATTACATACACACTCCTCTAAGTATATTATAGGTAGATATATATGTATATATCACTGTGCTGTACATTACATACACATTACTCTATGTATAATATATGTAGATATATATGATTGTTCTGTACATTAAAGAATTTGTGCAAAGGCTGCAGCACTCTAATTGCAATAAAACTTTTATTGCACCAAATACAAGCTAATTTTCGACCACAGGGGTCTTTATCAAGCTTACAAAATCATGTAACACAGTGAACGTATATACCTTATAACCCATTCCTATTGGTCCATTCTGATGTCAATCAGTATAAACATTAAAACACATTCCTTTTACTTATTTTCTACTTCAATGTGTCGTAGTTTTCATATTATTACCTCTACTTCTGGCTTGCGGTTCTCACCTGGAAAAATTATACATTACTTGTCTTTGCCGGTTTCGGCGTCCTGGTACTCCTATTGCGCATGCGCTTGTGACGTCACGGCGCTCTGCGTGACTGCATCACGTCACTCTAGGTCACCTGACCTTTCGGCTACAAAAACATGATATGCGCATGCTCAAGTGACGTCACGGCGTCCCACGTACTTGCGCAATCACGCATAGTCTCTTGATCTCCACTTTGCGCGATAATATGTTAAGTCTATATATCAATATTGCGGTCATGTGACTAATACATTGCGGTCACGTGACAGCTCATCATTAAAAAAAAAATCAACTATATGTCGAACCAGGGCTGTTGAACAATCCGTTATTTTATCTGACTAGGTCATTTGAAACGTATCCATCCTAGTAGTATATACCGAGGCATTGTCCAGCCTCATGATCATACCGGCCGGTTATTTCAAAGGGGTCAGATTGCCAGTGGTCCCACGCCAATTAGGTGTGAATCCACTGGCACTGGCCTCCACTTCTCCACTTTATTCTACTGTAAAATGCCTACACTCTTTGTTTTGTTTCAGTATCTTGCATTGTGTATTGGTATGCTCCTCTCTTCTCCTCCCCCCTCTGTTTCTGCTTCTAGTTGGTTCAGTCTAGCCACTTCCTGTTTACCCTGTCATGCATTGCTGTTTTGTGTGCTCTAATTCTGAGGAGATTCTGAGGAGAATCTGAGGTGAATCTGTGTATCTCATGTTCTTATCAAGGAGAATATTAGTGGCATAATTCTTTTATCATCTGGATTCCCTGCATATCTTGTAATTCAATCTCCGGAGAATGTCTGATTCAACAAGTCACCTCACAGATGCGTGATTGTATAAGGCTGACATTTCGAAACTCTTGTTTTACTCTATTCACGGTAACCTAAATAGAGTAATGAAATATATATTAAAACCATCTCGGCATTGCTGGTATTATACATTAAAACCATTTGTAGCCCGGCAATGCCGAGATGGTTTTAATGTATATTTCTTTACTTTATTTAGGTTACCGTACTCTGGCTGAAAGAACTCACCATGGATAGGAAAGGGAATATCCAGGACTTTATGAAATACTTCATCATATTTATCGGAGAAGGGGTAAGTGGCCCGGTCTCTGGATATGCCCCTGGGATCGGTCTTGAGGGCATTATAGAACGACACAAAATGTAGTGTAATTTTTTTTTTTTTAAATAATTAGGATCCGTTTTGAATTACAATGTAAGTCAATGGGGACGGATCCGTTTTCAGTGACACAATATGGTGCATTTGAAAACGGATCCGTTCCCCATTGACTTTCAATGTAATTCAAAACTGATCCGTTTTGGACTTTGTCATTTTTCTTTAAGACTAATGCAAACGGATCTGTTCTGAACGGATACAAATGTTTGCATTAGAGGTGCGGATCCATCTGTGCAAATAAACAGACGGATCCGCACCAAAGCAAGTGTGAAAGTACCCTTAGGTGGAGGCCAGTGCCAATGGACTCACACCTAATTGGTGTGGGACCACTGGCAATCTAACCCTTCTGAAATAACCGGCCGATAGGCAGAGTGCGCCAGAAGATCTCCGACTGGAGCACATTGCCAGGCTGGAGGGAGTTAATGATGTCTCTTATGAAAGGGCTGTATAATAACATTGCCGAGAGTGAATGGAGTAGTATGTATGTCCCTAATAGGGACCTCGTTCACCTTTTATATATATATATATATATATATATATACACATATATATATTTAAAGAAGACCATTTATGGATTTAATTAGATGTAGCCCCTGGATCTTTATCACGGGGGTATGATCAGGCGCTGGACAATGCCTCGGTATATACTACTAGGATGGATACGTTTCAAATGACCTAGTCAGATAAAATACCGTATTGTTCAACAGCCCTGGTTCGACATATAATTGAAAAGTAATGTATAATTTTTCCAGGTAAGAACTGCAAGCCAGAAGTAGAAAATGAGTAAACAAATGTGTTTTAATGTTTATACGGATTGACATGAGAATGGACCCATAGGAGTTGTATGTTTTAACCAATAGGAATGGGTTATAAGGTATATAAGTTCACTGTGTTACATGATTTTGTAAGCTTGATAAAGACCCCTGTGGTCCAAATGTCGCTTGTATTTGGTGCAATTAAGTTCTGAAGTTTTACTGCAATTGGAGTGCGGCAGCCTTTGCACAAATTCTTTGGAAACTACAAGGAACCGGAGGCCAGGATCAACGGCTGAGAGCACCCCCACTGAAAGTAATCTGGAAGCAGGGGCGTAGCTAATGGCTCATGGGCCCTGGTGCAAGAGTTCATCTTGGGCCCCCTTCCCTCAGTGCTTTGTGTGTCTTCTTATGCGGCACGAGGTTCTTTCGGCCCCCTCGGGCTCCTGGGCCCGGTAGCGACTGCTACCACTGCATCCCCTATAGCTACCCCCATGTCTGGAAGCATCCAGCAAGGTAGTGCTTACCCAACCATAAAATATTTTGTGTTCCCATTAATTTTGTGACCCATTAATTTCTATGGGGACACACTATGTCCCACTCGGATCCGCACTTCTGGGGCCGCACTTCCATTCCGCAAAAAAATAAGCATGTCTCATTCTTGTCCGCAAGTGCGGTCAAGAAAAGGCATTTTCTATGAGAGTGCCGGCAAAATGCGTTACACACATGGCCGGTGTCCGTGTTTTGCGGATCCGTGGATCCGCAAAACACACACGGATGTGTGAATGGAGCCTTATATGTAGATATATATATATCACTGTACCAGGGCCGGCGCGTCCTATACGCGGAATAGGCAGCCGCGTAGAGCGCCCCTTGGGAAGGGGCGCTGCTAGGAGCGCCGTCCCCGCCTCATGCTGCAGCCGCCCGAGCGCTCTGAATTGAGCCTCAGGCGGCTGCAGCACTGCCCGGGCTGGCGCGTCCATGAGGGCGCACCGCCCGGGCTCAGCAAGAGAAGAGGAGCTGACAGGAGGGAAGCGCTCAGCGCTCCCTCCTGTCACTCCATTGTAGCGTGGCCGAGCTTTTTAAAGTCCGCGGGTACAGGAGCATCTGTCTCCTGTACCCGGCCGGACTGACATGAAGTGCGCACACAGTGTGCACTTCATGTCAGTCCCCTCGGGTACAGGAAACGAAAGCTCCTGTACCCATGGAGCATAAAGAGCTCGGCCACGCTACACTAGAGGTAGGGGGAGCTCAAAGTGGGGCCAAAATCGCCAAAATTGACCTACTTTGAGTGGTCACTGCTCCGCGGCCCTGGGGGACACAGGTTCGGGGCAGGGCTCCTCAGAGAGCCCCAACCCTCCTCTACAGCACCCCGCAAGAAGCTGGGCCCGGGACCCCATGGTTCCCCCGGGAACCTTACCTGACTTTGGCCCCACTTTGGAGCTTACCTGACTAGCTCCAGGGGTCCCTTTGAAGAGGGGAGCCTCCTCTATCTAGCCTGGAAGTGGGGGCCGGATAGCTCAAAAGGTGGCCGCGGGGCGCAAGCTCAAAGTGGGGTAAGATTAACCAAAATCCCTTTGGGAAAACCAATGTTAATTAGACTTGACGGTACCGCTGGGGGCACCCACTTTGCCCGCCTGCGGTGCGACGGCCGTGCGGGGTAGAGACTAGCTTCCGCCGGCCTCTGAAATCCCTGGGTCTCCCCTACAGCCTGGTACCCGGGGGGTCCACCTGGTACCAAGGGCGGCCGAGATACAAGCGTTCAAGTGGACCAGTAAATCGACCGGTCGCTACCCGGCTTAGGGTGCACCATGGTCGGTATGAATTTGGGGGTATGGACCGGTAAAGTTGACCGACTTTGAGCGGTCACTGCTCCGCGGCCATAGGGGCCACCACCCCGACCAAGGTGTCCCTAGAAAGCCCCAACCCTCCTCTACAACGTACCACCGGTCCCGTGTCGCTGGCACGAAAGGTGGCGGAGGTACCGGCGCTCAAAGTGGGGTCAGTCTGGGCCCCAAAATGGACCGAATTTGAACGGCCACTGCTCTGCGGCCAAGGTGTCCCCTGGTAGAGAGGGACCTCCACTATAACCCCTGGAAGTCTTGGCCCGCTAGCACAAATGGTTCGCCGTGGAGCCCGGATGAACCCAGCCAACCGCCAAAGAGGCTTGCTCCAGCCTTACCCAAAAGACATGCCTGTCCTGCGCAGCAAAAATGGAAAAGTGGACCTACTTTGAGCGGTTACTGCTCCGCGGCCGTGGGGGCCACATGGACGCGGGAGGTGTCCCCTGAGAGCCCTGGTTCTCCTCTACTGCCCCATGCAACTGGGGCCCTGGCACCAAGGGCCCCGGAGGAAACCGCGACCGACTTTGACCACACTTTGCTACCCGGGGGAGGGGACCAGAGCCTCGGCCAGGGGGGGGGAGAGAAAGAGAATGACAAGGGGAGGGGGAATAAAAAGAGGGGAAAGAGAATGACAAGGGAGGGGGAGAATAAAAAGAGGGGAAAGAGAATGACAAGGGAGGGGGAGAATGACAAGGAGAGGGGAGAATAAAAGAGGGGAAAGAGAATGACAAGGGAGGGAGAATAAAGAGGGAAAGAGAATGACAAAGAAGAGGGGGGAGAATGACAAGGGGAGAAAGAGAATGACAAGGGGGGGGGGGAAGGGAATGACAAGAAGGAGAAAGGGAATGACAAGGGGGGGGGGGAGTGTGAAGAATGACAAGGGGGGGGTGAAGAATGACAAGAGGGGGGAGAGAATGACAAGGGGGGGGGGGGGAGAACTGGTGTTAGTTAAAGGGGTTCTGCAGTTTGTTACAACTGATGATCTATCCTCTGGATAAATCATCAGCATCTGATCGGCCCGGGGTCTGACACCCAGGACCCTCGCCGATTAGCTGTTTGAGAAGGCAGCGGCGCTGGCAGTAGCTCCTCGGCCTTCTCTCTGTTTACCGCAGGCGCAGTGACGTCACGACTAGTATCACTGGCCTTGGCGGGGTTAAGCTCTGTTCACTTGAATGAAGCTTATCCCCACCCAGGCCAATGATACTAATCGTGACGTCACTGCGAGAAGGCTGAGGCGCTACTGCCAGCGCCGCTGCCTTCTCAAACAGCTGATTGGCGGGGGTCCCGGGTGTCGGACCCCTGCCGATCAGTTTAAATAAACTGCAGAACCCCTGTAATATGGCAGATCATATGGGTGGGGCATTGTGATGTCACATGGGGGGGGGGCAAACTTTTCTTTTGCCTAGGGCGGCAAAAATCCTTGCACCGGCCCTGCACTGTACATTACATACATACACAGTTCTCTATGTATATTATATGTAGATATATATATCATTGTGCTGTACATTACATACACAGTTCTCTATGTATACTACAGATATATATATATATAGCTGTGCTGCAAGTTTACGCGGCTCTGTGGAGCACAGCTGACCAATGAACCACGCGCTTACAAACAGCTCTGCTTCTTGACATCTAACCAATGCTGCAGCCCCGCCCAGCCATCGCGCGTGACGGATCACATGGTCGTGACATCATCAAACGTTCTTTAGCCCAGTAGAACGTAGCTTGACTCCTCCCCTGCTCGTCATTAATCACATGACCGCGGTATCACTAGGAATTGGCATCTTCCTGTAATGATGGAGGCAGCTCTGGAGCAGCACCTAGAGGAGACGTAAGTGTCTCTCCTAGACCCTCGTACAGGACTGATGGGCAGTACAAGGACTAGATAGCCGGGGGAGCGCTGCTTCAGATATATATTTATCCACCTGGCCATGTCCAGAGGGGGTTACAGGTCAGGTGTCATCCCTTTGGTTCTGTTGGGTGTGACCTCTGCGTGCCCACTGATCAGCATCAGTGCCACAGGTGTGCCTGGGCAGCTGTCTGGTACTGCACCCCTGACACTACCCACATGGATGAGAGGTGCGCTGTGTCAGTTGTCATAGTGAAGGGGTCACATTGTACCCGCGGACAGACCATGGATTCTTCTTTATACTGCGGCTGATGCCATGAACTTTTAACTCTAAAAAATGAAATTAAACACCTTTTTATTTTTAAACTTTTTTTAGATTTTTAAAACTTTCCTAAGTCATTTAAGAGGTTTCTTCAAGGGAAGTTAAATAGCCAATATAGCCACCATGAGCCCTCCTGCACGTTTTCACCTCTTTCTTTGAGTCCTGAAAGGCAAATCTGTGCAGTTCTAGAGGCTGGAAGATGATTTGAAAAGCTAGGTGAGAGTCACTGGTGTGACTCTGTGTCTTCAGAGAGACGGCTTCCCCGGTAGCCCCACGGGGGAGCTGGTCTTAACCCGGAAGGAGCGTGCTTCCGTTTTTTTTTGCTATGCTGTGACCACGGCATATAAAGGGTTAAAGGCCTTTGATCTGCATTATTGCCAATCACAGACATTAGCCGTGGGCCTCTGCTATTTGAAACAGCAGAGACCCACCAACTATGGTGTACGCAAGCAGGTGCCATATTAAAAGACCCTCTGCCTAAGGGTTAAAGGGTTGTCTTACATTAGAAACACTTGTAGCACAGGCATGGGGATGATATAAAATAAGAAGTACTAGTTGAATCTCCCCGTATCTTTAGCGCCGCTGTTCCAGCCCTCCCTATCGGTCGCTGTTTACAGGGCTGCCATGATGGTGTCACAGTGACATGTCACCACTGCAGCACATCACTGGCCTCACAGGTGAAAGCAGGTAAGAGTTTGCCCCATTACAGTAACTTACCCCTTATTCACAGGATGGGAGATAAGTGACTGATTGATGAGGGTCCAACCGCAGGGGCCACTCCCATTTAAATGAAGCGGTGGACATGTGCTGTGGCTCCTTTCACCTCTGTGGGACTGCCCCTGTGCCTGGCTATATCCAGAAGCACACACGTGTCCACAGCGCCATTCAGAGGCGAGAACACGGCCCTAACGCTTGGACTACTGCCAGAAGCACACACGTGTCCTCCATTCAGAGGCGAGAACACGGCCCTAACGCTTGGACCACTGCCAGAAGCACACACGTGTCCACAGCTCCATTCAGAGGCGAGAACACGGCCCTAACGCTTGGACCACTGCCAGAAGCACACACGTGTCCTCCATTCAGAGGCGAGAACACGGCCCTAACGCTTGGACCACTGCCAGAAGCACACACGTGTCCACAGCTCCATTCAGAGGCGAGAACACGGCCCTAACGCTTGGACCACTGCCAGAAGCACACACGTGTCCACCGCTCCATTCAGAGGCGAGAACACGGCCCTAACGCTTGGACCACTGCCAGAAGCACACACGTGTCCTCCATTCAGAGGCGAGAACACGGCCCTAACGCTTGGACCACTGCCAGAAGCACACACGTGTCCTCCATTCAGAGGTGAGAACACGGCCCTAACGCTTGGACCACTGCCAGTCGCCCAATTATCCTGTGCAGAGGGAATAAGATGCTGTAATGGGACAACCCCTTTAACTTTACACTGGGTTCAGACTCATGGCGTTCGTGCAGCGCGTTTAATTTGCGCGTTTTTAACGCACGACTAAATCGCGCTGCACAAAATAGGAATCGCGCGTTTAACGCGCGTCCCTATTAAACTCTGTTTATGGGGACGCGCGTTAAACGGGCCAAAAAACGCAAACATACTTGCTTTTGCGTCGGCCGTTTTTACGCGCGTTCGAACGCACATAAAAACGCGCAAGTGTGAACCAGGCCCATAGGAATGCATGGGTACTGTACAGTTGTGCGTTTTTATGCGCGTAAAAACGCTAAAGTGTGAACTGAGGGTTAAAGGGGTTCTGTCATCAGATACAGAGCAATAAAACCGTCTCCTCTCTATACCTGTACAACGTGAGACTTCAGGGCCAGGTATGAGTACATCTTTACTGCCTGGTGGAGGTGCAGCATGACGAGCAGTGAGGTGTAATAGCACCGCCCTTGTTGCTCCCAGGGGCTCATTTGTATATTATTAAGCATCACGCATGTGAAACGGTTTTATTGGAATGTATCTGATGACAGAACCCCTTTAATGAGGACCTTTCATGAGTATGTATAGTACGCGCTTACACAGTCTTACCAAATCTCACAAGAACTGGCCATGAAGCAGTACTCTCACAGCCAGGGAGCAGACACCCACTGAGCAGCGCTGTACCGATCTACAAATTATCATATACGGTGCCAGAACTCAACGGAGGGGACCATCATTTATTGGTGCTGGAAAACGCTTTGATTTGAGGCCTTATGGTTGCAGTACCTTGTTATGTAAACGCCATGTTACACTTCCTTGTCTTTATTTCCAGGATGAAGATCCCATCTATTGTTGGAATCTTGTGCACAGATTCTCAGGGACTTAACTTGGGCTGTAAGTCTTTTCTTCACCATCTTTAATGTATTCATACGAGCAGGGGTGAGGAAATAATATTCAGCGCCGTTCCCCATTTTCACGTGAGGTTAGCGGGTGACTTTTATACTGCAGCCGGAGGTAACGTTTTTATGAATGTAGCAAACTCCTATCTGCTGTGGGGTATGTCGGGATTTAGGGGCCTACATGTGTAATAATGTCCTCTCTTCTTGTAGGCTGTGGAAGTCTCTCTGATGAGCATGCTGGTGTGATCTCCATACTCCCTCAACAGGCAGCTAAGCTTACAGCAGATCCCACCGACGTGCCAGTTGTATGCCTGGAATCTGACAGCGGGTAGGATATATGCCAGAACTGTCTGACTAGTCTGGGTCCCACCTCTGGAACCTGCATCTCTCTATAGAATCGGGCACATCCAGGCTACAAGACGGGCTGGGTTTATGGAAACAGACGAGCCCTTTGTACTACAGTGTTTATGTAATGCCCATTGACTTCTATGGGCATTAAAGGGATTCTGTCGGCAGATTTTACCCCTATAACCTAAACATATGTTCATGTCCAGACTAATAAGTAGAATCCTAAGATGGCCTTATTATACCTTACTGTGGCTCTATTTACACAAAAATCAGCTTTTTATAACCTGTCAATCACTTACTTAAGGTGCCCAGGGTGAGGTCCGTTAATACAGATCTGCGCACTAGGCTCAGCCTGCTGCGCCCATGCGAACTCCTGGCAGCAGCTTCGTTGAGCGAAGTGCGCATGCGCTGGCATGATGCGCACTTCGCTCAACCCGGATATGCCCTGCAGGCGCGGGATCTGGCAGAGGGACGGGGAGGATTGCGGAGGCGGCGCTGAAGACAGGGAAGGCGGCGCTGGGCACCGAACCACAAGGGGTGCGGCCGGGCACCCTGTATTAACGGACCTCCCCTTAGGCACCTTAAGTAAGTGATTGAAAGGTTATAAAAAGCTGATTTTTGTGCAAATAGAGCCACAGTAAGGTATAATAAGGCCATCTTAGGATTCTACCTATTAGTCTGGACATGAACATATGTTTAGGTTATAGGGGTAAAATCTGCTGACAGAATCCCTTTAAGGAAATGGCATAAAACAGTAAACACTTTTTACTGGAAACCCAGCCACTTCTGGAAGCTTGGATGGTGGCCAGTGGTACAAAGTTATAGTTTAATAGAGGTCCTAGGCATGGGGCCTATTTAGACATTCATGGCATATCCTGTGGATATGCCATAAATGTCTGATATAAGAATACCCCTTTAAACGGGGGTTTATATAATGCCATGGACAGTCTTTCCAGATCTGTATTACACAGATTCAAAATATCAGCTCAAGGCAGAATTGTCACAGACTTGAGGATTGGGAGGCAGCAGAGAGTTAATACAAGGCAGTTACTAATGTATTATTATACATATTGCTTCCTTTGCTGGCTTGATCCATTTTTCCATCACATTATACACTGCTCATTACCATGGTTACAACCATCCTGCAATCCAGCATCAGTGGCTGTGCTTGCACTATAGAAAAAAGCACCAGCCTATGCACTCCCATGGTCTCAGCCACCAAAGAGGCAAGCACGACCACCGCCGATGGATTGCAGAGTAGTCATAAACCCTGGATACGAACAGTGTATAATGCGATGGAAAAATGAATCAATCGAGCAAAGGAGGCAATATGGGTAATAACAATACATTGTATTAATTTTCTCTACATGATAAATGCCATTCGCTGAAGGGACACAACCCCTTTAAAGTGTAATCAGGCCAAATATTGGGGATGAGCTTTTGTGTAAATGCTTGTTACTCAATAATTAGCCTGTGTTTGTGCAGAAGATTGTGCTGTCTAAACAGCAATCTGCAGTCCAGGGGCAATGATTTTGTATGGGGACATACCCCCATATATATGTCCCCATACAGCAGAGGAGGCAGCCTTTGTCTCCTCTGACGATCAGGCAATTATTGGCACGTCTGGTTCGTTCCGAATATTTACCCGACACATTGTTCTGTGTAAAAGGACCTTTCCGATTTCTCCACATGCAGCTGTAATCCAAGAGATCAGCACTTGTGGAATAAATGAAAGCACGGTGTATATTATTGATCACTAGCTATGTTCTGTTAGTTTAAAAGGGTTAACCAGGACTCCAGAAATTTAGTTTAAAGAGGACCTTTCATTACCCTAAAAAATCAGAACTAAGTATACAGACATGAAGATCGGCGCCCAGGGATCTCCCAGCACTTACTATTATCCCTGGTCGCCGCTCCGTTCTCCTGGTATAGGCTCCGGTAACTTCAGCTCTTTGGCTCAACGGGGAGGAGCCTGCCCTTCCTCTCCTGGGCGTCTCCTTCTCCCATGCTGTAGCGCTGGCCAACCGCAGCGCTCAGCTCATAGCCTGGAGACGCCCAGGAGAGGAAGGGCAGGCTCCTCCCAGTTGAGCCGAAGAGCTGAAGTTACCGGAGCTCCCTGGGCGCCGCTCTCCATGTCTGTATACTTAGTTTAGCTTTGTTAGGGTAATGAAAGGTCCTCTTTAAGACTGGAAATGACCTAAAATAAAAAGTAAACCTTACCTGCTCACTCTCCCGCCATTTCAGTGGCACCACTCCAGCGATCGCTGCAGACGTGGTTTCTGGCACTGCAGCGATAACATGCCAGACTGCTCCACGTGATCACTGCAGCCAATCACAGGCCTCAGTGGTCATCAGCACCAGTCTGAATACATCAATGTACGACATCACTGCAGTGCAGGAAACAAACCGGACCACTCACTGACATGGCACGGATGTGAGCATCAAGTAAGATTTATTGTAACTTTTTTTTATTTTTGTTCTAGAAATCCCCTTAAATCCAATTTTTAAATGTTTTGGAAGTGCTTCCCCATCCTACTACTCCAGCTCATGTAGTTGAAGGATATTGTGTTTCTTCTCAAGCCATACCTTTGTATGGTATGAAGGCTACCTCCAGTTTATACAGGAGTAATATTTCACAAAAAGGCCATACATCTGATGACTTGTCTTTTGTGTTTTTACAGGATTATTATGATTCAGAAGCATGACCACTTGACTGTAGCAGTTCACAAAATGACATCCTGAGAGCTTCTCTATGCAGCAGAAAAATGAATGCTACACAAGACACCATCTTCTGTGAATCTGGATTTTAAAGAAGGCCCTTCCAGAAACTATTAACATGTTCAGTAATGACTGTTCCATAAATATCAGAAAGTCACTACTCTGGGTTTGCACTTGCATTTTCTTTTTGCCCTACAGCAGCTCTATTGGACCTCTTTAACCCCACGTTTTTAGATTTCCATGAAATGTATTCTGTTTTCACGGTTGTGAGAACTTTTTGCAGAAAGAAAGTGTGCCAAAAGTGCATACGTTTTGCCTAGTTTGGATCCGTTTTTTTTCTCCCCCAAAAATGCATGCAAGTTTTATTTTATTTTTTTACCAGATCCATCAAAAAATGTATATAATTTTGCATACATTTTTGGAGCATTTCTCTAAAAACTGATGCCGGAAACCTGGAGTGAAAGAGGCCTTAAAAAGAGAACTCAATTTCCATTTCTTTTCAGTCTTATTAATGAAGATGGATGGGTGACCAACTGATTTCACAGAGGTGATGAAGAGTGATTTCTATCTGCTTGAATGCTATGAATAGGTTCTGTTGGCGAATCAGTTTTTTTTTTTTTACGCGTGAGCTTTATCTTTACCTTAATGGCTGATGTAATTGACAAACTGTTCAAAGAATAAAATAATTAGCTTACTATTCAAGGTCCCACTTACTAAGAGCTCATGTACACAAACGTATTTTCTTTCTATGTCCATTCCGTGTTTTTTTTTTTTTTGCGGACCGTATATGGAACCATTCATTTCAATGGGTCCACACGGAAGTTTTCCGTGTGCATTCCGTTTCCATTCCACAAAAAATAGAACATGTCCTTTTATTGTCCGTATTAAGGACAAGGATAGTACTGTTCTATTAGGGGCCAGCTGTTCCTTTCTGCAAAATACAGAATGCACACGGACTACATCCGTAATTTTTGCGGATCATTTTTTTGCAGACCGCAAAATACATATGGTCGTGTGCATGAGGTCTAATACAACTAAGAAAAGATGTTTCTATATGGTCATGTTCTGTGAGCTAGTGCAATCTGCAGTCCTCATAGATGTTCCCACTACATATAAAGAACACCTAGCGTATGTCCACATGGGACGTAAAATACAGAGGAAAAGTCTGATGCAGATTTTGCCATGGATTTGCAGCAAAAACAACATGACTTACACATGTTTTTTTGCCACAGAAACTGCTGTGGATTTCACCCTCTCCATTGCAAAAGGTGAAGTTCACAGTGGAGAAATGCAGCAAATTTAAAATCCACACCTGGAGGGGAGGGTAATTACATTATAGGATAGGAAGATGGAGACCTGGGGCAAGGTAATGGGACTGGGGGAGAAATGCAAGAAGGGACCAGAACAGTTCATAAGGAAAGGTGTAGGGTAAAAAATATACATGACCCTCTTAATTGTATGTATACTAATGCCAGAAGTCTGACTAACAAAACTGGTGAACTGGAATTAGTAATGTGTGAGGAGGACTATGATATAGTGGGAATAACTGAGACATGGCTGGAAGATAGCTATGACTGGGCAGTTAATGTACAGGGTTAGAGTCTGTTTAGAAAGGATCGTCAAAACCGGAGAGGGGGCGAGGTCTGCCTTTATGTAAAATCCTGTCTAAAGCCCACAGTCCGATAACATATAAGTGAGGGACATGAACATGTGGAGTCACTGTGGGTAGAGATACATGGAGGCAAAAACAATAATAAATTACTAATAGGAGTTTACTATAAACCACCTAAAATCTACTACTAAACGAGATAGAAGAGGCGGCAAACCATAATGAGGTGGTTATTATGGGGGACTTCAACTACCCAGATATAGACTGGGAAACTGAAACCTGTATATCGTATAAAGGAGACAGGTTCTTGGCAATAACTGTGACTGGGTTGGCCCTATCGGACAGGTATGCACCCCAATAATCAATGAAGCTATATCTAGTAATGAAAGGGATGCTAAAATCAAACTAAACAAAGTTTTATTGAAAATACACAATTTAGGAGTGAGTAAAAACCTTCACTGTAGTACAGCCACACGTATGGTCACAATCTTGGCAATAACCAAAGACAATTACTTTTGCCAACTGGTTCAGGACCCGACTAGAGGGACAGCCATACTGGACTTAGTATTAACCAATAGCCTTGACAGATGTGCAGGTTGGGGGACACCTGGGAAATAGTGACCATAAAGTAATAACCTTCCAGTTTTCGTTCAAAAGAGAGTTTCTTCAGGGAGGAACAAAAATACCAAACTTCAAAAAAGCAAAATTTAGCAAACTAAGCGAGGCCATAGGCCTAACTAACTGGGACAAAGTCCTCAAAAATAAAAATACAACCACAAAATGGGAGGTTTTTAAAAACATCCGGAAATCTAATTGTAAGGGGTACATACCTTATGAGAATAAAAGGTTAAGGAACAAGAAAAAAAAAACAATGTGGATAAATAGAACTGTAAAGAAAGCAATAAATAACAAAAAGAAAGCATTTAAATCACTAAAACAGGAGGGGAGCCAGGAAGCACTGAAAAATATAAGGAAAAAAATAGAATATGTAAAAAAACAAATAAAAGCAGCCAAACCAGAGACCAAGAGTAGTGATGAGCGAGCATGCTCAGCCAATGGTGGTACTCGGCCGAGTACCTCATGTGCTCGAGCAGAATGCTCGAGTCTCCACTCCGCATGTTTTGTGGGTTTTAAAGAGGATCTTTCATGACTTCTAAAGATATCAACCAAGTATTCTCACATGGAGAGCGGTGCCCAGGGATCTCCCTGCACTTACTATTATCCCTGGGCGCCGCTCCATTCTCCCGGTATAGGCTCCGGTATCGACGCTCACCAAGTTATAGTAGGCGGGGACTTGGTGGAATTGGTTATAGTAGGCGGAGACTGCCTTTCATCTCCTTCACCCCGGCTGTAGCGCTGGCCAGTCGCAGCGCAGAGCTCATAGCCTGGGAGTTTTTTTTCTCCCAGGCTATGAGCTCTGCGCTGCGATTGGCCAGCGCTACAGCCTGGGAGAAGGAGATGAAGGGCAGGCTCCGCTCACTATAACTTACCGGAGCCTATACCGGGAGAACGGAGCGGCGCCCAGGGATAATAGTAAGTGCAGGGAGATCCCTGGGCGCCGCTCTACATGTGAGCATACTTGGTTTATATCTTTAGAAGTGATGAAAGGTCCTCTTTAAGCAGCCAATACTAAGTAAGTACTGGCACTCACTGTAACGCCAGTAGCCATGTTAGCTGCTGGCATCACAGTGGTTGGCTGGCCGGAACGTGTCATCAGAGGTTATATAGCACCCGATGACGCATGTTCGGCTCAGACGTTGCGAATTTCAGCGATTTTAGTTACAGAAAGCTTTTCAAAGGCCCAAAAGTCCTTTTAAGGACTACTGTGTGTGTGTGTGTTTTAGATCAACAATATATTTAACAGCAGTGTCAGGGACATCCGTGCTAAGGAAGGGACAGATATTGCAGGGAGAGAAATTTGCTGTATTTAATACCAAAAGCTTTTCAAAGAACTCTAAATCCTTTAAGGGCTACTGTGTGTGTGTTTCACAGTACCAAGATATTTTTATTTTATAACTATTAGTGACATATACTGTACATCATCCGCAGACAGACTCTTTAATAATCTGGGTCACATCTAGCGTCCATGATCTGTGGTGTTCTCTGTAACCAATGCTGTCCTGCATCATAAACCACTGTCTGTATTACAAATTCCAATAATCTGGTCCTCATATAGTGTCTGTAATCTGTGGCGTTCTATAACCAATACAGAACTGAATCTGAAAACACTGTGTATATTACAACTTCCATTAACCCCTCCAGGACCTAGGACGAGAATGCTCGTCCTAACTTGTGGCTACTTAATGCACTAGGACGAGCATTCTCGTCCTAGGGTTAATGTGCTGTCCCACACCTTCTGCCGCGATCAGCAGCAGGGGTCCGGCTTATACTAACAGCCAGACCCCTGCTGTATCTGCCAGCATCGGAGAAAACACAGATGCCGGCGGATTAACCCCCTGTATGCCGCGGATGTGCTGTTTCTAAATCCCCATCGGGTCCCCGTGCTGCGGTGACGGGAACCCGATGGTTGCTATGGCAGCCCCAATGCCTTGAACAGGCATCGGGACTGCCAGCTACGGAAGCGCAGGATATCCAGCCCCAGGACTGGGTCTCCTAGGCAACTGTTAGCGTCTTACAGTGTAAGACACTAACAGTTCAATACAGCACAATACAGATGTATTGTGCTGTATTGAAACAGGGATCAGACCCTGAAATCTTGAAGTCCCATGGTGGGACAAACCAAAGTGAAAAAAGAAGTTAAAAAAATAAAGTAAAAAAAAATAAATTTAAGTTTTAAGTAAAAAAAAAAAAGCGCACATTTCCCAAAATAAAGTAAAAATTTTTTGTAAAAAATAGGAAAATAAAGAAGTAGATATATTAGGTATTGCCGCGTCCGTATCGACCGGCTCTATAAAAATGTCACATGACATAACCCCTCAGGTAAACACCGTAAAAAACAATGTAAAAAAAAGCCATTTTTTTTCTCACCTTACTTTACTAAAAGTACAACACCAAGCGATCAAAAATGTGTATGCCCCCGAAAATAGTACCAGTTTAACCGTCACCTCATCCCGCAAAAAATTAGCCCCTACACTAGACAATTGCCCGAAAAATAAAAAAAACTATGGCTCTCAGACTATGGAGACACTAAAATATGATTTTTTTTTTGTTTCAAAAGTGATGTTATTGTGTAAAACATAAATAAATAAAAAGAAAGTAGACATATTAGGTATCGCTGCGTTCATAAGAACCTGCTGTAAAAAAATATCACATGAACTAACCAACTAACTCAGGTGAACCTCCTTAAAAAAAAAAACGTGTAAAAAAAAAAAAGGCATTTTTTGTCACGTTACATCACAAAAAGTGTATTACCAAGCAATCAAAAAGTCATACGCACCCCAAAATCATACCAGTAAAACCGTCATCTCATTCCACAAAAAATGAGACCCTAACTAAGACAATCGCCAAAAAAATAAAAAAACTTTGGCACTCAGAATATGGAGACACTAAAATATGATTTTTTTAGTTTCAAAAGTGTTGTTGTAAAACGTAAATAAATAGAAAGTATACATATTAGGTATCGACTTGTCTGTAAGAACCTGCTGTATAAAAATATTACATGACCTAACCCCTCAGGTAAACACCGTAAAAAATAAAAACGATGTCAAAAAAGCAATTTTTTTGTCACCTTACATCACAAAACGTATAATAGCAAGTGATCAAAAAGTCATATGCACCCCAAAATAGTGACAATCTAACAGTCATCTCATCCCGCAAAAATGATACCCAACCTGAAACAATCGCCTAAAAACTATGGCTCTGACTATGGAGACACTAAAACATGTTTATTTTTGTTTCAAAAATGATATTATTGTGTAAAAATTAAATAAATAAAAAACAAGTAGACATATTCTGTATCGCTGCGTCCGTAACAACCTGCTCTATAAAAATATCACATGACCTAACCTCTCAGGTGAACACCGTAAAATAAAAAAAACGGTGTAAAAAAAGCAATTTCTTTTGTCACCTTACATCAGAAAAAGTGTAATACCAAGCGATCAAAAAGTCATACACACCCCAAAATCATACTAATCAAACAGTCATCTCATTCTGCAAAAAATGAGACCCTAACTAAGACAATCGCCCAAAGAATTTAAAAACTATGGCTCTCAGACTATGGAGACACTAAAACATGATTTTTTTGTTTGTTTCAAAAATGATATTATTGTGTAAAACCTAAATAAATAAAAAAAAGTATACATATTGGGTATTGCCACGTCCGTACCGACCTGCTCTATAAAAATACCACATGACCTAACCCTTCAGGTGAACACCGTAAAAAAAAGTGTCAAAAAAGCAATTTTTTTTGTCACCTTACATCAGAAAAAGTGTAATATCAAGCGATCAAAAAGTCATACGCACCCCAAAATCATACTAATCAAACCATCATCTCATTCTTCAAAAAATGAGACGGTAAGTAAGACAATCGCCCAAAAAGTATAAAAACTATGGATCTCAGAATATGGAGACACTAAAACATGATTTTTTTTACAGAAATGCTTTATTATGTAAAACTGAAACAAACAACCATAAAAAGTACACATATTTGGTATTGTCGCATCCGCAACAACCTGCTCTCTAAATTTACTACATGATCTAACCTGTCAGATGAACACTGTAAATAACAAAAAATAAAAACTGTGCCAAAACAGCTATTTTTTGTTACATTGCCTCACAAAAAGTGTAATACAGAGCAACCAAAAAGCATATGTACCCTAAAATAGTAGCAACAAAACTGCCACCTTATCACGTAGATTCCAAAATGGGGTTATTTTGTTGCAGTTTCTACTCTAGGGGTGCATCAGGGGGGCTTCAAATGGGACATGGTGTTAAAAAAACAATCCAGCAAAATCTGCCTTCAAAAACTGTATGGCATTCCTTTCCTTCTGCGCCCTGCCGTATTCCCGTACAGCAGTTTACGACCACAAATAGGGTGTTTCTGTAAACTACAGAATCAGGGCAATAAATGTGGAGTTAGGTTTGGCTGTTAACCCTTGCTTTCTTACTGAAAAAAAATTATTAAAATGGAAAATCTGCCAAAAAAGTGAAATTCTGAAATTTCATCTCCATTTTCCAATAATTCTTGTGGAACCCCCTAAAGGGTTAACAAAGCTTGTAAAATCAGTTTTTAATACCTTGAGGGGTGTAGTTTCTAAAATAGGGTCACTTTTGGGTGGTTTCTATTATGTAAGCTCCACAAAGTGACTTCAGACCTGAACTGATCCTTAAAAAGAGGGTTTTGGAAATTTTCAGAAAACTTTCAAATTTTGCTTCTAAACTTCTAAGCCTTCTAACGTCCCCAAAAAATAAAATAGCATTCCCAATATGATCCAAACATGAAGTAGACATATGGGGAATGTAAAGTAATAACTATTTTTGGAGTTATTACTATCTATTATAAAAGTAGAGAAATTGAAATTAGCTAATTTTTCCAAATTTTTGGTAAATTGGGTATTTTTTTATAAATAAAAATGATTTTTTTTTACCACTGTCATAAAGTACAATATGTGACGAGAAAACAATCTCAGAATGGCCTGGATAAGTAAAAGCGTTTTAAAGTGATTACTACATATAGTGACACATCTCAGATTTGCTAAAAATGGCCTGGTCCTTAAGGTGAAAATGGCTGGGCCTAGTAAAGTGTCCACAATCTGGGTTTTTGTATCCCATACTGAACTGAATCTGAAAACACTGTGTATATTACAACTTCCATTAATCTGGGCCTAGTAAAGAGTCGACAATCTGTGGGTTTTTGTATCCCATACCGAACTGAATCGGAAAACTGTCTTTAGCGGACAATATAACAATAATAATAGAACACACAGGTGCACTCTGCGGTCTTACTAACCCTCATTCTGATGTTAAAATTGAGATTTAGCAAACATATCCTGCTGTGGAGGACATGTCTGAACTCGAGCACCACACCAAGGTTTCTCAAGTAGCTCGGGTCCTAACACTCACCTACAGTACCTGTGCCATATGGGCAATATCAGGGGCCAGTGGGCTAAACTACAGGAGTGTATAGGCCGATTCGAAGCAAACTCCCCAGTTACCGCCAACATGTAGCCATGCCTGCAATGGGAGGAGGGAGAAGGCTGTGAGCCCCACCTAAGACTGGATGATATGGCCTAGGCCTCAGGTGCACCAAAATGTAGCCTATGGATGGACATCAGGCACATTTACCTAGGAGTTAATACACCTCCAGAAAACTCAATATACAAAACGACTGAAAAAATGGCGTGGTGTTGAACAGGCAGGAAATGCTGAAACCCAAATGCAGCTGTGCATATATACACAGGGGAACAGATCCTGCACTTGTGGCCCGTTGCTAATGGCGATCCCCAGCAAAAACTTAGTGGTTCGGCGGTTTATAAAAACCTACCCCAATTTGGCAGAGCTACTAGTGAAGGCGTGCTGCGTGTGTGCCCATTTTCGAAAGTCGTCCACAGCTTCAGCCGGTCTGTCAACTCTGCAGCAGCACTTGCGGCTTCCAGCTCACCAACTGTTGTGCAACGTGAGCACACGCTGGAACTCTACGTTCTACATGTTGGCCAGGCTTTGTGAGCAGCAGAGGGCAGTTGTGGAATACCAGCTGCAACATGGTCGTCGCCTTTTCAGTCAACTGCCACTATTCACAAGCGAGGAGTGGGCATTGATGTCAGACCTCTGTGAGGTTTTAAAAAACTTTGATGAATCCACACAGATGGTTAGTGGCGATAACGCCATTATCAGTGTAAACATCCCACTGCTGTGTCTACTCAAACGATCGCTGTTCACAATTAAGAAGGACGCTCTGAATGTGGCAGACAAGGAAATGGGGTAGAACATTACACAGTGTGATAGCCAGACCACCCACAGTTCGTCTTCTCAGCGCCAATTGGGCCATAAAAGAGGAGGAGCTGGAGACAGTTGCCTCTGCTACAGAGGGTAGTACCCATGGAACTTTAATTCCATCTGTTCAGGGTGGATGGGCAGAACAGGAGGAGGAGGAGGGGATGGAGAGTCATCCTGATATTGACATCTTGCCTGTTGGTACTCTGGCACACATGGCTGACTTCATGTTAGGCTACCTTTCCCACGACCCTCGAATTATATGCATTTTAGATAACACAGATTACTGGGTGTTAACCCTTCTCGACCTCCGCTACAAAGAGAACTTCTCATCTCTCATTCCTGTGGTGGAGAGGACGAGTAAAACGGTGCAATATCAGAAGGTACTTGTTGAGAGATTGCTCCAAAATTTTCCATCTGACAACGCGGCCGCCAGAGTCCGTACTTCCTTAGGCAACCGAGGAAGGGAGACAAGGGGAACACACAGCAGTTCCAACAGAAGCAGGGCAACACTCTCCAAGGCATGGGACACTTTCATGGCACCCCGCTAGCAACCTCACCCTGAAGTGCGGCCTAGTGCTACAAGGAGGGAAGTTTGGGAAGATGGTGAAGGAATACATCGCAGACCGTGTCAGCGTCCTAAATGAACCCTCAGTGCCTTACAACTACTGGGTGTTCAAGCTGGACATGTGGCACAAACTTGCGCTCTACGCCTTGGAGGTGCTGGCCTGCCCTGGTACCAGCGTTTTGTCTGAGTGTGTATTTAGTGCTGCTGGTGGCATTATAACTGATAAGCGTATCCGCTTGTCCACTAACAATGCTGACAGGTTGACTCAGATAAAAATGAACAAGGATTGGATTGCCCCTGACTTCTCAACTCCACCAGAGGAGAGCTGAGATGATTGATGATGAACATAAAAGCAATTTCAATGTATTGTATATAATGTACTCAGTCTACTGTAGTGTATTTCCATGCACCTTTTCCACCACAAAAAAAGTGTATATGGTTGAATCTTGTTTTCTACTCCTCCTCATCTAGATTGTATATATTTCCTCCACTCCAATTTTTAAAGAGGGTCAGCTCACCAGCAGACCCTCAACCATAATGTTTTAGAGGGTCAGCTCACCAGCCGACCCTCAACCATAATGTTTTATAGGGTCAGCTCACCAGCAGGCCCTAAACCATAATGTTTTTTAGGGTCAGCTTACCAGCAGGCCCTCAACCATAATATTTTACAGGGTTAGCTCACCAGCAGGCCCTCAACCATAATGTTTTACAGGGTCAGCTTACCAGCAGGCCCTCAACCATAATGTTTTATAGGCTCAGCTCACCAGCAGGCCATCAACCATAATGTTTTACAGAGTCAGCTCACCAGCAGGCCCTAAACCATAATGTTTTATAGGGTTAGCTTACCAGCAGGCCCTCAACCATAATGTTTTACAGGGTCAGCTCAGAAGCAGGCCCTCGCCCGTAATGTTTTATACGGTCACCAGCAGGCCACCAATCATAATTTTTCAAGGGTGTGTATGATGCCCTTCTTTGTGTGTAATAAAGGGTGTATTGTATTGCCGGTTCCTTGTAATTTTTGGCAGCCCTTTCACTTAGTGCATAGGCTTTATGAGTGTAGGAGTCCCACTACCTGAACAATTGTACCACAATGTGAACAGGGCCCTCCTTTATGTGATATACAGGCTGTATTGGAGTGCCTCTTGCTTGTCATTTTTGTCAGCACTTGCAGTTTATATACAATTGAATATACAGGAAACAATGTTTCCTAACAATTTTTTCTGTGAAATCATTTTTTTCCGGGGGGTTTTGTGCATATTTTTGTCAGTCTGTAAAAGAGAAGGCTCTGCGAGAGAAGGCTCTGCTTTCCATGAGAAAAGCGCAAGTTTCCCCTCAGTCCTAGTTCTGTTCACGTCTTATTTGCAAAGTGTAAATTGTATTTTGTACAACTCGGACAACATGGTTCAGGATGCAGCCATACATCGTCCCCATGCTGTTAACGATCCATTTCTGTGGTGTTTCTGTCACTTTCAGACCTTTTCCAATGGACCAGGCACCCACCCCTCTTCAGAGCAGGGGGTGCCTGGTTGTCTTCTATTGACTTCCATTATACTCGGGTGCTCGCTCAACACCGAGAGATTAATTGCCAAAGAGAGCAAAACTAATCCTAAAATGTTCTTAAATTATATAAATGGTAAAAAGTATATACTGTATTCACTGAGGAAAATAAACTGTTAGATGAAATGCAGAATGTAAAAGTAAATTCCCCATTAAAAGTGACCTGTCTGACCCAGGAAGAAGTACAGCGGCGTTTTAAAAAGATTAAAATAGACAAATCGCCAGGACCAGATGGCATACACCCCCGTATCCTAAGAGAATTAAGTAATGTCATAGTCCGACCCTTATTTTTGATATTTAAGGACTCTATACTGACAGGGAGTGTTCCACGGGATTGGCGCATAGCAAATGTGGTGCCGATATTCAAAAAGGGTCCAAAAACAGAGCCTGGAAACTATAGGCCGGTAAGTTTAACATCTGTCGTGGGTAAACTGTTTGAAGGTTTTCTAAGAGATGCTATCTTGGAGTACCTCAATGAAAATAAGCAAATAACACCATATCAGCATGGCTTCATGAAGGATTGGTCATGTCAAGCTAATTTAATCAGTTTATGAGAAGGTAAGTTCTAGACTTGACAGCGGCGAATCAATGGATGTCGTATATATGGACTTCTCCAAAGCATTTAACACTGTAACGCATGAAAGGTTAGTATATAAAATGAGAATGCTTGCACTGAAAGAAAATGTCTGTATGTGGGTAAGTAACCGGCTTAGTAATAGAAAACAAAGGGTGGTTATTAATGGTACACACTCAAATTGGGTCACTGTCACTAGTGGATTACCTCAGGGGTCAGTATTGGGCCCTATTCTCTTCAATATATTTATTAATGATCTTGTAGAAGGTTTGCACAGTAAAATATCAATTCTTGCAGATGACACGAAACTGTGTAAAGTAATTGACACAGTAGAGGACAGTATACTGCTACAGAGGGTTCTGGATAGATTGGAGGCTTGGGCAGAGAAGTGGCAGATGAGGTTTAACATTGACAAATGTAAGGTTATGCACATGGGAAGGAATAATGCAAGCCACCTGTACATACTAAATGGTAAAATACTCGGTAAATTCTCATGTAAAGCAGAAATTATGTGTGAAAAACAACGTTCATGTGCACAGACCCATTAAAACGAATGGGTCAGGATTCAGTGTGGGTGCCATGCGTGGAAAACTCGCTCGTGTGAAAGGGGATTAACACTTTACATTTGCTGCATTAAAATCTGTGGTATATCTGCCATGTGTGAACGGACTTTTAGTTGACTTATGTGTCTGTCCCAAAAATAAGTCCAACAAGTGGTGCAAACTGGTGCAGGTTTGCACATACGGAAGGGCATGTACTGAAGTTTTTGCGCCACTATTGTAGAGCTAAAAAGTCACAAATTAGGGTGCACGCTTGGCTGGCATAGACTTCAGTTTCTGGCCCACAGAGTGCCAGAGATGCGACTAATTAAGAGACAGATGCCTCTTAATAAATTAGGCGCATTTCACTCCAGCGCACAGGGATGAAGACTGGCATATGGGAACACATCTTGATAAATGTCCCTTATAGGCAGTCTACACTTTTTTCACACCTACTTGATATGGAGGTGGGGCCTAATATGCACCAAAATTGCACCACAATTGTTGCATGAAACTCTGTCTAAAAGTAAGCCAACCAATAGTTAAAGAAAGTCTCAGAGAAAAGTGTCTGTGTACCAGATTTATTGTCCTGTTTGAGCCACTGTGATGAATTTGGTGCAGGTCTACAAAGCCTAAGATTATGCTGCCATCGTTAGGATTAGTAAATCTGGGCCACTGGCAGGGGGGATAAAAATCAAAGATTATTTTTTTTAAATCGTATTTTTTTATTTAAATCGGATTTTTTTTTAATATAAAATGCTTCTTGAGGAAAATATATTACCATCCAAAGGTTATTCCATCATGAAATAAAGATTAGTTTTTAATTATGTAGAATAAGGCTGTATATGTTTAATTTTTTTGGTAAATAAATTCCATTAATCCATTCACAATGTCATGCTCTTCCATGGGATTTTTAAGATTATTGGGCAGTTTCTCTGCCTACAAGATATTATCACAGACGCTTGGTTTACTTTTGCAGTTCTCAAAACTGAATGTGACCCAGCAGAGATCACAGGCCTCTTCTTCACAGCAAAAATGGTAGAACATGAACAGAGTTGAGAAAAAGACCTTAATCCGAACTTCTACAAACCTATGAATACAGAATCAACCCCTTCAGTGCTAAGTTAAAAGAAGTTCAGTGAATAGAATAGAAACAATATTTTTTCTCCTTCCTAAATACAACAGAAAAGTTGTCCAAATATGAATGATTAACCTGGGGATAAAAAAAACTAATATGAAAAGTTGTCATTCTAAAAATCTTCATCTACTTGCATATTATAAGTTATACCAGCAAGAATTTGTCTTTGTGTAGAAAACTAGGATTTAAATCAAGCCTTACTGATAGTGATTTAAATCAGTTTGATTTAAATCAAATCCACCCTGGCCACTGGTTTGCAAGTGTTTTTCAACTTCTATAGAGATTCCTATGGGCAAAATACCTGAAAAACTACCCTTACATCATGCCGCACATTGACATAAAAAAAAAAAAAAAAAGAAATGCTTTGTCTACAGTGAATATCATAATACACGTAAACATCTGGCCACATAAAAAAAAAAACAATTTAGCTCAAACAATGCCCAAAAAACTGTGCCTAAGGTTAGTTTTTACAGTTTTTTAAAAACACCACCAATTTTTGCAAGACAAAGCCAGGGATGGATAAATGGAGAAATGTAAGTTTTTCATTCATTTCCCATTCCTTTTCGATCCACTTCTGGCATTCATTCAAAATCTATGTGAAAAAGTGCAGTGTTTTTCAAATTGTGTGTGAAACCGCAAGGGTGAGAAGCAAAGCAGTAAGACATGTAATCATCCTCTTCACCTAATCACAGCCTCTGCTTACTGTTTGATGCAAATGTGATATCTGGATTATACAGATTTTTTGTATTAATTTCTAGTGTGAAAAAAATGTGTATGTAGACATAAGCAGAGTCGAAAAATCCGGAAGTTATATTTTTAGATGTTGTGGGTCCTCTGGGCTCTGCTTGAGTCAGAATTTCATCCACAGATATGGATTGTTATGCAATTCTCACAGAATGTTAAACACTGACGCAATATTGCATGGAGGTGGCAATGTAAATCCAAGAAGGTGCATTACCAGCATAAACCTACTGGCCAGTGAAAATAACCACAAAGCAATTCATAAACTCATAAAAAAGAATCCATGTTAGAAATCTATCCACAGCTCACCCTTACAAGGGGATTACCAGGACTTAAATATCCTTTGGATTGGTCATCAATATCAAATTGGCCGGGTTCCACCTCCTGGTAACACACGATCAGCTGTGTTCATGAGCTGCGGCGCTGGCACTACACACCTCCATGCACTGTAGTGAACTTGCTGTGTTACAGAGCATAACCAATAAAATGTCCAACATTGGTTGGAAGAGCATAACCAATTATTCCAAGTACTACCCTGGTCCCCTAATTCCCCAGACTTAAACCCAACTGTTGGACCATCTTGATCATCATGTTCGCTCTATGGATCGTCCCCCACGCACACTCCAGCAGCTGTTGGATGCAGTGCAGTAGGCATGGCTCCAGATAACTGTGACAACCTACCAATACCCTTACTGAGTCACTCCCAGCCTGTGCTGGTCATAATAATGTGACTCAACTGTGTATCCATCTAGAGGGCTAGTCAAGTTACTGCCTGTACACAGTTATATACTTATATAGTGATGATTGTTATACACAACTTTGTATAGTTTACCAAATAGAGAAATATCGTAGATATTTAGTGGTCACTAGTTGTGAGCTCTTCTTATTCAAAAAGGTAGAAAATGTTCATTTTGGTTCAGCCCATCAAAGGGTTACTTCCATCAGAAAGAGATATCGTTTTAGGCTACATTCACACGACCGCAATACACCCAGCCGCACCCCCCATAGAAATGCCTATTCTTGACCGCAGGCTGCGGACAAGAATAGGACATGTTCTGTCTTTTGCAGAGCCGCAGACCGGAAGTTCGGGGCCGCGCTCCACAAATGCGGAAGCGGAGAGCACATAGACAGTGAATGGGTCCGCACCTGTTCCGCAGAATTGCGGAATGGATGCAGACACATTCACGGTCGTGTAATTGTAGCCTAAAGCTCATGAATAAAAAATAATTTTTTATATTTTTTTCTCTTTTTGATTTTGGCGATACTATTCAATTGAATTGTAAATGTTGTCCCTTCTGTATCAGTTAGCGCAGAGAAATAAAACTCCTATATAGATAGGGATACCATGCTGCTGCGATGGCAAGAAGAGATCCAGTATAATAGTAAATTAATAGAAATAGAATAACAGTATGACAGCCATGTCCACAGAAGAACATTTCATGTAATGTGTGATGCTGTAACTGGTTCACTTATCCGCTTCCTTCTCTGGTCAGAGTGAATATTTTAAGTGAGGAAGTCACGTGAGGCAGTTTGCCATGCTAAAAGTCCTAACGAATCAGGAAGTGAAAGAGTCAGGACAGAAGGTAGAATACAAAGAGTGACTTTAATTACTGCATTTCCCGCACCATAAGATGCACTCCCCCAATAGTCGGGGTAAAATGGCATTGTGTCTTATGAAGCGAATACTAATGAGCACTTCTATTATGGAAGTGCTCACTAGTACACAGTAGGAGCTGAAAAAAAAGAGCTCCTGGTGCTGGCTGTACTCACCACTCCCTCGTATTCTGCTGGCACCATGCTGTGACCTGACATCGCACAGTTTAAGTGCACACTATCACCTGATGCTGTCTGGCATCAGGTCACAGTTCAGTGCGGCACCAGCAGGAGAACAGGGAGCAGTGAGTGCTCTGGATCTGTGAGTGCCTTCTGGAGCAGGAGAGGTAAGTTTTTTTCTTTGTCTGATGGGAGTCAGATCTGGGGTGTGATCTGATGAGGAACGAGGGTCTTATCTGAGGTCTGATGAGGATTGGGACTGATCTAAAGTCTGATGTAAAATATGTTTTGTTATTTTCCTTCTAGTGCGTCTTATGGTGTGGTATACTGTAGATCCAGAAAGCCCTTCACCATCCACCCATTTTTGTAAAAAAAAAAAAATGTAAAAATCACATTAAATAATTAAATATAGACTTAAAATGTGATACATTTGATGGAAATGTCCCTTTAATATTGTGAAAGTGACTCAAACAACCATGAGTGCTATGGAGATGAGCACACTGTAAGTTTGATGGTACAATTAAAGAGGACCTTTCACCGCTCCTGACATGCCTGTTTTAATAGCTTCATGCATTCCCCATGTAATAACAATTCTGGGGCATTTATTCTCATGACTATGTTGTGCCATCCCTTTATTATTTCTATTAGAAGTTATGAATGAATTTCTAGCAGTCTGCAGTAAGGGTACAGAGGGGTGGTACCCAGTTGGAGGTGTGTCCCTGCCCAGTCTCACTCAATCCAGTCAGTGATGCCATTGGAAGACTGCAGGTACACACCACCAACTTTACTACAGACTACTCGCAATTCAGAAATAACAGAGGAACTGCACAACATAGATCCATAAGAATAGATGTTCCAAAAGTGTTATTACAGGGGGAATACATGTAGCTAATTAAACAGGCATGTCAGAAATGGTGACATGTCTATTTTAATCAGAACCTCTCTCTACAATGTAAATTAAATTAAAGAACCTAAAGTAAATGACAGCACACCACTCATGCTCAACTATTTTCAAAAGTCCCATACAAGTGAATGGAGACCGAATCGCGTATGCACGGTCACCTCTCCATTCACCTCTATGAGACTACCGGAAATAGCAGGGCTAGGTTGGCTATTTTCAGAACTTCCACAGAAGTGTATGGAGGGTGGCTATGCTTGTGCGGCTGACATTGGTGAGCCTGTTCTAGATAGATGCATGTCTCAGAGGTGGGACCCACAGCTAACATTGGTGTCATATCCTAGAGAGACAACCACTGGAAAATATCAGCTTATCTGAATAATGGATGCTGTGTGCAGATTTTGTCGTATACCACATGAATCCACCCTGTTTTTAAAGGTGTTATCCCCCTTTTTTTTTTTTTTTTTTACTATTGACGACCTATATAGGTAATCAATATCAGATCGGCGGTGGTCCAATTCCCAGCAGATGAGCTGTTTCAAAAGAAAGCAGTGCTTATACAAGTATGGTGTCCCCGTTCTAGGTTTCATCCAAAGTCGATTCGCTCATCCCTACTTGTAATTACACCTGCTCACCACTGCAATTCTCTTCACAGCGCTCAGCTCGCAGCCAGGGAGAGAAAAACCACTCCCCAGGCAAAAGACAAGTCCCCGCCTCATACAAAGAATCTCTGCATATGAAAACTAACGGGGACCGGAGCGGATGAACCGGGGGTTATTTTAAAAAAAAACAAAATAAAAAACTGTTGCCTGGACCTCAGCGGGAGCCGCCCAGGAAGGTAGTGTAAGTATTTCACTACCTCAATCCTAAGTGAAAGGTCCTCTTTAAGAAGAGACATCTAAGGGGGAAACTTGATTAACGTATACAAATATATAAATGGGCCATACAAAAAATACGGTGAAAAACTGTTCCATGTAAAATGCCCTCAAAAGACAAGGGGTACTGCCTCCGATTGGAGAAGAAAAAGTTCAGTCTCCAGAAGTGTCAAAGCTTCTTTAGTGTAAGAACTGTGAAGCTGTGGGATAGACTTCCTCAGGACGTGGTCGCAGCAGGAACAGTGGACAGTTTTAAAAAGGGTTTAGAGGGGGCCGCCCAGGAAGGTAGTGTAAGTATTTCACTACCTCAATCCTAAGTGAAAGGTCCTCTTTAAGACTAAATAAATTCAATTCTTTAAATCTTTCTTCATAACTAAGACCCTCCATGCCCCTTATCAGTTTAGTCACTCTCCTCTGTACTTATTCCAGCTGCAGTGTCCTTTCTATGGACTGCTGCCCATAACTGAACTGCATATTCCAGATGAGGCAGCACCAACGCTTTGTAAAGTTGTAATATTACATCCTTGCCCCGCAAGTCCATGCCTCGTTTAATGCATGACAATATCTTGGTAGACTTAGAAGCAGCTGATTGACATTGTATGGTGTTATTTAATCTACTATCCACAAGGACACCCAAATCCTATAAGTTACTCTCCCAGTGTTACATCCCCTAGGACATATGAAGGCCGGAGATTATTACTACCAAGATGCATAACTTTACATTTATCCACCTGAGGATAGGTCATCAATAGTAAAAAGCAGACAACCCTTTAAAGCAATTCTCCATTCAACAAATTACATTTCATTTTTAAAGGAGTTGTCCACTCACCAAAAAAGAAGTTGCAGTGTTTTTATAGGCAAGATCACAGCAACTGACCCATGGAGTCAGTTAGAAAATCTGCATACCAACACCACTTGCTCCCCTTCCCTTGTGTGACAGGTAATATCAAGCACTTCTTTCCAAGGCATGACATTTTGTCTGTTGGTAACAAGAGATATTCTCCGGATAACCCCGCCCCCTCGGAACTAGTTGGACAGCAATTTTTCAAGAGTAGGCTCACTATATTTGGCTGTATCCCTCACATTCCAAGCCCATTTCTTCCATGATATGAGGGATACAACTAGATACAGGCAGTCTGTGCTTGAAAAAAGACATCCAGCTTGTTTTGTCTAAGGGGGTGGGGATACCCAGAGAGTAGCCCACCAGGAGATGGAACATATGTTCATATAATTGGCTCGATCATCTGCACTTATTGTATTTTCTTGGGCAACTGCATAATTCTAGTGCCAGGGAGCTGATTGCATAAGGTGTAAGTGAACATTTCTGAGAACAAAATGATGGAGCAAGAACATTTTAATAACCATTTGACTTTATTGATATCAAATGTGGTTTATTACATTGTAGTCACTGATCTGATTTTTTAAAATGAGTAAAAAATTGTTAGTCTAGACTTACTTTGACCAGCTTGCTTTCAATCTCAATAGGTTTGGAAATACCTGCAAGATTTTAGATTACAAAAATATCCAATACATGCAAACACTATAGAAATAATGGGGAAGATTTTACCTGAGTTTTAAAGTCATTTTTTTAGGGACCTGTCTTGCTGTAATTTGCACCAAATTTATCAAATGTTTAATTCTGGTATTGCAATTTTCAGCATCAATTGACAGAAAACACCACATTATCACTTACTAATAGTGATTATCTGTAATGCCCCATTTTCCTCTACTCAATAGCAGACATTTTCCACTATGTTGTTTCCCTGTTTCAATAACACCAGGTTGACATCTGAGGCATGGCAAGGCTTGTAAGGCTCTGCCCTGTCGACACAACATCATTAATAACCTTGCCTCTGGGTACGGTTTTCTCTTTCTTCTGCATCTTGCCCTGTAGAGGTGATGTCAGCCATGGTGCTGTGTCTTAGGGTGGGGATTTTGCAGTAGCGCTTCAAGCAAGCTTGGCTCTGTGATGTTTGAGCTGGGAGGGGAAAGAGGGGCGGAGACCTGATGTTGTGGACACTCCTCGTGAGCCAGGATGCAAACACAAGGCACAGATTACATTTACATTGGAGGAGTCTAGCACTTCTGTCTTGAGATGTTTATTTACTTTCTACGCCACCCCTTTAATAGAGAGACAATTTTTGTGACATTTTAAAAGGCTTAAATCAGCTCGACTTTTCCAAACTGGTGTAGTTTTAAAATACAAAATTTTACAAAATGTCCCAAAAAGTCCAGAATTGTTGAGGCAGGGCTTGTTAAATACCCCCACCCCTCACTGAGTAAACATCCACAGTGCAGGGAGATAACCTGTAGATCTCCCTTTAGCAGCAATTACTTCCATCAAATGTTTTTACTGCATCTTCAATCAAGATTTGCACAACATAGAGGAGGAATTTTAGACCATCCACCCTGAAAAATGTATTTCAGTTTATTAATATTTCAGTGTTGACTTGCGTGCACAGTGCACCTCTGCCACAACATCTCAATAGGGTTAAGATCAGGACTTTTTAGCTGAATTATTTGTGTGCTATTCAGGGCTGTGGAGTCGGTAGATAATTGCTCCGACTCCTCAGTTTTTGGTACTTCCGACTCCTCTGTATTTAATATGCAAATATATTTTATACATTCCTTGAAGGAAAGAAAGGCAACATACATGTCATTACCACAGAACTACTGGCAGGAAGCCAACAGTCTACAGGAAGCCAACAGTCTACTGTATTGAACAGTTTATGCAAAAGACAAACACAATGAAAACAACAAAGTTTTTTTTTTTTATCAAGTGTTAGCAGCAGGCATAAATATCAGGAACAGCAACTTTACCAGTTTAAAAATGCAAACCACATTATTTGGCTGTTTTAGAACAAAAACAACACAATGGAAAGTATAAGTATTACCGCTCCTTAACTGTCATATAGTAAAGCATATGAAGAGCATGCTTCTTCACGGTCACTTAACGTGTTCGTTTTGCGGTAACGTGACGCACTGCATGCACTGGCCTTTATTCTTACAGTAGAGAAGTAATTGATTATAATTTTTTGTGAATTGGGACATATAAACTTGCTTTTTTTCTTTTTATTCCAATTTAAATTTAGTAGCAGTCGGAGTCTGTTCATTTTTGCCGACTCCAGGTACCCAAAATTACCTCTGACTCCACAGCCCTGATGCTATGGGTCATTGTCATCATCAAACGTCTCTTCAGCTTGCAGTCATGTGCTGCTGCAATTACATTCTCCTGTAAAATATTTTGATACTCCTTAGAATTATTTGCGCTCTCAGTTATCATTATGTGTCCCTGAGGCAACAAAATCATGAGGCACCTTCCACCATGCTTCACAGTTGGGATGATGGGGTTTTGGTGTGCAGTGTTCTTTTTCCTCCAAATATAGTAAGTGAAGCATTTGTGGCAATAAGTGCCAATTTTGTCTCATCTGACCATGGAACATTTTCCCAGAAGCTCTGTGGAACATATTAAAGGTCTCGGGCTGACTTAATACATGCCACAGTGTTTTTTTTAGGCAGCAGCTTCCCTCATGGTGTCCTCTGAACACCATTCATGTGTTCAGAGGCTCTTTCAGTATGCATAGTATTCTGTAGGTCTTTTGTTGTTACCCTCGGTTTCTTTCTCACCTCAGGACTGCCCGTTGTGCTCTTGGACGGACACCACAATTTGTCTTTTAACAGGACAGATGTAAACCCAGGTCTTTAGCAATCCTTCTGTAGTCCTTTCTGGCTTCATTTGTCTCTAAAACATTTCTTCTGAAAATTATTTGCATCAAGGCATGGTTCACCCTAACCAATCTTTCTTGAGATTAACACATTCGTGAGTAACCAGGCTTTGTGTGTCTTTATTTAAGGTGTAAAACAACTATGAAACCCACACTTCCAATCTCCTCTCCCTAACTGAAACACCTTTTACCATTTAAGAATCCATAACACATATGTTCCTTACCTTTTCTCCTTGCTCTGTGGATGTTTACTCAATATGCTCCGCAAAAGACATGAACAGCTCAACAGTATGAAGCCTTGGATGTAGGCCTGAAACATAATATACAATAGTTGAATCCTTTGGAATTACATGACTGCAGCAAGGATTACTGATAAAATGTGGTCTGACTGTTATTCAAGTCACAAGTAAAGCTAACTATCCGCAATGATGTCTGATAGTTTAATATGAATAATGCAATTCCTACATGCCGGCGCTCAGGACATGGCTGCTGATGGAGGGTTCCATTCATCAGCGGCCTCCATTCACTTATACTGGGGACAGACTGCACATGCACTAGTTTCCCGGTCTGTCCGCTGTGTAAGTAAAAGGAGGCCGCTGATAGACAAAACCCTCAATCTGTGGCCATGTTCCAAGCGCAGCGCCGTCAAGCAGGTCAGTGGACCTGCGTGTAAACAAGAATTATTTCACACATCGGTGATGATAGTTTAACAATGCTTTTTACTACCTTCATGCACGTGATAGCAGATAGCAATATAAACTGGCCGACCCCTTTACTTGTGACTTAAATAACAATCAGACCATATTGTATCAGAAATCCTTGCAGCAATCATGTAATTCCAAAGGATTCATATATATAAGTTTCTCTTGCAACTACTGTATATATCATGTTTTAGGCCTGCATCAAAGGCTTCATACTGTAGTGTATACAACGGTTTATGTAACATTTAGATGATAAGACACATACAATCCAGTCATTAAAGTCCATGGTGCTAGCTGCCTAGAATGGTTGATTTTGAGCTCCAACCTACCTCCAAGGAAAATAATTGATTATGACTTGCTTTGTATAGGTAAACTTTTTTTTATTGAATGTTTCAACCCAGTTTTGATTACAATTTTCCAATTTGATAAGATTGTCAGTTACCCTAAAATTTGCTAAATACCACAAAATGCCTTTAAAAAAAACATCTATACGCCCCTATTTCTGCCCCACAGTTCCTTGCTCCGGTCCTCTGGCTTCTGTTTGTATACAAGGCCGCAGCGGTAATGTGCAGGTATACAGCAAGTGATAGTCGCAGCAAATCCCTGCCCTCAGCCTTGTATACAAACAGTGGCATGGGGACAAAAGCAGGGGCACAGTGAACACTGGGGAGAAACAGGAGATTACGGGATGCTTTTTTTTTTTATTTTAAGGCATTTAGGGTGCCTTCACACACGCCAGATTTTGTTGGAGAAAATTTCTGCAACTGAAAATCAGTTCTATTCAGCTGAATGAGGCTTGGAGAAGTCCTTGTGCTTGCCATTAAAAACCCTATTCATAAGAATGAACTGATTTTCAGCTTCAGAAATTTTTGCAACAAAATCTCAGTCAGATTTATAGGATAGGATAACTCGGACAATTCCTTAACCCTGGGTTCACACCTGAGCGTTTTACAGCGCGTTCAAACGCGCTGTAAAACGCTCAACAGATTAAAACCAATGCATCCCTATGGGAGTGGTTCACACTTGAGCGTTTTACAGCGCGTTTGAACGCGCTGTAAAACGCCCAACGCATAAACAAGTACTTGAGCTTCTTTTGGGGCGTTTGACGCGCGTTTTGTGATTGACACCACAGTAGTCAATCACAAGAACGCGCGTTTTACGCGCGTTTCCTATTTGCAAAAACGCCCTGAAATACGCGCGACAAAAACGCGCGTAAAACGCGCGTTTTTAGAACGCTCAGGTCTGAACCCAGGGTAAAAGAAGCTGTCCAGGATTACAGAAACAGGTTGTCCACAGGTTGTCTCTGATATTGTAACTCAGACCAGTTCAAGTGAATGAGTGAATTGCCGGAGTATTCTGGTTGTTTGAAGTTATCCACAGGATACGAAATAACCATTTGATTTGTGGGGGGGTCTTACCTCTGGGACCCCGACTGATAACGAGACCCGGTGGGCCCCATAACCTATGCAGCCCCCCTGAAATGAACGGAGGGGTTGTCAGGCATGCATCCGGCCGCTCCATTAATTTCTTTACGAATTCTGGAGATAGCCGAGCTCTGTACTCTGCAGTCTCCGGAATTCCCATAGAGGTGAACAGAGCAGCAGCACGCATGGCCCGACAGGCCACTGCGTTCATTTCAGGGGGGGCTGCAGAGTGTACAGGGCCCAGCAGTAGGACCCCACCCATCTAATGGTTATTGCCTAGCTTCAAACAACCAGAATACTCCTTTAAGTTGCAGCACCAGACATAGCAAAGACTCTTCTGACAGCTACAACCACAAGCTGCCCGTGTATGGCTTGTGGTCCTGTAATTTAAACCTGTACCGCTGTAAATCTATGGAGCTACAACTCCTGGATCCCAGCCGACCCAGATCAACTTTGCCAGGGACAAGTGTCACAGACTTAGAGGACATCATTTTAACCAGTAACTGGGACTCCTATGTATACCCCAGTTACAGTAGAAAAGTACAAAATAAAAAAATTCAATATATAAAGATTGCATTTTCCCACAGAGGTCGAGTTCATCACCTCTGGAGGAAAATACCATGCAAAAAAATGCATATAAATTAAGAAAAATAAAGTTTAGATTGACACCGCTAGGCCGCACTCGTGTCCAGAACTGAGCGTGTGCACATCTTCGGCTTCATCCCGATGAGCGAAGATGTTGTGCGCACGCTGTTCTACGTTTCTTCATTGCAAAGCAAATCACTGTATGCTTTGCTATACAGAGAAATAAAAATATGCCAACACATACAGAACCAGAAATCAGCCAAAAAGACACTCATTTGGCGTCAGTGGAGTTCTATGGATACATTGAGCATATGTGGCAGGAGCTTGTCGTAATGCAGTTAGCACATTCGAATATTTTCTCACCTGGGTTCACGGTTTACCTTTCCTTGTGGCCATTTCACTTGTAGGCTTCAGCTTGGTTGTCTGTACAGGGAAATTTTTATACAAGCCTCTAAAGGGAATAAGCAGCAGAAACATTTAGATTAAAGGCATTTATTGTACACAGTTCCTATACAAACCTATGTGCACCAGGTTTATGAAGTCTCTACTACATTAGGGCTCATGCACATGACCGTATGTTTAGTCTACATCAGATCCGCATTTTATGCAGATTGGATGCGGCCCCATTCATTTCAATGAGGCCACAAAAGATGCAGACAGCAAATCATGTGCTGTCCGTATTCATTCCACGTTCCCACAAAAAAGATAGAACATGTCCTATTCTTGTCCATTTGGCATACAAGAATAGGACATTTCTAGAGCGGTTTGAAAAAAAAAAAATGGTGGTTTACACACAGCCAGGATCTGTGTTTTGCCGATCCGGGATTTGCAGACCGCAAAACACGATCTTCAGCCCTTACTGTACACTACAAACTATATACCGGTATGTAGTCCTATCTTGATACATGTGCTAGTCTATGACAGACGTGACAGTGGCATCCATCACCAATAGTGTCCCACTGTAGAAGAAAAAAAATATATATATAAAAAAAACAAACAAACATACTGTGGGGTAGACAGTGTGCTTTCTAATACACTTACCAAAAACAGTATGGCATGCTGACCCATACCGACCTAACAAAGGCCTAGGAATTCTTTTAACCCCTTAAGGACCGGGGGTTTTGGGATTTTTGCGTTTTTGTTTTGCGCTCCCTGCCTTCCAAAAGCCATAACATTTTTTATATTTCCGCTCACATAGCCATATGACGGCTTATTTTTTGCGGGACAAGTTGTACTTTTTAACACTACCATTTATTTTTGCATGTGATGTAGTGGGAAACGGGAAAAAAATTCCAAATGGGGTGAAATTGCAAAAAAAAAGCAATTTCACCACAGTTTTACGGGTTTTTAAATTACAACGTTCGATTTGCGATAAAACTGACTGGTTAATTTTATTCTTCAGGTCAGTACGAATCCGGCAATACCTAATATGTATAGTTTTTCTTGCGTTTTGATAGTGAAAAAAAAATTAAAAGTGGGAATTTTTTATTTTA
This sequence comes from Bufotes viridis, assembly GCA_033119425.1. Lineage (NCBI taxonomy): Eukaryota > Metazoa > Chordata > Amphibia > Anura > Bufonidae > Bufotes > Bufotes viridis. Next base: position 185,907,118 of record CM065591.1, read on the forward strand.
TTTTTTGTCGCCATGTTTTGACCCCTATAACTTTTTGTAATTATGCGTATGGAGCAGTGTAGGGGCTCATTTTTGCGGGGCAATCTGAACTTTTAATTGATACCATTATGGGGTGCGTATGATGTTTTGATCACTTTTTATTCATTTTTTTAGGAAATGAAGCGTCCAAAAATGGCGAATTAGCCATTTGGACGCTTTCTTTCCGTTTTTATGTTTACCGTATGGTGAATATTTTTAATATTATTATAGTATGGGCGTTTTCGCACATTGCGACACCATTATGTGTAATTTTTTATTTTTTATTTATTTTATTTTCATTTTGGGGAAAGGGGGTGATTTGAATTTTTATATTTTTTTATTTAATTTTTATTTTTAAACTTTTTTTTTTTTTTTACCACTTTCTTATAGTTCCCATAGGGAACTATAAGATGCAATCATCAGATTGCTATTCTCATATATTCAATGCAATAGCATTGGAATATATGAAAAATCACATATTTCCTATGGAGCCTATTACAGTCATAGGCTCCATAGGAATACTATATAGTACCCTAGGTTTCATTCACAGAAACCTAGGGTACTACATGCATGCTCCGGCTCCCCCTTGTGGCCATCAGGGGCCGGGCAAACCGAAAGTGAAACTTTCGGTTTTTGCGATCAGATGCCGTGGTCAGGATTGACCACGGCATCTGAAGGGTTAAATGTCCGCGATCGGCATCGCTGCCGGTCGCGGACATGAGCTGCGGGTGTCAGCTTGATGAATCAAGCTTTTACCCGAAGCTCGGGCGCCCGCTCCGTGCGGGAGCGGGCGCCATCTTTAAAGTGCGGACGAAGGGCGTACATGTACGCCCTTCGTCCTTAAGAGGTTAACAGTGCAAAAAGGAAAACACAGCTAGAGCATCGATACGTGGAAGAAAGCTTAAAGGGGTTGTGCAAGCCATACATATTGAAGACCTATCGTCAGGATAGGTCATCAATATATGATCGTTGGGGGTCCGACAACCACGACACTCCCAACAATCAGCGCTTTGAAGGAGGAGGAGGTGGAGGTGGCGATCCATGCGAGCTCTGCTTCCTTTTCATTACACTATGCGTCATCTCCTCTGGAGTGGTGGAGTAGTGAAATCAAGTGAATGGGGCGAGTACTTGTCATTACACTGCATCACCGAAAATTCCAAGATGACAGGCAGTGTAATGAACATAAAGCAGCGCTCGCATGGAGCATAGACTCCTCTACATACAGCTGATCGGCAAGGGTGCCGGGTGTCAGACCCCTGGCCATCAAAGGGTTAGATAGCTGGCAGTCACTGATATAGCTGTACACAGGGGAGGGGTTATCAGTGATTGATAGCATTCCCTGTGTATACAGAGATAGCTGTCAGTCACTGATATAGCTGTACACGGGGGAGGGGTTATCAGTGATTGATAGCATTCCCTGTGTATAGAGAGATAGCTGTCAGTCACTGATATAGCTGTACACAGGGGAGGGGTTATCAGTGATTGATAGCATTCCCTGTATACAGAGAGAGCTGTCAGTCACTGATATAGCTGTACATGGGGGAGGGGCTATCAGTGATTGATAGCATTCCCTGTGTATACAGAGATAGCTGTCAGTCACTGATATAGCTGTACACGGGGGAGGGGTTATCAGTGATTGATAGCATTCCCTGTGTGTATACAGAGATAGCTGTCAGTCACTGATATAGCTATACATGGGGGAGGGGTTATCAGTGATTGATAGCATTCCCTGTGTGTACAGAGATAGCTGTCAGTCACTGCTATAGCTGTACACGGGGGAGGTGTCATCAGTGATTGATAGCATTCCCTGTGTGTACAGAGATAGCTGTCAGTCACTGATATAGCTGTACACGGGGAGGGGTTATAAGTGATTGATAGCATTCCCTGTGTGTATACATAGATAGCTGTCAGTCACTGATAAAGCTGTACACGGGGAGGGGTTATCAGTGATTGATAGCATTCCCTGTGTGTATACAGAGATAGCTGTCAGTCACTGATATAGCTGTACACGGGGAGGGGTTATCAGTGATTGATAGCATTCCCTGTGTGTATACAGAGATAGCTGTCAGTCACTGATATAGCTGTACACGGGGAGGGGTTATCAGTGATTGATAGCATTCCCTGTGTACAGAGATAGCTGTCAGTCACTGATATAGCTGTACACGGGGGAGGGGTTATCAGTGATTGATAGCATTCCCTGTGTATACAGAGATAGCTGTCAGTCACTGATATAGCTATACATGGGGGAGGGTTATCAGTGATTGATAGCATTCCCTGTGTATACAGAGATAGCTGTCAGTCACTGATATAGCTGTACATGGGGAGGGGTTATCAGTGATTGATAGCATTCCCTGTGTATACAGAGATAGCTGTCAGTCACTGATATAGCTGTACATGGGGAGGGGTTATCAGTGATTGATAGCATTCCTGTGTGTATACAGAGATAGCTGTCAGTCACTGATATAGCTGTACATGGGGAGGGGTTATCAGTGATTGATAGCATTCCCTGTGTGTATAGAGATAGCTGTCAGTCACTGATATAGCTGTACACGGGGAGGGGTTATCAGTGATTGATAGCATTCCCTGTGTATACAGAGATAGCTGTCAGTCACTGATATAGCTGTACACGGGGAGGGGTTATCAGTGATTGATAGCATTCCCTGTGTATACAGAGATAGCTGTCAGTCACTGATATAGCTGTACATGGGGAGGGGTTATCAGTGATTGATAGCATTCCCTGTGTATACAGAGATAGCTGTCAGTCACTGATATAGCTGTACACGGGGAGGGGTTATCAGTGATTGATAGTATTCCTGTGTATACAGAGATAGCTGTCAGTCACTGATATAGCTGTACACGGGAGGGTTATCAGTGATTGATAGCATTCCCTGTGTATACAGAGATAGCTGTCAGTCACTGATATAGCTGTACACGGGGAGGGGTTATCAGTGATTGATAGCATTCCCTGTGTATACAGAGATAGCTGTCAGTCACTGATATAGCTGTACATGGGGAGGGGTTATCAGTGATTGATAGCATTCCCTGTGTATACAGAGATAGCTGTCAGTCACTGATATAGCTGTACATGGGGAGGGGTTATCAGTGATTGATAGCATTCCCTGTGTATACAGAGATAGCTGTCAGTCACTGATATAGCTGTACATGGGGAGGGGTTATCAGTGATTGATAGCATTCCCTGTGTATACAGAGATAGCTGTCAGTCACTGATATAGCTGTACACGGGGAGGGGTTATCAGTGATTGATAGCATTCCCTGTGTATACAGAGATAGCTGTCAGTCACTGATATAGCTGTACACGGGGAGGGGTTATCAGTGATTGATAGCATTCCCTGTGTATACAGAGATAGCTGTCAGTCACTGATATAGCTGTACACGGGGAGGGGTTATCAGTGATTGATAGCATTCCCTGTGTATACAGAGATAGCTGTCAGTCACTGATATAGCTGTACACGGGGAGGGTTATCAGTGATTGATAGCATTCCCTGTGTATACAGAGATAGCTGTCAGTCACTGATATAGCTGTACACGGGGAGGGATTATCAGTGATTGATAGCATTCCCTGTGTATACAGAGATAGCTGTCAGTCACTGATATAGCTGTACATGGGGAGGGGTTATCAGTGATTGATAGCATTCCCTGTGTGTACAGAGATAGCTGTCAGTCACTGTTATATCTGTACACGGGGGAGGTGTTATCAGTGATTGATAGCATTCCCTGTGTGTACAGAGATAGCTGCCAGTCACTGATATAGCTGTACACAGGGGAGGGGTTATCAGTGATTGATAGCATTCCCTGTGTATAGAGATAACTGTCAGTCACTGATAAAGCTGTACACGGGGGAGGGGTTATCAGTGATTGATAGCATTCTGTCTGTGTATAGAGATAGCTGTCAGTCACTGATATAGCTGTACACGGGGGAGGGGTTATCAGTGATTGATAGCATTCCCTGTGTATACAGAGATAGCTGTCAGTCACTGATATAGCTGTACACGGGGGAGGTGTTATCAGTGATTGATAGCATTCTTTGTGTGTATACAGATATAGCTGTCAGTCACTGACATAGCTGTACATGGGGAGGGGTTATCAGTGATTGATAGCATTCCGTGTGTACAGAGATAGCTGTCAGTCACTGATATAGCTGTACACGGGGGAGGTGTCATCAGTGATTGATAGCATTCTTTGTGTGTATACAGATATAGCTGTCAGTCACTGACATAGCTGTACATGGGGAGGGGTTATCAGTGATTGATAGCATTCCGTGTGTACAGAGATAGCTGTCAGTCACTGATATAGCTGTACACGGGGGAGGTGTCATCAGTGATTGATAGCATTCCCTGTGTGTACAGAGATAGCTGTCAGTCACTGATATAGCTGTACACGGGAAGGGATTATCAGTGATTGATAGCATTCCCTGTGTATACAGAGATAGCTGTCAGTCACTGTTATATCTGTACACGGGGGAGGTGTTATCAGTGATTGATAGCATTCCCTGTGTGTACAGAGATAGCTGCCAGTCACTGATATAGCTGTACACAGGGGAGGGGTTATCAGTGATTGATAGCATTCTCTGTGTGTATCCAGAGATAGCTGTCAGTCACTGATATAGCTGTACATGGGGCAGGGGTTATCAGTGATTGATAGCATTCCCTGTGTATACAGAGATAGCTGTCAGTCACTGATATAGCTGTACACGGGGGAGGGGTTATCAGTGATTGATAGCATTCTCTGTGTGTACAGAGATAGCTGTCAGTCACTGATATAGCTGCACACGGGGGAGGGGTTAATAAAAGTCTATGGTAAAGCATAACGGATCTGTCTGGGTCCCGTTATGCAAGACGGAAAACAAAGTCCTGTCCTGTCAACAGGACTTTGTTTTCAGTCTTGCATAACGGGAACCAGACGGATCAGTTATGCTTTTCCATAGACTTATTAGGACGGAAAGCAAACGGAATGCCTTATAAAGGCTTCCGTTTTGCATTCCGTCATAATACAAGTCTATGGGCAGAAGAACGGATCCGTCATAACGGAATCACTAACGCTAGTGTGAACCCACCCTAACTGATAACGCCTCCCCCATCAATGAAGTCAGAAAGAGGAGCGATTAAAATGAATAAAACACAAGTTTTACTGAATCTTTCCCCATAAAACTATATATTAATCTGCTCAGCTCCTCCTGCTCTATAACATGATGCACTGCATAACTGCACTGCATTTCGTGATGACAGGTTCTCTAATTTTATTTTTTATTGTTATTTTTAATAAGACAGATAGGAAATGGGTATTTTTTAATTTCTAATATATGTATTTTTAAATACATTTATAAACTATGCATTTGATTTTTACTTTTTGGACCTGCGATCATTTACTTCTGCATTGCTGTGAATAGCAATTCTACTGTAGTGTATAATAGAAGCCATAGCAAAGAGAGTGCTATTAACCGCATCATCTGAGGGATTAAACAGCCAGAACTGGAGTTATCTCTGATCCAGGCTACTGTGGGTGAGGTACAGTTGTGTAACATGGCCATGTATAGAGCGGGCTCCCGGGCTTGCTCCATATACTCCTTAACCATGAGAGGGCATATGAGCATCATAAAGTGGGTCTAGAAATGCCCCTGGGACTACATTTTTCCTGCAGGTTTAATGCGTGGACAGCCACTATATAGCCAGATCGAATTGCTTATTATAAAGTTTTTTTTATATGAAAATCTATCTATTTCATTATCTCTGCTTGCTGCTGGTAAATATAAACATTGGCCCAGATTTACTAATGTGATTTCCCCCAGATATGTTCGATCAATACCCCTAAATTTATGAATCAAATGGGACAAAGCAAACAATCCACTGTAACTGGGAGTGTAACCTGGCGTGACCTGGTGGGAAAGCTCTTGGTAAGCTGCGAGGAGGCTGGTGCACCACAGTCTTTGGATACAGCTGATCAGCGGGGGGTTCTGGGTGTCAATCCGATATCCTGCGGATGGATCATCAATTCTAAAAACCTGAAAAACATCTAAAATCATGCCGGTTGTAAAGTACAAGGTTAGATAAAACAGCGATGTTCATAGGCCAAGTAGAATTTTTGTTTATTTTTTTGTCGAGGGTTAAAAATACAACACGATTAAAGGGGTTTTCCAGTTTCTAGATAATAAAAGATAGGATAGATCATCAGAATTAGGGCTCATGCACACGACCGTATGTATTTTGCGGTCTGCAAAAAACGAAGCCACAAAAAATACGGAAGTACTATCCTTGTCCGTAATGTGGACAATAATAGGAAATGTTCTATTTTCTGCGGAAACAGAAATACGGACATATGGAAACGGAATGCACTCAGAGTACCTTCCGTTTTTTTGCGGACCCATTGAAGTGAATAGTTCCTTCCGCATACGGTCCTAAGAAAAAAAAACAGAATGGACACAGAAAGAAAATACGTTCGTGTACATCAACCCTAATATTGTGAGGTCTGAATGGTGTCAGGAGAGAAATCCTTTTTTCTATGGAACAGAAAGAGCAATAAACTGCACAAATTACTCCACTGAAGTATGTTTTTCTCAATGTTTTTTATGGATTGGTCAATTGATGAAAAAAATGCATCTGTACAATCCCATAAAGCCTACGAAATGTTACAGCACTGCTTATGTGGAAATGAACCTTTACTACACTAAGAAAGCAAAAATTGCTACCTGAACAATGCATTATTTTTGCAATATGAAATATTCTGAAAGGGGTTCTCCGGGATTTCTTAAACCCCTCTATCCCAGCAGTACCTGTGAAGAAAAAAAGCTATATTTACTTGCTCCCTGATGCGTTGTGCCGGCTCCGAGGCTGTCTTCACTGGACTTCCATGGACGCATGTGCGCTGCTGCAGCCAATCACTGGCCACATCAGTGGCACGTGACCCCATCCATGTGGAAGTTGACAACCCAGGAGTCACAGAGCCAGAACGGAGTGTCAGGGAGCAGGTAAGTACAGTCTTTTTTACAGGTATCGCAGGGTGGGAAAACATTTTTTTAAATCGAGAACATCCCCTTTTCACCACGTTCCGTTTTAACCTTTATGACATGGTCATTCATTTATTCAGTTATTTTTTTCATTTTATTGACCCACACTTCATTTTTCTGGCGATGTAGCTGTATAAGGGCTTGTTTTTTGTAGGACCATCTGTATTTCCATGGCACCATTTTAGAGAACATATATTGATAAACCTTTATTAAGGCTCCATTCACACGACCGTATGTTGTCCGCAAAAAAACGGATCCGTGTCCGCAAAAAAACGGATTGCATTCCGTTTTTTTGCTGATCCATAGACTTCAATAGGACATGGCCCTATTGAAGTCTATGGATCAGCAAAAAAACGGACACGGATCCGTTTTTTTGCGGACACGGATCCGTTTTTTTGCGGACAACATACGGTCGTGTGAATGGAGCCTAATTCTGTCTGGGGTGGAATGAAAAAAAAAAAAAATAACTTATTCTACAGGTTGATATGATTACGGTGATACCTAATTTTTAGTTTTTTTTTCTGGTTTTACTACTTTTGCACAATAAATACTTTAAAAAAATCATGTGTCGCTATTTTTAATTAAAGTTTTTGCCGTTACAGCTGTATGAGGGCACGTTTATCGCAGAATGGGCTGTAGTTTTGATTGGTAACATTTTGAGGTACACATTTTTTTTACAGGCCCCTTGCTGCCATTGGCACCCTGTCATTGCATTGTGGATTCAAATAGAAAGTGAAATATAAAGGGAAGTCTTCTCCTGCAAGATCCACTTCTGGCTTTGGGTCAAACAATGGCATGAAAAACTGCAGAGGCATTTTCCCAAAAAAAAAACACTGTGTGAAACCACCCCAAAAGTGGTTTGTGCAGAAAAATAAATCTGATTTCTTCCAGAAACGGGACTACACATAGTTCTGCCGTATCAGACGCAATCCATGATTAGGTATTGTGTAGTTTTAGGAAGAAAGCAGACATGCTTTTCTCATTCTAGATCCAGGTAAGTCCCCTTTAACAGTTTAAGGCAGGCATGTCCAAACTCTGGCCCTCCAGGTGTAGCAAAACTACAACTCCCATCATGCCCTTCTGTAGGTTGTCCAGGAATGATGGGAGTTGTAGTTTTGCAACATCTGGAGGGCCGGAGTTTGGACATGCCTGGTTTAAGGCTTGGCTTCTATGATCAGGCTGCAATGTAGTGTCTGCAACCCCGTCCACCTGAATTTGGAGGCGATACCGCCATAAACCTGCATATTTGTGCGCTGGATTGCAGGTACCCTGTGGAAACCCAGCCTTAAAATGATATACTTACAACACTATAGGCAGGTGAATTCCTGCAATACTTTCCACTCCACTCGACTGCGGGATACTGAGAAGGTCTGGTCACGCGGCCTCTTTTTGCACTGCCGTAGTGTAATCCTTGCTGTGATCCCAGATGAGCGGATTTCATCTGAGAATGTTCTGTCTGCATGAAAAACATAAGGTAACAAAGAAAACAGCATTTGCTGAAGGAAATACTTGGACGAGCTCCCTACAGTATCAGAATGTATTGGCTCCGATGAACCGAAGTTATTACTTCGGGAAGTCTCGTAAGACTTCGCATAAAAACTTCAGAAATTGATTTATACTGTAAAAAAGCAAATTAATTTCTGAAGTTATTATGCAAAGTCTCGCGAGACTTCACAAGGTAATAACTTCGGTTCATCGGAGCCAATACATTCTGATACTGTACGGAGCTCCTGATACGTATACAATATTAGAACTAAGTTTTATGCGAATCGACTTCGGATGTTTCATCCGAAGTTGATTCGCTCATCCCTACTCATATTCATAGTAAACAACCTCATTATGTGAGGAGGTACATGATGGAGGTGCTAAAGTAATAACACCATGTGCCTCACATTAATACAAAATAATCTCATCATGTATCCGCACATTGACCCCATGTTGCCCATTATGTGAGGAGGTACATGATCGTTACTTACTGTTAGGCCTCTTTTACACGAGCGGGTCCGGATAAGGTCCGGATGCGTTCAGTGAAAACTGTGCGATTTCACAGGCAAAGCCATACAGTTTTGTCTGCGATTGCGTTCAGTTTTTTCCGCGCGGGTGCTATGTGTTTTGATGCGTTTTTCACGCGCGTGATAAAAAACGAAAGGTTTACAAACATCTCCTAGCAACCATCAGTGAAAAACGCAACGCACCCGCACTTGCTTGCGGATGCAATGCGTTTTTCACGCAGCCTCATTCACTTCTATGGGGCCAGGTCTGCGTGAAAAACGCAGAATATAGAACATGCTGCAATTTTCACGCAACGCACAAGTGATGCGTGAAAAAAAACGCTCATGTACAAAGACCCATTGAAATGAATGGGTCAGGATTCAGTGCGAGTGCAATGCGTTCACATCACGCATTGCACCCGCGCAGAAAACTCGCCGTGTGAAAGGGGCCTTAGGCCTTTTTCACACGGGCGAGTTTTCCGTGCGGGTGCAATGCGTGTGGTGAATGCATTGCACACGCACTGAATCAGGACCCATTTATTTCTATGGGGCTGTGCACATGAGCGGTGATTTTCACGCATCACTTCTGCGTTGCGTGAAAATCGCAGCATGCTCCAGTTTCTGCGTTTTTCACGCAACGCAGGCCCCATAGAAGTGAATGGGGCTGCGGGAAAATCGCAAGCATCCGCAAGCAAGTGCGGATGCGGTGCGATTTTCCCGCATGGTTGCTAAGCGACGGGACCCGATCTTCATTATTTTCCCTTATAACATGGTTATAAGGGAAAATAATAGCATTCTCAATACAAAATGCTTTGTATAATGTTGATTAAGGGGTTAAAAATAAAAAAACTTAACTTACCTTAGCCACTTGATCGCGTAGTTGGCGATCTCTCTTCTCTCTTCAAGCTTTAGCTACCAGCTAAAGGACCTGTGATGAAGTTTTTTTTTATTTTTAACCCATTAATCAACATTATACAAAGCATTCTGTATTTAGAATGCTATTATTTTCCCTTATAGCCATGTTATAAGGGAAAATCATAAAATAAAACAGAATACTCAACCCGAAACCAGACTTCAGTGATGAAGTCCGGCTTCGGGTCTGGGTCCCAAACATGGCGATTTTTCACACGCGCGTGCAAAACGCATTACAAAAGTTTGCACACGCGCGGAAAAATCGTGCATATTCCCGCAACGCACCCGCATCCAATCCGGGCATCATGTGAAAGAGGCCTTAATGTGAGGCACACAGTTTTGTTAGTTTGGACCTTCACGTGCCTCATATTCATAGTAAACCACCCCATTATGAGAAGGTACTTGAGGGGAGTCACCTTTACTATTAATATGAGGCACATGGTGGTTCTTTAGTAATAACACCATGTACCTCAGATGTGACCCCATTTATCACACATAACGGCGACATTGGGGTTAATGAGTCACATAAACCCTATTGTTCCTCTATGCTGCTGCAGATCACTGGGGGGAACTTGTGTACTATACTGTGGCATGCAGAGTATATAAGAGTATATGGGGGAAGGGGGAGCCGACCACCCCAGGGATGTGGCAGACATCTTGACAGAGTCCGTGCTTCCTTCTTGCAAGCAAACTTTGGTGCATTCCTGCAGTTTTGGCATTTCAGTAACACATGCAGCACTGACTACAGACACGTGTATAGTATGTATAGATTCCTCCCATCTGCGTTTTTTTGCAGACTAGATTTAGTTTATCATTAGGACTCTGATTTTAATTTTTTGGACGAAAGTTGCATACAGGTCGTTGTGTGTATTATTAGGTCATATATTTATACACAGCATTCTGAATCCAGAGAATCTGCAGACTGATCTGGAACTGATTGGGAATTGCAGAAAAAAAGTGAGTTTGGGAGCACGCAAGTTTGTTTTATCTTAAGTTTGTGACGAGATTTAGGGACTTTAGGATGGAACTACATTTGCTCATTTGTTTATCGATTTCATTGTATTGTATAATTTACTTTTTCCTGGTGTAATCTATATTGGCAAGTATGTGCTCCCTGATTGATAATGCAGTCCAGTGCACATCTTTTGCAATGTATATAGTTGTAGAACAGCCGTTTATGGGTGCATATTGCTGTGCAAAATGTAAGTAAATTGCACGTCTTTAAGCTTCTATCCAACATCTAAATGAGAGATTACATTATTGGATGGGAAGATAGCCCCAGGTCACTATCTGCACTAAGTAATACAACTAGAGGTGGGATGGAGGGAGGGACTAGAACAGTTTATAAGGGAAGGTGTAGGGTCAAAATGATCCAGAAAGCTCTTAATTATATGTATACTAATGCCAGAAGCCTGACTAATAAAACTGGTGAACTGGAATTACCGTATTTTGCGGCATATAAGACGACTTTTTAACACCTCAAAATCTTCTCAAAAGTCGGGGCTCGTCTTATACGCCGGGCTCACTCTTCTGGTAACTCACATGTCTGTGCGGCGCATTTCTTATGTGGCATAATAAATGGGCCGCACAGACATGAGTTACCGGAAGAGGGAGAGCCTGGCGGCTGCAGCGCATACAGTAAGAGACTGGCCGGCCCTGTCTGGTGCTTTTTTAAAGGGACCGGCTGGCAGATTTGGAGGGAGACGGTGGTGGGAGCGCAGGAGCAGGCATATAAGGGGCGAAGCAGGCTTTCGTGCCACACATGCCTGCTCCGCCTCTAGGTTTTCATACAGCCTTCTACTGTGTACGGAGGGCTGATGACAGGCCGGGGGAGCTGATGACAGGCCGGGGGAGCTGATGACAGGCCGGGGGAGTCTTATATGATGAGTATAGCCCAAATCCTATATTTTAACTGGAAAAGTTGGGGGTCGTCTTATACGCCGGAAAATACGGTAGCGACGTGTGAGAAGGACTATGATATAGTGGGAATAACTGAGACATGGCTGGATGATAGCTATGACTGGGCAGCTAATGTACAGGGTTACAGTCTGTTTAGAAAGGATCTTAAAAAATGAAAAGGGGAGAGGGTTTGTTTTGATGTAAAGTCCTGTTTAAAGCCCACACTCTGGAAAGATATGGGAGTCATTGGGGGTTATTTACTAATGGCGCAGATTGTGGCACAAAGGTTCTTTGTGCTGCAATCTGCGACTTTTCCCCGCTCACGCCAGGTCTAAAAAAGTGGGTGTGGTGTGGGCAGGAAAAGGGGACGGGCCTGTTTTAGATGTAGAAAATGGTCTAAATCTATGCCAGCAAGGGAGCTGGTGTAGATTTAGAAGCAGCGGTGGATTTGCCAAATTATGTAGAGGCCGGCACCTAATTTAGGCATATTTCAGGCGCAGATGGCGGTTAGCTGCGCCGCAATCTGCAAGTTTTCCCCCGCTCATGCCAGTTCTAAAATTGTGGGCGTGGCAAGGGGACGGGCTGGCAGTCCCGTCTTATCATTTTCTACACCTGTTTTAGGTATAGAAAATGGTCTAAATGTAAGACAGCAAAGAAGCTAGCTTAGATTTAGAACTGGTGCTGGATGTGCCGAAGTTATGGAGAGGCCGGCGCCAGCTTAGGGCTTTATCAACCTCGGTGTCTAAAACGCTGGTCATCTATAAATATATCAGGGGTCAGTACAGAGATCTCTCCCATCATCTATTCATCCCCAGGACTGTGACTGTGACGAGGGGACATTCTCTGCGTCTGGAGGAAAGAAGGTTTGTACACAAACATAGAAAAGGATTCTTCACAGTAAGAGCAGTGAGACTATGGAACTCTCTGCCTGAGGAGGTGGTGATGGTGAGTACAATAAAGGAATCAAAAGAGAGGACTGGATGTATTTCTGGAGTGTAATAATATTACAGGCTATCGCTATTAGAGAGGGGTCGTTGATCCAGGGAGTTATTCTGATTGCCTGATTGGAGTCGGGAAGGAATTTCGCAAGCAAATCCATTCAGTTTTGTTTGCAATCGCGTTCAGTTTTTATCACGTGGGTGCACTGCGATTCACTGCGTTTTGCACACACGTGATAAAAAAAACTGAAGGTTTACAAACATCTCTTAGCAACCATCCATGAAAATCGCATCGCATCCGCACTTGCTTGCAGATGCGATTTTCACACAGCCCCATTCACTTCTATCGGGCCTGCGTTGCGTGAAAATCACGGGATATAGAACATGCTGAGATTTTCACGCAACGCAAAAGTGATGCGTGAAAATCACTGCTCATGTACACAGCCCCATTGAAATGAATGGGTCTGGATTCCGGGCGGGCGCAATGCGTTCGCATCAAGCTTTGCACCCAAGCGGAATACTCACTCGTCTGCAAAGGTCCGTAGGCTGGCTCAGCACAGGTCTCCCGCACTCCTACTCTAATAGCCTGGACAAGCAGGAGCGCCGATCCAGGCTGTTTAACCCCTTACATACCACAGGCAATGGCACCCACCTGGTCAATGTCATTATAACACTGACATTAAAACGCATTGCACTACAGGAATAGTGCCATGTATTTTAGAATTGATCAAAATATCGCCCAATATAGTCCCCTTGTGGGACTATTTAACTCTTTAAGGACCCTGGGATTTTAAATTTTTGTGTTTTCGTTTTGCGCTCCATGCATTCCAAGAGCCATAACTTTTTTATTGTTCCATTCACATAGCCATATGAGGGCTTGTTTTTTGCGGGACAAGTTATACTTTCCAACGCCACCATTTAATATTGCATATGATGTAGTGGGAAGCGGAAAAAATTCTACCACAGTTTTACGGGTTTTAAAATTTCGATATGCGATAAAAGTGACCAGTTAGTTTTACTCTGCAGGTCAGTACGAATCCGGTGATACCCAATATGTAAAGGTTTTCTTGCGTTTTGATAGTGAAAAAAAATTCAAAAGAGGGAAAAAAAATCTGTTGTTTTTTTTGTCGCCATATTTTGACCCCTATAACTTTTTTGTAATTATGTGTACGGAGCTGTATGGGAGCTCATTTTTTTGCGGGGCGATCTGAACTTTTCATTGATACCATTATGGTGTGTTTGACTTTTTGATCACGTTTTATTTATTTAGTTATTTTTTGGGAGGAAATGAAGCACCCAAAAAAGGCAAATCAGCCATTTGGACGCTTTTTTTTCTGTTTGCCGTATGGGGGAATATATTTTTATATGTTTATACTATGGGCTTTTTTTGTTCTTTTATTTTTATTTTGGGAAAAGCGGGGTGATTTGAACTTTTATGCATTTTTTATTCATTTTTATTGTTAAACTTTTATTTTTTTGCTATTCTCATATACTCTAATGCACTAGCATTGGATATATGAGAACATTTCTCATTTCCTATGGAGTCCTATTACAGGCTAGAGCTCCATAGGAAATATAATGGAGCAGCCTGGTCTCATTCACAAAGACACAGGCTGCTGCATACACGCTCCGGCTCCTCCGATCGCCACACGGGGGAGCCGGAGCAAAACCGAAAGTGAAACTTTTGGTTCTCTGTCCGCGCAGATGCCGTGGTCAGGATTGACCACGGCATCTGAGCGGTTAAATGTCCGCGATCTGCATTACTGTCGGTCGCGGACATTAGCCGCTGGTGTCTGCTTCAAGAAGCAGGCGACCCAGGATCCCAGCGCCGCAAGGCACCAGTGCTAACCATTGAGCCACCGGGCTGCTACTTTTATGTGTAAACCTTTGCTTTTAGGTGCAAATGTTACTTTTGGGCCACATGAAGTTGGACGTGGTTGTCAACAGCCCGTCAACACAGATGCAAACATCAGGTTGTCTGTGATTTGAAGTTTGTTTTTAAACCAGATTTTTATTCCGTTACAGTTCTGGTAATTTTATGAAGATATGTGCAGGTAAATTAGGGTACTTTCACACTAGCGGCATAGCTATCCGGCAGGATGTTCCGGCGGGTGAACAGCCTGCCGGATCCGCCATGCCACAAGTACCCGTGCACTGCCGTGCTTCTGCTCCGTCCCCATTGACTATAATGGGGCGGGGGGCGGAGCTACGGCACAGCACACCAGTGCACGGCTAAAGATTGCCGGACTAAAAGTACTGCAGGTCCGACTTTTTAGTCCGGCAATCTCTGCCGGGCACTGCCGTAGCTTTGCCCCCCGCTCCATCATAATCAATGGGGACGGAGCGGTATCACGGCAGTGCATGGGTACTTTCGGCATGGCGGATCCGGCAGGCTGTTCACCCGCCGGAACAGCCTGCCGGATAGCTATGCCGCTAGTGTGAAAGTACCCCTAGGCCTAAGTTGTATGTATAATGTCTGCTCGTGTTAAGCTTTTGTTTTTAGGTGTGGTCCATATAACTTTCTGCTTGAGTCACACTTTCACCGACTAATGTCGACTGTTATGAAGCGTTCATTAAAAAAATTTCACACCGAGGCAAAATTGGATGAAAGTGTGCATGTGTATAAAGTGCTGAGAGTAATCCTGACCTATATGGATATATATTGGGGGGGGGGGGGCAGTTAGTATGATTTTTTTACTCGTATATGTCAAAACTGAGAAAATTGTCCAGCTTCCAGAGGTGCAAAATATCTAAATACCGACTGCCGAGTTCACACAGAACAGACTTGTTACAGACTTTTCTCTACTGACCAATTCTTTTGAATAGGGATTACAGAAATCTATGCACATGCTGCAGAAACAACCCCATTTAGAAGCATGGCATCGGTTTTCGGTCAGCATCTGATCCGCGTTTTTGCAGATTGGATGGGGACCGATTCATCTCATTATGGCCGCAAAAGAAGCAGACAGCAAACCCGTGTGCCGTCCACATCCGCACGTCTGTTTTCCGCAGCCCATTTTGGGGACAAGGATAGGACATTTTTACAGAAGTTAAAAAAGTGGTAGCTTGCACTCGGCCGGGATCTATGTTTCGTGGATCCGTGATTTACGGACAGCAAAACACAGCCGTGTGCATGAGTCATCACTAGCAAGTGTTCCTACAAACGCCTGTTAGCGAGTATCTGGCTGATGCGCGGCCCTTGTAAAGGGGTCTTTAGAAATGTATGCAACAAATCTGCCAAGTGTAAACATACCCTTATGCATCATTCACACTCCAGTACTCGATCAGCAGTTTTCTAACCCAAACCAGGAGTGGATCTGAAATACAAAAATATCATGGAAACAAGAATACTTCTCTTACTTCAATTAAATCCTTATTTTGGCCTAAAAAAGTAAAAAATATCACACATGGATATTTTTCCAGAAGTAAATCTGCACTAAAATCCACTTACTTGGGTTTCATTCATTGCATGAAGCTTACCATGGTAGGCCTGGGAATCTCCAGCAGGGCCCAGGCTGTCCTGGTAACTGACCACAGCCCTGCAGGGACTCCGATCGGAAGGCAGAGGGAGCCACATCTCTGCCTAACCTCACAGATGCTGCAGTCGCTGTTGAACGCAGCATCTGAAACATTAAATGATGGGGTCGCCGTTCCCCGTCATTGCAGATGGCACCCACCATGTATAAAGAGCGCTCAGCGCAGTAGCCTGCTCCATTGAATTTCGGGCGCATAATGTCGTACATGTATGGCATTATGCGTTAAGGGGTTAAAGGCTAGCAAAACTTTTTTATGATTGCATTTTACTCATTTTGGGCTAAAAAACATTTTTTTCAATTGGTGCTTATTAACAATTGTCAACAGTTTTTGTTCTACAGGGTTAAGTTTCTGTCTATTAGCAGAGTATCTTGCTTTTAGTTCCACACTGAACCAATCAGGTTGCTGCTCTCACGGCTCAATGTATAGCCCTTATTTCTGAATTCCTATCAGCCCGTAAGTAAAAAAGATGCCCCAAAGTCGTTCATATCCTTTAAACACTAACATTGCAGTCTGTTGTAAAATTTCAGTGTTCACAATTGAAATTCTGGAGCAAATACCCGATCAGGGACAGAGCTCCCTCAAGTGGTAATGATAGAGTCTGGAAAATGTACTCTGGTCAACAAGACTCAGTTGTCATCCGTGTTTGTCAAAGCTACCAGGGTGCATTCTCCATTTTATGACAGACCCCAGTTACTTGGGTTTCCATCACAAAGTCATTCATTCATTGTACTGGAAAAATAGTGCAGCTTGCTTACTACCTTTTCTGGCATTTATGATGGAAAATGTGATGGAGGCAGTGAGTGGAGCCTCCAATGCAGGCGTTAATGGAACCTAACATGCACTTATGAGAGTGGAAAGAGAGGTGATGTGTCATAATTAGGGGTGTATTCACATGGGCTAGACTCTGCTCACATGCTGGTGCTTGAGGAACCTTCTGAAACATATGCTGAACAGATCTATAGGGACCAATGCAGCCGCTGTATGCCAAAAGTCTCCAGGTGGGTATGTGATCCTGAAAATACTACCAATACTACAATACGCGGTGGTACCACAAACTGCGTGGTGTTTTGAGAGGCAGTTTTTACAGAGGAAACATGTTCTTTGGAGGATGGCTGAGAGAGAGCGCTGATGAAAGGCATACCGTACTTGCATGGACTACATGGACCGTTTTTTCTTCTTCTCAGTATAAAAGTGTGATTGTAAGGAAACCTAAATCAGTTGTCCACCTTTTATGAAGTGATGGCTATCCTCGCTGGCTGATCAGTGGAAGTATGACACCCGTTGATTAGCTGTACGGCAACTTTGCAGTGGACTGAGCTCATCGCTGCAGCGCTGCTCGCACGGACTATGAGAGCGGAATCACAAATGGGTCTGTATAAAAGAAATGGCAAAAACTGGAGCAATTTGGGCTCATCTATGGTTTCCAGACTTTTCAGAGTTGCTTAATAAGGGAAGGGGCTTAGTAGCAAGATGCAACAATTTGAGCCAAAACTGTATCATCCAGCCACTGTGATAAATCTGGTGCACGTCTAGACAGCCCAAGTTTACACCATCTACATGATTAGTAAGTAGTGTTTTTGTGGAATTTTTCAGCAATTTTGTACTGTATACACGTTTTGGTGCTTTTTTTTTGCAGAAAAATATACCAGTTCCAAATGTTAGCTGAAAGTCTAGGAGAAATATGACATGCAGGACAAGGTGTCACCCCCCCCCAACCTGTTTTTTTTTAAACATAGCATGCTAAAGCAATAAGGAAATAAAAACCTGAAAACACTTCCAAACATGTTAACACAAAAACAACATTTAAAAACATTTGAAATGCATAAAGGTAAAGACAGTTAAAGCAATATTTACGATTAGTAAATCTTGGACGCTATGTTAAGGAAAGAAGCCAGAGGAAAAAAAAATATTAGGCTAAAAAACTCTTCTGCCCTGCGCTTCACATTTCCAATAGACATTTAGCTAACACTTGGAGCTGATGTTTTTACCACAAAAACCACATGTGCAAAAAAAAGCCACTAAAACCTCAAGTGTGTACAAATGCCAGAAAATAACATTTCTTTTTGAAACCACTGAATAAAAAAAACCTGGTTGTGATTCAAAGTCTGAACCCAGCCCGATTAATCTTAGCCCAATCCAAAGATGTGAGGAAGTGATATACTGTAGTTGGCCCTGCTTCACCAGTGATGTTCCCTGAGACTTCTGGGGCCCCCCATGGTAATCCTAAGATGTGAGGAAGTGATATACTGTAGTTGGCCCTGCTTCACCAGTGATGTTCCCTGAGACTTCTGGGGCCCCCCATGGTAATCCTAAGATGTGAGGAAGTGATATACTGTAGTTGGCCCTGCTTCACCAGTGATGTTCCCTGAGACTTCTGGGGCCCCCCATGGCAATCCTAAGATGTGAGGAAGTGATATACTGTAGTTGGCCCTGCTTCACCAGTGATGTTCCCTGAGACTTCTGGGGCCCCCCATGGCAATCCTAAGATGTGAGGAAGTGATATACTGTAGTTGGCCCTGCTTCACCAGTAATGTTCCCTGAGACTTCTGCAATCTGTAAGATACATCTAAAGCTAGACCATGTCCTATCTTTTGCAGAGTGGAGGCACGGATCAGAAGCCCACGGAAACACTACAAAACGCTATCTTTTGCCGTATCTTGCTAATCGCATTGACTTGGATGTTTCCGCATCTGTAGCACGGAGTGCACACTTGCAGACCACCGTTTGCCCTTACATTCACGTGCATGTGCCTTGAGGCTGTATTAACACATTGTGTTTTGCAGCTTTTATTCTGTGGCGTTTTTCACTGAAAACAGAAACACTGAACAATAAAGTATACAGCAAATAAAAGGAAAGTCTACATACACAATTTATAATAAATTTTGTGGCATTTTTAACAACTTGAAAAATACAAAAAAAATAAATTGCACATGCTAAATGTAACGGATAAAAACACCAAAATGTGCTTTTAAAAATAGTGAGTAAAGGAGCCCTGTGACTGAGTTGAAAATGCAAATCCCTGATGACCATTCTAGAATGGAAACAACCCAATAAATCACAACCAGTAGTGATCTGTATGCAGGCACACGGATTGTATAGAACAGGGATGCTCAACCTGCGGCCCTCCAGCTGTTGTAAAACTACAACTCCCACGATGCCCTTCTGTAAGATTATAGTTGTAGGCTGTCAAGGAATGATGGGAGGTGTAGTTTTGCAACAGCTGGAGGGCCGCAGGTTGAGCATGCCTGGTATAGAACGTACATGGACATCTGGATCCATATAGCGGGCCACGTACAAAGGTTCATTGTCCTGCGTAGTAAACAGTTCACTTAAATTTTCATTTTATTGTTTTATGCACAACGTTCACCAGCCCAGATTTACTAATGTGAGTGCACTTAGACCTTGACAGAAACTGCACCACAATTTGGTCAACTTTTGGGAAAGCCTCTGCAGCTACCTTGACAAATGAGCACAGCCTAAGGGTACTTTCACACTAGCGGTTTTCTTTTCCGGCATAGAATTCCGTCGTTGGGCTCAATACCGGGGAAAAACTGATCAGTATTATCCCCATGCATTCTGAATGGAGAGAAATCCATTCAGTATGCATCAGGATGTCTTCAGTTCAGTATGTAAACGTTTTTTAGAAGGGTAAAAACCGCAGCATGCTGCGGTTTTATCTCCGCCTAAAATTCCGGAACACATGATGAATTCCCATTGACTTGCATTAGTGCCAGATCCGGCATTACAAATACCGCGACAACGGATCCGTCCTTCCGGTCTGCGCATGCGCAGACCTTTAAAACAGTGAAAAAAAAAAAAAAATCAAGACGGATCTGTCTCTGTCTGAAAACGAAGAGACTGATCCGTACTTGCAATGCATTTGTGAGACGGATCTCTATCCATATCAGTCTCCAAATGCTTTCAGTTTCCAAATGCTTTCAGTTGTCATGCGGTATGACCGATCCAGTGGGTAGCTCCGACGACAGGACTACCTGACGGATCCTCACACCGCAAGTGTGAAAGTAGCCTAAGGCCCTATTCACATGACCGTATTTTTATGGTCCCCCATTGCATTTTTGCAGATTGGATGCGGACGCATTAATTTCAGGAGGGACACAAAAAGGCAGACTGTCACCATCCATATGTCCCATTCTTGTTAGTTTTGCTGACAAGAATAGGCATTGTTACATGGATCCGCAAAAAAAATAAAAAATAAAATGCAACACTGGTGTCATCCGTATTTTTTGCAGATCCCCCGTTTTGCGGATGGCAAAATACAGTCATGTAAATGCACCATACGATGCAATGTTTTGCCAGATTAGATCACCATAACACAAGAGTATGCTTCAGGCCAGCATAAAAGGAGCATTACACATTTTATGAAAGCGACTTTTGGTAGGTGTCGTTAACAATCCACCAGGAGCTAGATGAGAATAGAGGCATAAAACGTGTATACAGCTTCTTAAAAGGGTTCTCCAGAAATTACTGAAAATGGCTGCAATCAACAGGTCCTAGAATGCAACTGGGATGGGTTGTGTCTACTTGTAGGGCTGCCAAGGGGTCAAGCCCACACTGAACAGCTTTACAGTGCTGAGCTTTCCAGAGTTGCATAGACTATTATGATTATGGACTCTGTTCTACAATAGAGAAGAATGATGTGATCCTGCCTATGATATGCAATCATGGCTGAGCAGCCTGACAGAAACCGGGACCTAGATGGTTGCTTATACTGCTTCCCATTCCTGTCAGGCTGCTCAACCACGATGGGATATCATAGGCAGAATCACATCATTAACATCTATTGTAGGGAAGCAGCTCTGCAAGTGGAGGCAATCAGACTTGCTCCCATTCTGAAGCCTGAATTAGACATGCAGATCAGCAAGTGATTGTTGGAAGGGAAGCGTTCCCTCCGGAAACTGCTTGCTAGCTAGTGGAGGAGACCGCTGCTTTTACATGCAGCAATCGCCATACCATTGCTCGTCACCATACTGTCTAGTGGTTTGCTAGTGGCAGATTTCTATTAGACAGCAAGATCTGCCGCCGGCAAGTGACGATTTTTTAGCATGCTTAAAAATATGAATTGTCCAATGAATGTTCATCACGGCGGCAGTATTATACTGCAAGATGATCGCTAACGAGTGTTCATGCAAGCGCTCGTTAGTGTTTATCGGACAGTGTAATGCAGCCTTAAAGGGAACCAGTCATCTACTTTATGATGCCCGTACTAACGGCAGCATAAAGTAGAGACAGGTGAGTTGATTTCAGCGATCTGTCATTTATAAGTTAAGAGTAAGGGGTTGCTGAGAACCAACATCACAGTCATTGCAGACTAGGCCGGGAAAAGAGTCACGGCCACATGAGAAGAGTCATGGTTATTCGTAAATTCCTGCTCTCCCTCTGATAACTGACAGTCTTCTACCTAGTTTTCTCCCTTTCTGTCTAGGAAAGAAATGCCAATCAGCAGCAGATGGGCGAGAGCAGGAGATTAGGAATAACCGTGAGTCTTCTCAGGTAGATTTGACTCTTTTCAAGGCCTGGGCTGCAATTAATATAATGCTGGTTCTCAGCAACCACTTACTTTTAGCTGATGTGTGACACACCACTAAAATCAGCATTTCTGTCACTATTTTATACCGCCCTCAGTTAGGTCAGCATAAAGTTAATGACAGGTTCCATTTAAGGGTACTGTTACACTTGCGTTGGTGCGGATCCATCTGTTTATTTGCACAGACGGATCCGCACCTATAATGCAAACGCGTCCGCTCCTCCTGCAAATTTTGCGTCCGTCAAAAAAAACGGATGACGGACCGGTTTTTTTGACGGATCCGATTTTTATGGCAGATCCATTGTAAAAATGCCTATCCTTGTCCGCAAACGTGAAAAAAATAGGACATGCACTATTTTTTTGACGGAATGAAAACACGGATCACGGATGCGGATCAAAAACGGTTGAAATGAATAGGGAAGCATCCTATCCGTGAAAAAAAACGGAACGGACGCGGAAACAAACAACGGTCGTGTGCATGGGGCCTTACATTGTAATTAAAAACTGATCCGTTAGGCTCCGCCTCTTCAGACGGACACAAAAATGTCGCATGCTGCGTTTTGGTGTCCGCCTCCAAAACAGAATAGAAGCGGAACAGAGCCGAACTGATGCATTCTGAACGGATCCTTATCCATTCAGAATGGATTGGGGCTGAACTGATCCGTTTTGGACGGTTTGTGAGAGCCCTGAAACGGATCTCACAGCCGGATCCCAAACCCTAGTGTGAAAGTACCCTAAGACATGTTGCTTGGACCAATTAATTCAATTCCCAGAGAACAACTTAAAAAGGTCTTATATAAGAGTGCTGTGACATCACAGTTGCATGAAAGATAGTGCAGTCGAGGGTTGAGTTTCTGGCTGTGAGACAGGCATCCACAAGCACAAATGGTACTTTACCATCCCTTTATACACAGTAGGGGCAGAAGAAAAACCTACAGACAGTTGTCCTGTAACTGGGGCTGTTCTAGAGCTGGCAAGTGACGGATGGACTGTGCATGCTGTGACCATGCTCCCAGTTGAGTAGTACGACAAGCATATTATAGTGGGCACCACTATACTGAAAAGGAGGATTTCTGTAACAAAGGAAATTACAAAGGTAAGGGCTTGTTCACATCACCACTGTTTTCCAACTATAAAAAAAAAGATCCATTTGTTTGAATGTGTTATTTCATCAGTTTTGCTCACTTTTTGCCTAGTTACACTGGGGAATATAAGTGTTTGATACACTGGTGATTTTGCAAGTTTTCCCACCTACAAAGAATGGAGGTCTGTCATTTTTATCGTAGGTACACTTCAACTGTGAGAGACAATCAAAAAAAAAATCCTGAAAATCACATTGTATGATTTTTAAGTAATTAATTTGCATTTTATTGCATGAAATAAGTATTTGATCACCTACCAACCAGCAGGAATTCTGGCTCTGGCAGACCTGTTCTTTTGTCTGTAAGAAGCCCTCATTACCTGTATAAAAGGCACCCGTCCACTCAATCACACTCCATCCTCTCCACCATGGCCAAGACCAAAGAGCTGCTTAAGGACACCCGGGACAAAGCTGTAGACCTGCACAAGGCTTATACAATAGGCAAGCAGCTTGGTGAGAAGGCAATAACTGTTGGAGTAATTATTAGAAAATGGAAGAAACACAAGATTCTGGGGCTCCATGCAAGATCTCGCCTCGTGGGGTAAGGAGGATTCTGAGAAAGGTCAGGTATCAGCCCAGAACTACACGGGAGGACCTGGTCAATGACCTGAAGAGAGCTGGGACCAGTCTCAAAGATTACCGTTAGTGACACACTACGCCATCATGGATAAGATCCTGCTGGGCATGCAAGGTCCCCCTGCTCATGCCAGCACATGTCCAGGCCCATTTGAAGTTAGTCAGTGACCATCTAGAATAGATGATCCAGAGGAGACATGAGAGAAGGTCATGTTTTCAGATGAGACCAAATTAGAACTTTTTGGTGTCAACTCCACTCGCCGTGTTCGGAGAAAAAAGGAGTACAACTCCAAGAACACCGTCCCAACTATGAAGCATGGGGGTGCAGGGTTGTGGAAATTGTATCGCCCGGCTCTGGGCAGGTAGTTTGTTCGGTAGCTTAGCCCTGCTTCGGCAAGTAGCAGGGCTGACCGCGGCTGCCTTAGGGCGCAGAGACACCAGGCCAAGGGAGGGGGAGGAAAAATTTAAATAAATCACTTGTGCGCCTCTGGCTGGCCACGGCTGTTCTCCTCTGTACGATTATATCTTGGGCTCCCGACAAGTTGTTTGAGGACCTGGGAACACTCAGCCAATCAGTGGCTGCAGCTGTATCACATGTCAGGCCAGGGGTTTCCTGCTTAGCCAATCACTGGCCTGACACATGACACAGCTGCGGCCACTGATTGAGGACCTGGGAAAACTCAGCCAAACAACTTGTTGGGAGCCCCAGATACCAGGCTTATACAGAGGAGAAGGGGAGTTGCTGCAGACGGGACCAGGTGAGTATAATGGTTTTTACACAATTATAGAGGGGGGAGGGAGAGGGGGAGTGATGTGACATGGGAGGGGGAGTGATGTGACATTTCTCCCCACCCCTCCGTGTCGCATTTCTTCCCACTCCTCCGTGTCACAGTTCTATTATTAAAAAAAAAAAATTGTATCAGAGCAAATATTTTTCCATGAGGGACAAGTAGATCAAGCCCCCACTTTAGTGCTTCGACAAGTATTTATATTATTTTTTATTTCCACACCCCTGGGGTGGAAACAGCTTACTATGGGGGTGCTTTTCTGCAAAGGGTACAGAACAACTGCACCATATTGAAGGGAGGATGGATGGGGCCATGTATCGGGAGATTTTGGCAAACAACCTCCTTCCCTCAGTAAGATCACTGAAGATGGGTCGTAGCTGGGTCTTCCAGCATGACAATGACCCGAAACTCACAGTCAGGATAACTAAGGAGTGGCTCTATAAGCATTTCAAGGTCCTGGAGTGGCCTAGCCAGTCTCCAGACCAGTACCCAATCAAAAATCTCTGCAGGGAGCCGAAACCCAATGTAGCCCAGCGGCAGCCCCGAAACCTGACAGATCTGGAGAAGATCTGTATGGAGGAGTAGGCCAAAATCCCTGCTGCAGTGTGTGCAAACATGGTCAGAAACTACAGGAAACGTCTGACCTCTAATTGCTAACAAAGTTTACTGTACCAAATATTAAGTTCTGCTTTTCTATTTTATCAAATACTTATTTCATGCAATAAAATGCAAATTAATTACTTAAAAATCATACAATGTGATTTTCTGGATTATTTTTTTTTTTTACATTCTGTCTGATTCATTTCATTCAGTTGAAGCGTACCTACGATAAAAATTACAGACCTCTCCATTCTTTTTTAGGTGGGAAAACTTGCAAAATGGCCAGTGTATCAAATACTTATTTTCCCTACTGTATGTTTTAGGGTTTTTTCCTGTGAAAAATTATAGAAACATGGTGGAAAAAGACTTTCAGTTTTTCTGAAGATTTATCAAAACTGGTGTAAAGGAAAACTGGTTTAGATGCCCATAGCATTTTCCAGAATGTCTGAAAAACGATAGGCAGAATCGGATTGGCTGCTATGGGCAACTAGGCCAATTTTCTTCACATCTGTTGTAGTAAATCTCTCCCACTGAACGATGGATAGAAATGGAAAGCGTTCCTTCTTTCTCCTTCATCAGTTTAATGGATCTGCTTTCTGTTCATCTTACAGAACAGTAATATGTCCAACGGTGATGTGAACAAGCCCTAATTAGATTTGTGCTGAATTAGATTGACTTAATGGGACTGTCAGACAATGACCTGCTGTTTAAATCACTATTATTTTTAATTTTCCATGTATTCCATATATTTAAACAAAAAAGATCAAATCCTGCAGTTTTTGCACTTTGTAAATGCTGGTTAGCACAGCTCAGGCAAGATGACCGCCCCCATAATTTTGTTCAGGAAATAGAATTTTAAAAATCTACAATCAGAAAATAAAAATAGATTAGAAAAAAGACACATTACTATCTGGTTTTAACAGTCAGATACCATTTTTGGTGACACATTTCCTGTCACCTGCGATTAAGTACAGTAATACATGTGGAGAACAACTTCCGCTGAATCCAGATCAGTAATTTGTATCTCCATACTCACCCCCATTCCCCTGCTATGTGTCCACACAAAAAACAAAAAGCTGTGGCGTGCACAGAGAGGAGCATTATGTGCGCATGCACAGGAGTCCTCTAAATGCATTCCATGGCTGGTCAGTGGTACGTGTTCTATACATATATTACTGTACATTAGGGCCTGCCGGAGTTGACAGATTTCCTGTCGGGGCAACTCATTTAAAGGGAAATAGGCAAAAAAAAAAAAAAATGTAAGTAATAAAATATCAAAGAAAATCAAGCACCTAAAAGGGGTCTTTTCAAACTTTATGCGGAACACATGAGAAAAAATAAAAAAATTGGTCATGTTATATATTAATATTGCCATTCAACAATGATAAAAAATTATTAACTTTACATCTTTACTTTTTCCCACTATGAATGCTTCAGTTGTTTAGAAAGAAACCTATTCCAATTGTTTGTACTGGGGGGTGAGAAACCTTTTTCTTACCTGTT
This sequence comes from Bufotes viridis, assembly GCA_033119425.1. Taxonomy (NCBI): domain Eukaryota; kingdom Metazoa; phylum Chordata; class Amphibia; order Anura; family Bufonidae; genus Bufotes; species Bufotes viridis. Next base: position 185,933,587 of record CM065591.1, read on the forward strand.
TAGGCTCCCCACTTTAGGGGGATCACATGGACTGCCTTAGTAAGGAAGAAGGTTAAAAAAAAGTCTAGAATACAAGGTGCATGGTGTTCTGCATCACACGACGGTGCTGGAGCGGTGCCAAATAATAATGGACCCAAATAATTGACGGATTATTGTTGGCATGGCCATTACAATAACTGCTGCCATAGTCAGAAGACATTGCACCAGTACAGACAGAGCACAGCACCAGTCTCTCAAACTACAGTTTAATGAACGTGTATGAGGTTTAGAAAACAAGGTAAATATTTCCAAGACTCTTATACTGATGACCTATCCTCTGGATTTTTCATCACTAGTGAGCGCTCAACACTGGGGACTCTCACCGATCAGCTGTGAGAGGGTACTGGAGCTCGGGGTTACGCCACAGCCTAGGCCAGGGATGGGCAAACTCGGCACACCAGCTGTTGTAAAACTACAATTCCCACCATGCCCTGCTGTAGGCCGATAGCTGTAAGTCGTCTTTGCATGCTGGGAGTTGTAGTTTTGCAACAGCTGGAGGGCCAAGTTTGCCCATCCCTGGCCTAGGCCATGTGACGTCACATTCATCTGTCACATGGCCTAGGACACTGATGTGAATGGGGCTGAACGCGATACTAAGCACAGCCGCTATACATTGTACGGAACTAGGCCTGCACAATATATCGCGAAAGCAATCGTTATCGCAATTAATCGCCATATCGCAATCGCAATTTGCTGACCCAAAAATGCTGCAATTATATTACCGTATTTTTCGCTTTATAAGACACACTTTTTTCCTCCCAAAAGTGTGGGGGGAGAATGGTAGTGCGTCTTATAAAGTGATGGTTGACTTTCTACGTGACACTGACACTGTATCTCTGGCCGCTATGCTGCACAGCGCGGCCAGTGATACATCAGTTACAGTGCGGGGAGGGAGGAGGGGCTGGAGGCTGCACAGCGCGGCCGGCGATACAACAGTTACAGTGCGGGGAGGGAGGAGGGGCTGGTGGAAAGTCCTTTATTGAACACTTGTTCTTATATCTATTTTTTTTATCTGTTCTGTGCAGCGCTATTAAGAAAATGGCAAGTTTTGTATTTTGTACTTTTGCAGTAATGCACATATGTATTTCATTTTGAAAAACACTGCGCATTTCAGTTCTTGAGCTCAGCATAACTACATTTCACATTGTCAGTCATCTGTGTGCGCTTTTACCTTGAAAACCCAAGCAGATAAACCTCTAGCACAATTCCCTTAAAATATCGCATATCGTTATCGCAATTTTTAGGGCCCTAATCGCAATCGCACAAAATTCCCATATCGCGCAGCCCTATACGGCACCGTGCTTGGCAAGCTGCAAGACGGCGGTGACGCTCATAGGAGTGCTGGTGCAATCTCAAACAGCTGATTAGCAGAGGTCCTGGGTGTCGAACCCCCCCTCCCCCTTCAATCCGATACTGATGACTAGGAATGAGTGAATCGACTTCGGATGAAACATCCGAAGTTGATTCACATAAAAGTTTGCTGTAATCCTGTACGGAGATGGAGCGCCGTACAGTATTAACCGCTTTCCGACCACAGGATTGCGTCCTGGCGGCGGTCGGTTTGCTCCTCCTTGACGCGCTGGCACGTCAACTCGCGAGACGCGCGATTTCCTGGATCGCGTCGGGGAGAACTTTAACTACAGCCTGCCAGCGCTGATCGTGCGCTGGCAGGCTGTAGAAGTAAAAAAAAAAATGGCATATCAGACGCTGTTTTGTTAACAGCGTCTGATATGCTTGCTGTTCGTTCCTTTGCTGGTCCCTTTTGCTTGGGACCACCAAAGGAAACTTATGTAAGTGCACCAATCACCACACAGACCCCCCGTCACTGATTAACCCCCGATTAACCCCTGATCACCCCGTCACTAATCACCCCCGTGTAAGGCTCATTCAGACGTCCATATGTTTGGGGGCCTAAACCCGGAAGTTTGAGGCCGCAGCTCCGCAAATGCTGATGCGGCGAGCACATAGCGTGCTCTCCGCATCACCGCCGGCCCCATTCACACTGAATGGGTCCGCATCTATTCCGCAGAATTGCGGAATAGATGCGGACATTTTTGCGGACGTGTGAATGGGGCCTTACTACTTTTTTTTTTTGTTGCACATTTTTTGGCAGAGATTTTTTCATCCACATTGATCGATGCGAATGAGGAAATCTGTGCCGTTCATTTTTTTTTTTTCAGCCCAGAGGCTGAACGGGAAAAAAATCTCATTACCCGTATGCTCAATATACGGAGAATGGCACAAACTCCTAATGCTGGCCATACGTGTAATGATTGCGGAGACCCTCAAATGCCAGGGCAGTACAAACACCTCACATGTGACCCCATTTTAGAAAGAAAACACCCCAAGGTATTCCGTGCTGGGTATGGTGAGTTCATGCAAAATTTTATTTTTTGTCACTAGTTAGTGGAAATTTGAGACTTTGTAAAAAAAAAAAAAAAAAAATCAATTTCCGCTAACTTGTGCCAAAAAAAATAAATAAAAAATTCTGTGAACTTGCCATGCCCCTCACGGAATACCTTGGGGTGTCTTTCCACAATGGGGTCACATTTTAGAGGCCCTAAAGCGTGAGAATCCAAATGCGTAAAAATGCCCTGTGAAATCCTAAAGGTACTCTTGGAATTTGGGCCCCTTTGTGCATTTTGGCTGCAAAAAAGTGTCACTCGTGGTATCGCCGTACTCAGGAGAAGTAGGGCAATGTGTTTTGGGGTGTATTTTTACATATACCCATGCTGGGTGTGAAAAATATCGCTGTAAACGACAACGTTTTAATTTGTTTTATACAAAGTTGTCAGTTTACAGAGATATTTCTCTCACCCAACATGGGTATATGTAAAAATACACCCCAAAACACATTGCCCTACTTCTCCTGAGTATGGGGATACCACATGTGTGACACTTTTTTGCAGCCTGGGTGCGCAAAGGGGCCCAAATTCCAACGAGTACCTTTAGCTTTTACAGGGTTGCTCACAATTTAGCCCCGCCCAAAATGCCAGAACAGTACAAACACCCCACAAATGACCCCATTTTGGAAAGAAGACACCCCAAGGTATTCACTGAGGGGCATAGTGAGTCCATGAAAAATTGAACTTTTTGTCAAAAGTTAGCAGAAAGGGAGACTTTGTGAGAAAAAAATAAAAAAATCAATTTCCGCTAACTTGTGCCAAAAAAAAAATCTTCTATAAACTCGCCATGCCCCTCACGGAATACATTGGGGTGTCTTCTTTCCAAAATGGGGTCACATTTTAGGGGCCCTAAAGCGTGAGAATCCAAATGCGTAAAAATGCCCTCCTAAAAGGTACTCATTGGAATTAGGGCCCCTTTGCACATCTTGGCTGCAAAAAAGTGTCACTTATGTGGTATTGCCGTACTCAGGAGAAGTAGGGCAATGTGTTTTGGGGTGTATTTTTACATATACCCATGCTGGGTGAGAGAAATATCTCTGTAAATTGACAACTTTGTATAATTTTTTTTTTTAAAAGGTGTCATTAACAGAGACATTTCTCACACGCAGCATGGGTATATGTAAAAATACACCCCAAAACACATTGCCCTACTTCTCCTGAGTACAGCGATACCACATGTGTGACACTTTTTTGCAGCCAAGATGCGCAAAGGGGCCAAATTCCCATGAGTAACTTTTAGGAGGGCATTTTTACGCATTTTTCTTCTCACGCTTTAGGGCCCCTAAAATGCCAGGGCAGTATAAATACCCCACAAGTGACCCCATTTTGGAAAGAAGACACCCCAAGGTATTCCGTGAGGGGCATGGCGAGTTCACAGAAAAAAATTTTTTTGGCACAAGTTAGCGGAAATTTTTTTTTATTTTTTTGTTTTTTTTTTACAAAGTCTCATATTTCACTAACTTGTGACAAAAAATTTTTTTTTACATGAACTCACCATACCCCTCACGGAATACCTTGGGGTGTCTTCTTTCTAAAATGGGGTCACTTGTGGGGTATTTATACTGTCCTGGCATTTAGGGGGTCTCTAAAGCGTGAGAAGAAGTCTGGAATCCAAATGTGTAAAAATGCCCTGTGAAATCCTAAAGGTACTCATTGGTTTTAGGGCCCCTTTGCGCATCATGGCTGCAAAAAAGTGTCACACATGTGGTATCGCCGTACTCAGGAGAAGTAGGGCAATGTGTTTTGGGGTGTATTTTTACATATACCCATGCTGGGTGAGAGAAATATCTCTGTAAACGACAACTTTTTAAATTTTTTTTATACAAAGTTGTCAGTTTACAGAGAATTCTGCTGCGTTATTCCATATACTAACAATACATACACTCCAGCGGATATCCGCCTGACAGTTGGGGTACATATTTTTAAAGAAAATAACTGCAATACTGCCACAGTTTCTATGCTCCTGTTTCAGAATAACATGATATATCTATTATCTTCATAGTTTTGTGGGTAGTTTTCACTGGTATCATTTTGGGGGTACATAACACTGATCATTTTTTGTTGTGAAAATTCAGTTTTTTCCCCCAGCGTTCACGTAGGATAAATTGCTTAGTGTGGGTTGTTACTGACGTAACAATACCAAATATGGGTGTGTGTGTGTGTGTGTGTGTGTGTGTGCGTGGGGGGGGGTTAGTTTAGCAATTTTTAGCACTTACAGATTTTTTTTTAAATAAAACTCATTTAACTTTTAACCATTTACTAGTCCCACAAGGGGACTTTACTGACAGACTATACACTTATACAGACTATACTGAGATGCCAGGGAGGCACAGGATGCTAGGAATACACTGGACAGGTTGCTATGCAAAACATCTTCGGCACCCTGCAATCTCATTCAAGGGGTGCAGACGAGAGAGCGGTAACTTGCTCTTTATAAACCATTTAGATGACGCAGTTAGTATAGACTGTGGAGCCTCAGCTGTCCAGGCCATTAGAGGAGGAGTCCAGCTCTCAGGTGAGAGCCAAGCCCATGCAGCGCTTATTCTAGGCTACCGTAAAAATAGGGAAGCCTAGAATAAAGCCCATTAATGACCACAAAAAAAAAAACAAAAAAACAAAAAACTACAATCAGTAGTAGAGTAAAAAAACAAAAAACACCACCATTCTTTAAAGAGGACCTGTCGCCACAAAATGTAATGCAATCTGAAAGCACCATGTTATAGAGCAGGAGAAGCTGAGCAGATCGATGGTAAAGGTTCTGTAAAAATTACAAGTTTTACATTTATATCTCTGCTTTTTCCACTTCCTGTAAAGAGCCATCGGTACCAGAGGGAGGTGTCATCAGTGATTGGTAGCACTGACAACACATCCTCCCTGTACCGACAGCTCTTCACATGGAGTGAAAAAAAAGCAGAGATATAAGTGTATAAATTGCAGGTTTTACTGAATCTTTACCATAAAACGATATATTTATCTGCTCAGCATCCCCTGCTCTATAACATGGTGCCATCAGATTGCATTACATTTTGTAGTGACCGGTTCTCTTTAATGGGAGGTGTGAATGGGCACCCCTAAAAGAAAACATTGATGGCGCCAGTGTAAACAGCGGGCACAGTTGGTACTCTATAAAAACAGCACACTACAACTTTCAAAACCAGCTTTTTAGCACTTTAAAGTTTCCCTCTTATCCAGACTGAATGAAAAGTGAGGAAAAAAACATTAAGGTTATAAAAATCAGCATAAAACACAGAATTTGTGCAACACGATAGTATGGCGGGGTAAAGGCCAATATTTAAGTCTGACAAATCTGCAAAAACAGTGAAGCCTATACAAATAACCCGTATATAGGGCGAATTGTGTGAGGTTGAAAAGATAACCGATTCGGAGTTTGAGCTTTCACTACCTTACCTTTGCACCAGAGATTTCCATGGGCACCCACCTGCAGATAAGATACCAGGGCAGTGGACATCCACCTGTCACCGCTCATGTGGATGCAGCCACCACCACTTCCCATCCGCTGGTAGATGGAAACCGTAACAGCAGCAACTGATCAACGCATGCACGACTTCATCACTGTTATCAATGCTGCATCCTGACCAAGATCAGAAGACTCCATGTTCTTCACTAGGTGCTGTGGGGCTTGTGCTTTCCAAAAGGGAGCTACAAGGTGCAACATACGGTACAGGAGGAGGTAGCAAATTTCATTTCAAAGAAGGCTCCAGAGATTTCATGCTTGACCTCGAGTGAGATATCAGGCACCCACATCGGTTCCTCATGCTAAATACCAGAATGAATGGCATATCCAGTGTGTCACAGAACCCTTCCCAACTGGCCTCACAATGACCAATCAGAAGGACTACTTATTGGTGACGCACAGAAAATCTTCTCCTGCAAGGCCAGCACCTATGCACAAATCAGAGCTCAGATCCCAGAAGTAGAGGCTTCTTCCACTTGTCATGGAATGCTTTATTACATGGGTTTTTTTTTATTGCTACGGAGATCGATTTGGGTTCTGACTGCTGAAAACGAAACCTGATATAAAAGTAAATTTCAAATGAAAACAAATGAAAATCTTTACTGTGGTCTCCAAACCAGTAGCACGTTACAGTGAGAAACGAGGTAGGTTCGCTGCTTCCTGTAGAACATCACGGATCCCGAGCAGCCACCACGATCCGTTTAATAGCAACCAGAACTAGGGGTCACTCCACTTTTGCACAACACAAAGTTTTCAAATGAAAAAAAAAAAAAAAAGGAAAAAAAAAGAAAAAATATACTTTAAAATGAGTTATGTCAATCTTTTACTTCCTGAGGATTATCAATTTGTCTGCTACATTTCAAGCAATCAGGAACTGTGTACCCCTCAACCAAAACTGTCAGCTGTTTGATGTCAATTCACTTCCAGGCAGAAAGACATTTTCCTCAAAAGAAACAATTTATTGAGAATGAAAACAAAACCAGTTGAACTGTGTGCACGGATTCAACGACCATTATGATAAGTTGTGAGCCAGAGAGGGAAACGCCTCACTTTCCAGAAATCTTGTGTATACAGCACAAAGTAATGTAGTCAGCACGGTTTCACTTAAAACACGGGAACTGGCATCACAAAAGCAGATACACAATATGCATATTTTTCTGGGGGGGTTTTCTCTTTTTTTTGGCTGCCAGAATAGTAAAATGCGCAAGTACTAAACAGACACTTTCCTCCATCAATGTTCCATTTCTCTGCAGCCAGGTGAGGAGCAGACTCTTCTTTCCATCCATCCCGCTGCTGTACAATGAGGAGGGGAAACCGGTTGAGTGTTAAATACCAAACAATATTAAAATCATTACAGTGGAGTGCCAAAACATTCAGCGTCCTTACAAATTATTCTGCACCAGCGAACCCAGAATGGCACAAGGCTTACCACAAAGTGACCTATGAAATGTAGTGATGGGCCCTGAACACGACTCTAGAAACACACCTGGGAGGAAACAGCAATTTTCCTAAGAATCGTGAGCATATGGAAGACGTGACACAAGAACAGAACTGTCCGCACGGACGAGTCCCCCTATCGCAACTGTTAAACACAGAAACGGCGTTGTTGCCTACTGCAAAGACTGTGGTTGTGTGGGCAACAAGGCTCATTCTTCTGTTCCAGTCTTGGGTCACGAGTCCCACACCTTGCTTCACCAGGTAACTGGAGAACCCGCGAAAGGTTCTGAGGGCCCTGCCCAGCGCTCTAATACCACGGCACCGGTACTGATGCCACGGTAATGACCACTGGGTTTGTATACAGCCCTAACAGTTAGCTGTTGACACAAATACAAAAGAAACAGCATTGACAATATACAAGTTTAAACATCAAAGCAAAAACCATGCAGTGAACAAGCGTTGCTTATATACAGCTTGTATATAAGTCCATATATATGTCCATACGCAGGGCAAGTGGGGTTTCTTTCATTTCTGCTTACAGAAACTATTCCTAGGAATCAGAATAGAAGGCTCTTGCATGGGCCTTCTTTATGGCAGGGACATACGGCTGGACCCTCGGCACTCATTCCCTCACTGTGTGGTGGCCTTAGTGAAGCAATATTTCTAGGGGAGAATCTGCGTATTGGGGCATGAGATGAGGCATGCCACCATTCTTACTCCCAGAACTGGTCACAGAGAGGGGAACCTGTACCTCCGTATTAAGATACCAGACATGAGTGCCATATTCATCATCTGTGTCATGCTAATCCCATATATTAAGAGGGGCTGTCCTGTCTCACCGTTTCCATAGCAGAGATAGGACTAAGCACTGGGCTGGGGAGGCAGAGTTTCCTAAACTCCCATAGCACTGAATGGGAGTCACACAGCAAACTGCGGCCCCTATCCCTAAGTCACAGATACAGCGCCGCCTGCAGTTTGTCTGACTCCCATGCACCCCTAAGGGTGCGCTGGCGTTTCCATAGCTCCGCCTTCCCCGGCCGCTGCCTAGTCCCATCTCTGACGGAATCAATGAAGTCCATCGCTTTCTCAGTGTAGAGATGTACTGCATAGTAGACCTGCTCAGTATGTTACATTAAGCATTTGCAAAGGTTTTTTTTTTAAAATAAGGACTAAAAAAAAAAAAAAAAAAAAAAAAAAAAAAAGTCATTTTTTTCCAAAGCACATGACGATTTAACCCTTTGTACCTGAGAAACACCTGCCTACAAAGAAGTACCATGTTATAATAGGAAGAGCTGATGCAGAATAATCAAAATCAGGACTAAAGCTAAACAAAATAAAAATAAAAAAGGGGTCTCATGTTGGTAACAGAAAGAGTCAATGCTTCTGAGGAGGACAAACAGCCGCCATCATGATCTGAGGTTCTACATTTAGGACACCGACAACTATTAGACCAGGAGGATACCGTCACCTATGTCCCAGACCACTGAATGTACGCTGTGCCGCTACGTGATGTTCCGTGCTTAGATCTCTATTAGGGCCAGCAGGACCGAGCGACATCCCTCAGCCCTGAGTTCTACGATTTTGGAGCTGGAGGCCACTGGACAGGAGATTCAGCATGCCGGTTCTGTCCAAACATAACCCAACACAATATTGGGTTCCCGTGGGTCTCTCCAGCAAAAAAGGTGTCAGTGACGTCAACAGTGTCACCTTCTAAACACCACTTTACAAAAAGGGCCTTGTAGAAAGAGCCGAATTAAGGGGCTACATATGTCACGTACATCTAAGGCTAGTTTTGCATTAGAATTAAAGTCTTCCAGCAGTTTATTGTATCTGGCATAGCCGGAAAGGGCCACAGCAGCGCCAGGACCTGCAACGGATCTTGCCTGTTGGGTCCCACTATAGTCAATGGGGTGTGGCGGTGCTCCAGCCCTTCCTGGCTACGTCAGACATGATGAACTCTAGCTGAAGCCTTTAGGCTGCCCAGGCATTGCAGAGTGCAGGCTGCAGTAACCTCACATGCTGCGATTCACCTTCTACGTGGACGGGCTTTGTTAACATCTCAAACGCTGGGACTGAAATACACAGAACTTTCCTGATGGAAAAGCTAAACCAGATCCACCACGTGTCTCCACACGAAACAGACACGCAGGATCTTCTAGAAAACCCACAGCATGTGCAATGGCAGCCAAGCAGATGAGAGATTACAACGTAGATCCAACAGAAAAAGATAACCCGCAGCGGCAAACTTCACAGATTACATGTAGATTTGTTGCGGATTTCGTCTTATGCATTGCAAAGGGCGAAATCTGCAATAAAAATGGACACGGTTGGGATTTTAAAAAAAGCCAATTGTTAAACTGTGTGGTTGAGATTTGGTAAATTCTCAACCACTTTGTTGCTACTTTACTATCCTACAGATTTCCCACCTGCAAAACTCAGGTGTGAACACTACCCGATGGAAACAAATGGCACCTAGTACAAGAAAATGTAAAGTGGTTTTCTGAGATTTACTTATTGATGGCCATAGGTTATCAATATCAGATCGGCAGGGGGGCTGTGAGTGCGGCAAACTCTTCCTAGGCCAAGTGATGTCACGCTCAGTCACATGGCCCAGGAGCAGCTCGCCCCGTTCTAGTGAATAGGGCGAGCTGCAATACCAAGCACTACAGCGTAGCTGTTTGGCTGTGATGTCAGGCCCCGCCGATCGCATACCGATGACCCCTTTAATCTGTATCACTAGCTCTTTACCTCATGTGAGTGCATAGATTTGGAACTCTTTCTGTTAACAAGCAGTGAGGCTGTCCTGTCCACTGAAACACTGGTAGGAATGTGCAGAGCACCGAGCGCAGACTTTCAATGCTCTGCAATGAAGCTAAATAGCAGTATGACAATCCCCTTGCCTTCCTGGGTGATGCACATGGTTTCTTCTACATTATGGGATACAGTATAGATACATAACAGTACAGCGGCAACACTTATACAATGGCTTTCATGCTTCAATAGCCACTAACAAGGTAATAAATATACCACAACTATCTAATGAATTAAGCCAGAGGTAGGAACCAGCCATTGCATAAGCAGTCCCATCACAGAGAGATCTAGCATCATGAGGTACACACTAGCCATCAGTCGTCCCCCGGGCTTTGCAGTTTAAAATGAAATGTCAGACAACCTAAAACAAAAAGTACACAAGAAAACTATAAGGGGGTATATCATGCAACTGTATAGGAATGTGATAGCAATGACAGGCACCCCCGGACTGTCTGGTGACTGTCACTGTGCGAGACCGCTCACTCTCCCTAATCATAGGAACATATCGGGCTATACTACAGTGGGCTGGATGGACCACCAGAGAAGGAGCTGTCTGCCCAACTCATCTCCTTAGTCATCTGGGATTTTTAGGATTTAAAAGTCTGACAGAAACGGAGATGCAATGTATTAAAAGGTAAGTCTATAAGCTACCTCCTATTAAAACCTAAGCTGTAGTCAGAGCCCAAAAACTCACAGATAAAACAAGAGGTACTGACATGGAAGTCCACAAGCACTGGGGAGCTCCAGGAGGATGTAAGCTAAGATTCAAGCTGCCAGACTGTTATGTTAAAGGGGCGCTACACTGAGCTCGGGCTGCGTGATACAAAACGTAAGTGCTCCAAATAAACCGGCATAGCCTTCCCTGTGTACAGAGATGGCTGTCAGTCACTGATATAGCTGTACATGGGGAGGGATTATCAGTGATTGATAGCATTCCCTGTATACAGAGATAGCTGTCAGTCACTGATATAGCTGTACACGGGGGAGGGGTTATCAGTGATTGATAGTATTCCCTGTGTATACAGAGATAGCTGTCAGTCACTGATATAGCTGTACACGGGGGAGGGGTTATCAGTGATTGATAGTATTCCCTGTGTATACAGAGATAGCTGTCAGTCACTGATATAGCTGTACATGGGGGAGGGGTTATCAGTGATTGATAGCATTCCCTGTGTATACAGAGATAGCTGTCAGTCACTGATATAGCTGTACATGGGGGAGGGGTTATCAGTGATTGATAGTATTCCCTGTGTGTGTACAGAGATAGCTGTCAGTCACTGATATAGCTGTACATGGGGAGGGATTATCAGTGATTGATAGCATTCCCTGTATACAGAGATAGCTGTCAGTCACTGATATATCTGTACACGGGGGAGGGGTTATCAGTGATTGATAGCATTCCCTGTGTGTATAGAGAGATAGCTGTCAGTCACTGATATATCTGTACACGGGGAGGGGTTATCAGTGATTGATAGCATTCCCTGTGTACAGAGATAGCTGTCAGTCACTGATATATCTGTACACGGGGGAGGGGTTATCAGTGATTGATAGCATTCCCTGTGTGTATACAGATATAGCTGTCAGTCACTGATATAGCTGTACACGGGGGAGGGGTTATCAGGGATTGATAGCATTCCCTGTATATATAGAGATAGTTGTCAGTCACTGATATAGCTGTACATGGGGAGGGATTATCAGTGATTGATAGCATTCCCTGTGTGTATACAGAGATAGCTGTCAGTCACTGATATAGCTGTACACGGGGGAGGGGTTATCAGTGATTGATAGCATTCCCTGTGTATACAGAGATAGCTGTCAGTCACTGATATAGCTATACACGGGGGAGGGGTTATCAGTGATTGATAGCATTCCCTGTGTATACAGAGATAGCTGTCAGTCACTGATATAGCTGTACACGGGGAGGGGTTATCAGTGATTGATAGCATTCCCTGTGTGTATACAGAGATAGCTGTCAGTCACTGATATAGCTGTACACGGGGGAGGGGTTATCAGTGATTGATAGCATTCCCTGTATACAGAGATAGCTGTCAGTCACTGATATAGCTGTACACGGGGGAGGGGTTATCAGTGATTGATAGCATTCCCTGTGTATACAGAGATAGCTGTCAGTCACTGATATAGCTATACACGGGGGAGGGGTTATCAGTGATTGATAGCATTCCCTGTGTATACAGAGATAGCTGTCAGTCACTGATATAGCTGTACACGGGGAGGGGTTATCAGTGATTGATAGCATTCCCTGTGTGTATACAGAGATAGCTGTCAGTCACTGATAACTCCCCATGAACAATGAAGTCAGAAATGCCAGAGATTTAAATGTATAAATCACAAGATTTACTGAATCTCCTCTCATAAGACTATATATCTGCTCAGCTCCTCCTGATCTATAACAAGCTGCCTGCAGATGGCATTTCACCATGAAATGCTCCTTTTAACTGCAGAGTACATATACTTTTGAGTAATCTGGCCATCAACATTAGATCACTTTGCTCTAAGTTGCCAGCCAAAAGCATCAGGCATGCTGGATTTCACCATTCCTGACCCTGGGAAATAAGCCCCGACGTGTGCCCCACATTAAGAATGCACTTTTATAGGGGCTGCTATCTAATGTGTCTGGCCCACTGTAACGTCCCATGGCAGCTTGTATTTTAGCTCTACCTTTCCAGTAAACTGCAGTACTGGGCTTTTCGTGATACAGCTAAACCTAAGCAGAGGCCTGCAGGTTTTAGAAAGATTATATAAATCCTGGCTCTGGATGAAGCAGTGAGAAAGGCAGAAGAGGAGCACGTTCTACGTAGGGAGAGTAGCTTGAGTATACCTGCGCGTGGCACCATGTCACTGCACAAGGAATGAAATAGCAAAACCAAAATGAAACGTTTCTACTGTATCCCATAATACCACGTGGACAGTGCATGAGAACATGAACACTGAATTAGGATGCCCCCCGAACTATGATCATTACAAGGTAGTCCTCTTCAGATTTGGCAAGGGCCTTAGCTGTGGAATCCAGGAACTGCTGGGAAAATTCACATGGTGGAAAGGCATGAAGAACTCCAGTGTTCTCCTTATCCTTACTGCCCCCCACTGGAAGGCTAATGACACCAGCTGCTTGTTTTTGCTTTAGGTAGGAGACCAGGTTTCTCAATGGACGTTGGGTTGAGCTGGCTTGATCTCCAGTAAAATTGCCATCAGATGTACCAGGGACAGCAAGGAGGATGGCATAACCGTTGGGGCCGGCCACTTTAATGCGCCGCGTCACTTCATCCAGCTTGGGTTGATCCAGGCGCAAGCGTTGCGTAATCTTTAACTGGGCGACTTTCCCACCTGAAGACCCTTCAATAAGCAGACCGGTTGCTACGGCAAGATCTCCTTGTAACAAATGCATGTTGGACGGAAAGTTACTGTTCTTCAGGAGCAGCATGCCCTGCCAAGCCAGGCACAGTTTTTGAGTTGCATCTGGCTTCTGTGGCGATTTGACCTTACTGCTGGGCTCCGGGCGCTCCTCTTTTCTTACCGGGCTCTTGGTCTCCGTGATACGATGTTTTCGCTCCCTTTCAATGGAGTTGTTCTTTCTATCGCGCTTGTCTCCGACACCACGCTCAAGGCTACTGCGCCAATCTCTGGCAGGTGATGTCAGCTCAGCGCGCCCACCTGTGCGCTCTACATCACTGTAACGGCTGTCACGTCCAGCACTGCCATCAGGACTTCTGTCGGGACTGTTACAGTGTCTCTTTCTGGAGCGATCACTTTCAGGAGAGCGGTCAATATGACGACTTTCATCCATGAGCCTTCTTTTTCTCGGCTGATCTTTGCTTACGCCGTCTCTTTCACGATCTCTGTCTAAAGACCAGCCGTCCGCTCGTCGGTCTAATGTCTCTATGGACTCATAAGCAACTCTGTTTCTGTCTCTTACTGGAAGGGGCACCCAATCAGAGTCTGAATACAAGTCTCTGTCTCTGTTCCTATACAACAGAGGTGGGGTACGGTCTCTGGCTCGAAGAGGATCGGGTGCCCTATGGCCAAAGCTATCTCCCACCAAATCATAATGGGGTACAGGCAATGTCTGAAGGTAAGGGGGCTGGTAGATATGATCCGTATCAGCAAAGTCCACTCGCAGTTTCCTGTGTTCGCCTCCCAGTGGAAAACCTCTCATTTGAGTGCAGGCCGCTTGGGCGGCATCTAAGCTTTCATACTGTATGTAGGCCCAACTGTCCCCCTTCCTGTAGTCAATAGATCGGATGGTACCAAACCTGTCAAATTCACGGGCCAGCGATGCCATTGGCACCCAGGGTCCCAGGCCACCTACCCACAAGCGGTTGGTTGGGGTGGCTTTGCCATAGCCAATCTTAATACAGTTACGGAGAATGTACTTGCCAGACATTGCCACTTTAGCCCTGTGCGCCATATCCAGGTTCTCAAACTTAAGGAAGCCATAGGTAGAGGCCTGCCCGCGGCCCGCTCTCTTGATATCAACCTCCGTAATTGTCCCAAAGCGCTCAAACGCCCTGCGCAGCTCACTCTCCGTCACATTGATGTCCAGGTTGCCCAGGAACAGAGTTCGGTTAGCCCGCAGGTCATTCTCAGGGGAGCTGTCATCCTCCCTGATGCTCAGGCGGGTGTCTAGGGGGTAGGCAGGCCGCACCCGACCCTCATAGAAGCTGTAATCCCGGTCCCTCTCCAGCTCCCTGGGCAGTGGTGGGGGAGGGGGAGGAGGTAAGCGGCCTAAGGCCAGCTGCTGCAGCCGGTAGTCCCTGTAGCCTAGGCCGCCCGGGGAGAGCGCCCGCTGGCCGTGCGGGTGCCGGTGGGCAGGCAAGGAGGACACGGCAGCGGACAGGCTGGCATAGGGCTCCTTGTCCGCCGGGGAGCGGCTCCGGCGCCGGTTACTTACAGGCAGGTACACCGCCTCGATCTTCAGCGGCCGGTCGTACAGCACCAGCCTACCCCGGGCGTGCTTGGCGGCTCGGGCATCCTCCGGGCGCCGGAAGTTCACCAGGGCCACCCGCTCGTCTCCGGTGCGGGAGATCTTCACGCTCACGTCTCCGAACTTCTTGAACTCGTGGAAGAGCCCGTCTTCTATGGCCTCATCGCTGAGGGACGAGCCCAGCTCACTGATCCGCAGCGACTTGTATTCCGACTCCCCGCGGCCTTCCGCGTTCCGCCCGGTGGCGCCCCCTCTGCTCTCCGCGCCCTTGCTGCTGCCGCTTCCACTGCTAGCTCCCGGGGAGCCGTAGCTGTGCAGGCCGGGGGCTCTAGCGGACGCCTCATAGTCTCGGCTGCTGGAGAGGCTCTTGTCCAGGTGCAGGCCGCGGCGCCCGGAGCCGCTCTCGGAGGATTTGCCGGCGGACCCGCTGCCGTTACTGCCACTGGCGGAGGTCAGCTTCTTGCCGCATCGCTCCCGAGAAGACTCGTCCGCCCCCCGGGACCGTTTGGCTTTGGCCGGGGAGCGCTCTTTTCCTTTCATGGTGACTTGTGGAGGGACAGCGTCCTCACACACAGCTTCTCAGCGCCATTTTACAATTTTTGCTCAGTCGGATCCACCCTGTGTTCTGATTGGTCAAGACTGTTCTACCTACAATTACTATTGGACGGTGCTGCTGTCACTCGCGGCGCATGGGGCGGGCAGCACCGCACGTTTACGTGTGAGAACGTCATGTCCGTCTTGTGGAAGGAGGAGTGTATGTGTAATGGCAGCGACTGGCCACCAGGCGCTATGGTCAGGGATAGGCTGGGTGACCCATCCCAAATACTGAACACTGAAAATGTAATAATTGTTACTAGAAATGAGCGAATTTCATATTTTGAAATTTGTTACCACAGACCATAACGGAATGCCTTTATTCATTCCGTCATAATAGAAGTCTATGGGCTGCAAAACGGATACGTCCATTTCCGTTATGTAGGGTAGTCCTCTCCTGCATAATGGAAACCAGACTGATCCATTATGTAGCCCATAGACTTCTATTATGATGGAATGAATAAAGGTATTCCGTTATAGAATTGCGTTATGGTCCGTGGTAACAGAATCCGTAACGCAATTCACCTTTTACCAGTAAAGGAATTCCATAACCGGAAATTCGCTCATCTCTGATAGTTACATGTATTATGTCTGTAATAAAGGCGGTGTCTCTCAATCGCCATTCCTCCGAATGTCTGAGCCCATCTATAACTAGAACAGAGGTACAAAGTATTCCCCTTTATCTTCACTGCAAGGAGGCACGTAGGGCCGTGGACGAGTATACGCCTATGAAGCTGATAGACAACACAGTTTGTGGGAATATATGTGTAGGGAAATGGTCAGCCACCTAGCAGCCCTCCTGATCTCCGTCAGAGAAACAAATTACTGATCCAATGGGACAGTAAGTCTATTGGACGGACAGGGCTAGCTAAATACGTTATTTGTTCGTCAGGATGCAGCCACCTAGCAATAGCTGATGGGTGCCGGCGGCACCTCCTGAACTCCGTCTGACAAAGTGTGACGTCGTCACTACTCAGTAGCAGTGGTCACGTGGGTAATTCCTGCTGAAGGCGGGAATTACCTCAGAATTTTTCCGGGTGGCCCAATGGCTGACCTTTCATAGAAAGAAGTAAGAGTAAAGCTAAAATTAATAGTTACTAAAAAGGGAAGAAACTATAATAAGCTCAACTTTATAAAACAGATGTAAGAGTAAGGTAATTATTTCAAATCTTTTCTAATAAATCAGCATTAAGGCGATGCAACTGGGTTCATATGCATTACGTCACTGGATGTAAAGTGCATAGTAAAAGATTCTCCAATTGGAAAACAGTAGTATGGTATGATTATCCTCAAGGCTGTACTACACTGGCCAATTTTTCAGCTGATAATCGCTAACGAGCGTTTGCGATCATCTTGCTGTGTAACACTGCCACCGATTGCTCGCTTGTTCATCGGAAAATTCAGATTTTTAAGCAGATTGTGCTGTCTAATAACGATTAGGAATGAGCGAACCCTTGGACGTTCTGGTTTGCTGTGTTCGGCCGAACTTCAGGTCAAAGTTTGGGTTCGGGTTCAGTACCCGAACTTGACCCTGAACCCGGACCCCATTAAAGTCAATGGGGACCTGAACTTCACTTTATTATTTTCCATTATAACATAGTTATAACGGAAAATAATAGCATTCTTAAGACAGAATGCTAAATAAAATGGCCATAGAGGGGTTAAAAATAATAAAAAAAAAAACTCACCTCATCCTCTTGATTGCGCAGCCGGTATGCTCTTCTTTCTGTAGGACCTGCAAAAGGACCTGCGATTATGTCACCGCGCTCACCTGACATTACCGCAGGTCCTTCTATCTTCATTCAGCAGGACCTGTGATGATGTCACTGGGCTCACCACATGGTGAGCCCAGTGACGTCATTGCAGGTCCTGCAGAAAGAAGAGGATACCGGCTGCGAGATCAAGTGGATGAGGTGAGTTTTTTAAAATTATTTTTAACCCCTCAATGGCCATTTTATTTAGCATTCTGTCTTAAGAATGCTATTATTTTCCGTTATTACCATGTTATAATGGAAAATAATAAAATACACCGAACCTGAACCTGAACTTCAGTGAAAAAGTCCGGTTTCGGGTCCGGTTTGCAGTTCGGGTTCGCTCAACCCTAATAATGATCTATCGTCAGCAAACAACTAGACAGTATGGGGACGAGCGATGGCATAGCGATCGCTCCTCTCCATGCTGCGGAGGAGATCACTGCATGTAATAGCAACGGTCTACTCCGCTAGCTAGCAGGCGATTGCCAGGAGGAAAGCTCAGTCGGCCTGTGTAATACAAGCATTAGGGCTATATTACACCAACACTTTTTCTGCAGAGTTTCTGACTAATCATTGGTCAGATGGCCGTTTACACACACCAACTATTGGTCTGATTGGACAGAAATGGGGCAGATAATCTGTTGGCTTAATGCAGCGCTTAGGGAAAAGAAGATATGAGAATTGACAATAAATTCCTCATCTATAACTGCCCCTAACCAGAAGAGAGAACAATGTAATGCGAGAAAGAAAAGAGTCCTTCTGAAGATAGATAAACCAGATGACTTCTCTAGAAAGGAACACTCTTTCATGTGAACGCTTTCAATTTTGCATCCTCTACTTCTTTGCCTTTATGATCCAGTGAGAGCTACAACCAGGATAAATCTTGGGATGGGAGGGCTGTTGCTAGGTGGCGGACCCTTTCCCTAGAACAAAGTCAGTTTGCTGATCATAGATTCCTGCAAACTGTGTTTTGTTAGTCGGGAGGCAGACCATAGACCCTACAGGAAATTACTCGGTGGGCCGATGCCCAGGGGGTCGCCCAAACCTTAATGACTGCCGCTGGCCGGTTACATAACGATCTTAATGCTAGGAGCATCAGGTACTTATACACCTGGCCATTGGCTGCAGGTCCCTCCTGGACTCAACTGTATCACCGTCCTAAAGATGGTGATACAGTTGAATAATGTGATGAAAGTAGCAGTATTTCTGGTAGCACTGTGCTAAAGATGTATATTGTGCTGCATTCTGCTAATTGGTTCTGCTGGGGTGGTACTTTGTATAGTATTGCAGGCCCCACGTACTTCCGCTGGCCCTGCCTACTTGTGTTGCCCCATTTTCTGTCAATTTGGACCCACCCACAACACAGGGCCACTTTTAGGTTTTTTTTCCAGGGCCACTTTAAGTTCCCAGTCTGACCATGGCTGGAAATAATGTTCTGAATTATTTTTCGAGGGGCCATGGTGGCTGATTGCAGTCATTAATGCTGATAATGTTCGGGGTAAAGAAGATACTTTTACCAAATTAATCTCTTTGTGAAAGAATTTAGAGTGGAGGACATAAGAAATGGGGAACACACGGGAGAAGTCATCAAGAACCGGGAAGAGGGGGGGACAGTGATCCGCAATACTCCCAACATTCTCTAAAGGTGGGTTTACACTGCACGATGTTACAGATTATTGTCGGGAAGGAAGCGGCTGCTC
The DNA here is from genome assembly GCA_033119425.1 of Bufotes viridis. Lineage (NCBI taxonomy): Eukaryota > Metazoa > Chordata > Amphibia > Anura > Bufonidae > Bufotes > Bufotes viridis. The sequence continues at coordinate 185,952,744 of CM065591.1, forward strand.
ACTCAGTGAAGTAGATCACCACATTTACATGCAGGGCTCCCCTTCACATGAGGATAAGCGGTACCTATTGCTATCCCTCATCCCCATACAGCTGCATTGTTTCTAGTCTGCCATTCCTGCTTAGTTAAAAGGGTGCCCCTACTCTATAATAGTGTCCTTCATTGTGGAGGTGCCCCAACCTTGTAGTAATGCCACCATTGTGCTCACTCAGAGTAATTATTCCCCCACTTAATTCCCCCAACACAGTAGCACTGTCTCCTTTGTTCCCCCATCATAGTAGTGATTACCCTAAATATCCCCACACAATGGTGATGCCCGATATTGCCCTCCCAGAATAGTGATGCCCCCTTAGTGCTCTCTCACATTGGTGATGTCCCCTTAGTGCACCATCACAATAGTAATGCCCCTTAGTGCCCCTTCACAATAGTTATGTCCCCTTAGTGGACCCCCAGAGTAGTGAGACCCCTTATTGCTCTCTCACAATAGAGATGCCCCTTATTAGCCCTCAAAATAATGATGCCCACCTATTGCCCACTCGCAACTGCGATGCTTCATATTGCTGCCTCACAATAGAGATGCCCCTTTTTGCCCCCTCAGGATAGTTTTGCCCCTTAGTGACCCTTCACAATAGTGATGCCCCTTAGGGCATGCTCACAATAGTGATGCCTTTTTAGTGACCCTTCACAATGTTTATACCCCCATAGTGCACTCCCAAGTTAGTGATACCCCTTTTGCCCACTCACAATAGCGATGCCTCTTACTGACCCCCTCAAAATAATGATGCCAGCTTAGTGCCCCTCACAATAGTGATTTCATTAGTGCCTTCTCACAATAGCAATGCCTCTTGGTGCCCCCTCCCAATAGTGATGACCTTTAGAGCCTCCTCACAATAATGATGCCAATTAGTGCACTCTCACATTAGTGATGTCCCCTTAGTGCACCTTCACAATTGTGATGCCCTGTAGTGTCCCCTCACAATAGTGATGCCCTCTTAGTGCCCCCTCACAATAGTGATGTCCCTTAGTACACCCTCACAATAATGATGGCCCTTTAGTGCCTCTTCCCAATAGTTATGCCTTCTTGGTGCACCCCCAGAGTAGTGATGCCCCTTATTGCCCACTCACAATAGCAATGCTTCTTATTGCTCCCCCAAAATAATGATGCCCACTTAGTGCCCCCTCACAATAATGATTTTTTTAGTGCCCCTTCACAATAGCGATGCTCCATTTTGCCGCTCACAACACTGATGCCCGTTGACAAAAATGATGCCCCTTACTATCCTCTAACATTAAGGATGTACCATTAGTACCCCTCAACATAGTAATGCCCCATTAGTCTCAGCAGTCATTGAAGTCCAAGGGGTGATGCAAGTCCCAGTCCGGTGTCCACTTCAAATTATACAATCCTGCAGTCACCACTAGGGGGGGCTCCCTCTAGTGGTGGCTGCAGGCAAACAGAATGATTTCACTTTTATGACTATGCAGTGTATATGGAGCAATGTATCTGAAAAATGAAATTGTGGCTCTAAAAGAAAGTGTTCATCACAGAATTTTGGACCTAAATTGGCCTGATATTAAAGGTTAAGCCCTCTGCTATTTTTCTAGGTATCAGCCACTATGGAAAATGTATTCATTTCAGTGAAAAATTCAGTTGAACTTCGAGGAACAATTATAGGTTACATAACTGGTTAATTTGCAAAACTGGCACTGTAGACTCTCCCAGGCCAGCAGCAATAACTTCACCCCTTCCCCAAAAGAAGAGGTGGACAAACTAACAATTTGAAATTCAGATCAGAATGGGACCCCAGTAAACACTGTGGAGGCCCGGACTAGAATCTCCAATATGTTCTGCACATAGAGCCAGTTCCAAGTAACATTCTTTAAATACACTGTAACCCTTTCCTCTTCAGAGAGAGACAGAAATCTAAAGCAATACATTGATATTTACATAGCTGCAATTGGTGTAACCAAGTGCCCAGCAATTGCTTAAAGAGGACCTTTCACCTATTTAAAAACTAAAAACTAACTATATCTGTGGGCAGAGTGGCGCCCAGGGGTCCCCCTGCACTTACTAGTATGTCTGGGCGCCGCTCCGTTCGCCCGGTATAGGCTCCGGTGTCCGAGCTTCCTCTGTTGTATGGGTCGGGGACTTTGTATCAGGCGTGTCCATTGCTGCAGAGCTGGCCAATCACAGCGCACAGCATACAACAGAGGGAGCTCGGACACCGGAGCCTATACCGGGCAAACGGAGCCGCGCCCAGACATACTAGTAAGTGCAGGGGGACCCCTGGGCGCCGCTCTGCCCACAGATATAGTTAGTTTTTAGTTTTTAAATAGGTGAAAGGTCCTCTTTAAGTGGCAATCCCTCAGAACCCCATCAATGTCAGTAAAGAGTCCCATGGTAACAATATATTATGGAATTGCTTTTTAGTCAATCTTTTTCTCATTAGAATATAGCCGTCGCCCAGCTTTCCGCACACCCTCAATGACATAGATCCGCGTTATTGTGTTGTGTTATGTTCCTATTTTACATATTCTCCTTCCGCTCTTGGGTCAGAGCAGCTCTAGCAGTTCTGCAGGTCTCTATGGACAGCTCGGGATGAACAGAGATCTCTCCATGACACATTTAGATTCTGCATTATTAGCCATAAGAGTAACATGAAGCTCTTATGCCCCAGTGCAAAATCTGTAACACCTGGGGGCATACCTCCCAACCTTCCCAGATCTGGAGGGACAGTCCTGGATTTTGGTAGGTGCCTTGTGGACCTGGGATGGCTAAGGTCTGTCCCAATTTCAACTGTCCTGTCCTGAGGATACATAGACAGTTGAATGCAATGGTGAAGTAGCCATAATCTCCCTGCTTCACCATTCACAGGACTATGCTCTCCACTGCAGCAGGCAGATAATGCATTGATGTCATGGTCCCTGCTGAACTGTGGAGGAGAATGCATGGGCCGAGGATCATCCCCCAGCCAGGGAGTCAGCCTGCGCTCTCTACTGTTCACCTCAGCAGGCGCGATGCAATGATGTGATAGTGCCTGCTGCTAGGGAGAGCAGTATGTCCTCCATTCATGGGGGGAATGGGGCTAGGTGACAATTACTTTTTTTATTTTATTAATGCTACAGGAGCAGCACCACTGTATAGGGGCACTAAGAGGGTATTTTAGCCGGTAGGAGCACAAAGGGAGAATAAATACTGTCTGTGTCACGACCGCTATCCCAGCAGCAGTCGTGTCACACCAGACGGAGGGGGACCCTTATCTATGGATGGGAAATAGAACGGCCACCCCTGACTAACCCTAAGCTGGCACCTGTCTGCCCTGATACCCTAGACGGGGTGTAAACCCGTACGGCGAGCAGGATGCCTAATCCCTCAGTCACCCTAAGAAGACTAGACTGGGGAAAGGCAGATGGGGGCACTAGTCACCATCACTCATGTCTAGGAGAACAACAGGGGAAGACAGCAACAAACAAACAATCTCCAGCAGAGATAGACTTATCCAGTCACGAGCAGAGAAGATGACCCCAATAACGACAGTCCACGCCAGACAAGAGCTCCACAGCAATACCGTCAAACGATCTCCTTCAAAGGTCAGAATAGCACTGGAAGTAAGGACTATATCTGGCAATGACTGCAAGTGAAACTGAAACTAATATAGTAGCTGGGAGTGGCAGACAGGACTCACCTGAGAAGGATGCCTACAAACTCCCAGTCAGGACAAAAAGGTTCACAAGGCAAAACCCGGATGACATACCCTGAACCACCGAGCAAACTCACAAGCTATCGCGAGTAGCAAGTCGCTGCGACCTTCTCCTCCCAGACCTGTCTGGATCAGTCACAGTCGTGACAGTCTGGGGGTGCTAAGGGGGCATAACGACTGTGTGGGGGCAGTAAGAAAGAATAACTAATATGTGAGGAGACAAGCAGACATAAATACTGTGTGGGGGCTTTAAGGGGGCAAAACTACTATGTGGGGACACTAAAGGGACATAACTACTAAGTGGGGATACTAAAGGGGTATAACTATTGTATGGGGGCACTAGTGGGGCATAAATACTGTGTGGGGGCTCCAATGGGAAATAACTACTGTATGGGAGCACTAAGGGGACATAACTACTTGTATGGAGTCACTAAGGGGGAATAACTACTGTGTGGAGGACTAACTACTGTGTAGGGCACTAAGGAGGCATAACTACTGTGTTTGGGGCACTAAGAGGCTATAATTACTGTGAAGGGGCACAAAAGAGAGCATAACTACTGTGTGGAGGAACAAGCGGGCATGATTACTGTGTGGGGGCACTAAGGAGACATAACTACTGTGTGGGGAGACAAGGGGGACTGAGTGGGATTGAGCGGATACAGACCGGCATTGGACAGAGTTAGAGGAGTGTCTAATTTTGTCCCTCCTTGGGCATTCCGGAAGTTGGGAGGTAGGTAGGTAGGTAACAACGCCTTCAGAGGACTGAATAATCCAGAAAGTCAAGTGCTTAACAAATGATTTTTCTAAATGAAAACCAAGATGGCTGTTTTGTGGTGAAATTCATTAGGAGCATCATTTAGTAAATCTCTAGCGCTCTGAATATCGCTGCAGTTTACTGGAGGGCTGCCTTGTAGTCAACCTAAAAGACCTTGCACATGGATAGAACCTGAAGCATCAGCTAAAGCTGTCGCCATACACGTGGGATAAATGCTGCCATTGACTGGCCAACCACTAAATGTATATTGAGCCCTCCTGACTCTCTCGTGATGGCAGATGTCAGAAGATATAAGGATTGGGCTGTTGCATTTCAACATTTTAAATCCTTTTGATCTTAGACATGATGAGCCCTCGACAGAAGAGTCTGGCAGCAGCTTACTCCCCTCTTGTCTATTGAGAACACATGCATGCTTGGCCCCTTGACTTTAACTGGGCAAAATAAGATATCACACTGCCCATTTACTAATATGAGTTCCCCTTGACTTTGTTGTAAATTGTATCAGATTTTGATGCATTTTTGGAGCAAATTCCAGCTTTCGAAACTTCTCTTTCATCTAGCATGACAAGGAGACTGGCTTAAAGAGAAAAGGGTGTGCTGTTGCTTAAATTGGGTGTGGCTTAAAATGCGACATTTTGCAACTTTTTAATCTATAGTATTAGTAAATCTCCCCATACTGTGTAATGCCATGTACTGGGCTGAGGGGGTGAAGGCTGAGAGGGATAGTGCTGTATTGTTCTCTGTCTCATGTTCTGCCTCCCCAGGACCAGTACTAGTCGTAACACTGGGTATTAGTTTTATCTGCAGTAGAGATTTGTTTCGGGTCCCGTTTGACGAGATTTTTGAATCGATTCTGGACAAACTAAAGTTGCTAAAATTGCCCTTAAAGTTGGTATATAATCCCCCTAGCTTCCTAGTTTTAGAAAAAAATTATCTCTTTTCATTCACTTTTTACAATTTTTTGACACGTGGCATTAGTGGCATGATGCAGGCGGCAGCAGCAGCCGTACACAACATGTATGTTCCAGGGTATGTATGCTGCAGCTGATGACATCATAAAGAGCTTGGCAGCTCCTGATGTCACAATGGTGCTTGTAAGAGGGTGCAAGGTATCATAGTCGATGGCAGGTACGTGTCACCGAGGTTCCTGGCCTCGGTGAGGTGAGAGCCGGGTTTTATGTGTCTGCAGCAGCTAGTGCTGTTTGACTTTGTTACCTAGTTTGGCTGCAAAGCTAATCCGGGCCGGCTCTTACTGGGAGTAGGCAAAGAGCTGGGTGGGTGCCTACTCCCCACGGTCCAGGCCGGACTTTATCCGGGCCTTTAAAAAGGCAGCCTCCTTAGCAGCTGGGTGGTGATTGTCCTGGAGCTGCAAACAGGGCTGTGGAGTTCTCTGACTTAGAGGAAAGAGCTCAGCGAGGAGATGTTGTTGTTCCTGGCACCCTGAAGGTGGATTCTCCTGCGGCTGGGCCGACAGCCTGGTGCGAACCTGCACCTAAACCTCCCAGGTGACTGAACCTGTGCTCCTGTTTTGTTTTGCCTCCTTATTTCTGATGTGCATGAATTACCACCAAGAGACTGTTTGTCGTTTATTTTTGTGTCAGTGTGAATAAAACACTGTTTATTGCACATTCTGGACTCCTTGTTTTGCCTCGGTACTGCACCTGCACCGCTATCTACCAGAGCGACTCCCCACATTTGGTGGAGGATGCGGGCATGCGCAGTGAGGCTGGCGTGAACGCCGAAGTTTTTTTGCTAAAGTGCATGGAATTTATTAAGCCAGCAAAGTTGCAAGCAGGAATTTCTGGCAACATGGAGGCTGCTGTGAAGGCTCTCATAGAGGCTAACGTGCAGCAGCGGGAGACCAACCAGCTACTGCTACAACATGTGATGGCGTTACAGGCGGCAGGAGCGTCCCACCACGTCCATGATGCCCGGAAAGCGGTCCGTGCGGCGATCCCAAAAATGACCCCCGCAGACGACGTTGAGACATACCTGGCGGTCTTTGAGAAGGTCGCCGTGAGGGAAAAGTTACCCCGTGACCAGTGGGCCGAGGTGGTTGCTCCGTTCCTGGCATCCGGACCCCAGCAAGTTTTTTTGATTTAGCAGATGACCAGGCTGCTGACTATCCTACCGTGAAAGGAGAGATCCTAGCCAGACTGGGGGTGAACGTGCTGGTCCGCGCCCAAAGAGTCCACCAGTGGGACTTTAAAACGACTGATCCCGCTAGGCCGCAGTACTACGACCTGCTGCACAGGCTGCAAAAGTGGCTGCAGCCCGAGCTACTAAGTCCCACTGCCATGCTGGATCGACTGTTGGCGGACATCTTTTGGAGGGCCCTGCCTTATCCCCTCCAGCACTGGATCGGCCAGGTATCGCCCACCAATGCCCTGGAGATGGTCGACCTGGTGGAGCGTTACGAGGCCACCAGAAACCTGCAGGGGAGTCTTGCTGGGAAGGGGTCAGTCAAACCCCGGAGGCCTCTGCCCCAGTTCCGACGTCCGGCGACAGAGCGGCCTGCACGGAATATACCCCTGCGAGTCCGCCTCCGTGGTATGCTGGAGGTGTCAGGAGCCAGGCCACATCAGGGCCGACTGTCCGCATCGGGATGAGCCGATGGAGGTGAACTACGGGGGTCGCCACTCCTTGTACGCCCGGAGACTGTGTGCGACCGGCACCCCGAGACAATAGACAATCGTCATCTGTGCCAGGTGCAAGTCGGGGATAACCTGGCAGTGGCGCTGTTGGACTCAGGGAGCCTGGTAACCCTGATAAGTGCTGCCCTGGTACAGCCCACCCAGTATACGGGCCGGAAAGTGGGTGTGGTGTGCATTCACGGAGACTTAAAGGACTATCCCACTGCTGTAATGTCTCTGTCCACGGCGGCCGGCACCTGGACTTGTGAAGTGGCGATCTCCACAAAGCTACCCTATGAACTGATAATTGGGAGAGACTTCCCTGGTTTTCCGTCACTGTGGCCTGAGGTGAAAGTGTCTAATAGCCCTGAGACAGGGGTAACCCTAGCAGAGTGGCCTGATACCACTGGAAGGCCAGAACCCTGGGAGCCCGAGTCTGAAGGGCCAGCGGTAGGGGTGACCACTGCTGCAGCGGTAGTGGGGGAGACAACCCCACTGAGTGTAATGGTGGGAGACACGGAGGACTTGCCACCGGGACCTGAGTTGGCAGACCTCAATGTCTCCGGGAAAATTTTGGGACCGCACAACACCGGGACCAAACCCTAACCAGGGCCTGGGAGAATGTGCTGGAAATTGATGGTAAACCCCAGAAACCAGGGGCTGAATTAATGTTCCCACGATTTATTGTTCTGCAGGATATGTTGTATCGGGTGAACCAAATCCGAGGTGAACCTGTTGAACAGTTGGTGGTGCCCACAGCGCATCGCAAGCTTGTCATGGAGCTTGCCCACCAACATGTTCTTGGGGGACACCTGGGGTGGCAGAAAACCCAGGACCGCATTCTGCAGCGGTTTTATTGGCCCAGTGTGTTCAAGGAGGTAGAAAATTATTGTAAGTCCTGTCCAACCTGTCAGATAACTAGCCCCCAGCCTCATTTCCGTAGTCCTCTGGTACCTCTGCCAATTATTGAAGTACCGCTTGAGCGAATCGCTATGGATTTAATTGGGCCTGTACCAAAGTCTGCCAGGGGCCACCAACACATTCTGGTAGTTCTCGACTATGCCACTCGGTATCCGGAGGCGGTGCCTCTGCGACATACCTCAGCTAAGCTCATTGCCAAGGAGTTATTGGAAATGTTTTCCCGTGTGGGCCTGCCAAAAGAGGTTCTGACAGACCAAGGGACCCCTTTTATGTCCAAAGTAATGAGGGAACTGTGTAAATTGTTGCGTATAAAGCAGTTACGGACGTCCGTTTACCATCCGCAAACAGACGGTCTTGTGGAGAGGTTTAACCAAACTCTAAAAAATATGTTAAAGAGGGTGGTGTCTAGAGATGGGAAGGACTGGGATCTGCTTCTGCCCTATCTCATGTTCGCAGTGCGAGAGGTGCCCCAGGCCTCTACTGGGTTCTCGCCCTTCGAACTGCTTTATGGCAGACACCCTCGGGGCCTGTTGGATATCGCCAAGGAAGCATGGGAACAACAGCCTGTCCCCACAAAAGTGTCATTGAGTATGTCGCCCAGATGCAGGAACGGATGGAAAGGGTGTTGCCCTTGGTCCGGGAGCATATGGAGGCAGCACAACAAGCCCAGAGTAGGGTGTACAATCGTCAGGCTCGGGTACGGGACTTCAATCCGGGAGATCGGGTTTTGGTTCTGGTACCCACCCTTGACAGCAAATTCCTAGCTAGGTGGCAGGGCCCCTATGAGGTGATCGAGAAGGTAGGGGAAGTAAATTACAAAGTACACCAGCCAGGCGGCGCAAGCCGGAGCAGGTGTACCACGTGAATTTACTTAAGCCGTGGAGAGATAGGGACACGGCCGACGACCACAGCCCCGGCCAGGGCTTCTAGGTGAAAAGGGTCCAGCCCCACAGTTCGAGGCCTGTGAAGCCGTAACCACGGTAAAAATTGCAGACAGCCTGTCTTCCAAACAAGTTCAGGAAGTCAGGGAGTTCATCAGTCGGAACACGGATGTGTTCTCGGACCTCCCTGGCCGCACGTCTCTCATCCGACATGACATCGTCACTGAGCCTCAGGCCAAGGTCCGGTTAAAACCATACCGGGTACCCGAGGCTCGGCGGCGGGCCATCGCGGAGGAAGTGCAGTTAATGTTGAAGCTCGATGTCATTGAGGAGTCGAAAAGTGAGTGGGCCAGCCCCATAGTCCTAATACCCAAGCCGAATGGGACGCTGCGGTTCTGCAACGACTTTCGCAAGTTAAATGAAGTATCCAAGTTTGACGCGTATCCCATGCCCCGAGTAGACGAGCTTGTTGAAAATTTAGGACAAGCCCGTTATTTTTCTGTGCTGGACCTCACTAAAGGGTACTGGCAAGTACCCTTAACGGAGTCGGCTAAGGAAAAACCGCGTTTGTTACCCGCAGGGCCTGTATCACTACAAGGTGTTACCCTTTGGCCTGCATGGCGCCCCGCCACCTTCCAAAGGTTAATGGACATAGTGCTGCGACCACATCGTCGGTACGCCTCGGCCTACTTAGATGATGTAGTCATCCACAGCACCGACTGGGAAAGCCATTTACCCAAGGTGCAGGCGGTAGTGGATGCCCTGAGGAAAGCTGGACTAACCGCCAATCCAAAAAAGTGTGCGATTGGGTTGGAAGAGACCAAATATCTGGGATATGTAATCGGGCGGGAGTCATCAAACCTCAGGTAGCTAAGGTAGAGGCCGTTCGTAACTGGCCCCGACCGGTCACCACCAGGCAGGTAAAGTCGTTCCTGGGGATTGTAGGATACTACATGAGGTTTGTGCCCCACTTTGCCACAATAGCAGCGCCATTGACAGATCTGTTGAAGGGGCGAAAGTCTGGGAGGGTTAGCTGGAGTGAGAAGGCGGAGGAGGCTTTCTCCGCGTTGAAGTCGGCCCTGTGTGGGTCCCCGGTTTTGGTGACACCCGACTTCAACAAGGAGTTCGTCGTACAGACCGACGCCTCGGAGGTAGGCCTCGGTGCTGTACTGTCTCAGGAGGTCAACGGGGAAGAACATCCCGTTGTCTTCCTGAGCCGTAAGCTCAGTCCCGCCGAGTCCAGGTATAGTATAGTGGAGAGGGAGTGCCTGGCTATCAAGTGGGCACTCGAATCTCTCCGCTACTACCTGTTAGGGAGGAGGTTCTGTCTGGTGACCGACCATTCCCCTCTCAAGTGGATGAGTCAGGCCAAGGAGAGGAATGCTCGGGTCACCAGGTGGTTCCTATCCCTGCAAAATTTCAAATTCTCCGTGGAACACAGGGCAGGCCGCTTGCAGGGTAACGCAGATGCCCTGTCCCGCGTCCACTGCCTCACGTGTGTTCACCCCCTCAGGGTTGAACAAAGGGGGGGGGGTGTGTAAGAGGGTGCAAGGTATCATAGTCGATGGCAAGTACGTGTCACCGAGGTTCCTGGCCTCGGTGAGGTGAGAGCCGGGTTTTATGTGTCTGCAGCAGCTAGTGCTGTTTGACTTTGTTACCTAGTTTGGCTGCAAAGCTAATCCGGGCCGGCTCTTACTGGGAGTAGGCAAAGAGCTGGGTGGGTGCCTACTCCCCACGGTCCAGGCCGGACTTTATCCGGGCCTTTAAAAAGGCAGCCTCCTTAGCAGCTGGGTGGTGATTGTCCTGGAGCTGCAAACAGGGCTGTGGAGTTCTCTGACTTAGAGGAAAGAGCTCAGCGAGGAGGTGTTGTTGTTCCTGGCACCCTGAAGGTGGATTCTCCTGCGGCTGGGCCGACAGCCTGGTGCGGACCTGCACCTAAACCTCCCAGGTGACTGAACCTGTGCTCCTGTTTTGTTTTGCCTCCTTATTTCTGATGTGCATGAATTACCCCCAAGAGACTGTTTGTCGTTTATTTTTGTGTCAGTGTGAATAAAACACTGTTTATTGCACATTCTGGACTCCTTGTTTTGCCTCGGTACTGCACCTGCACCGCTATCTACCAGAGCGACTCCCCACATGCTGTAAGAACCCTGCTCTCGCCTGCCTGGCTCAGACTCGGTACTGGCTGTCGGCTGGTAACTAGCTCTTCTATTTGCAGATTTGCAACTGGAGATATTAAGCATGTGAGGAGCCTCACAAGTCAGAGGTAAGTTATAATGCTATATCTCATGCAAAGAGAAATCACCAAATGAGGAAGAGAAGGAGCCTAATTTAGACTAGAGATGAGCGAATTTCCGCTTATAAAATTCGTTCACACTTTGTTTAGTGGTAAAAGGTGAATTGCGTTATGGATTCCATTACCACAGACCATAACACAATTGTATGACGAAGGCATTCTGTTATTCATTCCATCAAAATAGAAGTCTATGGGCTTCAAAATGGCTCCGTCCCGTTTCCGTTATGCAGGGGAGAGCGTCACAGCCAGGGAGAAGGTAAGCTTTTTTTTCTCCCTGGCTGTGACACTCTCCGCTGCGATTGGGCACCTCAGTTGTCTCTGAATTTATATACAGAGCAGGAAACCAGTACAGGGGGCACAGTGGGCGAACGGAGCGGTGCATAGAGAAACTAATAAGCACTGTAACATGACTTCACTATGCCCTACACAACCCGCTAGTTATATGATAATGTCCGGACCCGTTAAGGTACTCTTTAACATTATAATTCCAGACCTTATGACTAATAAGCTTTACTTAAAGCTCTTGACGGGCACATCTATTTCTAGGCCTAAAATTGCCAATTTTTTTTAAAACGTGGGACATTGAACCCCTTTTGAAATATCTGAGTGAACTGTCATGTCCAGATTTGTTTTTTAAAATCACAGGGATAAAGCTGGTGTGTCTTTTGGCATTAGACTTGGCTGCTATGGAGTTGACACTGATTCATATTAATGAACCCTGGTTAACTACAACTCCACTGGGTTTCCACTTGATTTTTAATGAGAGTCCGGTTGAGATTGACCTAATGATAGATCCTGAAGATTTTATAGACTTTTCTCTTGATCAGGTATATACATGGAAGCAAAAGACTTTGGATACATCAAAATCAATTTTGAGAAACAAAAAAACGAGAAAAAATTATCAACATAGAGTGAGCTTTACCAGTGCGGAAAACTCTTTTGAATCCACGGTTTCTATACAAGAAGGAGATTCATCAGGAGATATGAAATCACAAAAGAATTCTGCTTATATTAAAAACTAGACATTAGGCCCGTTACAATAACGGGCGCTAGAACATTAGTTCTGACAGTGTTATGGGGGATCTGTGGATGACACTTTTATGGGGGGGATCTGTGGATGGAACACTGTTATGGGGGATCTGTGGATGGCACTGTTATGGGGGATATCTGTGGATAATACTGTTATGGGGGATCTGTGGATAATACTGTTATGGAGGAGATCTGTGGTTGACACTGTTATTGGGGTCTGTGGTTGACACTGTTATGGGGGTCTGTGGTTGACACTGTTATGAGGGGGGTCTGTGGCTGATAGTGTTATGAGGGGGTCTGTGGCTGACACTGTTATGGGGGGGGTCTGTGGCTGACACTGTTATGGGGGGTCTGTGGCTGACCCTGTTATGGGGGGGGGTCTGTGGCTGACACTGTTATGAGGGGGTCTGTGACTGACACTGTTATGGGGGTCTGTGGATGGCACTGTTATGTGGGTCTGTGGATGGCACTGTTATGGGGGATATCTGTGGATAATACTGTTATGGGGGATCTGTGGATGGCACTGTTATGGAGGGGATCTGTGGCTGACACTGTTATGGGAGGGATCTGTGGCTGACACTGTTATTGGGGTCTGTGGTTGACACTGTTATGGGGGTCTGTGGTTGACACTGTTATGGGGGGGGGGTCTGTGGCTGACACTGTTATGGGGGGGTCTATGGCTGACACTGTTATGGGGGTCTGTGGCTGACACTGTTATGGGGGGTCTGTGGCTGACACTGTTATGGGGGTCTGTGACTGACACTGTTATGGGGGTCTGTGGATGGCACTGTTATGGGGAGATCTGTGGCTGGCACTGTTATGGGGGATCTGTGGATGACACACTGTTATGGGGGATATCTGTGGATGACACTGTTATGAGGGATCTGTGGATGGCACTGTTATGAAGGGGATCTGTGGCTGACACTGTTATGGGAGGGATCTGTGGCTGACACTGTTATGGGGGATCTGAGGCTAACACTGTTATGGGAGGGATCTGTGGATGGCACTGTTATGGGGGTTCTGTGGCTGACACTGTTATGGGGGATCTGTGGCTGACACTGTTATGGGGGTCTGTGGCTGACACTGTTATGGGGGGTCTGTGGCTGACACTGTTATGGGGGGGGGGGTCTGTGGCTGACACTGTGTTGGGGGGGTCTGTGGCTGACACTGTTATGGGGGTCTGTGGCTGACACTGTTATGGGGGTCTGTGACTGACATTGTTATGGGAGTATCTGTAGATGACACATAGCATCGTATGATATGTTTCATCCACAGATTCCCCCATAACAGTGTCGATTGGAGTTTTCTCCCCCATAAGTGTCGATTGGAGTTTTCTCCAATCCGATGGTATATTTTAACTTCAAGTGTCCCCATCACCATGGGGACGCCTCTATGTTAGAATATACCATCGGATCGGAGTTAGATCGTGAAAACTCAGATCCGACAGTATATTCTAACACAGAGGCGTTCCCATAGTGGTGGGGACGCTTCAAGTTAGAATATACTGAGATGTGTGTACAGACCGGCCCCTGCTGCCTGGCAGCACCCGACCTCTTACAGGGGGCTGTGATCCGCACAATTAACCCCTCCCCATTAAAATCATTGGTGGCCAGTGTGCGGCCTCCCCTCCCCCATTAAAATCATTGGTGGCCAGTGTGCGGCCTCCCCTCCCCCTATTAAAATCATTGGTGGCCAGTGTGCGGCCTCCCCTCTCCCTATTAAAATCATTGGTGGCCAGTGTGCGGCCTCCCTTCCCCCATTAAAATCATTGGTGGCCAGTGTGCGGCCTCCCTCCCCTATTAAAATCATTGGTGGCCAGTGTGCGGCCTCCCCTTCCCCCATTAAAATCATTGGTGGCCAGTGTGCGGCTTCCCCACCCCCTATTAAAATCATTGGTGGCCAGTGTGCGCCCCCCCTCCCCCATTAAAATCATTGGTGGCCAGTGTGCGGCCTTTCTCCCCCATTAAACTCATTGGTGGCCAGTGTGTATGGCCTCCCCTCCCCCAATTAAAATCATTGGTGGACAGTGCGGCCTCCCTCCCCCTATTAAAATCATTGGTGGCCAGAGTGTGCGCCTCCCCTTCACCCTATTAAAATCATTGGTGGTCAGTGTGCGGCCTCCCCCCATTAAAATCATTGGTGGCCAGTGTGCGGCCTTCCCCCCATTAAAATCATTGGTGGCCAGTGCGTGCGGCCTCCCTTCCCCCACCCTAGTTAAAATCATTGGTGGCCAGTGCGGCCCCCTATAAAAATCATTGGTGGCAGTGGCACCCCCTTTCATCATTAGTGGCAGCGGAGCGGCAGTTCTGATCGGAGTCCCAGTGTAATCGCTGGGGCTCCGATCGGTTACCATGGCAGCCAGGACGCTACTGAAGTCCTGGCTGCCATGGTCACTTAGCAGCGTCATGCTTACCTGCGCTGTCTGTGTCCGCCCTGCGCTCCTTCTGCTGATAAGTGACAGGTCTGTGCCGCGCATTGCTTGTAGCACAGACCCGTCCCTTATCAGCAGAAGGAGCGCCGGCGGACACAGACAGCGCAGGTAAGTATGACACTGCTAAGTGCTAAGTGACCATGGCAGCCAGGACTTCAGTAGCGTCCTGGCTGCCATGGTAACCGATCGGAGCCCCGGCGATTACACTGGGACTCCGATCAGAACTGCCGCTCCTTTGCCACCAATGATGGGAGGGTGCGGAGTGCGAGTGTCAACCTGTGGCCACTGCCACCAATGATTTTAATAGGGGAGGGAGGCCACACTGGCCCCCAATGATTATAATAGGGGGGAAGCCGCACACTGGTCAATGATTTTAATACTGGGGAGGGAGGGGGGTCTGGCACCTCACCTTTTACAGGGGGCTGTGATCCCCACAATTAACCCCTCAGGTGCTGCCAGGCAGCAGGGGGCCGGTATATACAGACTTCTCAGTATATTCTAACTTGAAGCGTCCCCATCACTATGGGAACGCCTCTGTGTTAGAATATACTGTCGGATCTGAGTTTTCACGATCTAACTCAGATCTGACAGTATATTCTAACACAGAGGCGTTCCCATAGTGATGGGGACGCTTCAAGTTAGAATATACTGAGAAGTCTGTATATACCGGCCCCCTGCTGCCTGGCAACATCTGAACAGTGTCCGTTGAGCGTGTGCCAAATGCTCTGTGCGCCGCGCATGCGCAGTTGAGTATTCGGCACACACGCACGGACGTCACAGGGATTTTATTAGTATAGATAAGAATGGAAATGGGAGAAAGAAAAACAAAATGAATAAATCTCAGGATCTATTGATACAACCGGAGAATAAGCCAAAAATCGAACAAGGAGAGCAGGGCAAAAGCATCGACCAAAATATAAGATATCCGAAGAGGACAGTAAAGAGACAGAAATAGAAGATGCAGTCATTAATTTATCGAGTTATATCTTATCCGGTCCTGAATTAATCCTCTTGAGAAAGGGGTTATTATTCTCACCAATGCATGATTTTGATTTGTTTTGGACCATACTTGATGTGAATAGGTTCGCACAGAATCTTACTGTCAGGAGGCATTTTGATTTGTCAGCGGAACGTCGTAAATTAAATTGCAATGAACCATAGAAAGTGAACGATAATGTTATTAATGTGATACCATTTAATTTTTCAGAACAATGCTGTAACTGCGACATATCCACTTTACAATGTAAATCTGGGCCTATTGTAGTTGACTGGGGGAAGGGCTTTAGGGTCCCTTACTCAGACTTTTACAATGTGAGTTCTTGGGTGCCCGCTTTAGATAAATTTCAGGAGCTAGTTGTGATGGACCTTGTGGCATTAGACTAGAAACTGAAAAAATGAAAAAGAAATGGGTATGGAGAGATAATCTCACTAGACAAGAGAGGAAAGCACTCGATAATTTAAGGTATAACAGTGATTTGGTTATTTCAAAAAATCTGATAAAGGTGGGAGTATAGTGTTGATGGATGCAGGTTCGTATTTGAAATGCAATGAGGAGTTGCTAGGAGATACATCCACATATAGAAAGTTGAGGGTAGATCCCACTACAGAATTTGTCTTGGCATTATCCAAACATCTTGATGAAGGTGTTTCACTAGGTATTTTGGATATTAAACTTAGAGACTATTTGTTTGTGAATAAACCAGTAATCCCAATTTTTCACTCACTCCCTAAGGTACATAAAAAGACTTTCCTTCCTCTGTTATGACCCATTGTGTTTGGTATAGGCAGCCTGGGAGCATGGGTAGATTTACATCTGCAACCCCTTGTACAGCGTATCCCAAGCTACCAACGAGATATAAAACATGTATTGGAATTCACTGGTAACTTAGTGTTGAAAGAGGGGTACAGATGGGCAACTTGTGATGTCACCGCTCTTTACGCCTTAATTCCGCACCATTTGGGTTTGGAAAGCCTCAAGAGACATTTAGATTTGTATAGTGGATATAGTGCTGCTTTTAAGGAATTCCTCTATTTGTCTGTGGGGTTCCTGCTAGGATATAATTATTTCTCCTTTAATGGGACCTATTATTTGCAGACGAGGGGAGCATCAATGGGTGTGAAATTCTCCCCCTTGTATACAAATATTTATGTGTCCCATTGGGAGGAACAATACCTTATGATCGAGGATAATGGTTTTTTTTGTCCTCGATCGTATTGTATGGAAAATTCATTGATCATATCATCCTGGTGTGGAACTCCACAGAAGAGGAGTTCGTGAATTGCGTGAAATACATGAATAAAAATGCAATGAACCTTCAATTCACTTATACAATAGCAGTGAGTGACCTTCCTTTCTTCAATGTCAAGTTTTCCAATAAAGGGAATGAGGTAGTCAGTAGCAACTACAGAAAAGACACAAGTAGGAATACTTTGCTACTGGCGTCCTTCTGTCACCCCAAACATGTCATCAATGGTATCCCCTACTGTAAAATTATAAGAATTGCACAGAGGACTCCACTTATAAAAACGAAAGTGCATTCTTTAGTGAGAATTTGGTAAAACAGACTGTAGAAAAGGTGACTCTTTTGGATAGAAGAAACCTAATCTCCCAGGAAACAAGTAGGAATAATAAAATAGAATCACAAGAGAAAAAGGTGAGAGTGACAACCACTTATAGCAGACAGTTTAATGACCAATTAGGCAGATTTAAAATGACTGTGATACTCAGCTCCTTCTAGACATTTACTGGTGTGTTTACAAACATGGTGAAGTCAAGAGAATGGTCCAGGAAGACAAGAGAAGAGGTGATTTTTCTTCACAGGAAGGGCAATGGCTATAAGAAGATTGCAAAGATGTTAAACATACCAAGAGACACCATAGGAAGCATCATTCGCAAATTCAAGGCAAAGGGCACTGTTGAAGCGCTACCTGGTCGTAGCAGAAAGAAGATGCTGACTTCGACTGCTGTGTGCTACCTGAAGCGCAAAGTGTTAAAAAGTCCCCGTGTGACTGCTGAGGAACTGAAAAAAGATTTGTCAGATGCGGGTACTGAAGTTTCAGCTCAGACAATAAGGTGCACACTGCGTAATGAAGGCCTCCATGCCAGAACTCCCAGGCACACCCCCTTGCTGTCTCCAAAGAAATGGAAGAGTCGACTGCAGTATGCCAAAAGTCATGTGGACAAACCACAAAAGTTTTGGGATAGTGTTCTGTGGACTGATGAAACAAAATTAGAACTGTTTGGGCCCATGGATCAACGCTATGTTTGGAGGAGGAAGAACAAGGCCTATGAAGAAAAGAACACCTTGCCTACTGTGAAGCATGGCCGGGGGTCAATCATGCTTTGGGGCTGTTTTGCTTCTACAGGTACAGGGAAGCTTAAGCGTGTGAAAGGTACCATGAATTCTCTTCAGTACCAGGAGATATTGGATGAAAATGTGATGCAGTCCGTCACGAACTTGAGGCTTGGGAGACGTTGGACCTTTTAACAGGACAATGATCCCAAACATACCTCCAAGTCCACTAGAGCATGGTTGCAGATTAAAGGCTGGAACATTTTGAAGTGGCCATCGCAGTCACCAGACTTAAATCCGATTGAGAACCTCTGGTGGGACTACTTAAAGAAAGCAGTTGCAGCGTGCAAGCCTAAGAATGTGACTGAACTGGAGGCTTTTGTCCATGAAGAATGGGCGAAGATACCCGTAGATTGCTGCAAGACTCTTGTGTCAAGCTATGCATCACGTTTAAAAGCTGTTATAACTGGAAAAGGATGTTGTACTAAGTACTAAGATTGAATGTCACTTGGGGGTTGAATAAAACTGATAATGATGTGAGCACAGAAAAGACATTTGTGGTTATTTCATTATAAATGTTATGTTATATTTGTCTGACTTACAAGTGCCTCTTTGATTTAATTGTAAACAAGATGACTGAAATGATCAGAATCAATGTCAAACTGGCAAAAACACTCAATTTCAGTGGGGGTTGAATAATTTTGAACACAACTGTAGGAGAAGAATTTAAAATTTAAATCATATATAAACTGTAACACAAGTAATGTGATTTATTTAGCCACCTGCAGCAGCTGTAACGTTCAATGTGTGGGTTGCACTTCAAACAGTTTGAAAACCAGAGTAAGGAAACATCTTTCAGACATCTCAAACTTGAAGGTAGTGAATATTTCCATGTTGTTTCGACATTTTAGAGACGTACCTGGAGGTAACACAGCAGATCTTGAAGTCACTGGTATTGAACGGGTTAAAAAACCATTGCGAGGAGGAGATCTAAACAGATTGCTTTATAATAGGGAGTCTTTTTGGATCTTTTTATTGCATGCCAGGTTACCAAAGGGCATGAATAAGAGATACGATCTGATCTTTGTACATTGATTTATATTCTGAAAGACTGTATCTGATATTTGATTCATTTTTCCTTTTGTAGAAGCTTGTTTTTGCAAGTAGTTTTGTATTTTATGATGTCACCAAATACACCCCCGATTCTAAATTGGTGATTATTCACACATGGTAATGAAGGAATGTCTGAGGTGGGTGAAAGGTTTTTTAAACCAGAAAATTTGGCTACCCAGTATGGTCATGAATAAGACAGATTTTCGAAACGTGTAGACCATAAAACTTTCTGATCAGCTCATGGAATTTTAATAAAAAGATTGGATTTTATCTGTAGTGCATGTGCTGCATTTTTCCGTTTTTTTTAAGAAAGTGTCTCCCTGATCCGGTGTTCCTTGCATGCCTATGGAGTGGAGTAGGTGAGTTGGAAATATTTTGCTATATGAAAGTCAATTTCTGTCATGAAATCGTATCTGCAATTTAATTTATGTGTCCTGGGACATACTGAGCCATCAGGTCTATGCCCTTTTCCAGAGCCCAATTCTAAACTTCTAGGACTTCAGCACACAAGATCCTTGATCTTGCCCCCCCCCATTTTGTTTTTATATGTTATTGCAGTCCTGTTGTCCATTTGAATGAATACTTAATTCTAAGGGGGCATATCTTGTATTAAGGCCTGGCAATGTAGTTTTGCTGCTCTGAGTTTCAGAACATTTATGTGCAGTGTTTCATACAGCTGCATTTGGTAAGAAAGATCCCCATCCAAGCAGAGAGGTGATGAATGTTATTGTGAGGTCTGGAGGATGGGAATGAATTAAGCATGGAACCATGACACTCATTTGGAGAACTGTCTCCTCCAACGCTTCCCTCACAATTCTGGGAAGTATGAATTCTTCTCTCCAGCTTTTCTGAGTAACTAAATCTGTCTGCAAAATAGTGGGGCTCGTTGGAGACCTGGTTGTATTGTAACTATCTTCCCAATGAGAACTTATTTTATTAGTTCTTTTAGATCCACCCATTTTTTTCTGGAATACATAGCTGATAGAGATTTGAGTCTAGAGAAAAACCTAGAAACATTAGCAGCTTATTTTAGAATAAGCACTGTTTTCTCTTTGTTTATAGAAAGACCTGTGTTTATGAGAAGGGAAATTATCATCTTCCTCTGAGAGATCTTCTGACTGGTTGAATATTAAAATACTATCTAGGTAAACTAGACATAGCACCCCCTTCAATCTTACTTGGGTGATCAGAGGCTTTAAAACTCTTGTAAAGGTATTAAGTGCATTTAAGATGCTAAATACCATCACGTTCTCATAGTACGTTTGGCCTCTCCAAGGGAATCGAAGCAAGAGTCTGTGCTTGGAGGCTATATAAATAGAGTGGAAAGCATCTTTCAGGTCTATCTTTATGAGGAAAGAATCTCTCTTTAATAGGCACTTTAGATCTGAGATGGTTTCTGATCTAAATATTTTGTGTTTATTAATCAGTTCAGGGGTTTCACATTCAGCACTGGTCTGATAGAGCCGTCCGATTTCAAAACCAGAAATATATGGCTTAACTGATCTAAGTCAGATATTGAAATTTTCCCTGACTCCAAGGCCTGATCTAAAATCGGGTCTAATCGTTTATCTACTTGGAAACGGGGAACTCTCCTCTGAAAATATTCAGAACTCAATGCTCTGTTGTTACTGTCCACATATTTAATCTAAATATGTTCGTGAAGGAATCAGCATGGAATTGTTTACCTATTTGGAATCTGTGGGTGGAGAAGGTTCTTGACGTGTTAGCTCTCGTTGTGCTGAAAGACGCTCTTCTGTTTAAAGGTCTTCCGGAATGTCCCTGTGTAAAGTCATGGGTCTGACCCTTGGATTTATAGGTCCGACTTTCTGACTGAAAGGACTTTTTGAAATGTGAATTCTGAGAAAGACCAACGTGCCTTATATCTTCCTTTCACTTCCTGTATACATTTGCTGCCAAAAAGGTTTGACCCTAAATTAGGGAATTCATGACTGTTTGGAGCCAAATCAGACATTCCAGAAAATATAAGCCATCTAGCCCTTCTAATATTGGTCACGTAACTGAAAGTCTGGCCAATAATTAAAATGGCTCTACTGGCTGCTTTAAGAAGAGCTATTTTTGAGACGAGAAGCGTTTTGAGACACATTCCCAGTCTATCTTTGACTATGAAGAAAATGGGGCCACATTTGGCCTATGAGGTGAAGCCAACACAATCTTTAATATTACATTTAGATTAGAAAGAATGCTCAAATGAGCAGATTTAACCGAAGGAAGGCCACTTTTATTCAAATTGGGAAAAATGACCTCTGGCCCTTTAAATGTTTCCTTACACAAGGAGGATCACTATCTGAGTGAGGCATCACCTGAACATCTGACTCTATGTCTGTTAAGCAAAGAGACCTTGCTCTAACTACTCCTTTTTTTCTTCTTATAATAAATAATTCTTCCTCTGAAGAGGAGGAAGAAGAGGGCTTATCCCTAGTCTTGTGGCTAGTTCCTGGGGAATTAGCCAGAGACACTGAAGTCATAATGAAGCATCCCAGAAAAAAATCCTAAGGTAATTCCCACCTTTAGCAGGTATTACCCATGTGACCACCGTTACTGAGTAGCGATGACGTCACACTTTGTCAGACGGAGTTTGGAAGGCGCCACTGGCACCCATTATCTGGTGCTGGGTGGCTGCCTCCTGACAAACAAATAACGTATTTAGCTAGCTCTTTCCAGCCAATAGACTTACTGTCACATTGGATCAGTACCTCTCCTGCTCAACCACTACTCCATTCAAACTCCTCCTTACTACCGGTGTGCTGTAAGGAGTAATGAGGTGCCCCAGACCCCTGCTGTAGTTAGCGGTTGGCTCTCAACACTTGGTACCTGCTGAGTGGAGGAGAATCAATGGCTGAATTTAAGAATTGTATACAATAAATAGTGTGCCAGTAAATAGTGTGCCTAACCCTAATGCATAGCTACACTCACCCAGTCCTAACTAATAAAATCTGGTCCTACCTCATCCAGAGTGTCGCCGTGATGTCCGCTGGATCCAGAACAAGGTCCCTGTGGTGAGAAAAAAAGAATAATCACATCAGGAAGGGATGGCGACTGACCCTGTGAAATCACCAGCAGGGGTCGCTGTGCTGGCCTTTAAGACTGAGCCATGCCAATGTATAGCAGGGTAATCTAGTGCTACCACACAGTACTAATGCCCACCTTGAGGCCCCTCACAGTACTAATGCCCACCTTTGTTCCTGTAACAGTAGTTATACTCAGATATGTGCCCCCTCACAGTAGTTATGCCCAGTTATGTGTCCCCTCACAGTAGTAATGACCAGAATATGTGTCCCCTCACAGTAATATGCCCAGATATGTGCCCCCTCACAGTAGTAATGCCAAATATGTTCCCCTCTCACAGTAGTAATGCCAGATTATGTGTCCCCTCACAGTAATATGCCCAGATATGTGCCCCCTTACAGTAGTAATGCCAAATATGTGCCTCCTCACAGTAGTAATGCCAGATTATGTGTCCCCTCACAGTAATATGCCCAGATATGTGCCCCCTCACAGTATTTATGCCCAGTTATGTGCCCCCTCAAAGTAGATATGCCCAGATATGTGCCCCCTCAGAGTGGTTATGCCAGATTATGTGACCCTTCAAAATAATTATGCCCAGATATGTGTCCCCTCACAGTAGTTATGCCACATTATGTGTCCCTCACATTAGATATGCCCACATATGTGCCCCTCACAGTGGTTATGCCAGATTACCTGCCCCCTCACAGTAGTTATGCTTTCATATGTGCCCCCTCAATCCTCATAGTTAAGCCTTCATATGTGCCCCCCCCCCTCACAGTAATGCCTGATTAGGTGCCCCCTCAAATTAGTTATGCCCCCCCTCTTGACCTTTGCCCCCAGTCTGCAGCCTTAGAAAAAAAAAAAAAAACATACTTACCTTCTTCCCTGATGACAGGCTCCCTCACTCATCTCGGTGCTGGCTGTGCTGAAGGCAGATTCCCGGGTTTTTATATCTCCTCCCACAGCCAGCAGCGCGATGTGGGGCCAGCAGGGGGAGCTCCTGAGCTGTGAAGATCAGTGAAGCAGGGATGAAAGAGGTTTCCCTGCTTCACTACGGAAAAGAAATGCCTGCCGGGTGTGATTGAGTGCGCGCCCCCCCCCCCATCCCCTATACATGTAATGGAGCGCTCTGTACTTCGTGCTGGGCCCCATCAGAGTGCTCCATTACATGTGAGTACAAGATGATTTAGGGTAGCCTGCTGGCCTGGGGGGTGGGTCCACAGGCGGCCGGGCCCCCTGGAGTGCCGGGCCCGGTCGCAACTGCGACCCCTGTATGTACGCCACTGGAAGAGCGGGTCTATTGATTCTGAACAGTGTTTGTTTTGTGTCATGAAATATTTGTCTGCTGATGTCGTCTTGGGCTTACCCTGGTTGAGGGCGCATAGACCTGTCTTTAATTGGAGTTCTGGAGAATTTGTAAAATGGAGTCCTCAGTGCTCTAATCATTGCTTATCTTCCCAACTCTCTGGTCTTGAGGAAGGACCACTAACCTGAGTTCATTAACCCCTTAAGGACCGGGGGTTTTGGGATTTTTGCGTTTTTGTTTTGCGCTCCCTGCCTTCCAAAAGCCATAACATTTTTATATTTCCGCTCACATAGCCATATGACGGCTTGTTTTTTGCGGGACAAGTTGTACTTTTTAACGCTACCATTTATTTTTGCATGTGATGTAGTGGGAAACGGGAAAAAAATTCCAAATGGGGTGAAATTGCAAAAAAAAAGCAATTTCACCACAGTTTTACGGGTTTTTAAATTACAACGTTCGATTTGCGATAAAACTGACTGGTTAATTTTATTCTTCAGGTCAGTACGAATCCGGCAATACCTAATATGTATAGTTTTTCTTGCGTTTTGATAGTGAAAAAAAAATTTAAAGTGGGAATTTTTTTATTTTATTTTTTGTCGCCATGTTTTGACCCCTATAACTTTTTTGTAATTATGCGTACGGAGCAGTGTAGGGGCTCATTTTTTGCGGGGCAATCTGAACTTTTAATTGATACCATTATGGGGTGCGTATGATGTTTTGATCACTTTTTATTCATTTTTTTAAGAAATGAAGCGTCCAAAAATGGCGAATTAGCCATTTGGACGCTTTTTTCGCTTTTATGTTTACCGTATGGTGAATATTTTTTAATATTATTATAGTATGGGCGTTTTCGCACATTGCGACACCCATTATGTGTAATTTTTTTATTTTTTTATTTATTTTATTTTCATTTTGGGGAAAGGGAGGTGATTTGAATTTTTATATTTTTTTTATTTTATTTTTATTTTTTAAACTTTTTTTTTTTTTTTTACCACTTTTTTTTTACCACTTTCTTATAGTTCCCATAGGGAATAGCAATAGCAATAGCATTGGAATATATGAAAAAATCGCATATTTCCTATGGAGCCTATTACAGTCATAGGCTCCATAGGAATACTATATTGTAACCTAGGTTTCATTCACAGAAACCTAGGGTACTAAATGCATGCCCGGCTCCCCTTGTGGCCATCAGGGAGCCGGAGCACAAACCGAAAGTGAAACTTTCGGTTTGTGCTCCATCAGATGCCGTGGTCAGGATTGACCACGGCATCTGAGGGGTTAAATGTCCGCGATCGGCATCGCTGCCGGTCACGGACATGAGCTGCGGGTGTCAGCTTGATGAATCAAGCATTTACCCGCAGCTCATGCGCCCGCGGGCGCCATCTTTAAAGTGCGGACGAAGGGCGTACATGTACGCCCTTCGTCCTTAAGGGGTTAAGGACTTTCAGGATGTGTTTTGAAAAGAGGACTCTGAAGTCTTGCTTCATTAAAAAAAATGCAGTTATTGCCAAGCCTTTGACGGACTTAACCAGGAAAAACACTTAGGCCTCTTGCACACGAGCGCGTCCGGATTAGGTCCGGATGCGTTGCGGATGCGTTCAGGAAAAACTGTGCGATTTCACAGGCAAAGCCATTCAGTTTTGCCTGCGATTGCGTTCAGTTGTTCAGTTTTTTCCGCGCGGGTGCAATGCGTTTTGATGCGTTTTTCACGCGCGTGATAAAAAACTGAAGGTTTACAAACAACATCTCCTAGCAACCATCAGTGAAAAACGCAACGCACCCGCACCTGCTTGCGGATGCAATGCGTTTTTCACGCAGCCCCATTCACTTCTATGGGGCTAGGGCTGCATGAAAAACACAGAATATAGAACATGCTGCGATTTTCACACAACGCAGAAGTGATGCGTGAAAAAAAACGCTCATGTACACAGACCCATTGAAATGAATGGGTCAGGATTTAGTGCGGGTGCAATGCGTTCACATCACGCATTGCACCCACGTGGAAAACTCGCCCGTGTGAAAGGGGCCTTAAAGAGGGGTTTAGTCACGCACCCATACTTATTCAGCCTGATGTCACTAAACCATTCATTGTTGCGGTGGATACTTCTGAGGTAGGGGTGGGTGGAGTACTGTCTTAGGGGGTCATCTTTCTTAACTAATTTCCAGCCATATGCATTTTTCCCGAGAAAATTTTCCTCCACTTGTGGAATAAAAGTCGTTTATTTGTCTAAACAGTCATATAAATGTGTGGCAGGGGCGGACAACCTTCCATGCAGTCAAAGGCGGCGGCCGTTTTGCACGATTGCGCTTCTTCTGGCCACTGACATAGTCACATCTCAAAGATGCTCATTTTATATGCTGCTCTGCACCATTATCATGGTGATCAAAAAAAGCACTGATTCATCGCAATGCAGCATATATACTAGTGTGTGTGTATATCTCACATTTAAAAACAAGCAACAGTAATCAAACAAGCACTAACACAAATATCCATAGTTTTCTAAAGAAAAACGCTAGGTCATTTTTATCATTTAAGCCTAATGGACCTAAAGCTCTTGTTCGGATGATCCATCTCGCCACTTTTGTAACAACAGGCGGTGCGTATCACCACCTTGTGGAGGAGGAGGTACATATTCAATACCTGAAAAACTTAAACAGTTAGTATTTCCTCCATGTACTTTCCTTACTTGATTTATCAACCTCGGACATCCTTTACCAGATTTTACCGAATTTAAATGCTCTCTTTCATAGATATATCTAATGGTTTTACCCATGTACAACCATCCGCATTGACACATTACCAGATATACAATGTATGTACTTTTACAAGTTATAAAGCTTTTGACTTTGTGGTATATATCCCTGAAATGCCGTTTTTTTTTTTTAAGCATTATGCCTACAGAAGGCACAGTTTCCACATTTGAAATTTCCTTTTAGTCTCCTATCTTGTAACCATTTTTTTTTCTTCTTCTTTTTTTTTTTTTTACATATCTACCCCTCACCAGCATGTCTTTTAGGCTACATGCACACGACCGTTGCCTGCCTCCGCGTCCGCTCCTCCTGCAAATTTTGCGTCCGTCAAAAAAAACGGATGACGGACCGTTTTTTTTGACGGATCCGATTTTTATGGCAGATCCATTGTAAAAATGCCTATCCTTGTCCGCAAACGTGAAAAAAATAGGACATGCACTATTTTTTTGACGGAATGAAAACACGGATCACGGATGCGGAACAAAAACGGTTGACCATCCGCATTTTTTGACGGACCCATTGAAATGAATGGGGAAGCATCCTATCCGTGAAAAAAAACGGAACGGACGCGGAAACAAACAACGGTCGTGTGCATGAGGCCTTATAGTGTGGCTTCTTCTGAATCCTATTATCGGTCTGCTTTTAGTATACTCTTCCAGACTACTATCCCTTTTCAGGATGTCCCAGTTATTTTGCGCATGTTTTCTGCCATCAGACTATATCTAAAGGAAAAGACAAATCTCTTATGATCTCCCTTTCTTTTATTATTCCCCTTTAACAGATCTTGCTGGGAAATTTTTCCAGCTTTCTCCATAGCTAATTCGAGGGCTTTATTCGGATGACCTCTCTCCAACAATCTTTCCTTTAGTTCTAATGCTTGTGTTTCGCAACTCATTTTTGTACTATTTATTCTTCTTAGCCTAATAAATTGTCCATAAGGAACAGATTTTTTTACACTTATAGGATGAAAGCTGCCGTGGGGCAGCAAGAAGTTGGTCGCTGTGTGCTTACGATAGCCCTCTGTGACCAACTTATCGCCCTTCAACATGACAGCCACATCCAGAAACTGCAGAGTCCGATTACCATAATTATAGGTGAACTTCATATTGATATCATTCTTCTCATTTAAATAGGTTACAAACTCAGCACATTGTAACTCATTTCCTGACTACACTACGAAAACGTTATCGACATACCTCAAATATGTTTTTATGTAACTCGGGAATGGATTATCCACTGACAAGATGAATCTGTCCTCAAAACTTGCCAGATATATATTTGCAAAAGTGCATGACACTGGTGTCCCCATGGTTGTGCTATGTTTTTGTTTGTACCACTGCTCTCCAAATTTAAGTACTGTTGTGAATCTAACTAATTATGAGCTGACGCCGGACTGCATCTCTGTCTTTGAATAAAGGCTGGGATACAGCCTGGTGGAGAGATTTGATGATGTGGGCTTTGAGATCGATATCGGGCTTTGAGATCATTTAAATCTGTATGCAAACTCCATTTACACAAGATGTTCAGTAATACACCTTAACCACTTCAGCCCCCCTAGCTTAAACACCCTTAATGACCAGGCCACTTTTTACAATTCTGCACTACACTACTTTCACCGTTTATTGCTCCGTCATGCAACTTACCACCCAAATGAATTTTACCTCCTTTTCTTCTCACTAATAGAGCTTTCATTTGGTGGTATTTCATTCTTGCTGACATTTTTACTTTTTTTGCTATTAATACAAATTTAACTATATTTTTGCAAAAAAATGACATTTTTCCCTTTCTGTTGTAAATTTTTTTTTTTTTTAAAAATACATTTCTATATAAATTTTTCTATAAATTTATTGTTCTACATGTCTTTGATAAAAAAAAATCCATTAAGTGTATATTTATTGGTTTGGGTAAAAGTTATAGCGTTTACAAACTATGGTTAAAAAGTGAATTTCCACATTTTGAAGCAGCTCTGACTTTCTGAGCACCTGTCATGTTTCTTCAGGTGCTAGAATGTCAGGAAAGTATAAATACCCCCAAATGACACCATTTTAGAAAGAAGACACCCCAAAGTATTCGCGGAGGGGCATGGTGAGTTCATGTATCATTTCATTTTTTTTCACAAGTTAGTGGAAAATTACACTTTCTGAGGAAAAAAATAATAATAAAGTTTCCATTTCTGCTAACTTCTGGCAAAAAAAAATAAAATCTCAGACGGACTCACTATGGCCCTCAGTGAATACCTTGGGGTGTCTACTTTCTGAAATGGGGTAATTTGTGGGGTGTGTTTACTGTTCTGGCATTTTGGGCAGGGCTAAATTGTGAGCATCCCTGTAAAACCTAAAGGTACTCGTTGGAATTTGGGCCCCTTTGCACACCCAGGCTGCAAAAAAGTGTCACTCATGTGCTATCGCCGTACTCAGGAGAAGTAGGGCAATGTGTTTTGGGGTGTATTTTTACATATACCCATGTTGGGTGTGAGAAACATCTCTGTAAATGACAACTTTTAAAAAAATGTTATACATTTTTCATAAAAATACACCTACTTCTCCTGAGTACGGCGATACCACGTGTGACACTTTTTTGCAGCCAAGATGCGCAAAGGGGCCCAAATTCAAATGAGTACCTTTTAGGAGGGCATTTTTACGCATTTACTTCTCACGCTTTAGGGCCCCTAAAACGCCAGGGCAGTATAAATACCCCACATGTGTCCCCATTTTGGAAAAAACACACCCCAAGGTATTCCGTGAGGGGCATGGCGAGTTCACAGAAATTTTTTATTTTTGGCACAAGTTAGCGGAAATTGATTTTTTTATTGTTTTTTCTCACAAAGTCTCCCTTTCCGCTAACTTGTGACAAAAAGTTCAATTTTTTATAGACTCACTATGCCCCTCAGCGAATACCTTGGGGTGTCTTCTTTCCAAAATGGGGTAATTTGTGGGGTGTTTGTACTGTTCTGGCATTTTGGGCGGGGCTAATTTGTGAACCACCCCCCAAACCTAAAGGTACTCATTGGACTTTACGCCCTTTGCGCATCTAGGCTGCAAAAAGTGTCACACATGTGGTATCGCCGTACTCAGAAAAAGTAGGGCAATGTGTTTTAGGGTTTATTTTACATATACCCATGTTGGGTGAGAGAAATATCTCTGTAAATTGACAACTTTGTATAAAAAAATTTAAAAAGTTGTCGTTTACAGCGATATTTCTCACACAAAGTATGGGTATATATAAAAATACACCCCAAAACTCTTTGCCCTACTTCTCCTGAGTACGGCGGTACCACATGAGTGTCACTTTTTTGCAGCCAAGATGCGCAAAGGGGCCCAAATTCCCATGAGTACCTTTAGGATTTCACAGGGCATTTTTACGCATTTCGATTCTCACGCTTTAGGACCCCTAGAATGCCAGGTCAGTATAAATACCCCACATGTGACCCCATTTTGGAAAGAAGACACCCCAAGGTATTCCGTGAGGGGCATGGCGAGTTCACAGAAATTTTTTATTTTTGGCACAAGTTAGCGGAAATTGATTTTTTTATTGTTTTTTCTCACAAAGTCTCCCTTTCCGCTAACTTGTGACAAAAAGTTCAATTTTTTATAGACTCACTATGCCCCTCAGCGAATACCTTGGGGTGTCTTCTTTCCAAAATGGGGTAATTTGTGGGGTGTTTGTACTGTTCTGGCATTTTGGGCGGGGCTAATTTGTGAACCACCCCCCAAACCTAAAGGTACTCATTGGACTTTACGCCCCTTTGCGCACCTAGGCTGCAAAAAAGTGTCACACATGTGGTATCGCCGTACTCAGAAAAAGTAGGGCAATGTGTTTTAGGGTTTATTTTTACATATACCCATGTTGGGTGAGAGAAATATCTCTGTAAATTGACAACTTTGTATAAAAAAATTTAAAAAGTTGTCGTTTACAGCGATATTTCTCACACAAAGTATGGGTATATATAAAAATACACCCCAAAACTCTTTGCCCTACTTCTCCTGAGTACGGCGGTACCACATGAGTGTCACTTTTTTGCAGCCAAGATGCGCAAAGGGGCCCAAATTCCCATGAGTACCTTTAGGATTTCACAGGGCATTTTTACGCATTTCGATTCTCACGCTTTAGGACCCCTAGAATGCCAGGTCAGTATAAATACCCCACATGTGACCCCATTTTGGAAAGAAGACACCCCAAGGTATTCCGTGAGGGACATGGCGAGTTCACAGAAAAAAAAATTTTTGGGCACAAGTTAGCGGAAATTGCTTATTATTATTTTTTTTTTTTACAAAGTCTCATATTTCCACTAACTTGTGACAAAAAATAAAATTTTACATGAACTCACCATACCCCTCACGGGATACCTTGGGGTATCTTCTTTCTAAAATGTGGTCACTTGTGAGGTGTTTGTACTGCCCTGGCATTTGAGGGTCTCCGCAATCATTACACGTATGGCCAGCATTAGGAGTTTCTGCTATTCTCCTTATATTGAGCATACGGGTAATGAGATTTTTTTTTTCCGTTCAGGCTCTGGGCTGAGAAAAATAAATAAATGAACAGCACAGATTTCTTCATTCGCATCGATCAATGTGGACGAAAAAATCTCTGCCAAAATCAGTGACTGCGGTGCGGTGGGCTTGGCGCTAGCTACCTAACAAGTAGCTAACTAACTGGCGATGATAAGGGACCCTTAGGCCCCATTCACACGTCCGCAATTCTGTTTGCGGAAGGGAATTGCGGACCCATTCATTTCTATAGGGACAGACTTTGTCCTGCTCGGATCCGGAATTGCGGACCCGCACTTCCGGGTCTGCACTTCCGTTCCGCACAAATATAGAACATGCCCTATTCTTGTCCGTAATTGCGGACAAGAAAAGGCATTTTCTATATAGTTCTGGCAATGTGCGGATCCGCAAAACACATATGGACATGTGAATGGAGCCTTACAGGGGGGTGATCAGTGATAGGGGGGTGATCAGGGAGTCTATATGGGGTGATCAGGGGTTAACAAGGGGTTAATAAGTGACAGGGGGGGGGTGTAGTGTGGTGCTTGGTGCTACTTTACATAGCTACCTGGTCCTCTGGTGGTCGATCCCAGCAAATGGGACCACCAGAGGACCAGGTAGCAGGTATATCAGACGCTGTTAACAAAACAGCGTCTGATATACATGTTTGATGCGATTTATTTAGCATCTACAGCCTGCCAGCGATTGATCATCGCTGGCAGGCTGCAGTATAACTTGCGATCTTTGAGCTGCTGTGAACGCGCACGCGTGCGCGTTCACAGCAAATCTCGCCTCTCGCAAGATGACGTGCCGATGCGTCAAGGAGGAACAAACCTGCCGCCGCCTGGACGCATCCCTGCGTTAGGCGGTCGGCAGGTGGTTAAGTAGTGAGTGATAGAAAACAAGGTGAAATACCCGTTATTATAGGCCCCTTTGGGTTTAATATCTTAACTACATTTAGATACGGAACTGACTGATGTTGACAATGAAAATACACATAAATCGATAAGGGGTGTCCTAAAAGAAGTTAGAATACTTATATATCCTGGTGTATGGGATAATATAAGTAAAAAAGAGAGAGAAGTGCTTAAATGGATTCATGCTCAAGAAGATTTGGTGGTGAAACCAGCCGACAAGGGGGGATAACGTGGTTCTTATGACTAGACAATACTATGTTGAGGAATCATTCAGATAGTTGAGAGATGAAAACACCTACGAATGTATACACAGTAACCTGGTAATAGAGATACAACACCAGTTGAAAAATCTTTATTTGGAGTATGTGAAGAGAGATTTTATCTCGAATCGCATGGCAATTCGCCACTAAGCCCTCGTGGTATTTTTTGCCCAAGATACACAAGTCGACCGAAGCTCTGTCCAAATATTTTGACTGGTTATTGAGACCAGTGTTAACGAATGCCCCTGTATACGTGAGAGACACTAATGACTTCCTGTTGGCACTGAAGGAGTTTCAGTGGCAAGGGGATTATAGTTTGGTCTCTTTAGAAGTAGAAAATCTCTATACTCGAATACCACAAAGAGCAGGGATTGCGGCAGTAATGGATGTGTTGGGTAATACTGGAAAAAGTGATCTGTTTTGTCAATTTATTAAAGAAGGTTTAGAATTTATTCTTTCCAACAATGTATTTAAATTCGGAGAGCAGTGGTACAAACAAAAACACGACACGGCCATGGGGACACAAGAATGATATGAATATGAAGTTCACCTATATTTATGGTAATCAGACTCTGCAGTTTCTGGATGTGGCTGTCGTGGTGAGGGGCGATGAGTTGGCCACGGAGGGCTATCGTAAGCCCACAGCGACCAACTTCTTGCTGCACCACAACAGCTTTCATCCTATGAGTGTAAAGAAATCTGTTCCTTATGGCCAATTTATTAGGCTAAGAAGAATAAATATCTCACAAATT
Source organism: Bufotes viridis (assembly GCA_033119425.1). NCBI lineage: Eukaryota > Metazoa > Chordata > Amphibia > Anura > Bufonidae > Bufotes > Bufotes viridis. Next base: position 185,985,316 of record CM065591.1, read on the forward strand.
AGTAGATGCTATGTTGTACGTTTAGAGGAACTAACAAAAATCTCAGCCTGTTTGAACGTATTAAAAAGAAAACAAAAAAAAAAAAGAAGAAAACAATAAAGTTTTATTCAGTGTTTCATTTAAAAGGGGGAAACAAATGTGTGTAATTTTCAAAAGTTGAACCACAGGTACCGAGCTCACCTTGTGTAGAGAGGGATTGTTGTATAACCATCTACACACAATTGCATCCCGGGGACTGGCCCTATGTGTGCTACTACTCAATACTGATGTATGATTGCACAGTTAAGGGCCAATACATGGCCAATGGTGGCTACGGTACATGGAGAAAATACTAACTGTTTAAGTTTTTCAGGTATTGAATATGTACCACCTCCTCCTCCACAAGGTGGCGATAGGCACCGTCTGTTGTTACAAAAAGTGGCGAGATGGATCATCCAAACAAGAGCTTTAGGGCCATTAGGCTTAAATGATAAAAATAACCTCAGCGTTTTTCTTTAGAAAACTATGAATATTTGTGCGCTTGTTTGACTACTGTTGCTTGTTTTTAAATGTGAGATATACACACTAGCATATATGCTTCATTGTGATGAATCAGTGCTTTTTTTTAACACCATGAGAACAGCATATAAAATGAGCACCTGTGGGGGGTGACTATCTCAGTGGCCAGAAGAAGCGCAATCGCGCAAAACGGCTGTCGCCTTTGACTACATGGAAGTTTGTCTGCCACTGCCACACATGTATATGTCTGTTTAGACGAATAAAGGACTTTTATTCCACAAATGGTAAGTGCCGCCTTACTTATATACTCTACATATAAGAATTACTAAGGACTAGTTATGGGCAGAGCACCACATGGATGTTTTACACAAATCACAGGATTGCCTATGTATTTGAAGCTCTGAAGTTTAGGCAGTGCCACCTCATTCTACTCTTTTGATTGAAGGAGTATGATAAGGATATAGAATTTTATTATGAGTTAAATGTTGAGGAAAAATAATATCTGAAAAAAAATCTCTACCAAGATTCAAACCTTGGATTGCTAAATAAAAAAACTATGTGGCACTAAGATATAGCCTTTTCACATAGAGAAAGACATTTTTTTTCTAACTAATATTACTGGTGTCTTTATACTCATATAATATTCCTGTGAATAAGGCCTCATGCACACGACCGTTGTTTGATTCCGTGTCTGTTGCTCCGTTTTTCGTGATTTTCTGCGGACCCATTGGTTTTCAATAGGTCCGTGGAAACCTCGGCAACTGCACCGCTTGTCCTCCGCATCCGTGGTCCGTGATTCCAGTCCGTCAAAAAACCTGTCCTATTCTTGTCCGTGAAAAACGGTTCACGGACCCATTCAAGTCAATGGGTCCGTGAAAAATGCGGATGGCCATCCGTGTGTCATCCGCGTTCCGTGTCCGTTTTTTTTGCGGATCCCATGGCAGGCACTTGGGAAAAATTGTCAGCCTGTCTTTTGGTAAAATCTTTTGGGTCATGTCCGCTAAAAAAAACGGAAGACACACGAAAACACAACGGAAGGCAAAAACGGACACGGATCACTGAACAACGGAACCCCTTTTTGCGGACAGCATAAAAAAACGGTCGTGTGCATGAGGCCTAAAGCAGTAATATGTATATAAGTTTTCTTAGCATCTCTCAATCTGGTAATGCTATAGTACATAGAGTATATGATATGTACTGTAGATGCTAGTACAGAGCTCTGCCCCTCAGAATGCTGACGTCTAGCCCTGTCAATCAGGAAAGGGGGAGTGTGCAGAGCATAAGGGGTGTTACAAAGCAGTTCTCAAAGGATTCAGTCCTGCCCCTTGGTGCTCAAACTTGCTAATTCGCATATGAATAAAAACACAAATATCATTGCAGCTATTTAACATACAGAAAAAAGAAAAATATAGTTTTAATCAGCATTATAAGCCCTACCATCTGGTTTAATAGGTTTAATCATGCTGACAGAGCCTCTTTAAATTTGCAGAATGACTGATTGAAGACACCTATGATGCAAATTACAGAATACACCTTAGTTTAACTTACCCTCCCTATAGTCAAATTATTTTCACTCTTTTCTAGGAGTACCATTATTTTTGTCCAGGCCAGTTTCATTAGTTTGTTTTTTAACGTTATTCTGTTGAACCACAATTAAAAAACAATGTCTGATTTTTATTAGCTGATTTTTAATACATTTTTATTTACTGTATTATTACTTTTGTCAATTTCAAGTTATTTCAGTGACCATTGTGGGCTTTTCTTTGTTTAACAGAAGGGTACCAACAATTTTTTTCATATGTGTATATATTCTCTGCGCTGTCACCAATACTGGTCACTCATAACACTGATCTTCCCAGTGATCTGTATAGGACAGACAAGCAAAGAAGATTGCTCCAAGCCCCCATCTGCACAGGGAACCCCTGTGATGAATCCACTGATATCATGAGGTTCCTTTGCAACCACAGTGGCGCTTTGGAATTTGGAAACACAGTGCTCAAAATGTTTACAGGGATTTTTAAAAGAGAACTGATTATTTCAGTTAACAAAGTCCATTTCATGTGCTTTACTATTATTTCAACTATTATTTCAATATCTTAGTGCTAGCTCAAGGTGTTATAGGTTGTGCAATTTCAGGAGACCAGAATATACCCATCATACTGTTTTGCTGGGTGTCAATGGGAATTCACTTTTATTCACATATAACAGCTTGATGCTAAAGAAAAAATGGAATTATAAAAATGGACAGAAAACCACTAAATGCTTATTTTAGATAAGCTCAGGAAGGAAAGATTGTAGCATTATCAAAGATTATGTTTATACAGTACTTACGATTAACCTTTTAGGGACACAGGGCATACAGGTACGCCCTGATGTCCTGGTACTCCTGGTACTTAACGACACAGGGCGTACCTGTATGTCCTGTGTATTTCCGATCACCCCTGTGCAGTGTGCAGTGATCGGAACGAGGTACCTGCTGAAATCATTCAGCGGGTACCTTGTTACAATGCCGAAGGGGGTCCCGGCTCTTAAACTATGGAGACATTAAAGCATGATTTTTTTTTTGTTAAAAATTTTTATTGTGTAAAAATTAAATAAATAAATAAAAAGTATACATATTAGGTATCGCCGTGTTTGTAACAACCTGCTCTATAAAATTAACACATGACCTAACCCCTCATGAGCACACAGCAAAAAAGATAATATAAATACCATGTCAAAAGCCATTTTTGTTACCTTACATCACAAGTGTAATAGCAAGTGACCAAAATGTCATATGCACCCTAATATAGTGCCAATCAAACCGACATGTCATCGTGCACAAAATGAGCCCCTACATCAGACAATGTCGCCCAAAAATAAAAATATGGCTTTCAGAATGTGGAGACACTAAAAAAAATTTTTTTTCATATTATTTTTTATTTTATTATTTTTTTTATATTATTATATGAAAATGAAACAAAACCCCCCAAAAAGTAGTCATATTTGGTATTGTCGCATCTGTAAAAACCTGCCAGATCAACAATGTAAAAACTGTCCCAAAACAGCTATTTTTTTAAAAATTTTTCCATTTTAATCAATTTTTCCAGTAACAAAGCAAGGCTTAACAGCCAAACAAAACTCTTTATTGCCCTGATTCTGTAGTTTGCAGAAACGCCAGATATGTGGTCGTAAACTGCTGTATGGCCAAATGGCAGGGTGCAGAAGGAAGGCAACACGGTTGATTTATGCATGCGTGTCTGGTTTCCCCTTTGAGGTGTTGGCGGTGTAGCAGCCTTGGCTTGGTGCTGGGCGGCTCGATGTCGGCACATGCGGTTGCCTTTGGCAACGTGTGTTTGTTTGGGTGCACTTCCCCCGTTTGGGTGCACGGGGTTTAGGTGTGTTTGTTAGGTGTGGTGGGTGTGACCTTAGACCTCCTTTTATGTTGGTGTGGTGGAGCCTGAGGTCAGTTTGGTCTTGTCTGTCTGTGTAGGAGCTCTGCTCCCTGGCAGAATGTTATGTCTGTGCAAGCCACCCTTATTTGATATATATATATTGATTGTTCATTTTGCTTGTTGTATATGGTTTCCCCTCCTGTGTGCATCTGCTTGCCCTTTCCCCACCTGGTGTTTATTTTGGTGTGGGTTTGCGTAGAGGTATGTGTTCGGTGTGTGCTCCGGAAGGAGCTTGCTTACCCGGAGGGGTATAGCTTAACCAGATTGTGTGCTGCCCTGCCAGGATCTCCCCCATGCATCTGGTGTCCGCATGGGGGTCCAGGAGGTCCTGGTGCTGGTTGGCTTCTCCAGTGCGGCAGGTAAGTGTGAGCTTTGTGGATGTGGTTTGCTCTGTTACTTACCTGTCGTGCGGGCGTACACTGTCTGGTTCCCGGCTGCTGTGGGGCCTCTGGAGATGCCTGCTCATCCGTTGTCCTGGATGAGCGGGTGGTCTCTTCCCTTTCAGGGCGATACAGGGACGCCTGGGCTCTTAGGTTCCAGTAGTATGGGCCTTCCTACCTTCTGGGTTGGCTCATACTGTTAGGAGGCCAGGGCGAATAGAGGGACGCTTTTGGATGTGACCAGCTCCCTATTCCCTGCTTTCCGGCATAGCAGCCGTGGACATTGCATGGTGGGGGGTTTCCCCCACTCCCCACCATGACACCTAGATTACAAATTCCAAAAAAGTGACTCCATCTAAGGGTACTTTCACACTAGCGTTTTGGATTCCGTTTGTGAGATCCGTTTCAGGGCTCTCCCAAACAGTCCAAAACGGATCAGTTCAGTCCCAATGCATTCTGAATGGATAAGGATCCGTTCAGAATGCATCAGTTAGGCTCAGTTCCACTTCTATTCTGTTTTGGAGGCGGACACCAAAACTCAGCTTGCTGTATTTTGGTGTCCGTCTGAAGATGCGGAGCCTAACAGATCCGTTTTGAATTACAATGTAAGTCAATGGGGACGGATCCATTTTCAATGACACAATATGGTGCATTTGAAAACGGATCCGTTCCCCATTGACTTTCAATGTAATTCAAAACATCATTTTTCTTTAAAACGAATGCAAACGGATCTGTTCTGAACGGATACAAACGTTTGCATTATAGGTGCGGATCTGTTTGTGCAAATAAACAGACAGATCCGCACCAACGCAAGTGTGAAAGTACCCTAAGAAAGTACTCCCCTCAAGGTATTCAAAACTGATTTTACAAACTTTGTTAACACTAGGTGTTCCACAAGAGTTATTGGCAAATGGAGATGGAATTTCAGAATTTCTATTTTTTGATACCTTTCCACAAAAAAAGTGTAATACAGAGCAACCAAAAATCATATTTACCCTAAAATACTACCAACAAAACTGCCAAATTATACAGTAGTTTCCAAAATGGGGTCACTTTTTTGGAGTTTTTACTGTAGGGGTGCATCAGGGGGGCTTCAAATGGGACATGGTGTCTAAAAACCAGTCCAGTAAAATCTGCCTTCCAAATACCATATGGCGTTCCCTTCCTTTTGTGCCCTGCCATTCGGCCATACAGCAGTTTACGACCACATATGGGGTGTTTCTATAAACTACAGAATCAGGGCAATAAATATTGAGTTTTGTTTGGCTGTTAACCCTTGCTTTGTTACTTGAAAAAATTGATTAAAATGGAAAATTTGCCCAAAAAAAAAATTGAAATTCTGAAATGTTATCTCCATTTGCCATTAACTCTCGTGGAACACCTAAAGGGTAAACGACGTTTGTACAATCAGTTTTGAATACCTTGAGGGGTGTAGTTTCTAGAATGGGGTAATTTTTTGGTGTTTTTTTCTTATGTAAGCCTCACAAAGTGACTTCAGACCTGAACTGGTCCTTAAAAAGTGGGTTTTGGAAAATTTCAGAAAAATTTCAAGATTTGCTTCTAAACCTCTAAGGGTACTTTAACACTAGCGTCAAAGTTTTCCGTCATTGAGTTCTGTCCCCAGGGCTCAATAACGGAAAAAAAAAAGGATCAGTTTTATCCTAATTAGAGTTGAGCAAACTTGTATTTTAAGTTCGCCGTCCAAAGTTCGGGTTGGGGTTATCGAAGAATCCCGTTATGGATTCCGCTACCACGGACCATAACGGCATTTGGAATCCATAAGGGGATTATTAAATGAACCCAAACCTTGGACAACACTAAGGACCTGGGGTGACGTCACCGTCATGTGATCAGTGCAGGGGGCGTGGCTCAGTACTGGATCACCTTTTATCCAATCCAGTGCTCAGCCCCGCCCCCTGCACTGATCACATGACGGTGACGTCACCCCAGGTCCTTGGTGTTGTCCAAGGTTCGGGTTCATTGAAGAATCCCCTTATGGATTCCAATGCTGTTATGGTCCGTGGTGGTGGAATCCATAACGGGATGCTTCAATAACCCGAACCCGAACTTTGGACGCCGAACTTAAAATACAAGTTCGCTTAACTCTAATCCTAATGCATTCTGAATGGAAAGCAATCCGTTCAGTTTGCATCAGTTTGTCTTCAGTTAAATCCTTTCATGTTTTTTGGACGCTGATAAAAGAGTAGTATGTTGTATTTTTATCTCCGTCCAAAAATGCGGAAACACTTGACGGAATGAAGGATCCATCATTAATTTCCATTGACATGTATTAAGGGCGGATCCGACATTGAAAATTGACGCATTAACGGATCAGTTCTTCCATTTTGCGCCTGCGCAGACCTTTAAAAATGGTAAAATAATAAATAACGGATCCGTTTTTACGGATGACAATGGAAAGACGGATCCGTTATTTCAATACAATTGTCAAACGGATCTGCAAATAAAATCCGTTTTCAAGCGTTTTAACGGATCCGTCGTGCAGTTCCGTTAACGGAACTGCCTGATGGAATCTTTCAACACAAGTGTGAAAGTACCCTAACCCTTGTAACGTCCCCAAAAAATAAAATGGCATTCCCAAAATGATCTATACATGAAGTAGACATATGGGGAACGTAAATTAATAGCTATTTTGGAGGTATTACTATGTATTATAGAAGTATAGAAATTTAAACTTGGAAATTTGCAAATGTTTTAAAATTTTTGGTAAATTTGGTATTTCTTTATAAATAAAAATGAACTTTTTTGACAAAATTTTACCACTGTCATAAAGTACAATATGTCACGAAAAAACAATCTCAGAATGGCCTGGATAAGTAAAAGCGTTTTAAAGGTATCACCACATAAAGTAACACTAGTCAGATTTGCATAAAATGGCTTGGTCCTTAAGGTAAAATATGGCCGTGTCCTTAAGGGGTTAAGTATGCAGAAAGCATTTCAGTGTAATACCTGTAGAGGGCAGCAGTGCTCTTTTTCTGCATTAGTTTACACGCTTTTTCTGTGTTCTGCTGCATTCAACGCCAAAAACTGTTATAGAAATTCATGAAGCTAAGGTGGCATTCAGCTAATATATACTATCCAGCAGATAAATTCATTAGTAATTGTGAAGGGAATTAAGGGAAATTTGGAAAGTGAGGCCCTGATATTTCGTAAATGAATGTTTACACAGATAAATAAACAGAAATTGTTACTAATATTGGTCCTACGGTACCGGGGGATAATATTTAAAAAAAAAAAAAAATATATATATATATATATATATATATATATATATATATTCCAGAAAATACGCAGCACTCAAAGTAAGTGAAAAAAATATATCACATTTTATTCACACATGTGAAAAAGGTGACGTTTCGGTCCCCTCACGGAACCCTCTTCAAGCCAAGTGTATCACACAAAGTGCAAGTGCCACAATTTATACAAGTCATAGTGTAATCACAATAACATCTGTGTACAATTAATCAATTAGCAATCAATGTGAAGGGTATATAAATCTCATCCATGCAGAGTCATAGTAACATAGTATATAAGACCGAAAAAAGACATTTGTCCATCCAGTTCGGCCTGTTTCCTACAAGTTGATCCAGAGGAAGGCAAAAAAACCCTGTGAGGCAGAAGCCAATTTTCCTCACTTAAGGGGAAAAAAAAATTCCTTCCCGACTCCAATCAGGCAGTCAGAATAACTCCCTGGATCAACGACCCCTCTCTAGTAGCTATAGCCTGTAATATTATTACACTCCAGAAATAAATCCAGTCCCCTCTTGAATTCCTTTATTGTACTCACCATCACCACCTCCTCAGGCAGAGAGTTCCATAGTCTCACTGCTCTTACAGTGAAGAATCCTTTTCTATGTTTGTGTACAAACCTTCTTTCATCCAGACGCAGAGGATGTCCCCTTGTCACAGTCAGAGTCCTGGGGATAAATAGATGATGGGACAGATCTCTGTACTGACCCCTGATATATTTATACATAGTTATTAGATCTCCCCTCAGTCGTCTTTTTTCTAAAGTGAATAACCCTAATTTTGATAACCTTTCAGGGTACTGTAGATCCCTCATTCCAGTTATTACTTTAGTTGCCCTCCTCTGAACCCTCTCTAGCTCTGCTATGTCTGTCTTGTTCACAGGAGCCCAGAACTGTACACAGTACTCCATGTGTGGTCTAACCAGTGAGTCCACTTGTGAATTCATCTTCCACAGTTCATCGCATCCCCCAGTAAGTATAAAATTCATATTAATGTGTATTAAAGTGACCAGTGTAGAAAAAAAATAAAATAAAAGTGACCAGTGTAGTACCTTACTAAGTAAAGTGACTAGTGCATATCAATAATCAAAAAAATTAACATAACTTGACCTCAATACATAGTATGAAAATAAAAACTTTAATGAGTAGGAGAGAGAGAGCGCCATAAACACAAATTCATACAGCGGTTATTGAAGATTACTAATCTTTAAAGGGGTTCTGCAGTTTGTTATAACTGATGATCTATCCTCAGGATAGATCATTAGCATCTGATCGGCTGGGGTCTGACACCTTCTCACTGTTTACCACTGCTGGCGCCCCGCCCAGT